>JAFIRS010000592.1:0-627500 GCA_018342105.1 Gonioctena quinquepunctata
TATAGAGTGGTGCAGGTGGTGAGTCATCGCCATTGTTGAATTTAACTCGTTTCACTGAAGGACCTCCCTGGCAAGTTTCCCGTTG
Organism: Gonioctena quinquepunctata; assembly: GCA_018342105.1. NCBI lineage: Eukaryota > Metazoa > Arthropoda > Insecta > Coleoptera > Chrysomelidae > Gonioctena > Gonioctena quinquepunctata. The sequence continues at coordinate 86 of JAFIRS010000592.1, forward strand.
ATGCCGACGTAGATTATCACTACGAGTGAAATCTTTACCACAATCACACGAATACATTTCAGCAACTTGTTTTCAATAGATCACTGGAGGAGACACTGATTCAAAATACTCTTCTCCTGGAATATTTCAATGAAATATCCCCACCCTACAACAAGTCCGATGCGATGCGCAATCTGTATGGATTTGAGGATTCTCTTGACATTCAGCGCACTCATCAATAATCGCAGTTCATTCTTAGCTCTCTCCAGGACGAACGCCCTCCTCGCTTGGAGGAAGCAAGGATTCATGAAGGTCATGACTACACAGAATATGTATGCCTACACCACAACATTAGTCAAGGTCAAACAAACATCGAGATCAAATCTTTTGGTTGCCGAAACAATCCCAACATCAAAACTCAAGGTCAAATCTCAAAGTCAATACTTAATGTTATGAATCTCAAGGTCATACTCAAGGTCAAAACTGTAGTCAAATCTCAAAGTCGACCAAACCCAATATCAAAACTCAATGACAAATCTCAAAGTCAAATCTCAAGGTCAAACACACACACACTGCACACCTGCAACCACTCAAGGTCACACGTGACGTCATAGTGGTGGGGGGAGACCCAGAACCGGCTTAAATCTCCTACTGCCATTTCCAGGAAAAATCAGTATATCTAAAGGCACAAACAATAATAGAAATAAAACGAAAAAGCTACAGTCACAAAATCAATTTTTCTCAGGAAACATAAAGAACAATCCAGCAAATCTATCCTTCCGACTAAGATCGCAAAAATTAATGTAGCACTCTTCACGTATTCATATTATTTTATGGGCACAACCAATCGCAGAGAAAATTGAAGTATTATATCAACATTTTGAAGTCATCACTAGCAAATCTTAGATTAACTTACATGCGGACATCAGTACAACATATTACATTAGCAGATAACATCAGTAAAACAAAAATTTCGATCGATATACCCACTAATGATCCGAAACAAATGCTGATTTATCAACGGATTGGGAAACATCATCGAATCAATTTCCGGCAATTTAAGGCATGCAGTAATAACAAAACTACCAACAACAAGAGTCTCATTCGATTCTCTGAACTAACATACACAATTATTATACATATTTATAAAAAATCTCGAGAGACGGGATAGTTGATGTTTGAAAGGTACTTTCAGTCTCTATTTAAGAGTGCTATGGTTTTAAAATTCATTGCAAAAATCCTTTTTCGACAGTATCAACGAAAACGAAGACATACAAACTCTTTAACATCATCCTTCGTAGTTGGCAATGTTCCCAAGTACCATTTTTAGTGGACGAGCCGTTGCGGCCACGATTTTGGAAAACTTTGAGGTGTTTCACCACAACTACTGCCACGTAATATACACGGTTCTATCCCACGGCGCGGCGGCTACCAAAATGGGAAAACTTTTTTGGTGGCCGCTACGTTCCGATTTACGTTCCTATATCTCAGATAGCCACATTTCAACCACGTTGTGGTCACCTGGCAAAAACGTGGATATGTAGTGGCCGACACTAGACACGTTAAACAACTATCTGCGCTTGTGTAATTGATATGTAGCTCGATCTCTGTCCTGCAACATATTTTTATAATAAATGTTCCATCTTCATTTCGAACACTCGATTGACTATAAGTATAAGAATATATAACATACAAACACGTAAGCAAGTATATTGAATTTGGATACTCCTGATCGGGATAAAATTAAAACGATTGAAAGTTTACTGTTTACTGTGAGCACACGTCATCTGAATACTCTTTATTTACGAAAAACATTATAATTTTGGAAATAACTCGCCTCTGAAATTATGTACTTAAATCCCTCGAACTTTTTTATCAATCTTGGTTACTTAATAATAAATAATAAAAAAGTTTATTCACTAAGAAACAAGAGTGTTTATATAATAAAGGTGGTTATAGCAAATAAACATGGGGTACCACAGAAGCTTTAGTTCTGGAGGACTATCGCTTGTACGTGGTTTCGTATGTATACAATGTAATGATGACAAAGATAATAATAATAAAGTAGTAAAAGTTCTGACAAAAGTAATGTAAAATATAAATACACATAAACATGCAATATGTAAACGCATTCATGTACTAGTAGGGTAAATATATAATTAACAGTTAAGACAAACGGGACATATAGATTTAAAGCAGATTTATATACACACATATATACATATACATACACATATATACATATATATACACATATATATATATATATATATATATATATACACTGTGTCCGTAAAGTATGGAACAAATTCATTTTTAGCTAAACAGATCATTTTAAGAAATAATCCTGAAACACGTCGATTTTTTATGTTAATTTACCGTATTTTAAAATAATAATCTAATATACAGGGTGAATTACGTTCGAGTAATGACGTCACCGTCATTTTTTTAAAATGGAACACCCCCATTTTGTCTCAATTTTCGGATTACTCTAGCTGAGCTGATTCCAAAAATGTATCACATGTTGATTCCAATTGGTACAGGGTGGACAAAAATACAATAGTTTTGTGTGTGCTCATAAAGTAAGGCGTAACATTCTTTATTAGGTAAATTAACAATATTATCAAAAATAATCATTGTCTAGCGGGCAGAATATGCTGGAATACATGACTTTATGAATGTTCGAACTGCAGCCCTTGCTGTATTTGACAGTAACCCAGACGGTGTACAAATTCTTGTTGTACCTTGTGTATGGTTTCTTGCGTAATATTGTTTGTTTCTGTTCGAATTTTCTCTTGTACATCTGCAATATTTGCTGGTTTCGTTTTATAAATAACATTCTTCAGATGGCCATTCAGTGGGTCCACGTCTACCAATCCACCTGTTCGGAAAAATTTCATCTAGGTACCTTCTAACATCTACAGCATAATGTGGAGGTGCACCATCCTGTTGAAACCATAAACTTTCATCAAAACCTCCAGGATTACGTCTGCTGGGAAACAAATTACATAAAGTAGGTACGAGATACCCCCTTAAAAACTCAAGGTACGTTGCCCCGTTTAAATTACCTTCGAAAAAGTAGGGTCCGATGATTCGATTTCGTACAATTCCAGCCCATACATTTACCTTTTGAGGGTATTGTGTATGATGCTCACGCATCCAGTGGGAGTTTTCTTTTGCCCAGTATCTACAATTCTGACGGTTAACCTCACCATTTGACATGAAAGTGGACTCATCAGAAAAAATAATGTTTTGTATCAAGAGAGGGTCTCGGTGACATTTATCCATCATTTCTTCGCAAATTTTTTGATAATATTGTTAATTTACCTAATAAAGAATGTTACGCGTTACTTTATGAGCACACACAAAACTATTGTATTTTTGTCCACCCTGTACCAATTGGAATCAACATGTGATATATTTTTGGAATCAGCTCAGCTAGATTAATCCGAAAATTGAGACAAAATGGGGGTGATCCATTTAAAAAAAATGACGGTGACGTCATTACTCGAACGTAATTCACCCTGTATATTAGATTATTATTTTAAAATACGGTAAATTAACATCAAAAATCGACGTGTTTCAGGATTATTTCTTAAAATGACCTGTTTAGCTAAAAATGAATTTGTTCCATACTTTACGGACACAGTGTATATATGTATAAAATCATAGCATCTATTATGGAGCGATTTATACCGTTTTATGTTTGAGATCATTATGGTAGTATGAAGCTGGTATTTTTTTTTAGTATTGATATTTCTGGTTAACAAAGTCGTGTATATTATTTCTTTCAATACTAGAAATCCAGTTATTAATTTTTTTTATATAAGTTCAAATTATTTATGCCTTTTGTCGGGCTAGGTATTAAGCTGTAGAGTCTGGGTGCAAGATAGTCACAGTGACGTTGACCTATTGTTTTTTCACAACGTGGTAGTAGTTGCGATCTATGTCTGGTGGTGTAGTTGTGGGTCACTTGTTCTGCAGATTTTTTGTGTTTTTTGAGATTGGTGAGCATGGACACACAGAAAAGTTGTCTCACGTCGTACATACCAGACAATACATATAATTGATCATTGGGAAATAAGAGTGGCTTACCGAATATTATTCTCAGAATCCACCTCTGGAGAACGTTCAAGTTTTCAAGGTGAGTATCATTTACACCTCCCCATCCTATTATTCCATAAGTTAGCTGTGATTGTACGAATGCGTAGTATACTACAGTAAGATGTTTAGTGTCAAGATAATCTTTTAGGTATTTGAGTCTTGAGAGCATACCTCTTAGTTTTTTTATTGTATTCTTTATTTGAAGGTTCCATTTGAGGTGTCGGTCGACTATGATACCTAAATATTTTATCGAATCGGCTTCAGGAATATGTGATTGGGGACCAATGTTCAACGGTCCCAGATTAGATAATGCACTCGAGTATGATGTGAATGGCAGATATTTTGTTTTTTCCAGATTGAGTGTGAGGGTATTATGTCTAAACCATTTTTCTATTATTTTAAGGTCGTCCTCCGCTAGCGATTTCAATTTATCCCATGATTCCGATTCATAGAATATAGCTGTGTCGTTAGCAAAGCTTAAGATCGTTCCTTTTATGTTGAGATTCAATAAGCCATTGATATATAGTGTGAACAGGAGTGGACCTAGTACTGTCCCTTGCGGCACCCCATAAGTTACGAACATACTATTGCTCAGTTCACCTCCTATGTCAACCCTTTGTTCACGATTTTCTAGGTAGCTTTTCAGTAGGTTATAGGTATTTCCTCTCAATCCATAATTATCCAATTTATTCAGCAGTTTTTCATGGCAGTTCCATGATGGTTTTTTGAACCTCTTCGGAGTTTGTAGGATAAAGATACATCGAGTTTTCCTGTCGTTTTTCATATTTCCTATATTTATCGGGGCTTGTATTTTATCTGTGAATTTCTTTCCTAAGGTACTATAGTACCGATTGAAACTATTGGAAATGTTTTTTTTTGTCTTCTATGAGTGTACCATCGGTTGAGTTGATTTTTTCAATTATGGTTTCTGATTTGGACCGATTACAAATTTCGTCAACACATGCTCATATAGCTTTGTATTGGTTAAGTAAAAGTCAAAGCATGCTTTATTATCCAAAGAGTAGAAATCTTATTGACAAAGCTTCTAAATATAATAGTACATAAATCGTAACTGCTTAAAATGAGCAGGTGGTAATGGTAATTAAATAAAATTAAAATTATGTAAACCAGTAGGGATTGTCGAATGTTGAAAGTAAATGAACTTATAAATGTATATATATGTTAAAGTGGATTTGTTGAAAACTTCTTTTTAAAAACTTTTTATTTTATTATAATATAAATACAATTTTACGACGACTAAGAGAATAGAAGTCAATTTTACGGGTATGAAAATACACGGACGACTATGGGAATAGAAGTGACGCTCCTCTGATCGGGACATCCTTTTATAAGTTCGGAAATGCTGATGCAGAAATGCGTCTTGTTTACGGTTCTGGATGCTTCTTGGGGCCCAGGTGTCTGGATGCTGACTATGCTGTCCTTCTTAACCTTGCAACATTGTTGCATACTACGTCGCCAATAACTGCGTAGAATACGGTGATTTTTCGATATAACAACTCCCTTCTTTTGGAAAAAGTTGATGCTAAGGGTGCAGCAACTTTTAGGCGTGGACTCTGTTGGTACAGGAATTCAGTTCTATTACTTCTTCTTCAATGTCTTCACCAAGATGTATACTAGGACGTCTTCTTGGAGGAAAGAGCCTGGAAAGGACTCTCAGGGGAGAATGTTGGCCTGGAGGTTTTGGGGGATGATCATCTCCTCTTGATGTCATAATTCCTATTTTTACAGATTTATGTTTCCTACACTTACAGAAAACATATAAGATGATCAAACAAACAATTAATACAATAATAAAATAAGTAAACCAAGAAATATGTTTTGTAACGAAAGGTTCATTTATAATTTTATCAAGATCATCAGAGTATTGACTCAATTTATGTTGTGCAATATTTAAATCATCAACGTTTAGTTTACTTAATTTCAATGGTTTCAGGACAGGCATATTATGTTTTTCAGGAAGGTGCTTACAGCATTCAAATGGTATCAGAATAGGATTACTATTATAAGTAATATTTTTCTCAAGAGTTACGTGCGTGGAATGTACTCTGGTGTTACCCACAAAAGCATTACAATCTGCCTTTAATTTCAAAATTGAATTATTTTGAATAATTTTGGTAAATGGTTCAACATTCAAACAAGTTATTGTTAATGGTAAGGGATCTGATAGTGTTATTAACCAGATATTCGGATCCAAATTAAATACATTATAGTCCTTTGCAAAAAGTAGAGACATCTGACAAGTTCTAGGTATTTTCACTGAATATTTAAATAATTGAGCTTCACAAATAGCATCATTATCTATAGGATACGGCAAAATATTTGAACAAATTCTTAAACTGGGACCTAAAATTTTACAATCATCTAAATTTTGAAGTGTAAAATACAACATGGAATCATCTTCTTTCGCTATATATTTTGAGTTTGTAGGTAAAATATGAGAAAGTCCAGTCCTGTTATCAGGGATAGGAATGGGGTATAATTGATAGGAAGTATATAATTCAGGTTCAACAAGAGGGATTTTGAGAATAAAAACAACTCGTGATTCGGTCTGAAAGGCCTGAAGTTCAATCAAATCCAAATATTGAGCAATGGATGAGATTTTTGCAGGAAGGGGTAAATAACTTTTCTTCACTGATTGTGAAATATCTTGAAGGGCATGTTCTAAATCCCATGGGGTAATTATTGAAGTATGGAGTATTTTTATCTTGCGAAAGTGATTGAATCCAAAATGTCATCTAAATATGATTCAATAAACAAATAGCTTTCCATAAGTGATTCACAGACTTCCAAAGTTTTTACTTCTGAATCTATGACTAATACATCATTTGCAATATCTGAAATGGAATCTTCGATTTCCTTAAGATCCTTGTTGAATGTCTCCTCGTCAATTTGTAATTTTTGAATAGTTGTATTAAAACTTTTCATTACTGATGTAGTTACTGAGATTTGATTTTTCAATAGGTTTTCCAATTGATATTCATCTCGCGTAATTTTATTAATACATTCGTTGAAATATTCACCATCACTGCTATCCAAATTGCCGGTAATGGCTTTCCAAAAAGTACCAATACCATTAATCAATCCTCTTTTTACTCGTTTTCTTTTTTCAATATGGTTTGTATCTAGATATATTTCTTCAAGTTTTGAATCTAATGATTCGGCAATTTGTGTTAATAAACTAACATGAGTTTTAGCTTTTGCATAAAGAAAGTTTATCCCTGTATTTTCAGTTTCTAAAAATAATACTAAGCTTTTTAATAATTCATGATTATGATTTAAAGCGTTGCCTACTGCAAGTATATCTTTGTAAACAAGTAATGTCCACTTCTCATTTGAGAGCTTCAGATTGTCCTTTTGATGATAATAAATACCTATGGTATTGTTGATGGGGACCACATCGTATTGTCCGAATGCCATCGCTGTAATTACTGCGATAACTGCGAGGAACAGCATTTTTATCTGAAATGAATTTATTCAGCATAAAGTTTCATTCTATCGAAATTTATTTTTGATTGTTGGTTTGTTTCTAAATTCTTTAAGAGTGCTGAATTTTTAAAAATTTCAAGTATTTGAAAGGGTCCATTAAATTTATTTTGAAGTTTATTTCCAATCTGACTCTCTTTAACGTAGACTTTATCTCCTACCTTATAGTCAGGGGGATTATGTTTAATGTTTTTATCAAAGCGTATCTTAGCTTTTTCCTTACTACGCTCCGTTTTTTGTCTAGCAATCTGATAATAGTATGAGATTCGATTATTTAAGTCTCGGATATATTTAGTTATTAAATTCTTTTCATTATATAATGTTTCAGGTGGTCTAGTTGAGGTGTGTCCGAATATTAATTCGTACGGGGTGAATCCATGAGTTTTATTTTTTGTGTTATTGTAACAAATAACCGCATATGGGAGAACATTTAAAGGGTGTTCATCAGGGTTTTCCGTTTGATGTGCTCTAATCATTTCCATCAGGGTTGCATGAAATCGTTCTACGCTTGCATTACTTTGAGGGTGATTTACACTTGAAAAGGTCAATTTGATGTCGTATAATGTACACAAGTCTTTCATAGTATGATTATTAAATTCTCTTCCACTATCACAATGAATTCTTAAAGGTGTTCCGTAATGTTGAAAGTATAATAAGAGTGTGTTAACTACTGACTTTGCAGATTTATCTTCTAATGGATAAGCCTGGGTAAATTTTGTAAGTTCATCTCGAATTGTTAAAGCATAGTTTTTATTTGGAATTTCCATAATGTCGATATTAATTCTTTCGAAAGGTGTTTTTGGTGTTTCAGTTAGAACTAATGGATTATTTAAATTTTGCCTGCAAATTTTAGTTTTTTGGCATGTTTCACATTGTTTCACATATTTTTCTACATCTGTAGTGATTCTGGGCCAATTATATTTTGACTTTTTGATAATTTCGTCATCATCTGCTAAAATGTATGACAACATTTCTTGAATTGGGAGATCTGGATTATTTTCAACATGATATATTTGATTTGATTCAAAAATATGTCGATCTCTATAAAGGGAACTAAACATATATTCAATTGCATTTTCGGGATCATACGGTATAGGTATCATGAAATATTTCCTATTTTTTATGGATTTACTAGTTAAAACATTAATTTTGTTATACTGAAAATTTAATTCTTCTTCAAAAATGTCTTCGAAAATTTTTTCATGTATATTTGTTGTTTTATTTCTTTGTGGAAAAACAATTATGTTCTTATGATTCTTGTCTAGAAGTTGTTCGTTCGTAAACGCAAATTTTGAATAATCAATCAATGATTTTTCTTTGAAAAGTCTCGAAAAAATAGTTAATTCCTCTAAGACAGTTTCTTGAGCTACTTCGGTTTCAGTGTCAGATATTTCTTCCTCGTCTTCATTTGCCATTAAAATATTTGAATGGAATTTAGCACATTCTTTGAAATAATTAATTTTAATTCGTGATAAGGCGTCTGCGTTCTTGTTGATTTTTCCTGGTTTATAAATAATTTCGTAAGAGTATTCTTCTAATTTCAATCTCCAGCGAGCAAGTCTGCTACCTGGATCTTTTATTGAAAATAGCCAAGTTAAAGGTCTATGATCTGTTACTAAAATAAATTTTCTACCGAATAAATAGGGTCTGAAATGTTTCACTGCCCATACTATTGCTAATAATTCTCGTTCAATTGTGGAATATTTCGTTTCTGCGGAACATAAGGTTCTTGAAGCATAGGCAATGGGAAGATCTTTTCCAATGGGACCTTGCGAGAGTATAGAGCCGATTGCAAAATTACTTGCATCACATGTTAAAATAAAGGGTTCATTGAAATTTGATAAATTAAAATTGGACTTTGAACTAGGAAATTTTTCAAAGTTTCAAATGCCAAAGAGCATTCTGAAGTGAAATTGAAAGGGACATCTTTTTGTAATAGGTGTGTTAAAGGTTTGGAAATTTTTGCAAAGTTAGGAATGAATCTTCTATAATAACCAGTTAGTCCAAGGAAAGATTTTATATCTTTAGGATTCTTTGGTTGTGGAAAATTTTGAACACATTCTACTTTTTCGGGATTTGGTTTAACTCCGTCCTTAGTAATTATATGTCCTAGATAAACGACTTCTTTTCTTAGAAACTCGCATTTATCGGGTTGAATTTTTAGGTTAGCTTTTTGTAATCTTTTAAAAATTTCCGTTAGTCTCATAATATGTTCGTGAATGGTTGCTGAGTATACAATGATATCGTCCATATATACTAGACATCTCTCGTTTTGAATACAAGTGGACTTTACTATATTTTTCTATTTTATTTTTGATATACATAATTCATTTTATATATTTTTCGGGTGGTCTACCCGAAGTATGACCTGAAAATTTTCTTTCAGGCGGTCTACCTGATTTGTGAGGATAAGGTTTGATTTCAGGAGGACGCACAGCATGTCCAAATACAATTTTAAATTTTTCGAAATTCTGTTTTTCGAATTCGCTTCTGAAATCTGGATGTGAAAAACAATTTCTAACTTCTTGATTCTGAAATATGTTTCTATTATTGGTTTGAGTTTTTTCAAAATTTTCAATTGTTTCTAATGATTCATCTGTATCATTAATTATTTTCGGGGTAATATTTTTTCCAATGATTTTCGTAATATTTCCTACGAATTTTGAAACGTCAATAATTTTTGTAAAATTGTTCTCGTCAGGTTTTATTTTTGGAATGTCTGTATTTTTTGAGATATGCTTTTTGCTGGAATTTATTTCGAGTAATTTTATTTTCATAAATTTACATTCTTTAGGTGTGAGAAAATTAGAAATTTTAATTTTTTGTTTAGCAATCTCAGAGTTTAATTTTAATTCAGAACTTCCTTCTATTTTTGATTCAACAAAATTATTTCCAAAAATGTTGGGTGTTTTTGGTTTTTCTTTTGGGTCAATTTTGATTGGGGTTTCAATTATTTCTTTTTCCTGGGCTAACAGTATAGCCTCAACATTTTTCAAATCGCTTTTCATTTCAAATGGTTGTTCTATTATTTCACCTATCGAAATTATATTTTCTATTTTAGTGTTTATAATTAGAGGGACTCTCAGATTTTCTTTTCGCATCTGTTTTTCAACTTTGAAAAGAGGGACTTCTTTGAAATTTGTAATCAATTTACGATTTTTAATGTCAACTATACCATCATAGTGTTCTAAAAAATCTGAACCTAAAAGTCCGTCGAATTCCATGTCAAGATCGTGAATATAAATCTTATGCAAATCTGTGTCGTTGAAAGGAATCATAACAGATTCTTTAATTACAATTTTTTCATTACTAATACCTTGTATAGACAAATTTTCAGGTGATCGATAATAAGTATATTTTTCTACAGCATGTGGTTTGAAAATTGAAATTCCCGCTCCTGTATCAACTAAAATTTTGAATTTCCTGTAGAATCATTAATGTAATACAAATTATTGGAGTTTACTGTATTTAAATAAATTTCTGGTAATTGTTGATTTGTGATGGGTTTTGAGATTGAGATTTCACTGTATTCGTGCAATTGATCTTCTCCGGTTGTTTGTCTCGTATTTCTAATAAATTCGTTTGCGTCGTAAGGTTGTTCATAATCTGATCGTCTGGAATTTCTTCCACAATAGGCGGTTTGTCTCGGTCTACGCGCTGGTAAAAATCCTGCGATTGTAATTCGTCTGAATAATCATAACTGTTTACGTACGATTCATCATAATACTGCGAATAATCATTTTCAATGTCAGATGGAAAGTAAGAGTCTTCTTGATAGTAAAAGTTGTCATAATCAACATATGATTCTGGTTCATAATGTTCATTAAAATGATGAGTTCTTTGATTCGGAAAATTCGGGTTTTTCTGGATAACAGAAGGTCTTATTTGGTTTTGTTGAATGGTTCTCATTTGTGATGGATTTTGTTGGAATTGATTTCGTTGAAATTGTATTAGTTGTTGATTTGGAAATTGTTGTGTTCGAGTGTTCTGGTATACTGCTTGTGAGTTTTGGAATCTCTGAAAGTTTGGATTTGGATTCCTATTGAAATTTGGATTCGGATTTTGATAGAAATGAGGGTTTTGATAATATTGGGGATTTTGATTTGAATGAGAAAAATTGGGATTTTGATTTCTATGAAAAGTTGAATATTGGATTCGTGGATTAGTTGGTAATCTTCTTGGTTGAAAAGAAGTTGGTTTCAAGTACCTTTTTTATTCTGAGGGTGCTTCACCTTCTGTTTTTTGGGTTTAAAATTGGAGTTCCTTTTTTATTCTGAGGGATGCTTCCACCATGTCTGTTGGGTTACTCGCACGAATAATATGTCCGAGTTTTGGTTCTAATCCGGTTAATAAGGTATTAAGTACCATTGATTCTATTAAATTAGATTGTGCCGCTTTTTGTATTTGCGCCAAATTCGATTTTTGAATACACGAAAGCATTTTCGCGTTATGTGTTTGTAATCTAGAAAAGAAAGTGAGAGCATTTTCGCCATTTCCTTGTTTTATTCTTTGCAAATCTTGGATTAGTGATGTTAAATCTCGTGAATCTCCAAAGTGTGCATTCAAAAGACTTTTGATATCTGTATACGTTTCTGGGTTTCGTGAATTTATCAATTGGGCTGCCTTTGATTTTAATTTATTTCTGATATGAATAGTCAAAAGAATTTTTTGTTGACCTATTGCCATACGTTGGGCATGATCACAAGAATTCAAAAGGTACTTAAGGAGATTGATCTCCGTCATATTCGGTACAATTGAAAATATTTCTGAAAGTCTATAAGGTTCGATTTCGGGAACATTTTCGTCTTGGTCATGAACATTATCATGATCATTGTCATCAGAGATAGACATTGTGAATGGAACTTGAGTGAAATTGGGTGAAAATTGGGTGAAAAATGGGGTATGTCACTGTTTGGGATGGACAAAACAGAACTTTCTTAAAATTAATAGTTAGTTTCAGTTGTACTGCTGAATTTAATTCATACAGCTGAAATCTAATGACTAGGAAAGATGATTCTATGTTACTTACAATTATTTTCCTACTGCTAGGCGACAGAAGATGAAATCCTTTCTACTGTGTGAGCGTAGCTACCCTGGGATGAGCCTCGTTTTGCGTGTTTCTCAGAGCCACAGAGACCGTCTTCTTGTCTTTTCGTTTTTTTTCTTCTTACTTGCTAGGGTTCTTGGTTTCTTCTTGTTTCTTTTCGTGTTTCTTTCTTCTTGTTTCGGTTGCTGTTGGGTGACGGAAGATGAAATCCTTTCTACTGTGTGAGCATAACTACCCTGGGATGAGCCTCGTTTTGCGTGTTTCTCAGAGCCACAGAGACCGTCTTCTCGTCTTGCGTTGGGTTCTTGCTTCTTGAAGGTTTGGAAACCACCACCCTGGTATTTCGGGGTGTTGTAGAAATCCTACCGACTGCGCCAATTTGTTAAAGTGGATTTGTTGAAAACTTCTTTTTAAAAACTTTTTATTTTATTATAATATAAATACAATTTTACGACGACTAAGGGAATAGAAGTCAATTTTACGGGTATGAAAATACACGGACGACTATGGGAATAGAAGTGACGCTCCTCTGATCGGGACATCCTTTTATAAGTTCGGAAATGCTGATGCAGAAATGCGTCTTGTTTACGGTTCTGGATGCTTCTTGGGGCCCAGGTGTCTGGATGCTGACTATGCTGTCCTTCTTAACCTTGCAACATTGTTGCATACTACGTCGCCAATAACTGCGTAGAATACGGTGATTTTTCGATATAACATATATATATATATATATATATATATATATATATACAGTCATGATACTATAAAATATTTTTTAGAAAATACAATTAGCGTTATTGTTTACCAATTTTCTTGTATACGTTTTTTCGCTATTTTAATGAGTTTATTCAGTTTATTCTGATAGGAGTGATATTCATTCTTTTTAGCTATATTGTTTGGGCCTCTCAATTGGTTTTCATACATGAGTTCTTTTTTATTTATAGATATCAGTATTGCAGGAGTTATCCATTTCTTTCGGTTGATATCTTGTTTCTTTAGTTTAACGTTTCTTGTGTTTTTGTCAATCGATGATTTGATTTTCTTTATGAAACAATCGCTCATTTCATCTATATCCTGTAAGTCATAGAAGTCATTCCAGCAATCATTTTTTAGTTCTGATTTCAGAGTTTATAGTTATTTTTTCCGGAAGAATTATTTTCTAATTTTTGACCTATGTTTATAGTCAAGGCTATAGGATAGTGGTCTGTAATATTATACAGGAAAATAACAGATTTCATTTCAATAGGTGAAACTGTTCTTACAAAAAAGTGATCTAGGCATGTTTGGCTTTGTGGTCGAGTACAATCGTTTATATAGGAAGAAAATCCATAAGTATTCAGTGTATTTTTGTATTCCTCAACATAGTCTGAATCTGAGAGTAAATCAATATTGATGTCTCCTGTAATAATGTGAATATCTTCGTTTTCATTGACTGTATATAGTTTAGAAGGTTAGTATTGAATTTTTTAGGGCAAGTTTTAGGTGATCTGTATATTGATGCAATCGCAAGTTTTTTGCCATTTACTTCTGCATTTAATTCTAATATTCCAATTTCCCCTAATTTTTTAATGTTGTGTGAGTAGTTGATGGAATTTTTTACATAGGTTATCTCACCATCGTTAAATGTACCTTCATTGTATAAGGTTGTGTATCCCTTGAGTCTCAAGGAATTTAGGTCATGTACGATAAACGTCTCAGAAAGTACTATGATCTCGAATTCATCTGGAAATTTATTCAGAAATATAGTCAATTCATCATGATTCTTTACTATGCTCCTAATATTCAGTTGTAAAATTTTGAATTTCAATAGTGAATGTGACAAAATCATTTACGTTGGAGATTGATTTTGCTTTGCTTGAAACCAATACTTAAGTAATAAATTACTACGTTCGATGCGCAGTACTGAGATAAATAAATATGTATTGAATGTTTCGTTCATTTCTCTAATAATGGCGACCCAGCAAATTCCTGTGAGTATGGCGGCTTTTGGAGAATATAAATTCAAAGTGGCAGAAACTGAAAATATACCATTCTAAAGTTTTTCTCATAAAGTGACCAGTGGGACTAACTCATTAACTTTTCTACCACTAGAAAGTGGCGTCCACGTCGCAGACCCATGACTAACCACTTCAAAGTTATGATCTAAAAATTACAATAGGTCTTATACCCTTGAAAGTGGCGAATACGACGCGGTTATTATAAACTTCACTTCAAAGTAATAACCTTGAAATTGTGGGTACATGTACATTAATTGTTAAAAAAAGGACATGTAGCAAGTATGGTGGATTTATGCAGCTCCAATTAACAATGATCAAGTAACAATATCAATTAACAAGTAATAAAAATGAGAACATTTATGCAAACTCAAATAACAATTAAGGCATGAATATTAAGCACACATAAGTCAGAGATCCGATCTATTTAAATTAACATTTTTATTCAAAATCAAGAAAAATTGTCTTTTGAAAACGCA
Organism: Gonioctena quinquepunctata; assembly: GCA_018342105.1. Taxonomy (NCBI): domain Eukaryota; kingdom Metazoa; phylum Arthropoda; class Insecta; order Coleoptera; family Chrysomelidae; genus Gonioctena; species Gonioctena quinquepunctata. The sequence goes on from JAFIRS010000592.1 coordinate 15,193, forward strand.
TAACCTATTTCATTTTGAATGAATATCATTAACGTTTCACGTAACAGGTTAAACAAACTTTTTGTAAGCCACAATACAATAATTTGAGAGAAGTTAGGTAAGCTTTCGTCATCGCGCGGACCAATCCACGGTCACTTGATGATGAATTTTAAAGGTAATTGTAACTTTGTAGTGACTTTGCGAACTGTGTCAATCACTTATGGGGATAGCAAGAAATTAGCAACCATCACCACATATCACAATCAAGTGCCTATCACATTGAAGGTTTGATGGAAGTTACTAAAAACGTCATCGTAACAATCATACTCTATTGAAAGTGATTTTGACTTCTAAGTGATATTTGAGTTGTGCAGGATGGTTACCGCAACGGTTATTTTCCAATTACAAGTTTAAAAACCTTCAAGGTGATTCTGCTTGATGGCCATAATGTTTCAGACACCTCAATTGACACTGAAAAGTTTTAGAACTGTGGAGTGGTTAGTGGTTACCATAGATGGGAATTACATAACTACAACCATACAATTTTTTTTTTTAATGGCTTAGACATTTCGTCATTCGGCCAGTCACAAGTTGAGTATTTTTTTATGTATCATTTCATAGTGTTCTGGGTAGGCCTTGTTACTAACTCCATACGCCACCTAGGAGCAGCACTGTTAATTTGAACGCAACAGCGAATCGTCGAGGATCATCCTCGGCCCGGCTACGAAATTTAACATTTAATTCTCTCAAATTAAATGAAAAATTTCTGCCCTGGCCGAGAATCGAACTCACGACCTTTCGATCATGAGTCGGACGCTAACCCACCGCGCCAATCCCCCCTGTACAAATTTTAGTTATTCTTACTACTTAGTGGTAGATTTAGCGGTAATCACGTAATAACCACAGAGTCGAAGTTGCAGTATCAGTTCCCGTCACTATGATGCTGCTTGGGTCAGTTCTGTCGAATATGAGTGTTTGTGACAGCATGGCAGTAGTTGTCAGTGCTGTGAGTGTTGTTTGAGTTTTGCTAACAATTAGAAACATGGTTTATTGGAAATGCATACAATAATAATTATAGAAATCACTGGCCGAAGTTAATCTTCTATTTCAGAAAAGTTAGTACTATTTCCACCTGAAGAAGCTATTGTATAGCGAAATATGTATCGTGGTTTTCTAAACCCAATATAGTGAAAGTCATTTCATGAAGTTTTCACAATGTTCAACGCTGAAACTGTCACATACATATCCTCAATCAAAATGTTTTGATGGGATACATATATTTTACTGACTACCGACCTACAATTTTGATGGCAAAAATATAACTAGAAATCAGGAAATCTTCTAATTTATCACATTCGGAAATAATGAAAAACCCCTTTTATCACTCTTCTTGAACTACAACACAACATATTGCACTTAACAAAAATTTATTTTCGTTTCCGATTTTATGATCCATTATTCAATTTTATGGCGAACACAGATGTAGAAGCAGAATACTGGAAGTGATTCTGAAATTAAATTGAATTTTCACAACGAAATAATAAATTAGCCGAGCGTAAAAGCTCACAATTAATACGCTCCAGAGATACTCTATATTTCTTTCGGAGACTTAATGTTTGAGAAATCACTCCGGTGAAATACTGACATTGAGTCAAAGCCATCAGGTTGGCATATTTTTCATGAAAAAACACAAACTGTACGATCAAAAGTTGTAGGTTTAAAATCTCACTGAACCTACCTATCTCTATTTAATCTAACATAAATAAAAAATAATATGACTAAACTGGTTTCCTCTCGGTTTGATTCAACTCTAAAATCTCATAAAGATATCGAGAAGTAAAAAATTCAAGTCAAAAATTAAATAAAAGCACACATAGTTACTTGGGTTTCAATCTCTATATTAACTTCATTAGAAAAATAACTAATCATTTTGAATAAAGTTAAAATTTAAATTCGTGAAATGTCAAGTTAAATCGAAACTATTACTGAATAAAATTGTAGTTTGAAAATTAAAAAAACACGCTTCTGAGGCAAAATGAACTAGAAAGTTACAAATAATAAGAACACAGTCATTTACCAAAAAAATAAATTTAATGTAAAAAAGGTGTAGGGTGCTTGATATTAGTTGTCTTGAATTTTTTATCGCTAGCTATTCGTAAAGGTAGAGTCATTATGAAAAGTAAGTAAAGAGCACCCACGCTTTTTTCATTGAAGTAAATTTTTTGGTCAATGACTTTATTCTTATTATTTTTAACTTTTTAGTTCATATTGCTACAAAAGCGTGTTTTTCTTTAGTTTCTTAAACTATGATTTAATTTTTAACTTTTTAATCCATATTGCTAGAAAAGCGTGTTTTTAAACTTTCCAACTACGGGAGAAAACTCATCGATCAATTCATCCACATGGGAAGTTTTTACTAACTTATGGTGAAAGTTCAACGTTAACAAAAAACAAAGCAACTATAAAAATAAATGGATTTCCATTTTTTTCAGTCACCTCTAAAAGAGAAATATTTTATTTTTATTGTTGATAAAAGTCATAACAATTTCAATCCTCGCCGATTTTGATGATTAAATAACGTAATTTTTTTATTTGATCAATAATTTTCATATAAAACGTCTTTACAGCACGTGTTTGCAGATAAAATAATGATGAATCAATGGCTGATGTTAATCTGAATTGTTAAACCTGCTTTATAAACAATGAAAATAAAAAAAAATAAAAACGTGAGCGGTCAGGGGACCCCCTTCAGGAACGAGTTCCTTTTCTCCTTTTATCATCCTCCATATCACTCCCCATATTTTGATGTGTTGGACTCACCATTTTTTCTGCATTATTTTCTCGGAAAGTGTGAACAAAATGTTTCTTCTGGACAGAGGTTTTTTAGCGTATTTTCCTCACCCCCTTTCCATTCCCCGCATTTTGATGGGTCACACTTACCACTTTCTTCTCGTTTTCCGTTTCACTTAGTGCTTTTGAACTTTTTTCAGTTTTTTCATACTCTGCGCTAAACCTCGGCTCGGGCGGTCTTTTCGGCTTTGGACCGTGTGCCTGGCACTCCAGTGTCTTTATTAGGTTTAATATTACTCTTCTATACACTTTCACTATGTTCAGAAATGTAATAATTGAGTTTTTGAGTTTTCGGCTTTACTTGGAGGGAAAATGATATACTATATCACATCTTTTTCGGGGTTCCTCGGCTTCTAGTACCGAACAGTTGGCGATTTCGCTGTTTTCCGATGTGATTTTTGCCAACACACTGTTTTTACCAGTTTCGGTGGTTTGGTGAAATAATGTCTTTTTCACGGTTTTTGTCACTGGCTTTTTGTATTCAATTTATCCACGCATTTGTTGCGATCTGCACCTCCATCGCTGGATTCTTCCATTGGGGGTAATTTATTGAACTTTTTCAGCAATTCAGCTGTGGTTGTTTGTATCCTTTCACTTTTTATAAGCGAAATTGTTTTCACTTTCGTGGGTTTTGAAATCTTAACCTCACTTTTTCACTCTGGCGAACCAATACGGTCGAAATTTCCATACTTGATGGTCATTAAGGGTCCACAATGGCCTGCAGTTTTCCAATAGCCAGATATCGTGTTAGAAACACTCTTTTAAGGCATTGAGATCACTTTCTGCACATTGTTTTATTGTTTTTAAGTTAACGAAGGAGTTTATAATTCACCTGTTCAACACTACTTGGTTTATACGGCACTTTAAACTACTGAATTTCACGCAATTCGCGGAGCACATTGAGGCTCTACCAACTACAAAATGACACAATTGAATTATTCATTGCCTTACTTGAAAAACTGAGGCATTCTGACATGCTGAAAAAGGTATATTTGAATTCAAATATCAAATCACTGTATGTAGTGTGTTCAAAATCCCTCATTCCATCAATTTTGCATTTCCCATTTCCCTTGAATTGCATGCGTTGACATTTAATTCTGACAGGCCCAAGTGTAGTTGTCACACAAACTCGTATATAATAGAAAGAGACAGAGAGGAGAGAGAGAGAGAGAAAGCCGCATGGAGGGGCCATAACGCTTTTTTCTCACGTTACATTTTCTACCATTCAACACCTACTGCAAGCCGCGTAAAGGAACTTCGCTCCAAATTTTTTTTTGAGTTGATTGAAAAAAATGAAAATTGATTTATTTTTCTAGTTGCTATGATTAAAGAAAAATACATTCCCTCTTTCTTAAGTCTCCCTAACTCTGATGATTTTGGAAATAGGAAAAATGTAAAGAGACATTTTATGTTCTACATTTTCATTTCAAACATGTTTTTCCAACCCTTATCGTTTTGGAATTATATCAAAACAACTTCGTAAATTTTTTTCAACCCTAGCTAGGTCGAAATTTGATTTAAATGGTGTTTTTTTTTATTATTTTATATCAATCCAACATTCAAAATTCATGTTTGAACGTTAATTATTCTATCAATATAATCGGACAAATAAGTGCACAATATAAGACGATTTGGCGAAAGTTCCGATTTGTGATGTTGTAAAACCTGGCACTTGCACTTTCACCTATGAAAATTTGGGATCAACTTGGCGACGCTTGGCCTACTTGATAAAAAAATATAACTACACTTTCATATGGCGCCAACGTTGTTTATAGTTATAATTCACTAAACAGTAATCACAGACCACATAGGGTTTCTAGGCATCTTACTCCGGTTATACCTGGTGATTCAAAAGTACTTTGACAAACTTCAGGAGGTGATTCCTCACAATATTCTAATATGAATTGTCCAATCAAATATATGTCCGGAAACGCTTCGTTTCCAAGATACAGGTTGTTAAAGTTTTTTTTTTTTTTTTTTATAACTTTCGAAATACCGACCTTAATTCAACCAAAATTGGTATTGAGAGGTTTTTTGAGGTGTCGAATTCAAACCTGATGTTATTATTGCTCTTACTCGTAGGGGCGCCACCTACACGTCTTTCTCTTTTTTGGAGATTTATAACTTTTTTGAGCGTACTTCTAGCACAATGTTCAGTAAAAAAAACAATTTCTCTATCATATCTACGTAAAAGAGCTACCATTGTTACAAGTCGCTATAAGCAACCATTTTCTAGATATTTGGACTTGAAAATTTCAAGTCGATTATTTGATAATAATAATAATAATAATAACATAGGCTTTTCATGGAATATTTCATATTTTTATACATAGTCAAAATACAAAAACAAAAAATGAAATAGGCGTCAAAAAAACAAGAGCACATTTAACCATGTGAGTAGGATTAGAGCTATGTGAATGTATGTAGGAAATATTCGTCAAGAGAGTAAGGTTCAAGGTCGATAAGTAATTTCTTTATTCCCTTTTTGAATTTACTGATGCTATTCAGACTTTTTATATTGTTTGGTAGTTTATTAAATAATTTTTTAGAGGCATATGATGGATGCTTTTCTGATAGTACTAATCTGTGTACCGGAAAATTCACATTTATATTTCGTGTTGGATATTTATGACTGTGCCTATGTTCAGTAACATTTGTGTTCTTGAACAAATACAGAACACATTCATATATATACAAAGCATAAATTGTCATTGTGTTACTTCTTTTGAAAACACCTCTGCATGTTTCCCGAAATTTCATTTTAAACATAGCTCTAATCACTCTTTTTTGAATACAGAAAAGGTCATTAATGTTACTTTGACATCCCCAGAATATTATTCCAAATTTAGCACGGGATTCAAAATTTGCATGGTATATAATTTTTAATGATTTTTCGTTAAGGTATTTGCTTATGACTCTAATGCTATAGCATATCTGGTTCAGTTTTGCTCCTAAGCTTAAAATATGGACGTTCCAAAGTAAATGTTCCTCTATGAAGACTCCCAGAAATTTGCTAGTATTTTGAATTTTGATTTTATTGTTGAGTAAGTTTATATTTTCTGGGATTTCGATTCTCTGTTGTTTGACATTTAGTATCAATTCATTTTTTGTAAACCATTCATAAATGTTTCGTATTAGGTCTGGATAGTCAGGACTTGAAACTATCAAATTAGTGTCATCTACATAATTAGTTAAGTGTGCATGAGTGTCATTTAAGATATCCAAAATATCATTTATGAAAATTATGAAAATTACTGGTCCTGTAATGCTACCTTGAGGGACCCCTATCTTGGTTTGTTGTAAGTTAGATTTGGTTGCATGTCCATCAGTTATATTTCCTCTAATACCATATTTTTCGAGTATAATCAGTAGGTAGTCATGATTCAAACAGTCATATGCTTTAGAGAGGTCTAGGAAAATACCCAGAACGATTTCATTATTTTCGAATGATTCAAGGATTTTTTCAGTGAACTGTGTGAGATTGCGTGTTGAAGTTATTACCATTATTTTGCATTTTTCAAAAGAATGCTTAGGAAATGAATTTGACGTTTAAGTAAGTAGTTTTGATTTTTTGTAGGGGGCGCCACCTATTCGATTTATTGTTACTCGTTTGAAATAGTTATTTTTGTATCAAGGGTGCAAAATCTGTATTTGTTTTAATAACATTTGCAAGAAATATCAACATTTTATTTCAAGAAATTTTGAATATGTAGAATAAAATAAAGGAAACTAAATTGTATACAAATAAATTGTTCGAGGTGTCCACCTTCAGCGAAGATACAGGCATCCAGTCTTCTAGTCATACTATTCGGTTTCTTAGATCTTCCTCATTCGCAACTGGAGTTTTATAAACTAGTGACTTCAAATGTCCCCAAAAATAAAAATCTAGCGGGTTTAGATCTGGAGACCTTGGTGCACACGCCTGGTTAGATTCTTCTACACCCCTACCGATCCATCGATTTGGATAGACAGTGTTAAGGAATTCCCTGGCTACAACGCTAAAATGGGCCGGAGCCCCATCATGCATAAACCACATGCGGATACGAATTTCTAATGGTACATTCTGAAGTAGTCCCGGCAATTCACTTTCTAAAAAGTATCTGTAAGTTTACAGAAAATTGATACTGATAATGTCTTTCACTAATTGCGTGCGGATTTTCCAGAGCCCAAACATGGTTTGTGATAGCATTTCGGGAGGAGTTTGCCTTGGCCGTGAAGAGTACATATCTTAAAAATTGAGGATTTCCAGCCAATTTTCTCAAAAACTACTGACACATAGTAATGCGTAGGGGAAAGTCTCGTGTCAAAAGAGCTTGTACCCTTTGAATATGGTATGAATAAAATTGTTGTACGTGGATAATTCTCCAAACTGTGGAAGTAGAAATGAGAGCTTCAGCAATTATTCTTGTACTTGTTTCTGGATTCTCCTCGAGAGCGTTCAAAACAGCTTCTGGGGTTCGGACTGCTCGTGGTCTTCCAATATCAGCTGCCCTCTTGAAGCTACCTGTTTCTGCCAAACGACGGTGGAGACTGCCAGGACTACTTCAGAATGTACCATTAGAAATTCGTATCCGCATGTGGTTTATGCATGATGGGGCTCCGGCCCATTTCAGCGTTGTATCCAGGGAATTCCTTAACACTGTCTATCCAAATCGATGGATCGGTAGGGGCGTAGAAGAACCTAACCAGGCGTGGGCACCAAGGTCCCGAGATCTAAGCCCGCTAGATTTTTATTCTTGGGGACATTTGTCACTAGTTTATAAAACTCTGGTAGCGAACGAGGAAGATCTTAGAAACCGAATAGTAGACGCCTGTGAAACAATAAGAAACACACCAATAATTTTTGAGCGGGTACGAGATTCAATGACTAGTAGACTGAATGCCTGTATCTTCGCTGAAGGTGGATACTTTGAAAAATGTATTTGAATACAATTTAGTTTCCTTAACTTTATTTTATTCTACATATTCAGAATTTCTTGAAATAAAATGGTGATATTTCTTGTAAATTTCATCAAAACAAAAACAGATTTGCACCCTTGATACAAAAATAGCAAACGAGTAAAAATAAATCGAAACTACTTACGTCAGATTCATTTCCTAAGCATTCTTGTTGAAAATGCAAAATAATGGTAATAACTTCAACACGCATCGATTATCAAATAATCGACTTGCAATTTTCAAGTCCAAAAATCTAGAAAACGGTTGCTTATAGCGACTTGTAACAAGGGTAGCTTTTTTACGTAGATATGATGAAGGAATTGATTTTTTTACTGAAAAATGTGCTAGAAGTACGCTAAAGAAAGTTATGAATCTTCAAAAAAGAAAAAGACGTGTAGGTGGCGCCCCCTACGAGTAAGAGCAATAATAACATCAGGTTCGAATTCGACACCTCAGAAAACTTCTCAATACCAATTTTCGTTTGATTAAGGTCAGTATTCCGAAAGTTATTTGAAAAAAACGAAAATAAAAATAAAACTTTAACACTCTGTATCTTGGAAACGAAGCGTTTCCGGACATATATGCATTTGGACAATTCATATTAGAATATTGTGAGGAATCACCTCCCGAAGTTTGTCAAATAACTTTTGAATCACCAGGTATAACCGGAGTAAGATGCCTAGAAACCCTATGTGGTATGTGATTACTGTTTAGTGAATTATAACTATAAACAACGTTGGCGCATATGAAACTGTAGTTATATTTTTTTAACAAGTAGGCCAAGCGTCGCCAAGTTGATCCCAAATTTTCATAGGTGAAAGTGCAAGCGCCAGGTTTTACAACATCACAAATCAGAACTTTCGCCAAATCGTCTTATATTGTGCACTTATTTGTCCGATTATATTGATAGAATAATTAACGTTCAAACATGAATTTTGAATGTTGGATTGATATAAAATAATAAAAAAAAACACCATTTAAATCAAATTTCGACCTAGCTAGGGTTGAAAAAAATTTACCCCTGTATACAGATTCGAAAATAAAATCGCGGACTATAGGTTCTAAAGTGGGTTAGAAATAGAGGTATTCAAGCCAGTGGACCAGTACAAAATGAAACAGATAAACGCTCTTCCCCTACTGTTGCGCCTCGAGCCATAGCACAATTTACTTTGCATCTTTCAGTCTTAGTCGTAATCACAATATTCAAAGTTGCGAATGTAAGGTAAGCCCATAACGATTGAAAATAAAATAATTTGTGGCCAATTCTAAAATGTACACAAAGGAGGAAAATGTCGAAGAAACAAATTTGTTCATAATTGAATTCGAAAATAGGTCAATTCCATTACATTCCACCATTGTTCGGATAATTCAATAGCTTGAAAAATGTGGATGTGTTCAGAACTGCCGGAAATGTGAAAATGTCGATGAACCACGTGTGAAGCCAAATAATGAAGATCGTCAAAATAGAGAAATATATGTCTGTGGCGCTGTTGGAGCCAGTAAACCATGTGCGAGCCGGCAAATTGCTGACCAAATTTATATGAATGAAAGAACTGTTTTTCGAAAATGGATACCATTGTTATAAAGTATAAACAACTCAGTAAAATTTTCCCGAGGACTAGATGAGATGGATGGAATTTTGTGAAACCATGATGGATAAACAAAATGACAATTATTTTTTAACAACGTATTATTTAAGGACGAGTCATCGTTTTTTTCACATAGGAAACACAATTGGAATCGGAAATATGGGCATTTGAGTATTCCTGTGCGTACTCAAACTGATGTTTGGATAGGAATTTTAGGAGGTCCCTCCTTTATAAAAATCGGTTTATTCCCACAGTTCAGCAACTTCATCCTAATTTTGGAGACAGTTGGTTTGATACCTACACGTGGTACGATCATGTGGCCTCCCAGATTACCAGATTCATCTCAGCATGATTTATTTTTTGTATTCAGAAGTCAACGCTACATGAACACTTCAATCATTTAACGTTTTATGGCGTTTTTTGACCTCATTATAACTTCTCTTGTATGGCACGACAGCAGAATAAGAAAGTGAGAAGGGGAACCGCACTCCAAACTCAAGGAGTTATTCAAGGAGACCTTCGTTCTGGTCCGTTGAAAAGCAACGAGTACATTTTTCGAGCGAGTGCACTCTGTAAATACTTCTCTTTAGTCGAGTATCGTTAGAGGTCAAGTGATCCTTTCTTCAATTTGAGACATCTGAAAGTCATATAAAAGTACTTTTTGCCTAATAAACTTTCGATCGTGGCGGACTTCAACGATATGCTGGGACTTGCCGAAAGTTCTTCACTTTAACTGCAAAACCATAATTTTCTGGAATATTTTTGAAACATCATCAATGATATTTTGTACAGAACTCAAGTGTTCATGTTGAAGTTAACGCTCAACATAACATATTATCTACATCGTCATTGCCATGGTTACTTCTAGCGGAGTGAAAGAATACAAGTAGGAAAGTCTGCATTATACAGGGTGTTCTCGAAGGTGAGACATTTTTTTCAAGAAGATGTAGAACTCGGCAAAATAAGCGAATTCACCAAAAATGACCTATATGAAAGCCGAAGAATGACAGAGATATCGTTGATTGGAAAATGTTGAGAATTTTAGAAACTTCGAGTACGGCCCTGGCCAGAGCTTGTTTCGGACGAAAGTTTCAAAATACTCCGCTGATGTAAAGACAGTGTTGAGCAGTAGCCAATCTGCCACAGTTTTTGTAAATATACCAGGACTATTTTTTTGACGAGTTATTTTTCCACTCTTATACAGGTGATTTTTGGTGAAATGACCTATTTTGACGAGTTCTACATCCTTTTTGAATCCGATATATGTATTGGAAAGGGCCATCATATTATTGGCACTTTTTTGGTATACTCATTTTGTTTTCAGATTGTGGAAGGTTATGGTCCCAAAAAAGTATCAAGAATGGATATGACGAAGCGGTTTTACTTCAGCTAATCAAAGAAACCACAATTTTCCACGCCTGTCTTACAAGTCACTTCAGTTATTCATTTTACGTTTGTTTTTTCAACATAGAGATCGATGTACCTGCTACCAATGTAGGTGAACCTCAGGATTCTATTCTCACACCTACACTATTTTTTCTTCACATCGATGACATATCGAGATCATAATTCATAGAAATATCAAAATGCTTCGATCAAAAAATTGGCTGCGATTGGGGATTTAAATTGCATCAATAAAAAATAATCTAGGTAAAATACAATGAGAAGTTGGGTCTTCAGCGTCGGTCGCAAGGGCCCAAGAAATATCCCATTGAAACATCTTTGAAATGTTACAATGGGGCACCACTGCGATACTAATTTTTCGTATTCTGAGTAGCATCATTTCATCGTTTGGTATGGGAGTGTTAAATAACATTGCTGCAACATTACACGGTAACATCGGAGGTACATCTTTGAAATGTCACTCATTTTTCAGCAGCAGTGTGTATTAGAATCATACATTGTATAAGCAATCATAATTGTAAGCTTATTTGCTAACACGAGGCTAAGGTAAACATATTTTGGTCCAGTATATAACGTGATAAAATCGCTTTCAGTGAAGAAACTTACTTCACTTGAAATCGATTGAATGAAGATTGGATGCAGTAGTGTTGTAAGAGTGGATTGGTATGTTCTTCCAGTTTTTGGTGATACTTCTCACCTCGTTTTCAATGATCTCAATCTCATAAGATGATTGTAAAGTGTATCATTTGACACGTACCCAGGCGCATCTGTAATGTAACATGCCAGTTTGTTTTTTAACAATTCCTTCTTCCAAGGAATTAGTATAATTCTTGAATCTCTTTGAATTTTTTGCTGGATGTGCTTTCCAGTTTAGTTTGTTATAAAGTGTAATCGCAGATATCTAATAGTTGAAGTTTTCGGAATTATTATGATATTAATGGTAACTGGAGGACAACGACCTTTATTTAACGTAAAAAGTTATTTGTGTGGATTTTGAATAGTTCATTTTATCCTCCACTTTTTTGTACAACCCTGTGATAGGTTTAGGTGCTGCTGAAGGTGGTAAGGTGCAGTATCAGAATTCTCAAGTCTCATGGCTTGCAATTATTCTAGTACCAATATTGGGTAACGCTTATAAAGTCTTGCGCCTGGAACACTGTCTTGGGGAACTCCAGATATAATTGGGTTGAAATATAAATACCGATGTTGATTTCGAATATTAATCGAAAGCTTCGCCATCTTAAAATTTATAATTGGACTGAGAACACCAATTTCGATGACATAACACTTTTGATCAAATAAATGTTTAAGACTCTCTCTCTCTCTCTGCACTCCCCATTAAGTACGCCCTAGCAAGATTAAGGTACCCAGAATTTTCCACAAAGTAAGACGTGAAGTAGCTGGCAAAGAAAGGTATTGTGTGTTTAACGTATATTGCTCCATTTATCAAATGTTTTTGATGTAACTTTTTGTAAGCCAATAAACAACTTAATCTTAATTGAATTTTCGGACTCTCGTGTTTCGTAGTTACGGTTGGTTGGCAACAATCTCAGGTTGAACAGGATTTTACGAAAGGAAACATTCGAGTCGGAAATGTAGTGGATCGATAGTAAGTGAAAGCGTAAAGTTATAAAGGTAACAAGACAAGAAGTAAATCATCAAAATATGTGAGAACAAAACGAAAACACATTCAGGGTGTTTCATAATTGAGTGCTGATTCTAAAGGGCGATAATACTTGGATGATTTTAAGAAAAATTCTTGATATGAACATAGGTCCGCAGCCGCTTTATTTCTGAGATACAGAATGTTGAAATTTAAACAAAAAAATCAGTGCTTTCCCAATATCTCTGAAACCGCTTTGGCTTTTTCTTTCAATTTTGGTACATGCAAAGTACGAATAAAAATACATTTTTTCCTTGATAAAGGATTTTCATCAGTGGCGTCCCTGTTAATATGCCCTGTCATATTTTGATCAAAATAATGATACGCCACTGCCTTTTTTCCAAATTAATATTATTTTTGTAATTGTCTTCTATCTTCTCATAAAAATGGTCTCCTGTCTTTTTTTCGTCCGGCGGACGGTTTTTGATTTAGAAAATAAAATACATTCATTTGGTTGTCCCTATTAAATTTTTTCTCTTAGTCTTAATTTCACAATTGTGGTAACCAAAGGATTTAGGCAAGATTTTTATAATTTTATGGTAACTATTATTTAGTTTTTGTAATGAGTATGCATGAAAATAAATTATTTATTTTTAAAAACAACAATTATGAACAAAAAATAACCAAAATTAAATTAACTGTTCAAAATGTTCGCCTCCTGTGAGTATGCACGCTTCAGCCCTCCTTGTCATTGACTCGCGTACTCTTTGGAAAATTTCTGGAGTACTCCTTATTGCTTCACAGGAAACTATTACGCGGTTTCGCAATTTTTCCTCAGTTGGAATTGGTTGACTGTACACCAAAGTCTTAAGATGTCCTCAAAGAAAATAATCAAGACTGTTTAAGTCTGGGGATCTAGCTGACCATGACTCTGTTCCCCCACGACCTATCCAGCGATTATGAAAGTTTTGGTTTAAATATTCGCGTGGCAGAGCACTAAAATGAGCAGGTGCACCATCGTGCATAAACCACATGCGATTTCGCATTAAAATAGGAACATATTCCAACAGAATTGGTAAATTATCTTCAAGAAATCGGCGATAATCATGTCCATTTAATCTGCGTGGTAAAAAAAAGTTCCAATTAGGTAATCTCCAATAATTCCAGCCCAGACATTTAATGAGAACTGCTCCTGGTGATGAGATTCCACGATTGCATGCGGATTTTCCTCGGCCCAAAAATGATTATGAAAATTTCTTATCCTGTTTTTAGTAAAACAAGCTTCGTGAATAAAATTTCCCTGTCAAATAAAGGATTTTCGGTAAACTTTTGTAGAAACCATTGAAGGAAATTCACTCGTAATGGAAAGTTTCGAGGATGTAGAGCCTGAACCCGTTGAATGTGATAGGGATATAATAAATTATCATGAAGAACCGTCCATACTAGAATATGGGCGATATTCAAATTATTGCCAACTTGCCTTGTACTTCAGGATTTTCGTCAACTGAATTTAAAACAGCTACCTCAATTGCTGGAGTTCTTGCAGGTCGATGTGCTCCTTTCAAGTGATGATTTGGCTCAAAACTTCCTGTTTCACATAACCTTCTGTGGGTGCTTGAAATCGTTCGAGCATCAGGAACTATTCTATTTGGGAAGCGCTCTTGATACAGTCGCCTGGCTTCATATGCGTTCCCGTCAGCAAGCCCATACAAGTAATTCGGTATTTGTAAAATTTACCATGTTTTTTTTAATAAACAAGTTTTTATAATGTAAATAATATCACGTATCTAGCTAAAGAAGTGTCAAAATTGTTTATGTTGAAAACAACGAAAGGTGTTCTTAGCATACTAGATGTTTCTAGCCCACAATACTATCCTACTACTCTTCAACGGCTGATTTCGCATAGGGACAAGCAAATGAATGCATTTTATTTTCGAACTCAAAAACCGTTCGCCGGACGAAAAAAAGGCAAGAGACCATTTTTAAGAGAAGATAGAGGACAATTACAAAAATAATATTTATTTGGAAAAAAGACAGTGGCGTATCATTATTTTTATCAAAAATATGGCAGGGCATGTTAACAGGGACGCCACCGATAAAAATTAAGATATCTCTTTATCATGGAAAAATATTATTTTTATGCGTACTTTGCATGTAACAAAATATAAAAAAAAGCCAAAGCAGTTTCAGAGATATTGGGGAAGAACTGATTTTCTTGTTAAATTTCAACATCCTGTATCTCAGAAATAAAGCGGTTGCGGATCTATGTTCATATGAAGATTTTTTCTTAAAATCATCCAAGGATTATCGCCCTTTGGATCAGCATTCAATTATGAAACACCCTGTATATATATATATATATATATATATATATATATATATATATATATATAAAATTCCAAAACTAATGACATTGGCGTCCAAAAAATTAGACATTGGGATTTTTTTTTCTGATAGTAGTGAAATGGTGACTTCTACAATAGGACGTATTTCATGAAATCCATCTAATTATCAGAAAATCAAAAGACACTTAGAAAATGAAGCAATGAAAGATATTTTACCGAAAAATATCCCTCGTGTATTTAGGTGAATAAAAAAATAAATTATAGGTAGAATGCGGAAATACTATAATATACAGGGAATTACTTCTGAAAAAGCGAATGTGATTCACCCTATATACATGAAGCAAATTGTATGCTTCGAAATAGATAGATAATTTATTTGACCACATTATGTATAAACATTTGTAGCAAGTCTTAAAAGTACAAAAATTACATATATATGAGATACAAATACAGTTGAAAAGGAAAAAAAATCATTTAGACTTTGAGAGGAGATATCGCAGGTTGGAGGAATACAAGTCTTAGCGGGATGTTCATACACATGTCAACTCATTGTTTGTGTAGTTCAATCGGCAGTTTTTATATTCATCTAAAGAATAGAACGCGTTGTTCTTAAAAAATGATCTAATTATTCTTTTGAATTTGTTATTGCTCAAGTTTTTTATTTATTGAATTGATCGAGATAGAGAGTCTGAAGTGTGGGTTCATCAACTGAGTATTATTCCTTGTGTTGTAATTTATGCGTATTAGACCAAGGTCGATAATTTTTTATACCAAAAAAAATAATAGTAGGATGAAACCCATTGGAAAAGGAAGAGAATATAACAAAAATGAAAGGAAAAATAATTTACGGGCGAACTGAGGTCGGGAAGTGGAAGGGGGTGAGTTTTTAAGGGTAAAAAACGGTTTATCTCGATTTCCGGCAACACTACAAGTCCTATGGCAAAGTTGTAGGTAATAAAAAGATCTACAACTTTTGTATTTACACTTTTTTCACATAACCTCAAAATGTATGTAAAAAATTCAAATAACCAAGTTTTTGGTTTTTTATTTTTATCTTTTACAAAAAAAAAATTCCACGAAATTTGGTGAAAACTTACCTTTTTATGTCCCAAACACACTGTAATTTTTTTTATTTAAAATATTTATTTTTTCACCTTATTTTGACTTAATATCGAAAAAGCACCCTAATTTTCAATCAAAAATTCTCCCTTCAAAATATCAGCTTTTTAAAAAAAGTCGATGAGCTTTCGTATCGAAATGAAACTTGGTATGTATATGTTGTTTGGATGACATACTATAATTTGGTATCTTGGAGCTGATCTAGTAAAATGTGGTAAATGCACTGAGGCCGTTCTCAGCATAATTTACAATTCAAAGATATGGCGAATGCACTGGTTCTCGGCATATTCGCCAAAATTTAGTTATTAATAACTTCCATCTCATGTGGATGAATGAATCGGAGATTTTTCTCCGATAGTCTTTTTTAGTCTTCTGTAGCAATATGGACTAAAAAATTAAAAATAAAATTATAGTTGGAAAAAAACAAAAAAATACGCATATATGACAATGCGTACTAAAAAGTTGAATATAATAAGTATAAAGTCATTTACCAAAACAAATGTTTTATGTAAAAAAGAGTGGGGTGCTCTTCACTCACTTTTCATAATGATACTAAGATAACTGATATCAAGTACAATACGCTTTTTACTTAATAGAAAATGTTTTGGCCAATTACTTTATTCTCATTATTTTCAACTTTTAAGTCCTTATTGCCATATATGCGTATTTTTTCGAACTATAATTATTATAAATAAGGTCTGAATGTTTTTTGGGAAGGTTTCGGAATTCTGTTTTTTATATTTTGGGTTTTCTCTCTCCCTGGAAGTAAAAATTATCAGTTATCTGTTCTGAGAAGGGCAAATTACTAAATTTGCCCCGACACGTTACCAAAATTGTCGAAAAAAGTGCAATTTAAAATTGTGATTAATTTCCAAAAACCAGGATTTGATGATGGAAACAGAGGTGATTCCTGAAACGACATCAAAGGAAGTATATTTTTTATTTAGAATTTTCCAATTTACTTTTGTTGTGAAATATATTAGGCGAATAATTTTCAAACGGTACGTTACTGAAATTTTCCTAGTTTATTTTAGAATCCAGAATATAAAAAATTTGCCCTTTTCAGAATAGATAACTAATAATTTCATGGAGAGATAACCCAAAATATGGAAAATATAATTATTATAAGCTTTTATTTACTTTCACCTGTCCCGAAGTGTATAATCAAATCTTACAAGTTAAATTTGACCCCCTTCTAGTGGTCCGATTAACGTGATATTTGGCAGGTCTTCATAGTTCCCATGGCAATGCGTTATAGAATTTTTGTTATAAAAAAAATGGCGGCTCCAAGATGGCCGACGATATCTGTGATTATGATCCGATTCTATTCAAAATTGGTATGTGGGGGTTTTCGGGGTCGGAGATTATGATTTTTTGTCAACATTAATAAATCCAAGATGGCGGACGGCTTTTTTAATTATGGCCCGATTCTATTCAAAATTGTTATGTGGAGGTTTTTGGGGTCGAAAATTATGAATTTAGTCGAAGATTATTGATTTTTTTTCAAAATTCATAAATTGAAGATGGCAGCTCCAGGATGACGGACGAGTTAATCTTTATATGGTCTTCTCATTGAAGAACTAGATAGCTCAGAAAAAGGCCTCATAATAACGATGCTTTAACAAAATGCATAGATTAATAATAATTATTAAAAAACCTTTTTAAAGGCAAGCTTTTATTTAAATGCGCTAAAAAGTTAAAACACTATTGCTTTGGATGTGTGACGTAGGTTATTCCGTGAGTTATAGATTCAAAAGCTTGTCGCTTTTGTATTCAAACTGAAAACTCTGGACAAGAAGTTCTTGAATCTATAACTCACGGCATAACCTAAGTCACACATCCAAAGCAATTATATTTTACTTTTCAGCGCATTGGAATGAAAAGGTTTTTTATTAATTATTTTTCAGTTGTCTTAGGAGGTATAGCTGATTGGAAAGTTTCGATATGACCGTTCCATTTTAAAGAGTGATCCAAGGTTATACCCAAGTTTAACTTTATCGTCTGAATTTGTATGACAGTTTGTTGAAATGGAAATACTCTGAGATTTGATAGATTCTGCTTCAATTTGTTTGTTTGAAACCATTCATTCGCTCTATGTTCAGCCAATTCCATTGAATCGGCAAAAAGCATGCACGATGACGGTGATAAGTTTACCGGTAGGACGTTAATGTATAACATAAACAGGAGAGGACCTGAAACAGACCCTTGGGGTACCCCATGTATGACGATCCGGAATTCTGATAGAGAGTCCTGATATTGCACTAACTGGAATCTGCTGGAAAGGTAAGAGGTCCGCGTATTCAAGTTTCTGAAGGAGTATTGTATTAGAGACACACAAAGTGTCATAGCAGTCACTTTACCCGCCTCAAGGCTATCGATTACATTTCCCACGACCTCCTCAACAGCTTGAACCGTGGATCTATAACTTCTGAATCCGAACTGTACGTTATTTGAAATTGTATATTTTTCCAAGTACATTATTTATCTGTTTTTTACAACTTTCTCAATATTTTCCCAATAATCGGGATTATTGAAATGGTCGATACATTTCTGGACTGCCCATGTCGCCACTTTTGTAGATCGGAATGACTTTGGTTAGTTTAAAGACATCAGGGAAGGTTCCGGTTGAGAAACACATGTTGATAAGGTTGATTAAAGGATCTAGTAGAATCTCAGCAATTTCAATATTATACTATTTAATACTTAACTTTGTGCCTTGAGTTCCTTCATGACCTCCTCAGAAGGAATTCCATAGCTTTTCCGAAATAACAGAGATATCGAACATTGCCACAGTAATTCACCCGGTATGAATAATCTATAAACATTCGAAAACAAAAAATCGAATATGTAACCGGAAAGGAAAAAATATATAAAATTTCTAGTTTCACGCAAATCAGTGGTATATTGTAGTTGTCTCTGTTGAAAACCTATGACATTAAATAGTTGCAAAAATCAGAATCGTTCCGTAGAATAATTCTCAATAAAAAACAATGGAAATAATAAACGCATAATACTCACTTTTTTTAAGTGGGAGCTGCGAGAAAACTTACCTGAAAAAAAGAAATATCATTATTATTTGTTTTGGATGAAGTTCAAAAAACACCCAACTGATCTACTAACTAAACTAAGGTCGCTAGCACTTTCACTGAATCGTAATTCATCTAGTGGTCAAATTTATTCACATGTTCTGCCAGAACACATCTGCATGCAATCTGCAGTCACTTTTATAATAATAATAGATTTTATTGATAGTTATGAGAAATTATTCTGTTTTCTTATGATCTTTGCGTTTGACTAATATATTGTTTATTACAACCATGACAAGGAATACTATAAATTACAGTTGACATTGAAAGTTATAGAGTTTTATCTTTAACTTTAGAATAAATTGATCTGATTGTCAGAACTGTTTTATATGATATTTAAAAAAATTCAGGATTGTGTAATAATCTGGAGTTTTGGAGTGATCTCTCGTATATATGGTAATGTCTTGAAAAAACGTGGAGCAGGCGTATTGTTAGTTTCATCGTTGTTTGAGACAATGTTCGAGTTATTACTGTTTAAGGTTAGTAATTCTAAGTGAGACGAAGTATTATATAGAATGTTATTAAGTAAAGTTCTTGGATATGAATTATGAGAAAATGTTTAAATTCTGTTTATGCAATTGGATCTGAGATTTTCAGTACTCTTAATTTCATTTGTTTTACCAAGTTCACTTTCATAGACTGTTTGTGATATGAATGGGATCGTATTAGTAATTACTCGAGCATTAACGAAGATACATTTTTGGAATTGTTGACTTTCTTTTTTGATAATACATATTTTTCTTTCGATAATAAAATGTATAAACAAACCTTTGGTATCCCAATGGGAGCCTCCATTTCACCCATTATAGCAGCGTACGTCTTGGATGATTTGTTAGACAATGTTATTCCAGTTTTATCTTTCAATCTGAATTTCATAAAAAAATATGTTGATGATATTATATTAGCATTACCGAATGATGGTGTGGATGCGATTCTCCATACTCATCTCCAGTTCACAATTGAAACTG
This sequence comes from Gonioctena quinquepunctata, assembly GCA_018342105.1. Taxonomy (NCBI): domain Eukaryota; kingdom Metazoa; phylum Arthropoda; class Insecta; order Coleoptera; family Chrysomelidae; genus Gonioctena; species Gonioctena quinquepunctata. The sequence continues at coordinate 35,074 of JAFIRS010000592.1, forward strand.
AGAACAGCGAAAATTCTATACCATTTTATGATACCAAGCTTATCGGACAACTCAAAACAAGCTACTCGTAGATTGGTATAGGAAACCATGCAGCTGAATTACCATTCATATCACAAACAGTCTATGAAAGTGATCTTGGTAAAACAAATGAAATTAAGAGAACTGAAAATCTCAGATCCTAAATTCCATAAACATAATTTAAACATTCTCTTTAACCCTTTCTTAGATAATTCATATCCAAGATCTTTACTTAATAACATTCTATATAATACTTCGTTTCACTTAGGAGTACTAACCTTAAACAGTAATAACTCGAACATTGTCTGAAACAACGATGAAACTAACAATACGCCTACTCCACCTTTTTTCACGTCATTACCATATAAAAGAGAGATCACTCCAAAACTCTCCAGATTATTTCACAATTCTGAAATTTTTTAAATATCATATCACAGTTCTAACAATCAGATCAATTTATTTTAAAGTTAAAGATAAAACTCCAATACTTTCAATGTCAAATGTAATTTATAGTATTCCTTGTCATGGTTGTAATAAACAATATATTGGTCAAACGCAAAGATTATTTTCGAACAGAATAATTTCTCATAAAAGTGACTGCAGATTGCATCCTGACAGAGTCACATACATCTAAGAGAACATTCTTAGAAATGGCTTTCATTTCCCAAGAAAACAATTGTATAAATAAAAAATTAACCATTTGAGTGAGATCAACTCTTATTTATTGTCTTCAGATATCAATCAAAATTGACAACAATGTTATATAAAATTATAAAAATATAAAAAAAATATATATTAATAATTGAAAAAAAAACAGATATTAACCATTTGAGTGAGATATCTTATTTATTGTCTTTAAATAACAATCAAAATTGACAACAACGTAATATAAAATAATAGTTCTTTTTAACATTACCGGCACCTGGTAACATCAGTTGGTACTAATCTAACAGGTGGCACCACTATAACTAATTCCAAGTGACACTTGTCACACCACATAAAGTACACAATTATATTTATATAATTTTAAACAACGCTGATGTGGTTGTAGTAACTTTGAACTTCGTTTTATTTCTTGATCTACGTTTTTTTTCTTTTGTATCACTATGTTAGATGAATATGTTTAACATCCTTGAAACCAATCTCAACAAAGTTGTAAGTAGCTTTTCGCACCTGAATATGTATTACTATTGGTTTTTTTCATCTATTGTATTCTCCCTGTTGATGGAAATATACATTTCCGAAAGCTTGGATAAACCTTAAAGAGTTTACTTTTTCATTGCTGCTTACCCCAATATCCCTAGTTTTGTATATATATATATATATATATATATATATATATATATCTGTGTCAGAAATATAATATATATGGTTCAAGAATACAAGAAGAAAAAATATATATATATATATATATATATATATATATATATATATTTATATAGTATACTAGCTGACCCGACAGACGTTGTCCTGTCCAAATTTCTATGTTCCCTAAAATGTTTTTCCCGAAAACTCTCGTCCGCGTAGAATTTCTTTTTTTCTATGTTTTCCTTTATGTTGTTCCATCTAGACTATGCTTTTGACTCCTTCCGCTTCCTATTGTCCCGTTATTTCGTTTTCCTTTATCCCATTTTTTCTTTATCCCGTTATCCCGTTTTCCCGTTATCCCCTTATCCTGTCATCCCATTATCCCGTTTTTTTGTTATCCCGTTTTCCCGTTATCCCTTCTCCTGTTATCCCGTTTTTTCTTATCCCGTTATCCCTTTTCCTGTCATCCCGTTTTTTCGTTATCCCGTTTTCCTGTTATTCCTTTTTTCATTGTCCCACTATCCCGTTTTCCCCTTATCCTGTCATCCCGTTTTCACGTTTTTTCGTTATTTCGTTATCCCGTTTTCCTGTTATCCCGTTTTTTATTTATCCCGTTATTCCGTTTTCCCGTTATTCCGTTTTCCCTTATTTTTTCCCTTCCCTTTTTCGTTATCCCGTTTTTTCGTTATCCCGTTTTCCTCAATTTATCGTACTACAATTATTATATTCGATTGCCATCTTGCAACCCTATTGCGGATCTGTGGATAAAATAAAATAAAATAAAATAAAAATCGCGATGGAAAAATAGGGGTTGATCGTAGAAGGGTGAAAATTTAGGGTGCTTTGTATTTTTGAATGCTGTATCATAAAAAAATAAAAACGACAAGTTTTATCTAAAAAATAAAAAAAAATTAAGGGGTGGACCACCTTTAACATTTAGGGTGATGAAAAATAGATGTTGTCCGATTCGCAGACCTAACCGATATGCACACAAAATTTCATGAGAATCGGTCGAGCCATTTCGGAGGAGTTTAATTACAAACACCGTTTCACGAGAATTTTATATATTAGATTACCAGTTGAATAAATTCATTTTGGACTAAAAATATAGGGTTCGTTCAAAATCGTATATATTATAATGTTGAAACCGGGAAAATATATAAATATGGTAGACCCAATTGAGTGAAAACTATTCCCGCTTAAAAACCTGTCGATAACTTCGCTGACCGCTTATAGCATAAACTACCGTGAAGCACTACAGATTATACTGTATAGGGTTTAGGATATAGATAATAGAACCCATTAGTACAACAGTGGTGTGTGTCTGGGCAGAGGCAGCCATGTATGGTGACAACTGCAAGAAAATTTCTGTGCAGTAGTCGAAAGCAAGCAACAACCAATGAAAGTGATTAATACTAATCATTTTAGAAAGCGGGTTGCTGATATTTTTGATGGGCCACATTGGATCAAAATAACAGGTATATTTTGTTAACGAGTTTGAAATATTACATATAAAAAAAACTTGTAAACTGGACCTCCAGAAAGTTTGGGTATCAATAAAAACAAAAAATCAGAATACTTGCTTAGATTAATTTAATAATTATTATTTCTTGAATTTGTTTCACCGAAGATTAAATAGTAGAAGTGAAAGTCTTTTGCTTGCTATTTTGATGAGATTTTCGAATGATATCTCGTACATTTTCAAAGATGTAACGAAAGTTCGGATTTTTTTTTAATGTTCAAAAATGACAATTGTGGCGAAGAAGAAAAAATAGTACATTGACGAAGTGGAAAAACCCAGTTTTCTTAAGCGAAAAAGTGACTGCGGAGTATTTATGGAAGCCATTTATTGATAAATCCAAACTTATTCCAAATTAGTGATTCACATGAACATGACTAACAAGTAGTGCAAATAGAAAAATATAATATTCTCATATTTGAAACTAAGAAAAAGTAGTCCAATCAATTCTCACTGATTTGAGAAAAATTATTTCTATAATTAGATTTTTTGTGACAAATGAAATATTAATTCAGAAAAAGGTTTCTCAGATGTGGAAATCACAAATGCGTTGGGTTGCAAAAGGATCACATAAAAAAGGGGTTTCCATTCAACGGAAAGATCTTCTAAATATGAAGCCATACCTCGGATTCACGGCTAATTAACCATTTCAGCGGACTTCAGTAGCAATCAGCAACTGTCATGATTAATTCTTGAATGTGAAACTGCGGTATGGCTTTGGATTTGAAAGAAATTTACGTTGGGATTGTGGAAAATTTCCAATGTAAGACATTTGCTTCGGTAGAAAATTTCAATAAAAAACAAAATTAATTAATTCCACATCTAGAAGAGTTTCCTCGAATTCCAAACTCTATTTTTCATACAATATGGAGAAGCGGAAATCCTAAATTTTCCTTTAAATCCAACACAGTGTCCATAAAAAACAATTATACAAATGTTCGAACAGCTTTAGGCAAACGAAATCTAACTGTTCATCAACACAAAAGGAATCTTGAGAAAACAAGGATATGTCATAGATCATTCTCTTGAAAGAAAACGAAAAGATCGAAAATTTGAAAAAGTTGATGAGGCCAGTAGAGTAGTGCCCACCTTGGACTCAATTACCAAAAAATTATCCGAATATACCTTCCAAGCCCAGAGTGATCAAAAACGGTTACAATATTTTTGCTTAGATTCAACACAATCTAATTATTATTAACTTTCGGACTGTTTCTTAATACCTACAAAAAAATGTTATTGGGGAAAATCCCTTCTAAATCCCGTATCCAGATAGTTTACTGAAATTTGTTTTTAAACAAAAATAGGCAAAGTTACATTTGAAGTAAAAGAATAAATCTCCGCCTATGGTCGGCATTTTCGATCAAAGCGAAATCCTATTATGTTTTATCAGGGGTGGATGATGAACCCCATCCTCATCCAACTAAGAATGGATATACCATACTTAGGCCATATCATAAGTTTTTTCAGTGAAGAAAACAACTACTTCCCCGGCTAAAGGTAATTCCACATATGACTTTATGAACACCCTGTTCCACCAATAGCAATCAGCAACTGTTTCATGATTCATTCTTGGATGTGAAACTGCGGTTTGGCTTTGAATTTGAAAGAAATTTACGTTGGAATTGTAGAAAATTCCCAATGTAAGACATTTGCTTCGGTAGAAAACTTTAATAAGAAACAAAATAAATTAATTCAACATCTGGAAGAGTTTTTTCGAATTCAAAGTTTTATTTTTCATAGAAAATGGAGAAGTGGAAATCCTAAATTTTCCTTCAAATCCAACACAGTGTCTATAAAAAATAATTATACAAATGTTCGAACAGATTACGCAGACGAAATCTAATTGTTCATCAACACAAGAGGAATCTTGAGAAAACAAGGATATGTCGTAGATCATTCTCTGGAAAGAAAATGAAGCGGTCGAAAATTTAGAAAAGTTGATGAGGCCACCTTGGACTCAATTACCAAGAAATTATCCGACTATCCTGAATATACCTTCCAAGCCCACGGTGATATTTTTGCTCGGGCCGTTTCTTATTATCACACCAAAAAATTTTATTACTGAAAATCCCTTCTAAATCCTTTAATAATCTCCTTTTCCAGACAGTTTACTGAAATTTGTTTTTAAACAAAAATAAGCATTTGAAGTAAAATAACAAATCTCCGCCGATGGTCGGCATTTTCGATCAAAGCGCAAATCAGGAGTGGATGATGAACCCCATCCTCAAACAACTTACTCTTTTGACTTTCGAACATTGAGGAATGTATGATTGCTCTCTGTTGGATATCACCTAAATATATATGTTTTTGAAAATAACGTAACAAAGGATCTGTACATTCTGCTCTACTGATAATTCGAAAAAATATAGGAGAAAGAAGGACCCGCATAATGTTCAGCGCCCCGAAAACAAATAGTGATAACAACCACATTCGTATTCAACAACTTTTCAGATTTTAATGTACCTTTGTTTCCAGCCCTCATGAGGGTTTAAATTCTATCCACCTTGCCGGATTTTCTTTCCACTCGTCTCGTCGAACTCAGAGTGACATTATGTCGGACGAGTTACTTCATATATTATGCTGACTTTCCTTTCAAGAGTTCAAGTATACGGGGTGTCGGGAAATAAGTAGTAATTTCTATTCGTTTCCAATTTTCCCTTTTTTTTTTGTAGGAAGAAAGTATTTTTCGAATTTACTTCAAAATAATTTCATCACGGTAAACAACGAAAATCCGATACACAAATTAGAATTCCGCTATGGCCAGTTTTACAATACAATCCAAAATACATTCCGCAAAAAATCCAAAATAAGGGGTAGAAAAATAAACCTATTTTCTTCTATAGAAATCATAGGAACGATGTAAGTATTTTAGAAATATAATTGTGTTTATTCCCCTAACTATGGGTGATCGGTTCATTGTCGTAAGGTTGGATATTGGTTTTGTTTTTGTATGTTGAAGTTGAAACTATGGGAAAATACAATCGAAGGTGCTAGTCCATCCTTCCATCCGATGAAGGGCTTCATAATGCACCAAAAAGATCAACATTTCGCAATTCTCCAAAAATAAGAAACTATATATTTAAAAATGGCCAAATAATATGTATACATCATTGATAACTATCAATATTATCATAAGTCTATCTTGAAAAATAAAGCATTCCTTGGCCCTTCTTCGGAATTTCTTAAAAAAATTCCACTACTTTGACCGTTTACTTTTTCGAAATGAACTAGGAATTATTTTTGGGTAAAACATCAGTTGTCAATGAGGGACGAATTATTTGTTAATTTTTAACTATATTCCTTATTTTCGAGGATCTGAGAAATATTGATCTTTTTGGAGAACCATAAAGCCCTTCATTGTATGGAGCACTTCTAGCATCCTCGATTCTTAGCCAAAATGGTAATTTTACGAGTATGTGGAAAAGTACACTTTTTGGAACGTGGTTCCTTATCGCGCGTTGCGAACGGGGGCTAGACGGAATAAATTAAGACCAAAAGTTGTAACGAGACTTTCGCTATGGTTGTAAGCCGTGCGGCGTGCGCGTGTTTCTCTGTCTCTCTCTCTCTCTCTCTCATAGAAAGCAAGCCAGTTATTTTCGTTTCGTCTTTCTATTTCACATTGAACAGTGTGGTGTCGCGACGATTATTTTTGTTGAGTGTATACAGGTTTTTTGTACATAATAAAAAATAATAACAATAATGAATCCTGACAGTGTTTCTGCACAAGTTCCGGATATTGCTGATGGAGTTAGGTAAGTGGAGATGCTTATGTATTTTTAGCAAGTACGCATTATAACCTCTCTTTACTATTGTGCTAACCAAGTCATACGCGTTATAATCTCTCCATTATTGTGTGTTTAGCAAGTGTACGCGACATAACTTTAATAAATTTAAAAGCAAATTATATTTTAATATTACAATATCAATGCGTATGTATTTAGCAAGCCGTGCGTGTTCTAACCTATACGCTGTTGTGTTTACGAAGTCGAGAGAGTATGTATATATATATATATATACACACTCTGTTGTGTTTACAAAGTCCCGCGCATCTATGACGTGTACGAGAGAATAGACAGACAGAGTGCATATATATATATATATATATATATATATATATATATATAAACTATTATTATAACTTAAAAAAAAAAAAATTACAATTCCTTCACTAATTAATCGAAAGGAACTTCGTTCCATCCGGGTGTCCCTTGACCCTTCTCAAGTTTTTTTTTCATGATTTTTGGTGTGGAATAAAGCACTTTTTCGCTCTAGTGCGGTAAAGTACTTTTCCTACGACCACATAGGAAAGTAACACATATCGCACTCTCTACTCCCATGGAAAGTGACCTTTATTCTCACGCGTGCGGAAAGTACTTTCCGCACTAGTGCGGAAAGTAACTTTCCGCACGGCTGTCAATAAGCCGTCAAACCCGTGAATCCTGTAAGATTTACAGATGTAATTATTAATTGCTCTTCCTTATTGATATTATTTACATAAAAACTGGACTAAAAACTAATTATTTGTAGAAAATAAAGAAAAGAAGAAAAAAAAATGTTGACGCCGAGAATCGAACCCACAACCTTGCGGTCATCTACCGTATACTCTTCCATCTGAGCTGATTCAGATTTGAATTAACGTGATCAGATATATATATATATATATATATATATATATATATATATATATATTGTTATGTTATGTTATGTTATGCCAGTTATAAGTTTTAAAAGGAAAAAACCCACAAAAAGAATAATTACTAAATAGTTATTAGTTTCAAGAGATTGTTTTTACATAATTTTGGAAGTTCTATTTATTTATAAGCCTATGTATAATATGGATAGATAAAAATGTCAAAATACTATAACACAATCAATTTCATACACTGTCATAATGATTATAACCCATAATTGGTAAAAAGACAACAAAAAGTCTAGATTTACAAAATTTTCATGAATAAAAAGTGATCAACACATTTATAAATTTGAAACATACAGTATATGAAATTGTAGCTGACTAAAAGTAGCCAATGGTAGAACAGCAAACTTCTTGATGAGATTAGCCAATCAGGGAACATATGGTCATATGGAAAATTGGAAATTGTGAGAGAATAACAACGGGGTGATGTCATGAGCAATTATTATTGAAATTTGTACATAGTAATAAGAATGGAAAAATAGTTGTATATATAAATTATATAAGATTAACCCAAACAGTGAAATGTGACAATTTGGTGCGCGAATTCAAACATTCAAATGAAAAAGAAGAGGGAAAATTGGTATCTAGGTGACAAGAAAACAAAGCAAAAAGGAGATCGAAAATAAATTACAAGGGAATGCCACGCAACATTTTGAGAGAAAGAAAAATGAAATAATTCCAACATTTGAAGAACAAAACTAATATTACCTTAATTATACAACATATCCAAGTGTCCAAAGCTGATTTCTGCATATGTATGGTTCCTGATTTATGGTATTGGAGTTCCTGATAGAGCTTGGAGTGAGAAGGGATCCAGTTTCAGGGCATATCTTGAACACCGACATTTCCAGCCAGGTATAAAAACTTTAATAGTGCACATCCGGTCCTGAACAATTTCACAAATAATGTATTTCACATCTGAAGAACTTTATTTCCCTTTATTACGAACTATAACAGAAAACTTCACTCTCAAGGAAAAAGTGAGGTTGTGTCTATCTATCCATGATTTGATTTTTATGATTATCCGTGAATATTTGTAGATTCACATTAGAATAAGTTATTTCTCGTAGGACGGGTAAAATTAAGTCTTCCTAAATAAAGGAAATAATTGCTTTTTGATACTTTGTTGTTTGTTTTCTTACAATGATAAACAATCATTCCTACGACCATTGAATAAATTGAGTTTTGACATATCAAGTAGTGGCCAAATTGCCTTGAACCGGCTATCTGAGATAAGAGGTGTACCAACTGTGCTAGCTGTGGTAAGAAAAATGATAACAATTGGCAGCAACCTGACGAGAGAACAGTGACGTAGCTAGCAATTATTATTACATCATTGCAATATTATACAGGGTGAAAATACTTATATATATCATATCAATCTGGCTCACAAAGAATAGCGAAAATTATTAGCAATCTTATTATATAACAACAACTATTATTATTCAATTCATCATTACATAACAAATTGGCACCCAAAGTGTGGGGTGAAATAATAACATAATAATTTGTTATATCATCAAAACATAACAATATATATATATATATATATATATATATATTTATATCTCGTAAGTCGATTTACATTAATAGAATTATGATATCTCTTGTATTTTCATTTTATTAAAACAAAATTTAGCTATTGTTAAAGTTCATATAATTAAAGGATAGCAACGACAGCTTCCAAATAATTAATTTTTCCCTAATTGTATCTAATAAGTACTTACTTATTGTAATTTATTCAAATAAACGTTAATTATCGTTATTTCTTTATTTAACTATAAAATTAATTCTAAATTCATGTGCACTTTCTATAGAAACAATATTCAAACATAGTGTCACATATAAAACAATATACACGATATAATATCTAATATTGTTTAATAAAATAGGTGGTCGTAGGAAAAATAGCGTACATTACTCGCGCCAAAGTGATTTTTCACACTCGTGGGATTGCCGCACTCGGCTTACGCCTCGTGCCACAATATTTCCCACTCGTGTGAAAAATGTCACTTTCCGCACTAGTAATGTAATATGTCCGCACTAGTGCGGAAAGTAATTTTCCGTACGATTTCAGAATTATTCAAACGAATATGAATATTTTGTCGCCATATCACGTCACCTCGTCGACTTACCACAAAACGGTGGTACTCAAGTTCTTAGACAATTTCTTTTTTCGGTGAAACCATTGTAGTTGACTTGTATTGCTCATACGGAGATATTTGAATGACACTGCAATACTCTGATGTGTCATTGAAGCAAAATGCCAAATAAACTGAGCTCAAAAAGGTATATGCGTGTGTTTCTGCAAATTTCATTTTGATCGTTCGAATCATATTGATCCAAATAATGTGAAAATGTTGTAAGATTTAGTATAACTTTTCAAATTGGTTGATAGTAGCGAATAACAAGTTCGCCCATCTAAGATACATTCATTCTACGAGTACATTCTCTCGTTACCTTAAACCCGTATTACACTATGCCTTTTTCGTGCCTATTTTTGTGCTTATTTTCATGGCTATTTGTTGGCTGAATTTCCCCAAATAACTGGCACTATTACACCGTGCCTTTTTGATGATTGTTTCAGGCGCTAATTTCAGAGCTGCAAACCTAAGGAAAATTGACATTTACCTTAAATGATTAAGTAATTTAGTATACCTGGACTATTTGTTTCAACTTTTTCCTTACCTGGCACACGATTTTTTCTTCTTTTCTGTCACACTGAACAAAACGAAAACTATGTGATTAATTTAATCTATTTGTTGGTTATGTCGAGTCCTGTTTTGGCAAACCTGACATTTCCACAAACGTCCTTGAAATCCCCTCGATTCAGGCGGAAAAAATAGAACCAGTTCTATTTATTTTCACGCCTGAAACAATCAACAAAATAGCCACGCGCGTATGCGTATTTGTTTAAAATTTCAGCCACGGGCAGTCAGGCAGACAAATAGGCACGAAAAAGGCATAGTGTAATAAGGGTTTTAGAATAGGGTAAATAAGTAGTGATTGTTAACTTCAATAAAGCAGAATTGCGGTACCCTAAAGTTATATTCAAATTTAATTTTCAATTTGATATATAAAATGAACAATTCAGAAGATTCATTAAGTGACATTCCATCAAAAATCTTGGAGGCTGCTGATTCTATAAGTAGCCAGTTAGTTACGAGAAATAATTTGCAGCATTTGAGTTGTGGTGTAAGGAGAAAAATACACTATCACTGAAAGAAGAGGTATTTATAGTATACTTTCACCACTTATCAAGAAATCTTTGCCCGTCAACCTTGTGGTCGAAGTACTCAATGTTAAACTTATTGTAAAATTGAAAATAACATCGATATAAGCAAATATTTTACATTAACGGCATCTCTAAAAAGACTGAACGAAGGTTTCAAACCCAAGAAATCGAAGGTTTTCGAAAACCAGGAAATCGATTAATTCTTATCTGATGATCCGGATAACGACGTCCTCTTGATGAAGGTGGCTACCATTGTTGAAATCGCTGGTGCGTGCCATCGCGAAGAATTGATGAATATGTCGATAGAAGATATTGAAGACAAAAAAATGTTCTTGTTATTACCATCCCGAACACAAAAACCAACATTATGAGAAAATTTTTGGTTTGCAACCCCGGAAATATCTGATAGATATTCTGAAAAGGCCCTTACTCAGAATATCTATCAGATGTAGTTCAATGTCCAGCGTGGCTTCAGCCGGGGAAGTAGTTGTTTTCTGTTAGACATTCACAAAAAATAACTTCATTTTAATCGCGGATTTTTCAATTCACAGAAAAATCTTTCTATCAATATTCAATGAGAGTGTTTCCCTTTTCAACGTATTTTTTTAGTATTTTCTAAACTATAATTTTTATTATTTTTTTGCAAATAAAAAAATGGAATACTCTTATCAAATTAGTGTATTGTCATCGGTCCTCGATAAATCTACAAAGTTTGAATGAAATCTGACCGTTTAAAGTGGGTCAAAATCGCGCCCAAAGGAGTCGGTTACAAACAAACATACAATCTAATATAAAGCGTGTAAAAAACGTTTGAACACTCCAATACCCAAACTCCAGCTCCCCATCAGTTTCTAGCGGAGCAGCATCCTCACCTGTCGATAATTCAGCAAAAATGCAACAAGCTTTCTTTCATGACACATCTAAGGAGAGCCAATCGGCGTTAAATTTGCATAATGCTACTAATTGTACATTTGGTTTTAATATTATTCATAATTAGTTTGAAAATAAATAAAAATTATATTAGGTACCGTTTCTTTCTCATAAAAATTTTAGATATAATATATTATACTCGAGGAAAAATGCGGAAATTGTATTTTCCGCACTTAACGGATTGGCCGAACTCCGCTTCTGCCATCACTTGCGGAAAAGTACCAATTTCTGCTCTTGTTAAGTAAATAACTAATTTCCTACGACCACATAGGAAAGTAACACATATCGCACTCTCTACTCCCATGGAAAGTGACCTTTATTCTCACGCGTACGGAAAGTACTTTCCGCACTAGTGCGGAAAGTAACTTTCCGCACGGCTGTCGATAAGCCGTCAAACCCGTGAATCCTGTAAAATTTACAGATGTAATTATTAATTGCTCTTCCTTATTGATATTATTTACATAAAAACTGAACCAAAAACTAATTATTTGTAGAAAATAAAGAAAAGAAGAAAAAAAAATGTTGACGCCGAGAATCGAACCCACAACCTTGCGGTCATCTACCGTATACTCTTCCATCTGAGCTAATTCAGATTTGAATTAACGTTATCAGAGATATGTTTGTTTGAAGGTTATAGACGATGTGGTAACTTGATTACTATCGTTTCGGACGTCCATCGTCTTATGTATTAAAGGTTTACGACGTTTCGATGTATCTGCAATCGTCTTCAGTGAATACTGACAAGTTTAGTGCTACTTACAATTAATACTGTCGCCAATGATGTAATTCCGATGTCAGTCGGTGATTCGCGTGTGGTGGTGCGTGAAGTTCGCGCTCTGCATCCGCCAGAAGAGCAATCAAGGGTTCCATACGTTCTGATCTCACGCTTGGTTGATAAGGCGTTATTGGTTCGATAGGCGGCCTTTGAACTTTCGTTTGAACTGCTCCTCTCTATGTAGAACACTTCGTCGTCCCATAGAACTCGATGGCTCAGTCAGGCGTGGTCAGCGATTCCGATTTTGATGTTTCTCACGTTGAGTCATTTCTGCTATCAATCCGATAACGGTCTTTGTCTCTCAATGTGGAATCCGATTCACTGGAACTTCATAATGCATTCTTACTGATTTCATTTTGTTGTCAGGTTTGTCTGTCAGAACTCCGTAAAGTACTGCGGATTGAAGCAGCTTTGATGTTGAACTTGTTTCCGATCCGTCGATCTTCTCGGAGACACCTCGATGTACGGAAGGCAATCACTGTGCTTTGTTGTTGCTTTCGATGTCTTGTTCTCCGGGTTGTTTCAATACTTCTTCTGGAGATTGAAACAACTCCGGAAACTGCATCTGAACAACAACACAATACTGCCTTACATCAGAGGTGTCTCGAGAAGATCAACGATCGGAACAAGTTCAATCAAACTGCTCCAATCCGGCAGTACTACGAGTTTCTGACCAGACCAAACCGACAACAAAATGAAATCAGTAAGAATTGTTATGAAGTTCCATGAATGCGGATCTCATTGAGAGACAAAGAGCCGTTATCGAAGATGATGAGCACAAAATGACTCAACGTGGAAACATCAAAATCGGGAATCGCTGACCACCTGACTGAACATCGATTCTATGGACGACGCAAGTTTCTCATGAGGAGCATTGGTTCAAACGAAGTTCAAGAGCCCACATCGAACCAATAAGCCTTATCAACCGCGTTGAATCAGAACGATGGAAACCCTGATTGCTCTCAAGCGAGCGCGAACCACGCACCACACACCGCGCAAATCCGCACCGCCATCGATTCGCACTGACAGTAATAAATTGGTAAGTAGCACCTAAACTTGTCAGTATTCACCTGAAGACGATTGCAGATACAAGCATTCGAAACGTCGTGAAAACCTTTTAAATACATTAAGACGATGGACGTCCGAAACGATAGTAATCAGAGATATGTTTATCTCGTAAGTCGATTTACATTAATAGAATTATGATATTTCTTTAATTTTCATTTTATTAAAACAAAATTTAGCTATTTTTAAAGTCCATATAATTGAAGGCTAGCAACGAAACCTTAAACTGTTAATTTATTATTATTTCAGTAGTTTGTTTAAATACGAACTACCTGTATCTAAGATAGGCAACCAGAGAACCAGACGCGGGCACATTATTCGAAAATTTAGAAAGCTAAGTAGGCTTTGAAACAATTCCACGACACAATACCACAAAAAATAGACATTTTGTGATAGTAGGTACATGATCGAAAGTAAAACCTTGTTAAATCTCAGAGTTGTACAAAAATTTTAGTTTATTACCTATCCCACGCATATTAATTACCTTCGTAAATAATTATTGAGCAAAAATAACCTCTTTATAAATTCTACCAGAAAAGTCTAGAAATAGATATGAACGAGCTTATAATGAATTTATCAACTGGAGAAGAATAGAAGAAATCCAAAGTTCTTTCTCTGAAAATGTGATCCTAGCATACATAGATGAATTATCTAAGAAAGTACGACCAAATACACTGTGGTCTCTGTACTCTATGCTGCGCACTACTTTATACATTAATCATAACGTAGATATCTCAAAATATCTCAAGGTGAAAGCTTTTTAAAAAAGAAAAATGACGGTTATAAACCAAAAAAATCAATGATCTTAACAACCCAGCAGATAAATCAGTTTATTACAGTAGCTCCTGATGATCAATTTCTACTTATTAAGGTGAGTTTAAAGCAATGTGATATTCATTAATTTACTAATAGAATTATGTTAACTTACAGGTTGCTTCAATTTTCGGTATATCAGGAGCATGTCGCAAGCAAGAGTTAATAAAAATTACTGTAGACGACATTGAAGATCTAGGTTCAGCAGCAATAGTTTAGATTGAAAATACAAAAAATAAAATAGCTGGAAAATTCAATATTACGGATGAATTTTATGAAAAATATAAAAAATATGCTTAATTAAGACCAGCAACCCACGAAAAGAGGTTTTTTCTTAACTACCAACACCAAAAATGCACCGAGCAAGTGGTGGGTATCAACAAAATGGGATCTGTACCCACCTTAGTAGAAATTTTTTTAAAACTTGAGAATCCAGAAACTTGCACCAGTCATTGTTTCCGAAGATCCTCAGCTACGATCCTAGTAGAAGCAGGAGGAGATATTACCACTCTCAAAAGACACGGAGGATGGAAATCCTCTGCTGTCCTGAAGGGTATATAGATGATTCTCACACCAACAGAATGAATACCTCCCTAAAATTGTCAGCGCTGTGCGTAGAACTTCGGAAGACACTGATGCTCAATCAGCCATATTAGAAAACATAAATTTAAAACCCTCAACTTATTCGATGAGCACAATAATTACAAGCAGCCTCCGAAAAAATATTGAAACGAATCTTTCGCAAACACCGTTACAATTTACTAATTGTAACAATAACCAATTTAATTTTAATTTTCATGGTTCCAAATGATTCAATTTGTTCCCCAGCTGTATCTAATAAGTACTTACTTATAATTTTTTTTCAAATAAACGTTAATTATCGTTATTTCTTTATTTCTCTATAAAAGTAATTCTAAATTCATGTGCACTTTTTATAGAAACAATATTCAAACATAGACTGTCACATAAAAAACGTAAGATTAGTCAGGCAACTCAATATACACGATCTAATATTTACATAGTGTTTAATAAAATAGGTGGTCGTAGGAAAAATAGCGTACATTACTCGCGCGAAAGTGATTTTTCACACTAGTAATGTAATATACTATTGTTGCATTCTGCAAATGGGTTAGAATAGCCGGTCCAGCGTAGTTAGTTGGTGGTAACTGGCTGTTCATAGTAACAACCGTAGATTGCAAAGTGCATCGGTTGCAAGTTGTTAGTACATGAAATAATTTTATTTGAGATGGTTTTCTTCTGTTCTTCAGAGTCCACCAAGTAACCTTCAGCAACAGCAGTTGACTTCCAGCCTCCAGGACGTTTTAAGTCGGTTATCCCTTCGCCTGAATCTGCTAGAAATGTTGCCGAGGAATGTCTGAAACTGTGACCTGTGAAAGGTTCTGGGTTAGGTCTGCGTAAATAGGTCACTCTGACGACGCTTCGACTTAAAAACTTTGACGTCTTGATGATATATCTTGGTTGTCATAGCAAATCTTTGGTTACCATACCACCAAACCACCTGACACAGCTTAGTTTTTATTTGGATCAATTAAAAAAATGTAGATATATAAAAGTATCCCAATTGTTATTTTATTCCAATAAATAAAAAATAAAGAAACAAGAAAAAAGTCTAGGTTAGATTAAATATTGAAACCTGAATTAGTAAGAATAGTAATAACTACAGGTAAAATCATTGAAATGTATATAATAACTTGATATAAATTGATATATCTTTATTTTCCCGCACTAGTGCGGGGAAGTAACACTTTTAAAACTGAAATGCGTACGGAAAAGAGGGTAAAAACGCACGGTCGCAGAAAAACGATTATTTTTTGATATTTTTTATTTAAATTACATCTCAAAATTATGGTTTTGATGTTGACAGATGGCAGATAATTGAAATTCACTTCGACATTCATCACCTCTAACATCTGGAAACGATAGCTAGTGAATAAACTCAATTGATTGATGGTATCATTTTAATTCCATTCGTATAACTTCCAAACTCACTTTTTGATTGAAATCAAAAGTGACATTTTGGAGTTATCTACCACACACGAATATTTTACGCAAGGCTTTAATCCATGTATAACATCAAAAGCGACTCTCAGTTTGCCACATAAACCTTCCACATCAAAATATTTCGCTAGCATAAAGGAGCATTCACTACAGCTATTTCCGGAATCTAAATGGAAACTCCTTGTTGAAAACCTTCGGAAAATGCAAGAGCTGAATTCCGCAATACTTACGTATACTTCAAAGGGAAAGGGATAGAGGCAACTGCTTATATCGTTTCATAATTTGGTTTGTTACCATAGTGCCGAACTAATCGATTGATTAAAAAGACATCGATTTGCCTTGATGCCGTGTGATATTAAATGTCAAAAGTAGACTATTTTTGAACAGAGTGCAAAAAAAAATTACAAGATTTATATTAATAGTACAATTGCTGTTATTCTGTATGTTAATTCCAAACGATGATTTTGGTAATACTGAATCAAATGGCATTTCTTGTATAATTTTAAAAGTATTATTGTTCTCGACTTCGACATTTCCACTTTTTTTGATATTACCACTAAAAATACCGTTTCCAATTTTCACTTTTTCTTCCACATAGCCTTCTGCTACGGTTTACGATCGCCATCCAACATGATGTTTGAGTCTCAAAATCCTTGAGCCAACTAAAAGCGACGCAGAGGACCTTCTAAAACTATGGCCAGTATATTTTGCAGTATTAGGTAATCCAAGAAATGATGCAATTAGACTAGGAATTTTTGCAAAAATATTCATTCAGACTACTTGAACTGTTCATTTCCCATAATGAAGAAAAAATGTAGGGTTTTCTGCTATCTTAGGACGCAGTGACATGTACTTATGGCAAATTTCAGCTGGATTAAATTTGTGTTCATTGTTATTTGGAAGTGTAATAGTCTTTGTATTTTCGTTTTTGAATCAGGAATTTTAACAATTATATGAGAATCCTTGTGATCAATATCATGTATTGTCATTTTAGAAAGTTCGTCCAGGCGACAGGCGACTGGCAATCCCATAAGCATAATTACTTTCATCAATACAAAAGGTTCATCCGCAGCATCAAGCAAAAATTTAGTTGCCTCTTCTCTTGTGAAAAAGTTTTTCGGCTTATAGACGATACTTTTTCTTTTAAGAAATGCCTTCACTTTGTGATAATCACCTATGTTCTTGTTAAGAGCTAAAGTTGGTTTTAACATAGAAAACCTCGACCGCACTTTTTCTTTTAAGAAATGCCTTCACTTTGTGATAATCAGTATGTTCTTGTTAAGAGCTAAAGTTGGTTTTAACATAGAAAACTTCGACCGCAGGATTGACGACTTGATAGTTTCTAATACCTTAGATATTTTATTCTGAGAACACCAATTATCAAATGCATCATATTCTTCTTATAGTAGTCTGGACTTGACTCCATCACATCGGCAGGAATATCAGATGTATCACTAAAATCACTTTCTTCATCCATAATTAAAGCGATATTTTATAAATTTACGAAAATTATCTGATTACGGTTTTACACTAATGGCGACTTCAATAATTGAAATTGTTACTATGCGCCCTGACAACCTAATATTTGTTCTGATTTTTCTTGGTAGGTATGTATTGCGATTGACTGAAATAATTTTGCTTAAGTCCCTGTCACTGCCAAAACAATAAAAATTGGACGTTTGCTTTCAAAACGTTGATAATAAAGGGTATTTTCATTTTTATATCAAAAACTAAAGTATTGGAAAAAATCATGTATACAAGTCGAATACAAAGCCTCTTTTTTTTGCACATGCGAGGTTTCAAAACTCGCTTACGGCTCGTTATGAAAACTTCTCGAACGTTCAACAAAGAGTGGCTTTATATTATTGTTGTATAATTCAATTCTGACATATTAAAATGACATTATGAACTTCATAACGACATTAACAAATACAGTTTTACCTCATCAGTGAATTTACCAAAATATAACAAGTAACAATAACAAATTATCTACGCATTTTTTTATAATATCTCAACTCTTCAAGTCATTGAACTGAAGATTCATTTCATTGTTCAAGGGAATGAACAATTGCTCTGACACATTAGAAATAACGTTTGTACTGATGTCCCCATTGTATAACTTGTACATTTGTATTGCATTCTCTGATATCTTAGGATTGTTGCTAGCTGCTATCACATCAGCTTCACTGCCCAATATTTTTCTTGAAATTTCTGGTTTATTTTTAAGGCACTGTTCAATGTATCCTGCAACTGAATCAGAACGTTTTGGTACCGACAAAAATTGTGCTGCAAATGCCCGAGGAAAAAGTGGAGGACAAAAATATTCTGTCGAATGAACGATTTGGCTTTCGCAGCTACAAGCCCTGAGATTGGTAAAAGATTCAAAAACGGCTTTGAATGATGGGAATTGTCATACTTCTTGAAATAAACAAGGCATTCGATAGAGTATGGCATGAAGGACTACTCCAAAAACTAATTAAATTCCACCTTCTTTGGGCTTGGTGAACTTGTAGGGATCTCCTTGTACGACGATGCTTTCCATTACTGACAAAACGCAGGCAATTTCATTATCAGGTTAAAAATTAACTTTCTGGTTCAATTTTCAGAAAAGTAGCAACTACAAGAATTAATGGTTCGCCCCCAATTTTTGCCAACGAAAATTTCTGAATTACGTGAATTGGCCAATACTCACTTATTTTATGATGGGAGAAAAAGAGCCAATTGGTTACACTCGACATTTATAAAGTCAAGAAGATCCCGAAAATTCATGACAGGCTTGGATGTACATAAGCTCTACAAAATTCGTCACTTCTGAGTGTTTTTGAGTTTTTCGCGAAATTTTTTTCATGAAGAATGCTCGAGGTCTATTCTGATGTTGTCTGCATTATGAATAAATAAATAAATAAAATAAATAAATAGTTTATTCATCCTTAAGATCACAATATAAGTCAAAAAGATTCAATTTGTATACAACAGCCTTGCGCATCAAGAGATATATATTCATTAAAATTATATAAACTTTCGTCAAAAAATAATTTTAGTCATCTTTGAACCCAAAAAAGTTGTTTCATTTTTAATATCTTTGGGTAGATGGTTATAGAACTTTATACCCATGTATTTTGGATTTTTTTCATAAACTTGGATGTATGTTTTGGAATCTGTAGTAAATTGCCTTTGTAAAATGATTATGATTATCCAAATTTTTTGAGAAGTTACAAAAATGTTTCCTTGCTTAGAGAACACTGTGGTATATGTATATTGAGTAAAATGTCATTATATATTGATAAAAGTTGGTTTCAAGTTGAAAATTAGTCCCATGATTCTTTTTTGAGATATAAAAATTCTATTTGCATTTGTGGCGCAACCCTATAGTATTATATTATATGAGAGTAAACGATTGCATAAAAGACATTCAATAACTGTGGTAGACTGAGGACATTTTTCAGCTGAAGGAGTGCATATTAGCTACTGTTAATTGTTTTACAAAGATGATCAATGTGCAGTGTCCAGCCCATATAAGAATTGGTGTAGGTACCCTAAAACTTTGTAGAGGTCGACATTTCAAAACATTTCCATTAACATTGATATGCAATGGGACTTATTTTCAGCCTGGAGTAGAACTGTGCATGAAAATAGTTTTATTAGAATTACCAATTAAACAATTTTTTTGAAAACCAGTTCATGAATTCTAGCGAAATTAAGTCGAGGTTTTCTGCGTACACAGTAAAAGAACAATCATCGGCAAAGATAACAGTACTCATATATGCAGGCATATCGTTTATAAATAACAAAAAATCAAAGGACCCAATATGGAACCCTGGGGAACTCATAGACATCTGAGCTTTCATTGTTGAGTTTCACATAAATTTGTCTTTTTCAAGATATGACATTAGCCGAGATAGTATGTTATCCCTAAATTCTAGATTATATAGGTTTTTTTCGATTTAGAGTATCAAATGCTTTCGATAAATCGAAAAAGAGCGCACCTCTCATCTAGGTAAGTAAGAATTATACTCAAATAAATTACAGGAAGCACTCTCTCTCGATATACTTGGACGAAATCCATTATTTGTAACATTTTATTTCTAACGGAATGATTATTTTATTGTATACAATCCTTTCGATTACTTTGCTCAATACTGACGATACAGTAATAGGTCGATAACTATCAATGGCAGATGTATCTTTGTTTTTGAAAACGGGAGTAACAGTTCCAATTTTTAAATCTTTGGGGAATTCACCAAGTTGCGTAGATACATTTTCTATGTGACTCAACGGTTCCGCTGGGTAGATGCCAATTGTTTTGATAATTTCAGTCGTTAAGCAATCAATTCCTACTGAGTTCGTATTTTTTAGACTATTTATTACCTCAATGACATCATTGTATTCTACAGTGGTCCAGTGGAATATGTTACAGGAGAGTACCGAATGAGTAGCATTTTCAATGGTGGTATCACCAAAATGCGTTTGAATGGCTAATCTTGGGATAATATTTTAGTTACTGAACTGGGAACTCACAAGTTGATCTTTATTGATTTCACAAATGATCGTAAATCATGACAAGAGTTCTCTTAACATTTCTGTCAATGTCCTAAGCACCTCAGAGGAGGTTAAAGAAATAGATAATGACATATTAAACATGTTTCCATATCAAAAACGATTATAACATAAATGCGTCGGGTTCATAGTTTTTATAACGTCAGGAGGTGGAAGACACGAAGAAACAACACCTGGAGTATTATGTTGAAGTCTTTTATTATCATCAGAATCATTTTTGTGAATTTAATTACCTTTCCTCTTTCCATTACAAATCTATTCCTTCTTAGGATCATTTCTCGATAACTTTTATCAATGGAATACTTTTTTGGGGTGGATAAAGAGAATCATGGATACCCCTTGGAAGCGTGGGAGTCTTTCTGCCTCAGATGTACCCACTAAAAACTGCACCACGTAGGGGTAGTAGGGTCCGATAACACTTTTGGGTCAATATATTTTGTCTGATAGGGTAAATGTAGGCGAGACGCCGCGTGGGGAGAGATGCCGCACTAGTCATATTTTCGTTCATTCAATTAGACCAATCAATAGAGATTTTTTCGTGACAAAAATACTAGCAGGAAACCGACTGTGCCATCATATGAAAGTAGTTATTTCCTGTTATGTTTCCTACTCCAAACTGTCATTGCTAAATTTGTTATAAACATTTAAAATATTTTTTTTAAATATTTTATCGTTTTTGACATGTAACTTGAAAACTAATAAAGCAATCTCGATACTGTCAATAGAAGAATTGTAGAGAATCAAAATAAGCCCTAGAACAACTCTATTGGATTATCAGTAACGGAGAACAAACAAATCTGAGTTTTTAAAAAAATTCATAACACCACCATTTTTCAAGTTTTGAAGCTCTATGACATAGTGGTGATTGATATGTACTTTATGTGTGAAAAACTCAGGTACGGTTGGATTATTAGTTCTAGCATAATTGCAATTTGATTTTTGTAATGCACTTTATTGCAGCATACCTGGATACGTCATAGGTGGTCCGATTACAATTTTTCTGGATGATTTTGAGAGTTGAAGTATAGTACACTACATAGTAGTATAGTATAGTATTTTGCGTTAAAATGCTGCGAAATAGGTGAGATATACTTGCAAACATGACCGAAAACCAGCGAGTGCATGAAAGCGGCTCAGGAGTGGGGTTAGAGCAGCAGCCCGCTTGTATTGCTATACATACGCTTCCCCGCATCTGCTGCTCTACCCCCACTACTCGCCCATTTTCGATCATGTTTGCAAGTATTTTTCACCTATTTTGCAGCATTTCAACGCAAAAAGAGAAAATACGTTTTGTAGTACTTTACTTCTACTCTCGAAATCTTGAAAAATTGGAATCGGACCACCTGTAACGCATCCAGGTCTGTTGCAATAAAGTGAATTAAAAAATTCAGATTGCAATTATGCCAAAACTATATCCGACAGCGCCTGAGTTTTTCCCAGATAAAGTACATATTAATCACTACTATGTCATGGAAAGCCTGGACTTCGTCTTAAAAAGTGGCGGAGTTATGTTTTTTTTTTAAAAAGCTGATTTTTTCCGGTTTTTCTCCATTACTAATAATCCGATCTGGAACTCATTTTCTTTGCATTTAGATTCTCTACAATTCGTCCATTGAGAGTATCAAGATTATAATAATAACAATGAAAGGGAGGAATACCGAGGGGACTGGTAAACAAAATGGAAGAAATTTAATGGACATAACCCTCAAAGAGAAGTGTTACCGTAGACACGTGTTTTGGGCTCTCAGCCCTCATCAGTACGGTGAAGAAGTGCAAGGATGAACAACACTTGGTAGTTAACGACAAATCATCGGAGTCAACAAACAGAAGCCAGCCGCACATTTGTGGTTTCGGATGTGACTTTATTAGAGTTAACAACAAAAATAAACACAGGTGGAAGGGAGACGGTATTCAACAGGGTTGCTCTTCCACACAACTTCCCACAGGTACAACAAATTAATACAGAAGTTAGCACGATTCTAATAACTGAAGGTAGATGAGAAAAAAAATATATATAAATTGATTACCACGAACAGATTTTTACTGAAGTATAAACACATATATAAATCAATAACAATAAGGTCATATGTTAGATGCGGGAGACATCCTAGGGTCCCAACGACAACATATAAGATCTGACTTGTTTCTTGAAAGAAATAATGGATGTAGCTGTCTTCGCAAGGTGGGAAATGGAGTTGTAGTTGTGGGTAGCGACATAACTGAAAGATCCCTGGAATTGCGCAGTATTGTCCTTAGGTACAGAGATTGAAGTCAAAAACGATAAAAAATTGAAAAAAATGTTTTTAAATGTTTATAACAAATTAAGCAATGACAGTTGGGAGTAGGAAACATAACAGGATATAACTACGGACCGTCTTTCGTATGATGGCACAGTCGGTTTCCTGGTAGTATTTTTGTCATAGAATCAATAGAGCAGAAAATCTCTATTGATTGGCCTAGAGACAGAACACTCGAACGCCGCGAATTCGATCTCTCCCCGCCAAACGCCGAGACGGATTAAGCGAAAAAATACCAAAAAAATTATCTAAACTTTCGAAATATTTGCTTATTTATGTAAATTAGCTATTGGTACGCATGGTTATCAAGGTGAGAACTATTTTTATAATAGAGAATGCTATTTATTCTTCATGTTTTTGAAATGTTTTGTTACGATTTGTCATTTGTACCATTATCACTACAACGCGGCGTCTATCCCACAAAAAAAGGGAGAGATGCCGCGCTTCATTTTGTATGTTTTACTTGTATACTTATATAAAATATAATATATGTTTATATATATATATATATATATATATATATATATATATAGTTATGATATGAAATATAGGTTAAAGATAGATAAAATAGAAATTTGATATAATGATATTTATACATATCAATAAAATCTTAGAATTCAAATAGCCAAAAATAATCTACAAGCTAGAACATCCTGTATGCTAATCTTGAATCACAAGGAAACATGACAGGGACATGTCAAACTATTTTTCATGGAAAATCATAAAAATGTGATGTTTGAGAACAGAAAATTGTTAGTTAAGAATTTTTAACAACTCCGTAAAAATAATATTATGTATAGAAATATAAGCTGTGTATAAAATAAGTTTAGAATAAGAAAAGGTCTTTTAAAAAGTGTGTAAAAACTGAAAATTAGTGCCTGAAAACAAAAAGTAATGGTTGCTACGGAAAAAGGAAAACAAAGGAGGTCGAAAAAAATAAATTTTGGAGTAGCCGTGATGAAAATTTGATCACCAAAAATCAACGAAAATACAATAACAACATGGGTATATCTGCTATTAGAGAAGTCAAACCAAATCAAGAAACCACCAGGCTTGGAATTGACCAAGAAGGCTTGGAATTGACCAAGAAAACCACTTACCTCCAAATCACATGAGATTTCCTATGCATGACGCAACCAACAGCAAGGGGACCCAACGTTAACGAAACATCCAGTTCCAATAGCCACACAACACAGCCAGGATTAGCGAGAGTGCACCAGCCGAACGAACATCAGGTACTTTTTTCAACAAAACTAAATAAAGTGAGAGTATTCGGGTCGGACACTTTTTATGGTTCATTTAATAACACCTATTCACCGTATTGAACTTTCTTTCTTATTTATTCTCATAATCTTAGTATAACCTACAAACATTTATTTGCAAGTTCATTGATTGCGCATGAGCAACTTATTTGACATTTTCAATTTCATTGGCTGAATATTATATACAAATAAAGTAGATATCGCAGGCTTAGGTGATTTAAGGATTAATTGAATAAAAGAACAAAATCATTTGATTATTTTCTGGACTCATTATTCATCTTTTGATCATATTACAAGCTATATTTCCATAAAACAGTATATTGACTTCAAGAAAAACAAATAGATGGCGCAACTGCAATCCTCCTGAGTTAGAGATGATCATGTCTCCATAGGCGTACCGACTGAGCTCGGAAAAGGTAAATAAAGAAAGGTAAATGGTATATTGAAAAAGGGTAAGAATATCATAGCCGGAGTTTATTGTTGTGATGAGTATTTAAAAATCACATTAAAAAAAAATATAATAAAAAAAAATCTTACATAACAAATAAAATACAATACAATCATAATAAAACATCATCATAACAATATATATTATACTTATATCAACATCCCTTCCTGCTCCTCCGACATCACCTTCCATTCTCAGTCCTATAATGTATAATAGCCAAGAGACTCCCACGAAAACTATAGATATTTACTACCTTATTTCAAACTGTCCAGAAGCAAATTCAGAGGCTATTAACATATACAAAAATAGGTTGAAGGAACATAAAAATAATATAAGGCAAACAAAAATCCATTATTTTAACAACATAATCCAAAATGCAAATAATAAAACCAAAACTACATGGAACATCATTAATGAGGAATTAGGAAGAAAAAGTAAGGCGCATGACAGAACTCTCATGCTTAATCATAACTCAGAGGAAATTAAAGACTTGCATCAAATAAGAGATATATTTGCAAAAAAATTCTCAAATGCTGCTGAACTTGCCATGAATGATCATTTTGGTCAAAATATTTCACTGCCTTGCTCAGTTCCTAAAAATTTCAATATAATACATCCTCACATGATCACATAACCGAAAAATATGTGTCAAATGCCTTAAACTTAAAGCATCGGCTGGACCAGACGAGGTATCGATAATTACAATCAAACAAATTATTGATGTCATAATTACCCCTTTAACGTACTTGGAATTCAAAAAAGCAATAGTGATACCCCTATTCAAAAATGGAGACTGTTGTGAAGTTAACAATTATGACTGTATGAAAAAGTTGTTTCAATTAGGTTGTTGAATTATTTGGAAGAAAATCAAATTTTATGCGAAAACCAACATGGATTCAGAAAAAATTGATCAACCGAAACTGCAACTAACCATTTACTTAATTATATTTATGAAGAAATTGATTCCAATAAGTTTGTAAGTCCTTATTCGATACAGTTTCTTCTGAATTCTTGGCAGCAAAATTATCAGAACTTGGTTTTCCTAACAATGTAATAAAATGGCTGCAATCATATCTACAACAGCGTACTATGACTGTAAAATGACATGGAGTCAGATCAAGTTTCAAGGACGTCATCCTGGGAGTTCCCCAGGGGGCCCTTACTTTCCTTACTTTTTTTACTAGACTCAAATGATTTGCCAGATTATGTCCTAAATTGTCCCATTACTATGTTCGCAGATGATACCACTACCACAGTAGCTGGCAGGGATATTCAAGACCTGATAACAAATGTCAATCGCACTATTGATAGTTTCAGTTCTTGGTGTCAACGGAATATTGAATTCATCCAAGAGTGTAGCTGTTCATTTTTATAACAGAAAAAATAATCTACCAAATAATATTGACTTGATATAAAAACGGTAAATGAAGTTACATTTCTAGGAAATCAATTGGATAAAAGTCTGGACTGGAATCTGCAATAAATTAAACAAAGCTTACTTTGCCATAAAACAAATGAAAACATGTTTAGACACACCAGGTCTCTTGAAAATATATTTTGCTATGGCGTATTCCCATATTTCTCTGATGGTCATAATATGGGGTTGTAAGCGAGTTCTTCATGGTATTTGTAGCTCAAAAACGCATATTGAGGCTTATTCTCAATACGAATTACCTGGAGAGTTGTAAACCAGTACTTATACGGGAAAATTTGTTAACGGCACCATCAGTATATATTTTGAAATGTATTGATTTTGCTAGGAGTAATTTGCAAGTTCTAGAAACAAATGCAACTGTTCACAATTACAATACAAGATGTGGAAATTTACTACGAATTCCACATCACAGCCAAATATGAAAATTTCGCACTATATAATGCAATAATCCTTTACAATAAATTACCAATTTCAATGAAACAAATTGCATCTGATGTGACGTTTAAAGCTAAGATGAAAGAACTGCTACAGCAAAAATGCTATCACAGTGTGAAAGAATACCTAGACGACGCCCTAAATTAGATAAATAAGGTAACCAGATATTTTAAATTTTCAGATTATATACGTATATATTTATTATTTTAATTTTTTATTCTGCCTGTCTGTAATTTATGTATAAGTATTGTGTTTTATTTATGTATACATTTATTGTAAATATTGTTTACTATTGACATACCATATGTACCAAATGTACCGAAATGTAATCGCTATTTAAGAGACTCGTACATTTTCTACAAAAAATATTAACCCAAGCCGTGAGACACCTAAGAAAAATTCAGAAAATATAAATCCAATTGTAGAGACTCCTACTAAAATTTTGGAAAAGGCACGCACTTTCTTCACCAAAACTATCGGCCCCAACAGTTAGAAGGAAACAAACAGCATGCGTTTTGACATCCCCTGAAAATATTTCTTTTAAGATGACCAAAAATGCATCTCTGATCGAAGGATCTAAGAAAAAATCTGAAAAAAGCAGAACGAAAACAGAGAAGAAAAAAGACGAAAAAGTCAAAAAAGATGATGAGACAGACGACGTTCAGAAGGAGAAGAAAGAAAAATTTTATACGCAGGTGCCTATAGAAGACGATTCTAATATTTGTAATGATTGTTGGGAAAATTATTTCCACAAAAAATAAATCAGACTGGATTAAATGTCCAGAATGCCAAAAATGGCTGCATGAATCATGCTCGCTTTATAAAAATTTGTGTAACGTATGTGGTCCGTGAACAAATAATAAAAATCAATTTAAATAGAAAGAAATAGTTTTATAGGGCATTTCTCCCATATGATGCGGCAACTGTCCCACAGAGTGTGGGATAGACGCCATTTTTCCAGACTTCTAAATTTGTTTTTCAGTTTCCATAATTTTCGAAAATTACAATGTTGTTTGGATTTATTTTAATAATAATGTTCCTTTTGATTAATAATAATTTTTGTTTATATCCTCAATTAGTTTTTTTTATAATTTTCTGCAATTTACAGCTCGGCAGTTGCACAGTATATGCCTCACTATTTCTGGTTCTTTGCCGCATAGTCTACAGGTTACGCATTGTACAGTCCATTTTATTGAGGTGCTCTTTTAGTGACGCATGCCCAGTCATGAGCCCAGTGATAATTTTTATTTGCCTCCTCTTTGAAGTTAACAAGTCTGCTGTTATTTCTAACACGGTCCTGGTGTATTATTTTCCGTGTCGGTTTTTTTCCGGATCCAGTCTTTTAGAGAAGCTCGTACTGTACGTTTTGGTACCCACGTGAAGTACCCGTTTCTTGTGTTTAGGTATTACAATAGCATTATAGTGACGCGATAAATTTGGGAGTGTTTTAAACAAACTTCTTTTCTCAGTTCATCATCATCCATTTCCAAGTATGATCGATGTTTAATCAAAATTTGTTCATTAATATTCACCCCATATCAAGTGCTTTCCGAAATTCACTCCCCTTTCGAATTAAATCGAAGCATTGGGGTATTCCTCGCGGCTTATCCGTTACAAATTGCGAAAGGTGGGGGCAGCTCGACCTAAATTGTAGCGTACATTCCTGTACACGGTTACCGCCTCCCGGTTAACGTTATTAAATTAATCACGCATATCAAAGCTGTCCAGCGGAAATTGGTAATGTATTTAGCGGCTTATGGGGTCTCGATCACCGTTGTGTATATTCTCCCACATTAATCATATTACACCTTGATCTAAGACTGCTGAGAAATCAAATAATAGCAAGGGAAGCTTTCCTTTCTCTCGGCGTTTACACAGTGATCGTTATTATCTTTTTAGTGACTATTACGAAATCTATTTCAAGATATATATATTTTCTGAGGATTCTACCGTTTTTCTGAAACCTTATATAATATTAGTCGATACCTATGTTTGAAATAAACATGTTTTCAACATTACAAGCAATTGGCATAATTTATAAAATTATAGAAATCAAATTTTACTAATATATTTTTGAGCACAAGCAGACAACAAAATGTTAAAGTTAGAACATTCTGTATATGAAATTAGATCTGAACACAATAGCCAATGAGATGCCAGGAAAGATCTTGATGCAAAATAATGAATATTGAAAATATGAAAAGCAGAAAACGTCAAAAATGATTTTTTATTTATCATGTATATAGTATGTAAGGTATTTAGAAACGATTCGTGAATAAAAAGTGTCAGATAAACGAAAATAATGAAGAGTGCAACGAAAAGTGCGTGTAAATCGAAAATTCGAGATGAAAACAAAGAATGTGTGGTATCAAGGGAAAAAAATCAACAAGCAAGGGTATTGAAAAAAAAATTTTTGGAAGAACCAACTCAATAAATTTGAATTAGAAGAATCAATCATATTTTCGTTACAAAAACAGTTATTTGCCAATACAACACAAGGGAATACTACAAAGAACTATAGCTGATAATAAAAACTTTTTAACAAAAAATTAAACCGACGAAATACGGAACTGGAAAGTAAAAAATTAAGTAAACCTTCTTAGTCTCAATAACTAAGCTCCATCACTAATGTAAGTAACTAATTTTGAGTCGGCGCCACACAAACAAGCAAATGAATCAGATAAGGCGTAAAATGATAGCATCGAGTTGCTCGGTGACATTCTGATAATTTTTTGAAGTAATTTAATGATCTTCGTTGATTGTTCGTTTGGCGCCGACTCAAAATTAGTTACTTACATTACTTTAGGAGCTTAGTTATTGAGACTAAGAAGGTTTATTTTATTTTTTAATTTTCAGTTCCGTATTTCGTCGGTTCAATTTTTTGTTAAAAAGTTATTATTTTCCATTTTTTGTGGCTGAAATCTACTAATTACTATAGTATTTCTAATCCCAATTGAACCGACATAAAAAGTTTCGAGAAGGAATTCTCTGCCATACGACTGAACTTTTTTATGTTTGTACCAGGAACGCTTTGAAAGTGAAAACACTGGTAGTATATAAATTTCCCATCTGCCGGGCAGTGCATATGAACACTCCTCGTAGTGTTCCTATTTTTATTGCCGTTCCAATTGGGATTAGAATAACTATACCTACTTTTTTTCTGATTACTTCCAAAATACTTACTTACCCGCCTTACTTCAACTATTGCTAGTTAAATAATATGATTATCTATTTTTACTATTTGTTGTAATATAAATTATTTTTGTTGTTCTGGTTAGTTTATTTCATTACTTTGTATATCATTCCATCCTATCATAGAATATAATTATTGTGACGGATGTGGAATAATGACAGTGGCGATCTGTCATTGTCAACTACATATGTGTGTGCCAATGTTCACAAGTGAAAAATCAATTATCCCCTATTTTTCCACCCGTAAGGGTGGATAATGTCATTCGAAATCCAAATATGAGGTATACCCTATCTATTAAAAAAAGAATCATCCAAATCGAAGAACCCAGTACAAAGTTATGTCTGATAGAATCGGTTAACGGACCAGAATTCAGAGGGTGAGTGATCAATATCCTTCATTTTGCTACCCTTAGGGGTGGACTTAATCTTTTAAATTCAAATGGGACCAACTCCGAAGAATTATCGGAATCGGACATCTCAGTAAAAAGTTATGCGTGATCATACATACAAAAAAAAAAATATACGCGTCGACTAGAGAACCTCCTCCTTTTTGGTTTCGTCGGTTAAAAAACCCAGATGCAGAACGAATCTTACCTTTTTCATTTGAGACATATACCAGTACGAGGGCGAATTCACAGACAACAAGGGGGCTGCAGATTGGAAAGGCAGTTTCCAGGAACGGGAGAGCGATCCGAGACACTGAACATTTTCGTTTCAACAAGCCACAGGTACTTTGAACCATAAAAAGTCACTAAACTCAGTGTTTTTCAATAATAAATCTTTTAAAAGAACCCTTTCGATAGAACACTTTTATAAATTAGTATATAGACTACATAACCAACAAAAATAGGTTACGTTTCACTTTTTATCATCACATAACTTCATTTTTCATGTATATTTTGCTATGAAGAACTAATTTAAGTTAATTATCGCAGAATAGGTAACAGTAAGTCTTCCTGAATATAAGAAATTATTATTTTGATGAATTTCTGCATTATTTTCAATGTTTGAGCAATAACAAGTTGCCATTTTCTGAAATTGACATGAAGAACGACCAGAGGGCTTCACAGTAGAACTGACTCCTGAGATTCCATAGGCGTACCGATTGAGTTAGCTGAGGTAAAGAGAATAAGGTAAAGGAATCAATTGGAAAAAGGTAAAATACATAGCCGGACATTTGAAATATTTATATGGGTATTCATTTATGAACATATTAAATTAAATTCAAAGGGCAACTAGCTGAAAAAAAAATATTTTGAAAATAGTATAAAAATTAGTAAAACAAAAAATATTTTTTTGTTATGATGTCTAATTGTGAATATATATATATATATATATATATATATATATATATATATATTAAATTCAGTAAGATTTGAGATCCAATATAAAGATATAAAACAAAACAAATTTGGGAAAAACTATTGTTTCCTTGTCAACGTTTCAAATTTTATTCATCTTCAGAGCTCTGTAACAATTAGTTGAAGATGTTTGGATATAGGAACAAGAACAATTAGAAACAATAAGCCACAAGAATTGAAACATTTACAGTGAATCAAAATATTAAAAAAGGGGACTCAAAAGTCTCTTTGACGAAGAATTTTTTATGAAGGCTGATGTGGTTTGTGAAATCGAAAGTATGATCATTTTCTCTAGTATGTTCTACTACAGCAGTAGGATTTTGAGCATTCAGATTTTTAGTTGACCAACGTAGCATTTAGTACAATAGTTAATTTTGTAACGACGTTATGATTGTAGAGTAGTAGATGATTTTGTTATTTTGCGTGAAATATTTTAATTCAATGGACATTTTTCGGTTCTCGACGCTTATTGTGTGTAATTGTTTTTTTTCCTATTTCTAAACATCTTCAACTTACAAAAACTCATTATTACAGAGCCATGAGATGAATTTAATAAAATTCGAAACGTTGGCAAGGAAATAATTGGATTTTTCAATCAAACTCGTCCAAATCCCAAAAATCCTTGATATTAGAAAATTATAATATTCCTTATTATGTTGTCGAAAAAGTGAACCCAGAAGCTATATGAAGAGAAAACAGCTATGAATATTATTTTCCGGGGAGCTCCGGGCGATCTGTTACGGCTATCCCAGCTGTTTAGGATAATCTTGAAATATAGTATCCCATCAGAATTAGAGCAAAAATATTTTATTGAGTAAAGTTCCGTTATGAACAATGAAAAAAAAAATCCCAATTGTGTGGAGCCAATAATTCGACTGAATATACTTTCACACAATTGAAATTAAACGTTCCAGATGTCACTCTCATCTGAATCATCCTATATAACAAATAAACAAGTCCTCTCATTAATAATTCCATTGGTCTTGTGCTCGACAGAGAGCATCATGAGTAGTGCATCCAATTATTTTGCTTATGCTTCGAAGATTGATAAGTTTCTGCAAGATGCGACGTAGAAAATAATCTCAAGGGAACAAAGCTTACATTTAGATCCCCAATTCATTAATTATTGTGCGCCAAGCATAGATATAAAATCTAATATCGGAATCATAAATTCGGACATACTTGATCGGCTTTCCTATGGATCGTGACTTTGGATCGTGACTTTTTCGATCACTACACTAGAAAAAATTTCAATCTGTGAGCTATAGATAGTAATCTTCGTCACATAATATGAACAAATCGAAGGTTTTTCATTACGTAGCGAAGACACTCAGATTAGACCTGATACACCTTTCGAAATAATGTAATAAAAGCATTATTAAGATATTAAATGTGAATAACTCTAAGCCAAATAGTATTTGGAAAAAGTTTTCGCATCAGAAGATAGATGCAAGATTACAGATTCTCTTTAGTGACAGGGTCAGCACTATTATTGAATTCGAAAAATCGCCTCAAATGCCAAAGTGGTTGATTAAATTAAATGGAGGATTCATTCGGTTAAAGTTCAAACTGGTTTTATTATTGTATTCGAATTATTATTGATAATAATATGTGTTCACCAACATATAGGTAAAACATAAACAATAGAAGGGAAATTGATAATCAGTGAAATAAATAAGCAGTGAAAACCCACTAAAGTCTTATTTATATCAATTAGGTAATAATGTATTTCTATTCTGTAGTCGTTCCAGCATATCAGGATTCAAAGAAGTGAAAAGTAAAACATTCTATGAACAACAATTTGCAAAAATTAAGTGCATCAGACCTTCTTGAATTTTTGCCTTTAACAAGATATTTTTGCATTTCATGATATGTTATCAACAGCCTGAAGGACTGTCATGAGCAGTTATTCATCAGATATTTTCATGAATAATTAAAAAAAACGTTGATGATTGTTTGATTTTTGTAAATGGCAACATTGCAACTGCTCGAAATCTTTCAACTGAAATTAATCAAATCATAAAATTCACACTTGAAATAAAATCAAATGATACATTAAACTAAATTTCAATATCAACAGGAAACTTACACAAACTGATCATATGATACCTACATTTTCTAATCATCCCCACCAGCACAAAGGCTGTATTCAACACTTACATTCACAAACTCTTCAATATACCTCTTTCCACAGTTGAGTATACAAAGGAACTGAATATTCTTCTTATTCAAATAGCTTTCAATAACAATTATAAACCTAACATTATTAGACCGAGATATGGTGACACAAAATATTAGGTCATTTGTACCAGTATGGCGGTTCTTCAGGGGTCTAATTACGGAATGACAAAAAAGAAAATGATGGTCATAGCGCTGGTACCGGCGGCCCAATCGCGTGGGCGTTAATCGAACGTGTCGGATAAATAACGAGTGTCGAACGATTTGTTCCACAAAAATGCTTGTATTTTCCGATAGTCGATAAAAAAAGAAGTAGGCGGTAGCGTAATGCCATACTTCTCCGGTGTGACTTACAACCCGCCATACCGACGCGAATACATTTATTTATAAAAACAATTCAACCATTTGTACCAGGCTAATTTTTGCGCAGCTAATAATCGTCGAGTAGCCATTCACGAAATACACCATGCCATACTTTTCTGACGGTTCCAAATGGCCGCCATACCGCCGCAAAGGAGTAATTTTTTTTTCGCAAAACGATTTGTACCGATTTGGATTTTTGGAAAGTATTTGATAAAATGTGACCGTTATTATATTTCCCATACGTCTAGTAGGGGGAAAAAGTGCTGCCATACTTGAAAAACTTATTTATTCGACACGTTTTGAAAATACGACTGTAAAATACGTAGAATCATTTTTTACATCATGGAATCATTGTATTCTGTTCGTCTGGATGTAATTCCACCTGAAAAAAAATTATTCCAGATTGTAACCATGGGGCGGACGACTGTCGGACTTAAGCTAAGATGTTAAAAAAAAATATTACGATTTGTACCAGTATGGTATTTGGATTTTTGGAAATTATATGATACAATGTGACCATTATTATATTTGCCATACTTCTAGTAGAGGGAAAAAGTGGCGCCATACTTGAAAAACTTGGTTTTTCCACACGTTTTCAAGGTACAAGATATAAAATCATCTGTAACAGTATGGCACCTCCCACAGGTATGGCATGAACAGACTTTAAAAAAGTTTTAGGCTGGTACAAATCATTTAGCAAAAAAAAAATTACTCCCTTGGGGTTGTATGGAGGCCATTGGGAACCGTCGGAAAAGTATGGCAAGGTGATTTCCGTGAATGGCTACTCGACGATTATTAGCTGCGCAAAAATTAGCCTGGTACAAATGGTTGAATTGTTTTTTTTAAATTAATGTATTCGCGTCGGTATGGCGGGCTGTAAGTAAGTAAGTATGGCATTACGCTACCGCCTACTTCTTCTTTTATCGACTATCGGAAAATACAATCATTTTTGTGGAACAAATCGTTCGACACTCGTTATTTATCCGTCACGTTCGATTAACGCCCACGCGATTGGGCCGCCGGTACCAGCGCTATGACCATCATTTTCTTTTTTGTCATTCCGTAATTAGACCCCTGAAGAACCGCCATACTGGTACAAATGACCTAATATTTTGTGTCACCATCTCCCGGTCTATATCAGTACTTTAATTAAATCAAGAATAAAAAGAAACACAACCTAGCTTATCCGTAGACAAATTTGACAAATTTGTTTCACTAACTTTTTTGAATGATAATATATTTAACAAAATAGCCCGTTGCATCAGAAGTAACATTGACAACATCAAAATTTATTTCAATACATTAACACTTTAATAAAAAAAAATCAAGAAAAAACCAAACCTAGCTTATCAAGTTTTAAAATTTCTCTGACTTTTTTTAAATGACAATATATTTAACAAAATAGTCCCTTGCATCAGAAGTAACGTTGACAACATCAAAATTTCTTTCAAAACTAATAAAAATTTGAGTAGGCACCTGGTTAATAAAAAAAATAAAATTGATAAACTGTTAAAAAATGGCATATATAAGTTAAATTGTGAATATTGTGTTGCAGCTTACATTGGCAGAACTTGCAGACCTGACATGATTCGTTAACTTGATAAGATTCACCATATAAATTCTGAAATCTAACTTTACGACTATCCGCGGTATTTTTTTTGTTGATATCTGTTTTAATTTCGGCAATCATACAGGATTTGTTGTTGTTTCCATTTCTCTCCGGTATAAACTTGTAAGTCAAAACAATGTTATCCTCCTCTCTCACTGGCTCCCTATATTGTGCAACATTCCCCACCCTATCTCCGAAGATCAAGTGCTCTGTGCAAAGAATCCGACATGATCCAAAGAAACCCGCTATTAAAATTCACGAAGATATCGCACGCCTAGGCCACAAGCTTCGCTCCAGAAAACCATCCAAACTGCTGAGACCCTAATTGCCAACAACTTTAACCTGGAACACGAATGGCATACTAGCGTCCCTCCCAACATCCAAAACACCCTCCAGATCATTCAAACACCTCCTGGTTTCACCCCACTCCGTAAAACATGGAGCAGCCTAAATCGAATCCGCACAAATTGTGGAGTATGTGCCAACTCATTATTCAAATGGGGTAAATCTGCATCCAGTACATGCGACTGCGGTATGGAGAGACAAACATTCCACCATCTAGCGTACGACTGCGAAAACAGCCATGGTTCCACCGAATATTTCTTAAAAGTCGCCCCAACAGCTATAAAATGTATTCAAAATTTGGACATTAAAATTCAAAGATATTCTGAATTTCCACTAATGTGTAGCCATACGATAAATAAATATCCTTGAGATATTCCAGCATGTGTCTGCGGAAGATGAGTGGTAGCCAGTATGGTCTGGCTAATACCAGATCTGGTGGTGGGAGATCTAGCCAGTATGGTCCAATTGTCGCTACTCCAGTTTTTGTGGTGGGGAGATCTAACAGGGAAATGGGTGTTATTTATTTCGAATCTAGTTAGTTATGAGTTGGATAAAATTGAAAGAAATGAAAGCACTGATGAAAAAGAGCTATGTGGTTCCAATAGATAGTTGAACTCACCGAAGATGTTCTTTTTTTAGATTATTGCTTGTTTTAATTAATTGAGAAAAGCAGTATGAATTGCGATTTGGAAGAATGCCCCCTAGTCTGAGGACACATGCTATGTTGATCTCGACTTTCATACGAATCCAAATAGCTCCCGAAGGAGTAATATCTACACTGGTGATCAATTTTAACGAGGTAAATTCGGATCCACTTTTATTCGGAGCTAATATGCAAACGTTCCCTCCTTTCATTCCCGTTCTTTCCCAATTGAGGTGTACCCACGGATATTCACTGGATTGTTCATCAACCCATTAATAATAATAATAGTTTATTGACAAGATATTAAAAAAAATTGTACATACTAATATCTAGTTTGAAAATATGTGGAGTAGATATATACTGGATTTCGACAGGAAGGAATTTGCACATTTTAGGCCTTAGCAAAGAAAAAATCTTTAGCCTTCCGATTTGCGCATGGAAAGAGAGGTGGTTTATTTATTTCTGGTGCTATACTGGTGGTCTGGGATTTTTAGATCCGATTTGAACTGATCTTGCCACGTAGAAAAAATAATTGTCGTGGATCCAGTAAACCAATTTCATTGAATAATTGATCTGAAGGGTAGGTAAAATCTCTATTGAAATTAATTTTCAGTAGACGGTTTTGAATAGTAATCAGTTTTTCTATATAGCTCTTGCCGTATTCCACAAATAAGGTGGGACTTGACTAGTGCTTGGGATATGGTTTTCATCGATGTAGAATCCAGTAGATGTGTTTTATTTTATTAATTAGGAATTGTACCTTTTTTTATAACGAAATAAATTTGCTCGTCACATTTTAGGTTATTATCAATCATTACGCCCAGATATTTTATCTTATGGCATAATTTTATCTAGGTTTTATTGGTGATACTCAGGCTGTTGTAGGTGGGGGTATTTTATTTGTCCATATTATTGAGAATAACCGAAATAATTCGAAAAAAATGTGGACAGTCGTTCAAGACATCACAAAAAACCAAAAAGTAAACAGGGAAATAACCAGTTTAATAAATGAAGCCGGAGAAAACATAACCGACACGAAAGGCATTGCAAATGAGTTTAATGAAACTTTCATAAACATGGGAAAGAACTTAGCCAAAAACATAAAAATCAACAAAAATATTCTCTTTCAAACACCACGAAACTTGAACTCATTTGTTATGCTTGACACGGACCATCATGAAATTGGAGAAATTATGCGTGAATTGAAAAACAATAAATCCCCTGGTTATGATGGATTGAAATCAGAAACCTTAAAATCTATTTCAGAATATCTTATTGAACCATTGACATACATTATAAATAAATGTATGGCCTTAGGATACTGGCCTTTGGCTTTCAAGGACACAATTGTTATTCCAATACACAAGAAGGTGAAAATGCCTTGGCCAGTAACTACAGGCCAATATCACTGATAACAAACTTTGCAAAAATATTCGAGAAGGTCCTAAGGAATAGATTAGTATCATACCTCAATAAGTATAAAATATTATCCGACAAGCAATTCGGTTTCAGGGAAAATGTTTCCACACAAGATGCGATAGTTTCCCTAACAAATAATGTATTTTCTGCCCTAGATAAAAGTATGCCTTGCCTATGTATGTTTATAGATCTAGCTAAAGCATTTGACACTGTTAGTCACCCACTACTTATGGAATCTCTAGAAGATATCGGAATAAGAGGTAAACCCCTCACACTCTTCGAAAGCTATATTTCTAACAGAATCCAATGTGTAAGAGTCCGGGCTGAGTACAGTGATAAGCTTCCCGTGGAGTTTGGGGTACCACAAGGGACCGTTCTGGGACCGATCTTATTTTCGATATATATCAATAATTTGTTTAAAATTGAGAGCTCTGGAGAAATCATAGGCTTCGCAGACGATACGGCCATCGTTTACAAAGCAGCTACCTGGGGGGATTTAAAAATGACAGTACAAACCGATATTTCTCGTATCAAAAATTGGTTTGATCAGAAGTTGTTAACAATAAATTTGGAGGAAACCCAGTATATACCATTCACATGCTACGAATCCAAGACACCTGATTTTAACTATATAGAAATATATGAAAAAGGATCGATTTCTCATATACTACCATCAAAAAGTTTCAAGTACTTGGGTGTACTCATTGATGACCATTTGAGGTGGGATGTCCATATTAAATACGCCATAAAAAAACTTCAATTTATTCTATATAAATTCAGACATCTTTGTCACACATTACCTCAGAAAGAACTAAAAATTGTGTATTTTGCACTTGTAGATAGTCATCTGAAATACGGCATCTTGGCTTGGGGTGCAGCACTCAGAAAACACAACACCTTTAGAAATTCTACAACGTAGATTCCTGAAACTGATGTTACATAAAAAATGGGACTACTCAACAGAACTGACTTACACTGAGTCAGGAGTGTTTGACCTCAGGAAGGAATTCAGTTATAAATGTATGATCAATTATCACATAAGTAAGAAATTCAAAAAAAGCAATCATGAATATGACACACGTAGAAAAAATCTACACTTAATTCCCTTCATGACAAAATCTATAGGACAAAGATCAAATGAGTTCTTAGCGCCCAAACTCTACAACAGCATCCCCGATGAACTTAAAAACATGTCAAATGAAACATTTAAAAGAAGTATAAAAAAATTTGTGCTGACCTGCCCTAGGGCATACGTTCATGGTTTGATAGAAACTAAAATATAATTGAATAAAGTAACATTTCATAAGGTGTCCGGATAGGTAAGTATTTTGTTTCCATATCGCATTTCCCGTGCAACCAATCTCCAGATGAAATTGATCCAAGAGTCAATGTTGAATATATCTACTGTTTCTTGCTTTAATTTCAAAAATCTTATTGTGTTCTGTTATAAATTATTCAGTTATTACAGTATATATTTTTATATTTTTTATATTTTTATATCTTATATTTATATTTTTTAATTGCTACACTGTCTCGGAACAAGTATTTTACTTACCGAGTATATTTACTCATCATATCATTTATTTATTTATTTTAGTATTTGTTAACCATTATCCATTTCATTAATGCCTGTCGTGTGATATTCAATAGGACGTTCTAGTGGAGTGTTCATTATTATTATCTTATACTACTTCTATTATAACGTATTGTATTGCTTATGCTTGAGTGTTCATTATTATTATCTTGTACTACTTCTATTATAACGTATTGTATTGCTTATATTATTATGTGAGTGAATAAATTTATTATTATTATATGGACGGGCAAGAAACATGTTTCCCGAAGTTTATCGTCAGGTTGACGAAGCCTTGAATGTGAGGTAAATTTTTTTCTGTAAATATTTTGGAGACTGCCAGTTATCGTGGGTATAAAAATTCTCCGTATCATCCGCGTAAGTGATGAATTTTTCTTCAGTGTGTATTTTAAAGAGATCATTAAGATACATGTTGAAATGAAGTGGTCCAAGAACAGTACCTTGGGGTACGTCGTATTTTATTTCTTGCAAGTCACTTTTTTCCGATTTTATCTGAACACACTGTAGTCTGTCAAATAGTTTCAGAGGTGTCTCTCTTATACCGATGTTTTCTAAGCATTCGAAGAACAAGGGGTGGCTTACTGTGTCAAATGCTTTAGAGAGATCATCCAAAGCATTATACATTTTTGTGGTGAGAATTGCATCTTGAGTTGACACTCCCTCCTTAAAGCCATACTGGCTATTTGATATGATGTTATTTTTGTTCAGATAATCGTTTAGACGTTTTTTTTTAAATTACGCTGTAGTTGTAATTAATTAAATTGGAATGTAATTTATGAGTTCACCTCTATTGCCGGCTTTGAAAATTGGCTCAATCACTGCTTTTCTGAAGATGCTGCGTAAGTATCCCTGTTCAATGCATTTATTGAATATGAAGACCATCGGTTCTTGTATCACTGGTGCTAAAAATTGTATTGTCTCCGTTTGTATTTCCTCCATTTCGGGTGATTTTTAGTTTTTGAGTGATGAAATAATACTACCAACTTTATCAGCGTTTGTTGCCTTCATAAATAAGGAGAACTAAACGTTATTTTTTACGGAAGGAGTGAAGTTTAGATCCTCCTCAATTTTTTCGGCGAGCTCTTCATCAATTTTAGTGTAATGCTCATTGAATATATTTGCAATATATTTTTGTTGCCTACTTTCTGTTACACATCCATTGCTTAACTACAATTTGAGTGTTTTTGATTTTCTATCACGTTTCAAGGTATCTGGCCCGCAGTGAGCCAGATAACACAAACTCACCCTTGAATATCGCATCCCACAGAGCAGACGAGACGAACGCTTTATTCCACGAGAGTTATTCGAGTTATTCGAACCGAACAAGTATGTACGAATACCTGACTTGGCAGGAAACGCCAGATGCATCTTATTGATTGGCTACCGCTCGCTTCGACGAACCTAATTATGCACGAGACAAATTACGATCGAGATTCGAGTACGATATCATAGCCCGCTGCCGTATCGATGTGATAGGCGAGTTCGCAGTTGGGCAAGTAGGCATTACAAGAGAGTTTGGAATATGGAATCAAGAAGAAACGAATGATTCCCTATATAGAAGCCTTATTATCGAGTTTGTTGAGGAACATGAATATATTAGCGTATTGCATACAGTGCAGATAAGCTTCAAAGGCTTACTAGTTAGCTCTGATGAATCCATCAAAAATTAGTTTTTATTTTTACATTTCTCAAATTGGAACATATCTGAATGAAAGTCAGGTCAATAAGTGCATAACGAAAATTCAAAGAATGACTTTTTTCTCGAAGAAACGGAGTTGAAGACTTTCTGTTATCGTAAACAGCTCTTTTTCATGTTTCTGTCCCGCACGAAATGTTTCCCTGCAATACACGTGAGAACGTGATAGAGACGAGATAATAGAGAGCAGTGATTTTGATTTAATCTTGAGAAAGTACCATCCGTCCACAGCTACTTCTCGGTTTCCCAATCCACAGGACGGCTATGTGGTCTTTCTCAAAATTAATTCTTATCAGTCGGAAAACTAGTATCTTCCGGCAAAGGAAAATATGTGAAATATAATACATTATATCGGGTGTCCTAAATTCAATGTGTTAGACAATATATGGCTTCCTGAAGGAGACTATATATAATAATAATAACTTTATTTTTCCTGAATAAAATGTAGTAAAATAAACTTCACATAGAATACAATAGTGTATATGGAATGGAATGGAATGAAACCACAAAAAAGCTCGATGAGAGCTTATCTATGTTCATTTTTTAAGTTGAAGTTGCAAGCCTGCTTTGAAGGTATGTACTACAAATCTATATAAATATATATGATATTTACTATAACTATCGATACAAGTTGAAAGAGAAACTATCTCAATTAAACGATGGAAGATAGTGACTAAAGTTTCAGACGCAGATCATTCCACATCTGATCTTATGAATATCCTGTTCATATTTTTAAACAAATCTATCGATACAAATTATTTAATATTTACTACATTGAAACAAAAAATGCACTAGATTAATGATATTAATACCTATACGTTTTAACTAATTTATTTTATATGTTTATAAATGAAGGAGGAATTTAAATTATTTTGTTTGAGGATTCATGGATCAACTTTGTCATGGAATATTTGTCTATCATTTGATAAAACCCATTTTTTATTTTTTTCTTGAATAGAGAACAGACTGATGAAAATGTTTCCCACAAATTTTAGCATAATTTCAAATTTATAGAATATTTCTTGTAGGTGCTACAGACCAAAATATGTTTTCAAAAGAACACCCTATATATCCTCGCATATTCAGATTCTACGTTGAATTCTGATATCACTTCATGTATACTTTTCGGAAAATTCGGTTACGGCGTTGTGGAGTTACTGCACTTTTCCTTAAAATGTAAAGGTTTTGAGAAGGACCATTTTTAAAGATATCTTTTACCCGAATACTCTTTGTATAATGAAATTATAGGTAAAACCCTCAAAAATGCCACAGATCATATGAAAGTTAGTCAAAATAGACTGGGTGCTCAACATAATGGTTGCAGTTTTGAGTTTTTTAATGGAATCCGATGACTGAAATAGTTATTTCTACAACAAGAATATAAAGCATCTCTTTTTTGCTCGCGCGAGTTTTCTCGCAAGTGCAAAAAAGAGGCTTTATATTCGAGTTGTATACACGATTTTTTCCAATACTTTGGTTTTTTAATATAAAAATGAAAATACCCTTTTGAAAGCAAACGTCCAATTTTTATTGTTTTGGCAGTGACAGTGACTTCAGCAAAATTATTTCAGTCAATCGCAATACATACCTACC
This sequence comes from Gonioctena quinquepunctata, assembly GCA_018342105.1. Lineage (NCBI taxonomy): Eukaryota > Metazoa > Arthropoda > Insecta > Coleoptera > Chrysomelidae > Gonioctena > Gonioctena quinquepunctata. Next base: position 77,879 of record JAFIRS010000592.1, read on the forward strand.
AGGAAAAATAAGAACAAATATTAGGTTTTCAGGGTACATAGTAACAATTTCAATTATTGAAGTCGTCATTACTGTAAAACCGTAATCAGATAATTTTCGTAAATTTATAAAATATCGCTTTAATTATGGATGAAGAAAGTAATTTTAGTGATACATCTGATATTCCTGTCGATGAGTCAGCGGAAGCAGAACTTCTACCAGTAAAGTCCAGACTACTATACGAAAAAGAATATGATGCATTTGATAGTTGGTGTACTCAATAAACATATCTACGGTATCAGAATCGTTATTCTTGCGTATTTGGGAGAAAAATCTAGAACTATGAAGTCGTTAACACTGTGGTCGAAGTTTTCTATGTTAAAATCAACTTTGGCATATATATATATATATATATATATATATATATATATATATTATATATATATATATATATATATATATAATATATATTATATATATATACTAGCAGACCCGGCCACGCGTTGCTGTGGCTGTGGTTTTTTATTTATCCCGTTATCCCGTTTTCCCGTTATCCCCTTATCCTGTCATCCCATTATCCCGTTTTTTTGTTATCCCGTTATCCATTTTCCTGTTATCCCGTTTTTTCTTTATCCCGTTATCCCTTTATCCTGTCATCCCGTTTTCCCGTTTTTATATATCCCGTTATTCCCGTTATCCCTTTTTCTTTTATCCCTTTTTTTATCCCGTTATCCCGTTTTCCCCTTATCCCCTTTCCTGTCATCCCGTTTTTTCGTTATCCCGTTTTCCTATTATCCCGTTTTTCATTTATCCCGTTATTCCGTTTTCCCGTTATTCCCTCATTCTGTCATCCCGTTTTTTCGTTATCCCGTTTTTTCTTTATCAGGGATCCCCCCTGTGATCTACCATTTTCTGGTTCAATTTATATTGAACTTTTGTTGTGAAGAAGACTGTGTACTTCGATTTTTCTATTTTTATTCCACTTCACATGGCGTTTATCTTTCACTATATGCTAGTCGGGCTTGCCACTCCTACTGAGAAGGAATCTTTTATTTAGAAACCTATCGAGGTGGGAGATTTTCGGAGTGTTTCTTTCTGTCACTAGGTACCGCCAGTTAAAAGTTTTCTTTTCCGGCGTACCATAGGTGTTATAGACTCGATGATGGTTTGTTTATGTTGTGTCTCGCTTCGGTCAGAGCTCTTCGGACAGAGAGCTGGTGACTACTCCGTACTGATGAGGGCCAAAAAGCCTGAAACCGGTATGCGGATTGTTAGGCGAACACGACATAAATTAAACATAATCGAGCTTATCAGAAAGAAACATTTGCATTCAATGTCCATTTATATGGAGGTATGCATGGATTTTCAGGTGAATATCATTCAACGTTCTGCGTGGTATTTGCCAGGAAAGTAGTTGTTTTTCCCCTGTGATCTACCATTTTCTGGTTCAATTTATATTGAACTTTTGTTGTGAAGAAGACTGTGTACTTCGATTTTTCTATTTTTAAAAATTATATAATTGTTAAAATTCTTGATTAAAAAACGAAAATACAAAGAACATTTGTAGTTCCAAATAACAATGAACACAAATCTAATCCAGCTGAAATTCACACATTCAAGTACATCTCACTATGCCCTGAGATAGCAGAAAACCCTAGATTTTTGCTACAGTATAGGAAAATGTACAGTTAAAGTAGTCGGAATAAATACTTTTGCAAAAATTCCGAGTCTAATTGCAAAATATACTGGCCATAGTTTCAGAAGGTCCTTTTAGTTGGCTCAGGGGCTGATATTATGAGACATAAACAACATGGTGGATGGCGAACGTCGACCGTTGCAGAAGGCTATGTGAAAAATTAGTATGGATGGAATATAATTGTAATATGTTTAACGGAAAACGATTGAAATGAGAATGATGGGTATTGTGTATTACCTGTAATTAAACAACGTAGGTCTGTTCTTTTTTGCACGCCGTGCAGATTTTTTTTGTGCACTATGTTCAAAAATAGCCTACTTTTGACGTAAGTATTGGAAAAAATCATTTTGAATATGAAACAACTGCGAAATTGAAAAAGGTGTATTCAGGAACAAATCGCTAATAACAATGTAATATAACTTGATGTATGAATTCATAAGAATAATACTTAGATATAACTCAAACAAATTGTTCAAAGTGACGCCCGTTAGACTTGAAACAGGCTTCGAAACAAAGTGCACATATAGTAAACTGGTTGTTCTGATTACGAACCCAAAGAAATTTCCAGCCTATCTTACCTCCCAATATTCTTTTCGGAAATATCGGTTGATTGTTTCAACGCTTGTGCAGTGTATATGGCTTAAGAAGACGTCCACCAAACCGTTGAGTACATTTTTGGTATATTTATCGATCCTGCGAATTTCATAAATCTACGTCAACATTTATGTAAGATACGGGAGTGCTTCCATAGGAAGTGAGACACCCTGTATAAAAAATAATTTAATAAACAAACATCAAAATCGGAGCTATTTGGCGAGTTTAGCAGTAAAAACGTTAACTGACTCGACTATCAGAATGATGAATTTATGTTGAGAAGGGAAACAATCTCAATTGAATAGAAAAAAATATTAATAATATTTGTTGTTAATTGAAAAATCCACGATAAAAATGTTATTTTTTGTAAATATCTAACAAATGATTTCTGGTGAGTACTCTCTCTTGAAAAAATATTCTTCTTTACCTCATTCACCTATATGAGTCCCTAATTAAGACTGGAAGAGAAAATCAAATAACTATCTGAATAAAAATGAAAATTATCACTTTCAGATTTTTCCTTTTGAGTTATGGTCCTTTTTTAATATATATCAGATATAGTTAAATGTCTAGCGCGGCCTTAGCCGGGGAAGTAGTCGTTTTCTGTTGAATATTTACAAAAAAAACTTCATTTTTATCGTGGATTTTTCAATTAACAAAAAAAAATCTATTCAATATTCAATTGAGAATGTTTCCCTTTTCAACATAAATACCCCACAAGAGTTTACCTTGAACGATGGATAGATAGATAGATAGCTAAAGTTTATCTTTCAGTCGCAGATGATTCCACCACTAATTTTCCAAACAAATCATATCCCATGACAGGTTTTTCTGTAAAAAAATACTTATTTCAAAGTGTCACTCCAGAAGAAATTTTTTTCCACCTTTGCAAAGTGAGGTTGCTTCTATAAAATGTGTTTCCCATTTCTTCCGGTCTTCCTGATGATCGTGAAAGTGTCAAATATATTTTCGTCGACAAAAATGTATTGAAGACCTAGTGAATGAGATGTTTCTCTTGCATCAATGTTACAAATAATTTCTGGTGAGTACTACTCTCTTTTGGAAAACATTCATCTTTGCCTCATTCATATATAAGAGTTCCTAATTAAGACTGGAATAGAAAATCAAATAACTATCTGAATGAAAATTGAAAAAAAAATCGATACTGCAAAGCGCTTTCGGCCTACGGCCATCTTCAGTGCTTATCTAAAATGTATATAATATAATTTTGATGTACAAATACACAAAATTGTTCAGTACCTGTCATGAGAATAAAAAATAATCTTGATTGAAGTAGATCTTGTCAGCATTCTCACATGTGTTGTATGTTCCTGGTTCTAAGAATCACATTTATAATGTTCAATTTAATGAAATTTTCATAACATTGGTCTATTTCAACTTTGTTAAAACTTTTGAAAATTGTTTTGGCCAACGGTTCGACAGCCGTGGTGAGACAGCGTGGTGTCAAGTGTCATGTTGTGTGAGATGTTGCCAGATTTACAAATTTATGGTATGGGCAATGACGTCATTCAAACTTTGGAATATTAATATGAAAAAAATTTGTAGAAGCAGTGTGGCTTGTATGGTTGAGAGAAATATGGAGAGGAACTAGATAGTGAATTTTAAGTTTTGTTGCGAATCAGGCGCAATAGGAGAATCATAGGAGGTTTGGAAAACATAACTTTTGACAAGTGCGTTGTTGACAGGTGCAAAGCTGGGGTTGGTGACGCGGAAGTAGAAGAACTGCTTGAGAAGATGAATTAATTAATTTTAATAATAATGATTTTTTCTTTTTGAGTTCGGGTACTTTTTCAATATCTATCAATGTCCAGCGTGACTTTAGCCGGGGAAGTAGTTGTTTTCTGTAAGATATTTACGAAAAATAACTTCATTTTTGTCGTGGATTTTTCAATTCACAAAAAAATCTTTCTATTCAATATTCAATACTCAATAGGCGAGATCACAAACTCACACATTTGCTTCCTATGTGCTTGAAGTTGAAATATAGTGATAAAGTATTATGTATGCACATTTTTTCCTAGGAGATATTGTGTAATATTCGAATAAACGCTACTCTAAAATCCTCAAATTCAGTGAGACATTCAAACACAGCGTTATTGCCGCTTCTTTTCACGTCATAAGTCCATTGATTTGGCATTTACCGGAGTTGTCAATGTCACTATTTTGCGGAACTTCTGAGAAAATATTATTTTGTTTCATCCTATGAATAAAACAGCACTTGTGTCAGCATGTGTTATATTGAAATGAGGACTTCGTATTTGATGGCTGTTCTTGATTTAGTTATTCTTGAATAATATGTATGTATACCGAGTGCTATATCATTATTTTTTCGGCTTGCATACATTGTAAATAAACATTATGAATAACGCTCGGCAACCCTGTAATGGCTTGCACTCTTGGCGATCGGCGAGTTGCCAGTGTCACCATTTTGCGGAACTTCTGAGGAAATGTTATTCTGTTTCATCCTATGAATAAAACATAACCTGTGTCAGCATTTGTTAAATTGAAGTGGAGACTTCGTATTTGATAGCTGTTCTTGATTTAGTTACTCTTGAATAATATGTATGTATACCGAGTGCTATGTCATTATTTTTTCGGCTTGAATACATTTTAAAGAAATATTATGAACAACGCTCGGCAACCCTGTAATTGCTTGCACTCTTGGCGATCGGCGAGTTGCCAGTGTCACTATTTTGCGGAACTTCTGAGGAAATGTTATTCTGTTTCATCCTATGAATAAAACCTAACCTGTGTCAGCATTTGTTAAATTGAAGTGGAGACTTCGTATTTGATAGCTGTTCTTGATTTAGTTACTCTTGAATAATATGTATGTATACCGAGTGCTATGTCATTATTTTTTCGGCTTTCATACATTTTAAAGAAATATTATGAATAACGCTCGGCAACCCTGTATTTCTTGCACTTTGGCGATCGGCGAGTTGCCAGTGTCACTATTTTGCGGAACTTCTGAGGAAATGTTATTCTGTTTCATCCTATGAATAAAACATTACCTGTGTCAGCATTTGTTATATTGAAGTGAAAACTTCGTATTTGATAGCTGTTCTTGATTCAGTTTTTCTCGAAAAATATGTATGTATACCGAGTGCTATATAATTATTTTTTCGGCTTGCATACATTGTAAAGAAATATTATGAATAACGCTTGGCAACGCTGAAATTCTCAGCGATCGGCGTTAGTTCTGAACTTGTTACGTCACATCCTGGCGCGGTTTCCGCAGTGTTCAAACAGGAACATTTCTTTGGGAATTTTTTTTGGACGAACTACTTCGAAAAAAAAAGTTTAACCACTTTTCTCATCGTTCTGGACATTGTGGTATTTTTTCCAGAAATTAGTGATCCCGCCTATTGAGAATGATTCCCTTTTCAACATCAATACCCCCCAAGAGGTTATCTTGAACGATGGACGATAGTGACTAAAGTTTATCTTTCAGTCGCAAATGATTCCACATCTGATTTTATGAACATCCTGTTTATATTTTCAAACAAATCGATGAATTTATATTTAATTCCTTGTTTTTAGTCTTAGAATATTTTAAAATAAAATCATATTGGGTAAATGGGTAAAATTTTCGGGAAATAAAGCTAAAGTCTTTTGATCTTCGAACCAATGACACTTAGTTTAATGGCCCTTCCTATAACAAGGAGCTATACAATGAATGAAAAAAATAACAATAGTCAAACATTAAAGAAAAGAAAAAGCTTTCAACTAACCCTGACATCCACTGCCTCTTCCTTTTCATCAGCAACTTTCGTCTTCTTATCTCCCTTCTCCACCATCAAAGAGCTCCTCGGAAGCGGCTTCGGCGGCTTGGTAATGAGCGGGGGCGGCGACCGAGGAGGGCCACCCCCCGCGCGATAATCTGCGACACTGTAACTAGTTTGAGGGTCGACCCGTCCGGTATGTCGGTAGCTTTCCGCGAAATTTTCACCACCGGCACCGTATAATTGGGGCGGCGGGTGGAATTCCCGTCGGGGAGTCGGAGGGGACAGGGAGGCTGGAATAGTAATTCATAGTGACCGTCGGGGTGGTGACAGAAAGAACGTGCGAGGTCAAAAATGACACACTTGAAACGGTCCACTTTCAGAGGAGGACCCGGTGGGATGGAACCCAAGGGTATCACCTCAGTTCTGGAATTGAGGAACTGAACGACCATTCATAATTTTAACAAATGAGGATATGATGAAACTGAATTATCATGATAATCATATCATTCGTAATAGTCTATACATACAGGGTGTCCCAGAGGTGCGTGCTAGCTCCATAACTTTTTTTCATTCCAAGCTAACGACTTGATTTTTTATTTAACGATAGGTACGACAATAAGCAACAACACCTAAAAGAATAAAGACAAAATGCTTACTTTGAAAACGATAGTGACGTCACGCTCTGGAGGCCTATTTATTTGGCAACCCTGTTAAGGTATCGCACACTGACAGCAATGGACGCTGCGCTTGCTTTCTTGTTCGGTCAATGAACTCCGACAATTTAATAGATTGTTGAACGGTTTATTTAATGCTTTTGCACTTTTAACAAACTTCGATAGTGTAGTGCTCTGTGTACTGTATCATAATGCCCCAGAAGTGTTGTGACCCCGATTATAAAGGGAAGTATGCGAGCGGTACAAAAGTACGGTTTCCTAAAGACGAAAAACTTCACAGAAAATGGCTAACTGCAATTTCCCGCGAAAATGTTGTGCCGAATAACAATTGCCGGTTGTGTGAGTGTCACTTCGGAAAGAAGGATTTTATTTACAACAGGATACAAAAACTGGTGAGATCGTTTCAGTTGTTTTAACTACACCACGATTGAAAGAAACTAACGTACCAGTAAATTTACTAACTGTCCCAAATACTTGTCGAAAAAGATATCGTATCGAAAAAGCAAAGACGAAAAACTTAAAGAATTAGATGCAATTCGTTTTCAACAAGCGATTGAAGAAAGTAAACAGGAATATTTAACACACAAGAAACTTACGGGTTATACAACTTTTGAGGAACTCAAGCATTTATTTCAGACTTTTAATTTGGGTGAGGGCTGGTTTACCATTACTGATCAGAATGGCTTAACCATATTCAAAGTAGAAATCACTTGGACCGTTGTAATTGCCAATAACTTACAAGTAAATACATATTTATATGGACAATAGGCGAGGACACGAGAAATTATTATCGCTTTAAATGCTTTAAAATACATAACGCATATATAAATGTACACAGAAATTTTTTTGAATCAAATTTCAATAACAGCAGTTTCCATTTGTGTTTGAAAATCAGCAAATTTTGAAGCTACTAATATTGGCGCTCTTTGTGACGTTAACGACCGAACAGGCGTAATCGAGTTGATTGTGACGTTGAATGGCAATGTTGCCAAGTTTCTTAAACTATAAATATCAGAACTAGAACACTATTCGCAATGTCAAGATTCGAAAATATGGCAACGTTGCAAAATTGATTGAAGCCGTCAACTGTGGGATTGGTTGATATGGTGATTACGTCACAACATTTTGCAATGGCGCTAAAAAGCAGCCATTTGAATTTTGCCGACATTTTTTTTAAGTTTTAGAGAATAAAAAGTAAAAAAATTACTAACAGAGTTTTTACAAGCTGTAAAATCCATTAAAAATATTTTGAAAATTTCGTGTCCTCGCCCATTATTGAATGTAGAAGTGAATAATGTAATGACACCTTTCCTGTCAAGTAATCTGGACGAAATAAGAAATGTACTTGATACGATTGACAACTCGATGATGACTCTTTCATAAGACACCAACGAGGATACCTATCCCGATTATGACAAGCTTGATAATTATAATCAAGAAAATAATACAGACATGTCAAAGCTTAATCTTGTTTTGAACTTTATGTCCAACGTACTCAAAAACTTAAAAATAGGGGACGAAAATTTGTCACAAGGAATATAATTTATTTCTGATCATCTTAAATTGCGAACATTATCAAAAGAAATACTATAATATATAGACCTCGATATAGACACATGTATTCCCGAGTGTATTTGGAAACAGTTAATCACCATTTAAATTGTTTTTGTTTTTCAAAGATTATTGCCGTAATATTTTTGTTTACTTGGATCTTAATATTAATCGCCAATACTACCTTAAAACGATTACGATATATAAATAACTACACAAAGCCCGTATTAACATAAGTATCTCGTAGGCCTCCGGGAGATGTCGTCACGCGGCAGCACTTTGTCGTTATTCTTTAGGAGTTGTTGCAATAAGGCACATTCTGAACATATTTCTATTTATGTACAAGATTTCCCAAAATAAGTTACACTAAATTGTCGATTTAACGCACCCGGGTTTCTTAGACTTATCTACAATAGTTTTTGACTTATGTCAATTTATGTGTCAAAAAAGCATCGTGCATAGACCCACAGAAAAATTCATAACTTTGGAACCATTCAAGATAACTCGATTGCTTAGGCTTTAGCGCATCTCTTGAGATACAGGCGAACGGGGAGTCGATGTTTCATCGCCTACTACGATTTTTTTTAAATAAAAAATTACAAATGGAAATTACTCGACTTTTTCAAATGCAACACCCTATATTTTATTGCATCATTGCATGGAATTTTTCAAGAGCTTTTCGTCGATATATAGTTTGTGGGGTCTACTTTGTTGTAAAATAAGAAATGAAGAAATTAGATGATTTTTTCGAAAAAAAAAGGAATCGAGTAGGCCACTGTCGTAAAATTTTAACCGCAATTATAGTGTGGATATAAGTGAAAAAAACAAAATTACCAAAGCGGAAATCAGATGGATACAGATTGATTCGTTTATCAAAGACAAGCCACATTTTAGGAAAAGTAAGTTTTACAATAATTTTATATGTACTGATGCAAGTATTGCCAAAATATCGAAAAACTTTGCAAGTGGTAAGGCTTCTATTCTAGCCTTAATAAAATGGATAGTTTGGCAATTTTAATGGGTTAACCAATCTATCTAATTTAAATTATATAATTATTAATTGTTTATATTTTTTTTATTGCAGATTGTACTTATCATGGGAATTATGGGAGCTTGCAGGAGAGATAAGATGTCCAAAGTGAAAATCCACGATTTTGAGGATTCAAAGTGCCGCGATTTTAATTCACATTCTGAACACAAAAACAAAAATTTCTCGAATATCTAACTAATCGAAATAATGTAGCCAACAAAGTTTTGGGGTCGATCAAAATAATGTTGGCAACGTTGCAAAATTGATTGAAGCCGTCAACTGTGGGATTGGTTGATCGGGTGATTACGTCACAACATTTTGCAATGGCGCTAAAAAGCAGCCATTTGAATTTTGCCGACATTTTTTTTAAGTTTTAGAGAATAAAAATTACCAAAGCGGAAATCAGATGGATACAGATTGATTCGTTTATCAAAGACAAGCCACATTTTAGGAAAAGTAAGTTTTACAATAATTTTATATGTACTGATGCAAGTATTGCCAAAATATCGAAAAACTTTGCAAGTGGTAAGGCTTCTATTCTAGCCTTAATAAAATGGATAGTTTGGCAATTTTAATGGGTTAACCAATCTATCTAATTTAAATTATATAATTATTAATTGTTTATATTTTTTTTATTGCAGATTTTACTTATCATGGGAATTATGGGAGCTTGCAGGAGAGATAAGATGTCCAAAGTGAAAATCCACGATTTTGAGGATTCAAAGTGCCGCGATTTTAATTCACATTCTGAACACAAAAACAAAAATTTCTCGAAAATTTACCATAATTGGAGAATATGCCAACATTGTAAAAAAATTATTGGAATCTGCGAAATAATGTCAACGATGCTTATTTTTTCTCAAATTGTCAGCACTATCCAAAAATACTTAAGGTTATATCAGGAATATCTAACTAATCGAAATAATGTAGCCAACAAAGTTTTGGGGTCGATCAAAATAATGTCAACTTATTCCGTAAAAAGAATGTTCCCCAAAAGTCGTTTTTAATAATTGCACCAATGTTACATTGAATATTGTTGATAACAAATAAGAACTTCCTTTTTTGCAATTATTGCAGTATCAAATGTACCGATACATATGTATATATTATACAGGGTGAGTCAGAATAAGACCGACAAACTTCGACTACAGATTCCTCACCTCATTTCGAGGTGAAAAGTTGCTATCAAGGTATGTCCTAAAATGCATCCCCTCTGTCTCGAAAAAAATTAAGATTTTTTTTCCTGCTTTATTTAACGTCGGCCTATTTCTGCTACCAAAGCTAATTTTTTTTCTCCAAAATTCTTGAGAGAAAAATACTTGAAATGCATCCCCTCTGTGTCGATAGTACGAAAAAAATTAAGATTATTTTTTTTTCTCCAAAATTCTCGAAAGAAAATTTTGAAACTTGGTACATTAATCAAGGTTTATCAACGTGCTAATTTGAAGTCATAATTTTTTATTTTCGTAAACCAGTGGCGTAGTTACGATGGTATGTGGTCATATGTTCCTTCATATTTTCTTGGACAAGTGAATGGACAAATGAGCGTTTGACATCAGTTTGGCTCATCGATACTCAACCTAAAAGTCATAACATTCCATGTGCCTAGAAGTGGAGGATTCTGAGATAATTGAGAAAAACTGAAGATATGTCCTTAGTAGAGACAAAATTTCCTATGTGCAATAATCGCATAATGCTAATTTCTTACAACATCGTTTCAAAATGAATTATACATTTGAAGAATATACATATATGAATTTTGTTTATGGTGAAACAGGGGGAAATGCCAGAGCCCCTGCTGAATTATATCAACATAGATATTTAAACAGACATCATCCACATTTCACTACTTTTATAGCTGTGCATCGACGATTGAAGGAAACGAGGTCCTTCAAATTCAGTAAACACCATTGTGGTGCGAATAGAACAAGAAGAGATAATGTCAGAACAAATTCTTGAACGATTAGCAGAAGATCTCTACCACCACTCGGGCTATTTCGTATAGGTTACAAGTGTCACAATCAACAATAAGTCGGGTAGCACGTGAACAACTATTGTATTCATTTCTCCTACAGAAGGTGATGGTCCTAGATGCTGGTGGTTATGGCCCTCGTAGATTTTTTTATAAATGGTTTTTGAGAATGTATGAAGGAGCAAATGACTTTCCAGATATGTTCTATTCACGGATGAGGCATGTTTCACAAGAGATGGATATTTCAATAGTAGGAACAGCCAATGTTATTTTTAGGCGGGCCGCCCACCAAGGATGCTTCAAACAGGCAGCATGCAACATACGACATTAGGTGAATACCGCGTATAGACTGGTGCCGCATAAAAACAATATAATCACGTAGATGTCGTCGGAACTATCGCACACCAGTGTAGCGCATGTACATGTCTGAAAACATAAACTACATGCGGTATTCTGTGCATGTCTTTTCGCAGTATGTTGCGTGTTTGAACAGCGAATATGTCTACTGAAGACCCAATAGTCAATATTAATTTTGTTAGGGCGATAGAACAGCGCACTTGCATATGAAACTACAATTTCGGGGCAAATTGCCTGCCGATAATGAGTATCTTGCTTTTCTATCATAGGTTCTATCATATGCAGTAACAGATTAAAGCTTTCGTGACTCATTCTATAAATTTCTAAAATAATTTCTGGATTGAGTGTTAATTGCTTTTTTTTCTAACAGAAGCTGGGCTATGTATTATATTATTTACAAATAGAGGATGCATTTAGAAACGACGCTGCTCATTTTTTGTTGGCGTTGTCTTCGCAAATACTGCCAAGCTACTTTAACATCATCCTCGCTCGAAGACATTTTTTACTGCAAATCAATTGTGTGCGAGGTTATGCAACATACAACATTTACCTCATGTCGTATGTTGCATGCTGCATGTTTGATGCTTCCTTGGTGGGCGACCCGCCTTAAGCAGCAAGAGTCAGCACCAGACGAGAATATTAAAAATTCTCAGGTCTGTGTAGCGACTGGAGTAAACGAATGATTTTCCGGGAAATGAATGACTTTGATAGAGAAGTACTCCGATAACTTCAATTTTTTCATAATTAATTTTTCGAAAAATTAATAGATATGTAGGATGGCACGAAACTTCAAGAAAAACTAGTAACAATAAAAACTAATGATGGAAAAACAGACAAACAGGTCCTAGTACGGAATTTTCTAAAGATCATTAAGAAGTACAGAGGATGAAGGCAACAACAGTTTCGAGGACAGATAATGATCACTAAACAGCGGGTGAGATGGAATTTATTAGGACTACAACTTCAAAACTCAAATCTGGAACTGAATCATATGATTGCCACACAGAATTGATCTAAAACAATCACGGAAAAAATTAGAAATGGTGTTAGATATATAATATACAGGGTGTTACCAAATAAGTGCGAAAGTTTTTAGAGGGTGGTTCCTTGTCGAAAATTAAAGGGGGTCTTTCATGTAAACACGTTCCCAAAAATGAGAAAAAAAAAGTTTTTTTTTGAAATTTCTGGAGAGTTGAAGAAATGGTATTTTGTGGGCATGTTTTACCAATAAAAAGGTGACCTATGAATATTTTTTCAATTTTGTTGTGATCTTTTAAAGGGGTGAAACATGCAACCTCTATTCCATTTTTTACCAGAACTTTTTAACGAAACAAAATTATTCAATTTGAAAATATTTGCAAAACTTTTTTAACTCATGTGTTGTGTCCGTAAAAGCAATAGTTTCCTAATGAAAAAATTAAATACAACATTGTGCATGAACGGAATCGAAAAATTCTAGTAGGTGGCTCTCACGTTTTGTTTGCACAACTTGTGACTTCAATCGTAGTATTTTAAAATCGAAAAAATCTAGTAGGTGGCTGACTAGTCGCTTTGATTTCTATGTGATAGTTGAAAGTTCAATTGTGTCTTTTGAATCTTCAATATGAATAATTACACTAACGCTGAAATGACCGATATGCATTTTATGTATGGTCGTTCCAATGGAAATTCTTTGGAAGCTAGACGGCTCTATGCAGAGATGTATCCTCAGCGCGTGATACCTCATCACACAATTTTTGCACATCTTCACCAACGTCTATGTGAAAGAGGGGTTTTTCAAAACGAACAACTGATTGTGTTCGTCCACGAGTAATAAGAACGGTAGCACTGGAAGAAGAGGTTCTCAATATGATTGAGGATCGTCCGGAATTAGGTACAAGACAAATTGCTAACACACTTAATGTTAGCAATAAACTGATCTGGAAAATTTCAAAGGATCACCAATTGAATCCTTACCATATTCAACGAGTCCAGGCACGATTGCCGCGAGATTTTCCCCATCGAGTAAATTTTTGTCAATGGAGTCTTTAAATGATTACCCAAAATACTCAATTTTTAGAATAATATCCACTGACCAATCCAACTTTTCGAGGCAAGGGATTACAAATTCCCATAGCAATCACTATGGGCCGAAGAAACCCACATGCAATTTAAGAATGTCGGTATCAATATGAATTTTCAATTAACGTGTGGGTCGGAATTATTGGCGAAAATATTATTGGACCGTATTTTCTACCGTTAAAGCTAACTAGTGCAACCTATACAAATTTTCTCCCGGAGCAGCTTCCCATTTTACTTGAAAATATTCCACTAGCTATTCGACCACGAGTGTGGTTTATGCACGATGGTGTGCCTGTCCATTTCAGCAGAACTCTCGTCAGTACTTGGATGACGTGTATCCAAATCTTTGGATAGGCACAGCAAGACCTCAACCTTGGCCTCCCAGACCTCCAGACTTAAACCCCTTGGACTTTTGCATCTGGGGTCACCTGAAGTCCTTGGTTTATATGACCTCCATTGAATGTGTTAATTATTTAAGGAATCGCATCATTGCAGCCTGCGAGACAATCCGAAACACCAGGAATATTTCAACGTTGGCGCCAGTCTATGAGACGAAGACTTGATTCCTGTCTAATGGTTGGAGGTGGTCATTTCGAGCAGTTTTTATAACTCCGTTCCGTTTGATCTTGTTGCCTTTTTCTTTGTTGTAATACACATAATTTTGTTTTGTTGGCATTTTTAATTTGATATTATATTAAAACAAAACATGGTACTGGTACATGCCTACATTTAAAGTTGAAACAAGCGGAATAATTTTAAAATACTACGATTGAAGTCACAAGTTGTGCAAACATAACGTGACAGCTATCTACTAGATATTTTCGATTCCATTTACAGAAGATCCGTTCATGCACAATGTTGTATTTTATTTTTTTATTGGGAAACTATTGCTTTTTCGGACACAACACAGGAGTTGAAAAAGTTTTGCAATGAATCGTTCTTTTCAACACATATTTTGTTTCGTTAAAAAGTTCTGGTAAAAAATAGAATAGGGGTTGCATGTTTCACCCCTTCAAAAGATCACAACCAAATGAAAAAAATATTCATAGGTAGCTTTTTTATTGGTAGAATATGCCCACAACATGCCATTTCTTCAACTCTTCAGCAATTTCAAGAAAAAAAAAATTTTTTTTCTCATTGTTGGAAGCGTGTAACTTTTCAAGGAAAGGCATAAGAGCTTTTGTTTACATGAAACACCCCCTTTAATTTTCAACAAGGAATCAACCCCTAAAAACTTTCGCATTTATTTGGTAACACCCTGTATATGAAAATATTGAGAACTGTTTTGAATCCAAGAAATGGGTATTTTTTTAAGATACTTTTGAGTAAGTTTTTGGAGTTGAGATTGTGAATGTAAATTCTATACATACAGGGTGACCCAAGGGTGCGTGCAAGTTCCATAGCTTTTTTTTAATCCAAGCTATCCACTTTTGAACAATAGGTCTGATAATCGTAAAAAAGTCAAAGAAAAAATCTTTTTTTTTATTTTTCAACTGTTAACAGTTAGCGGTTGTGCAATATATTAATATATATATATATATATATATATATATATATATATATATATATATATATACATTTGAAGAACTTTCATCCAAAGCCATAATTATTTATTAAATGTAAATTAAATTCGCTCAAAATGGGAAACTATCCCTATAACTTCACCAAACTAGTGCATCAAAGCATGCATTCATCTCATTACAAGAGAATTGTAACTTCCTAGCTAACGAAGTTTGTAGTTGGAATATTTCATGTGGCAGATGTCTATCTCAAACACCCGATGAATAATCACTGAAGTACTGAATGTGGGAGATATTGATTTCCTTTGCAGCTGTTTAGAACTTCTCGTCACTCTGTCTCGGCAAACTTCTGAGAAATAGTAATTGTTTTCTCGGCATGAGTAGAGGTTAGATTACTTCTTCGATTTTTAGGTTTAGTAGAAATAGTATACTGATTTCTAACGTGGATTTCAGCACAACATTCTTTTAAACAATTTGATCGGTTGTCGACCCCTTATTTTCCCTATGTGACTCGTAGGCCACTTTTAGATCCTTCCATTCCTGTGTTGAGTGCTATCTACACATTCATAGTGTCTCCACATCATTAGTAAATATATTGTCTTCCCACACCTTCACTTAATAATAAAATTGCTGGAGTTCCCATGAAGTAATGAATATGTTGCCAAGATTTACCAAGAATGCTTTCTGGTTCGACTGAACTTTTTCTCTCCACATCATTGGTCCATATATTGTCTTCACACACCTTCACTTAATATTAAAATTGCTGGAGTTCCCATGAAGTAATGAATATGTTGCCAAGATTTACCAAGAATGCTTTCTGGTTCGACTGAACTTTTTCTCTCCACATCATTGGTCTATATATTGTCTTCACACACCTTCACTTAATATTAAAATTGCTGGAGTTCCCATGAAGTAATGATTATGTTGCCAAGATTTACTAAGAATGCTTTCTGGTTCGACTGAACTTTTTCTCTCCACATCATTGGTCTATATATTGTCTTCACACACCTTCACTTAATATTAAAATTGCTGGAGTTCCCATGAAGTAATGATTATGTTGCCAATATTTACTAAGAATGCTTTCTGGTTCGACTGAACTTTTTCTCTCCACATCATTGATCTATATATTGTCTTCACACACCTTCACTTAATATTAAAATTGCTGGAGCCCATGAAGTAATGATTATGTTGCCAAGATTTACTAAGAATGCTTTCTGGTTCGACTGAACTTTTTCTCTCCACATCATTGGTCTATATATTGTCTTCCCACACCTTCACTTAATATTAAAATTGTTGGAGTTCCCATGAAGTAGTGATTATGTTGCCAAGATTTACTAATAATGCTTTCTGGTTCGACTGAACTATTTCTGTCTCGGTTTGTTTGTCAGACCCCTTTATTGCGGAAAACTTGCCTTGTTCTCAACATTCTAGGGCATACGAACACATAACTGCTTTTTTGGAAGTTTTTCTTATGGTAGCCAGAAGAAACAAGTTTCGTTCAAAAAGTTCCTCAACTCGGTTAGTTCTGCTCCTCACTCAAGAAAATATATTTTGAGTTGGGTCTTTGGAAGCTGACCCTTTGTTTGACATATATCTAGGGCCCTGTCAAAACTACTCCATATCGACCAGGACCCATCAGGGGAAGGATCGAATTTGATTATCGAGCAGTTTATAACAAAATATATATTCATGCTCCTACAAAAAAATATTGAAGAGGTGTTTCTGCAGAGTTCATATGCGATTCCTCCACTGCTTTGGCGGATTCAAACCTCAAGAGCATATCATTTCCTCAGAGGTGTTCTCAGACTAGTTTTGGACAAAGAATGGGAATGCGAATACAAATGCCAGATATCATTCCTAACTGACCACGCTTGGCTGATATGTTTTTATATTTACAGTGAGAAAATAAGTGTGGCGTTCGATTTATTTGGAAAGATAATACAAAAAAATGTTGTATGCAACACGTACGCAAATGGCTTTCGGACATCTTCATATTCCGATTCGTCCGCTAAAGCCTCATTTTGCGTACTCGTTACATAAAACTGCTATTTTCCTATGTTCATACTGTGCTTTCGGAAAGAAAATATGGGGAAGCGAATTGATGGAAAAGATGAAATATTCGGAGGCAGATGTCTTCTCTGAGCATACAATAAATAATACATGGATACACTGCCAAGTCATATTGATTTCCAATGTGGATGTTCGGAATTCCTAATGAAGAACTGAGTGTTTTACCAGACAGCTGATGTTCGAATTGAATGAGAGTTTGTGAGGTATGAAATATCGAATGGAAGATAGTCGTTAGGGAATATCTGGAATCTCTCATTTCCCCATTAATATTTGTACTTATATATCTGTTGAAAGTGAGAGAAAGCAAAGAAGGTCGTTGGGAATTGTGAACTGAAATTATGAGCTTAAAATAACTCAACACTGTGAAATTTGAAGGAAGCGAAAAATGTGGATATAACCTAGAAACACTCGAGTCCTAGTCGCTATACAATAAACAGAAATAAAATAATAGATGAAAGTGTTGTTTTGGTGTTTATCCATTTACAAGCTTTTAGTTAGGGTCAAATCTTGAAAGTGAATTTTGACGGACTTCTAGTCGTCCGATTAATTTGAAATTTGGTAGGTGTCCATAATTCCGGTGACAATGCATTATGGAGTTTTTGTTAGAGAAAAACCAAAATGGCGGCTCCGAAATGTCGGACGAGTTTTGTGATTATGGTCCGATTTGATTCAAAATTGGTATGTGGCAGCCGAGTTTTCTGATTATGGTTATATTTCATTCAAAATTGATATGTGGGGGTTTTAAGGTTCGTAGATTATGAATTCTTTGGCAAAATCTATAAATTTAAGATGGTGACTTCAGGATGGCGGACGAGTTTTGTGATTATGGTCAGATTCTATTAAAAATTAGTGTGTGGGAGTTTTTAGGGTCGGAGATCATGATTTCTTTCAGCTCAAAACTCACAGGGAAGAGACCTTGTAATAACGATGCTCTATTAGAAATGAACAGATTAAGGCGAACTAACTGAAAAGAAAAAAAAAAAGAAAATAACTAATGAAAACACTTTTTAAAGGACAAGCTTTTGTTTAAGCCGTGTACCAGAACGTATAAAATAAGTTCAAGTCTCATCGCTGACAATAATAATAATAATAATGTTTATTTACGAAAGTTCAAATTTCACAATAATTGAAGTACATATATATAAACAAATTTAGAAATAACGACTGAAAATTGGTATGAACAGTGGGGAATAACGGGGATCTTCAGTCAGCACAAGTGTTGAACTATGAAAAACTCTTTAATACGATGGACCGAGCTTTCGTTTCAATTTTGAAACTTCTTCTGGGTCCTAAAATATGTAAATGACATTATTGTGAAAAAAATACTTAAAATGAAGGAAGTACTTACAGTAATCTGAGTGGATGATAAATGAACATTAACTTTAAAGAAAAAACGTAAAATATGTAAAAATTTGTCGGAATGGTGTTATATCTTTGACGCTTCGAGTGACATTGAAGGATTTGAAATGACAACCTATGATTAATCGTCAGAAAAATATAAAATATGTAGTGGGTGTGTTAATGTTTATATTATATTCTTTGAGAATCATCAGTTTTGATCCATTTGTAGAAAATCTACAGTTATCTTCTACATTTGTAGAAAATCTACAGTTATCTTCTACATTTGTAGGAAATCTACAGTTATCTTCTACAAATGGATTAAAACTGATGATTCTCAAAGAATATAATATAAACATTAACACACCCACTACATATTTTATATTTTTCTGACGATTAATCATAGGTTGTCATTTCAAATCCTTCAATGTCACTCGAAGCGTCAAAGATATAACACCATTCCGACAAATTTTTACATATTTTACGTTTTTTCTTTAAAGTTAATGTTCATTTAGCATCCAGTCAGATTACTGTAAGTACTTCCTTCATTTTAAGTATTTTTTTCACAATAATGTCATTTACATATTTTAGGACCCTGAAGAAGTTTCAAAATTGAAACGAAAGCTCGGTCCATCGTATTAAAGAGTTTTTCATAGTTCAACACTTGTGCTGACTGAAGATCCCCGTTATTCCCCACTGTTTATATATATATATATATATATATATATATATATATATGGTTTCTATTCTGCATAATTATTATAACACTCGTGGATACCGCGTAAGGACACCTCAGAAAAAAAATTAAAAAAAGGAAATTGCAAATGAAATGTTTAATCTTACAACTTCGAAGGCTGCTACTTGAGCTATGTTGTATTATTTCCACACCATGGATGTGCACAACGTATACGGAGTGCACAACATATCGATGGGAAATCTTAAAAATGCTGCCATATGGGTGTTCCCCTGCATTCAGAATTTTGCACTATTGTCAAGGATTCAAGATTTTGGAATCCAAAACTGCTATTTTGCACTCATTATCTTTCAAGTTTCTGACAATAAAATATATGCACAATTTTGGAAGAAGCATTGTTTCAATCCCAAATGGTTCATCATAAATTCCTAAAATTAGATCTGAACATTTCGTAACTCAATATTCTGTGCGTTGGTAGTGTTTGTATGTGTGTGTGTAAACACGAAGTGATGGACTGGAAACGGGATAATTAAATTTCCTGAATTCCTCCTGTTTCAAAACATCCCTGCAATTGTTTTTGGTCCAACTAAATAGAACTGCGGAAATGAATCCCAGAATATAATATGCATACTTTTACCACAATCGATACTTGAGTTTTTTTGACTCGTGCATCATAGAAATTCACATAAATCGAAGTAACTACAAATACTAACCACCTACAACACGTCATGATAAACAAGGCTTTCAACGTTTTTAAACATGTTTACACTTTTTTACAATTTTCTACTTCCAAATACCATGCCGGTAAGAAACTTATATTTGATTGAATTTTAATAATTATACACGCTTGATTAGCTTCACCTGTATGTATGTTTGTATGAATGAGGTAATGGAATCATTGAAATTAATGTTCATCCTTTTCCACATGTCCGAAGTATTTGAAATTTTGCATACGTATTAAGAACCGATGACAATACAATAATGTCATAGCTATGACCTGGAATTCTGACCTAGATCGTCAGAAAAAAAATAATTTGTATTTCAAAGATATGGCGAAAGCACCGGTTCTTCACAGCATAATTTACATTTAAAAGATAAGGCGAATGCACCAATGTTTTTCAGCGCATTCGCCAAAATTTCTGATAGGGCACTGAAAGAGAACGAAAAGTTTAATGTTGTTGAGAAAATGTGAATCCTTGAAAGAAAAATGTTCACGAAAAAACAATGCATACTGGAATATTTCCGAATCTACTACTATGAAAACTAAATTTCCAATCAACCCAATTCTATATACTGGTGATAAACGTGCTGAGGGATGAATGGCAAGAGAGTGGATAAAAATACCATGTCGCTATCGTCAATCTCAGGAAACCGGGCACAACCTGTTGTATAAGAACCTTACCCTTCCATCGGACCTCTGAGAGGGTTGACCGTTTAATTGTTCGTTATTCGTGGGAATGAAAAGGAAGAATGAAACCGCAATACAAAATAAAAGAAGATTCGTAAAAAAAAGACAAAAATATATCGAAATAAAGCTATAGTTTGAAAAAACTTAAAAAACACGCCGATATAGCAATAAGGTCTAAAAAGTTGAGAATAATAAAAATAAAGTCACTGATCAACAAATATTCTCTTATTAAAAAAAGCGTGGGGTGCTTTTAACGCCTTTTTTTAAATAAGAGAAATTTTTTTGGTCAATGACTGTATTCTTATTATTTTCAACTTTTTAGACCTTATTGCTATATAGGCGTGTTTTTTTAATTTTTTCAAATTATAATTTTATTTATAAATCAAATACATACATTGATGTAACTCCTTTTTTGGGTGATGATCTTTTTAGGTCCAATACATGTACCATCCCCGTTTAAGGGGGAAATACACATTGTGGGGTCGGTCAAATTTGAATAAATAATATAACACATTTTTTTGAAATTTCACGTGATTTTTTTCCCAAATTAAAAAAAAAATTATAGGGATATTTTGAGAATAAATTGAATATGTGCTAGGTGACTGTGTGTTTCAATATTTGATTTTAACTTCTGAGCATAGACAATTTATTTTCTATAACTATTTTCAGTCATTCCAACGAAACAGGTATTTTACATCCGATTAAAAAAGAAATGCCTCGTCTCCATATAAAATACTGCATTTTTGTTTTAGGAGTGATATAGAGACATATATCCCCAAATGTACCTTTTATGATATTAGCTTAGGATCGATTCCTGATGTTATATGGGTTATTTTCAACAAAATAGAGAAAAGCTGAAATTTGGTGAGGTACTTTGTTTTGAAATGCTAAATACACCCTGAAACCCCAGCGGTGAGTCATTGAGTCCGTCCCCCCAGAAGGGGGTAAAATCGACCTTTTTTCTTTGAAACTTTGAAGTGAACTGAAAACACTTCTTTCACTACAATTTTCACAAAAAAATTGTTTACAAAACCCACGACACTGTTTCTATGCTCGGAAATGCGTTGCTTGGACAAGTATTACAAGTTAGTTTATATACTCCAGATTTGTCGGACTTTTCAATTTGATCTTTGTTGTTTTTG
Source organism: Gonioctena quinquepunctata (assembly GCA_018342105.1). Lineage (NCBI taxonomy): Eukaryota > Metazoa > Arthropoda > Insecta > Coleoptera > Chrysomelidae > Gonioctena > Gonioctena quinquepunctata. Next base: position 99,711 of record JAFIRS010000592.1, read on the forward strand.
ATAAATTATCTCAAAGTAGATTAGATTTGAATAATTCGCCTCTTTTAAATCTGTTTACTAGAAATTGAATAATATCCAACTGACTACCTGCTCCTATTATTTATATCAAACCCCAGTAATTGTTATTTAGTTTATCTCCAGTTGAAAAAGCGATTGTATAACAAAACACGTATCGTAGGTTTTGTCAACAAATTTTTTGTGAAAATCGTAGTGAAGTGTCTCCACAGAAATTAGTATTTATTGAAGTTCATTCTTTTTTTCCCCATTAATTTCCATATAACACTGATGATGAGGGTTGCAACCTTGAACTTCAATAAATACTAATTTCTGTGGAGACAGACTTTTTTCCCCAACCCAACTTTCTGGAACTCCACTACGAGAAGATGGACTATTTAGTTTACTTTAATTATGGATTTTCAAGTATCGGCCGCGTCTATTCAAAATTTGTAACTTTAAAACGGAGCATTGTAGATAAAAATGACAGGAGGAAAAAGTTTGAGAGATCATTTCCTGTTACAGGAGTTAATATGAAAATTTCAAATTAAGCAGTGGCAGAGCTATGGATTTTAAAATTGTAATGTATTTTGAGTTCATCATCGGATGAATCGATATTATCCAAAGTTCTAGTCTAGTGGCCAACAATGATGTGAGCTGCAGAAACAGGTGAACAAGTGTTAACTAGAATCATTGATACCAACAGAGTAATTCACACCTTAGTAATGACATTCTTATCAGGAATTTCCTCAATAAAAATAAATGATAGAGAAATAACTGTAAACCTTGCATTTTCAGTAGTAATACCACTAGTGACTGAATTTTCGCGATAAGTCTGTCGATTTATTTCTAAACGAAACTGAGTTGCTTGAAAACACCACGAGTCCGCAGGACGAGTGGTGTTTTCTTCAAGCAACTCAGTTGAGTTTAGAAATAAAAGACAGACTTATAAGATAAATTCAATCACGAGTGGTATTTCATTAGACTATTTCACGAACAAAGTGAAAGGTAAAAAAATTTAAATTTTAACTATAAACAATTTGTTTTAATTATTAATTGTTACCTATAACAATAAATATTTTTTTATGAACACGAACATAATACATTATTCTCAAATATTATTATTATAAATGGTGCAATTGTGAAAAAAATTAATAGTATGACCGTTATTAGGTGGATACAATGTATTGTTGGTATCATTACTTGATGTACTTAGTACTCCTAAAAGTATTCACTATATTCTGATGATGTTCAGCACTAAGATGTAAATGCGGTTTCTTCGAGTTCGAACTTCCATGTCCAGTAATTTTCATAGCTTGTTGTTCACTAACGCCGGATTGTAGTAACTGACTAACTGCAGTGGCACGATTAGAGTGTTTTGTTATTTTTAGTTTTTTAGTGTCTAATCCTATCTTCACTGCAGAGAGTTTTGTATTGATACCAATAGGGCAATTTTTGTACCAATTATTATTTTTATATTTATTCCACTTGCCAGTCACTGTCAGAAAAAGTCCGTCATTGGTAATAATTCCCCTTTTCGATATAAGTTTCTGGTATAATCTCACAGGACACATTCCAGGATTTTTCAAATTTTGAGTAAGCCATTTAGTATCTGCACAGTTTTTATCGCCACCTTGGCGGGTTTTGGAGAATATCGGGTTATATGCAATTATGTTTGTTAAAAAGCCTTTGCTGTCAGTCTCTTCCTTAAAAACATGTAACATGGAAAAAGTTGCTTCGTTACCTCTCCAAGCTAGTTCTACTGCAGCTATGTGAGAAAACTTCTTTTGGAGTCACTCTGGCGTGTCTTCGTCCCATTGTAAGCACATATTTCTATATTCGTCTGAACTCATAGCGACAGAACACATTTTCTTTTTTTCGGGCACAGCTTGCAACAATTTTCTCTTACTATTGCGAGCCGCACTCGCCTCCTTGAACATTATATCTTTGAAGGGATCAATATGTCTCTGACATTCACAAAAATATTTTTCTTGTACTAATTTTGCAGTAGTGTTCCACATATTTTTAATAACACTCTCCTTGTAATCACTACCATCAATTTTCCGCATATTGAATGCCCAGTATTTTAGAATGTTGCTATTTTCTGCATCTAATTTGTAGTTGAGTTCCGCACAGAACGTCATAAATTGTCTCCATATATAAGATTTAGATTTTTTTGTGTTACTGGATATATTTTCTTCAATATTTTGGTTTATCACTTCGTTTGAAGTAGCACCGAAGCGACTCATTTTGATGTTTGCAGCTACAATAATTTTTGGTCAATCTGTCAAACTTTGCATTGCGATCCGTATCCATGGTTACGTCGTTGAAAACACGATGCTGATAGACCAATCAGAATTGAAAGACAGCTGGTGTTTTCGCGATAATCTTCTTTGGTTTTTGATTGGTCAGATTTTGTGAAAATTCCAAGGTGCGTGGAATAGTCAGTAGAATACTCTGTTCTGCATCGTCTCCTGAAGAAATGGAAAAATGTAGAAAATGAATAAGCACCAAGCTCTCCTATGTTTTTTTAATATACTTCTATCTATATAATCTTGATAGGCAAACCTTAAAATACGACAAGTTACTGACTAATTGAATATTTCGTGAACTTATCGGGGCAAAGTAATTTCTTGCCCTTATACAATGGATAGATTCGCTAATCTATTTAATTTTGTTTTCAGATTGTGAAAGGTTATCATTCACAAAAAAGTGCCAAGAACGAATATTCCTCCACAAAAAATAAGCTTCAAACAATGCAATGGAATGACTTGTTTAAACCGGGCTCCAAATGTATACAGATGAAGGAGAAGATCCTTAGATAATTCAAAGAAACTGTATATATTTTCAGAGACATGTAATGTGTGGTTGTTTTGCTTTTTTTGTTTGGCTATAATTATAAGTTGGCCTGAAGCCAGAAATAGTGGAAATCATGTAGCCGTCTTAACTCTAATTTTTTATTCGAAATATCATAAGACCGAGCTGTTATTTTTTTATAAAATCCTCAAGTCATTTGTTTTTCTTATAAATCTTATTCAAATATCACAACGTTTAAGCTTTGTTATTATAACCACCACAGATCACCCCAAACAGAAATAATTTCTTCGCCACTGCTAACTAGAAATTTTTCAAAATAATTTTTTTTGTTCTTCAACTTTACTCTCCAAGATTTTTTCCTACAATGCTTAGTTTTCAAGTTGAAAAGAAAAAAGGGGAAAAACATTTTACCCCCATTAGGAAGTTGTTTTGAGGGGGACAGGCTCAACGAGAGTATATTGAGCACTTTAAAACAAAGCACCATACTGAATTCCAGTTTGTCTCTTATTTGCCGAGCATCAACATAAATTGACTCTGTGCTATGGGCTACGTGCGAAGTACTTGGTATGGGCAGTCAAATCGATCGTAGTGCTCGCTGTGACAGAAATGTGAAACATATCGGGACTGTCAAATTTATTTTCATAATTCCACGTCAAATTCGCTCTCTTATTTTTTCGCTGTTCATGAGCTCAAGAAGAAAATGGGTCACAATACTTGTAGTATTGTGAACTGCACAAATAATGGAAAAAATACTTTGTATAAATTTTACAATTTTCCGAAATCGGCCTGGAAATTCGAGCAAAGAGAGGATAGCTGCTGTAAAAAGGAAAATAACTTTTTAACAAAAAATTAAACCTACGAAATACGGAATTGAAAAGTAAAAAATAAGATAAACCTTTTTAGTCTCAATAACTAAGCTCCTAAACTAATGTAAGTAACTAATTTTGAGTCGGCGCCAAACAAACAAGCAAATGAATTAGATAAGACGTAAAATGATAGCATCGAGTTGCGCGGTGACATTCTGATAATTTTTTTGGAGTAATTTAATGATCTTCGTTGATTGTTCGTTTGGCGCCGACTCAAAATTAGTTACTTACATTAGTTTAGTTATTGAGACTGAGGTTTATTTTATTTTTTACTTTTCAGTTCCGTATTTCGTCGGTTTAATTTTTTGTTAAAAATTCTTTATTTTTCAATTTTTTGTGGCTGAAATCTACTAATTACTACCTACTTGTTTTTTTATTACTTCCAAAATACTTACTTACCCACCTTACTTCAACTATTACCAGTTAAATAATATGATTATCTACTTTTACTCTTTGTTGTAATATAAATTATTTTTGTTGTTCTGGTTAGTTTATTTCATTACTTTGTATATCATTCCATCCTCTCATAGAATATCATGATTGTGACGGATGTAAGAGAACAAAAATAATGACATTAGCGATCTGTCATTGTCAACATATGTGTGCCAATGTTCACAAGTGAAAAATCAATTATTCCCTATTTTTCTACCCGTAAGGGTAGATAATTCCATTCGAAATCCAAATATGATCAACTATGAGGTATACCCTATCTAATTAAAAATTGCACAGACTAGGAAACTTCGATCACCAATATTAGAACGTTGCTCATTAGATAGCAAATTAGTGCATGAATTTGATTTATGGTATTTTTGATATTTGATGCAAAAATATGAAGTTGCTTTGTGCATTTTGCGATTAGGGAAATTGGATTGGAGCTTTATAATGGTATATTATTGATTGCGGGTTTCGGTTTTCAGTATTCATTGAAAAATATGAAGTTGATTGGACAATTCTTGAGTGACTGGAGGAAATTAGTGTATTTCTTTCAAAACATAATGCTGAATAAATGCAATTACATACTCGCGAAGGAAATTAATAAATAAGGCACAATTTAGGTTGCTTACATTCAAAGATGTTTTGTGGGGTATTAATGTTATTGAAGTTTGCCTTATAATATGGGTTAGTATTGAATAACTTTGGCTGTTAATTCACAGTTCCTCAACATTTCTCACATGTTAACTCATAAATATTATTAATTACATTCGGATGTCGACAACGTTACACATTTCTTCAAGTTTGTCACTTGATTTTGATAGGTAAATTATCAGAACATGGCTTATTATCTAACTGTGGAATAATTCAACGAGTCCCGAAGTGGAATAATTCAACAGGCGCCACTATCGTACGAATATAAAGCCTTGTCATTTCGAAAACACGACAAAAAATGGGGTGTGAGTAAATTCGTTCAAAACCGGCATAAGCTTCGAAATAAATTTGGAAAACTCTTTTATATACCTTGTTGATTTCGTTCATAATAACCATTCTCCACATAATTCAAATTCGGGTAGCTCGAACTGAAAGCAGTACCGATAGCTACTTGCGTGCTGTAATACGGCACGGGGAAATACGGTTTCGGATACCAATTCAAATTCTCCACCAAATCCTGCGGTGGAGCCGAAGGCAAATATTTCGGAGGTAAAGGTGGAGTCGACGACTCTCTTATAGACTCGAACTGCCTCGAAGGCAGAGAATTCCCGTTCCTCTTGGAATCCAAACTGAACCTCCGTATTCTCGAAGAAACGGGCGGGGAGAGAGGGGGAGAAGGAAGGTCTTTTCTTTCTATCACCACGTCCCAACCTTTGGGGGCACTTTGGGGGGTCGATCGAGCGTTTTTCCGACGCACAGGCGGCGTTGGGGTCGGTTTCAAACGTAACAGGAAAGTCACTTCATCTTCGTCGGATGAGGAACAACTTTTGTCAGTTGACGATCCGGTTGATTCCATCGTTCGACGGTACGATTTATGTCTGACGATCGATTTTCGCGAAAATACTGAAAACCGCAAACATAGTATATAATTTTGGGTGTATATTGTAGCAGTAGATATAGTTATATGATTCAGATATTCCATTCATATTAGTGGGTAAAGAAAATGAGAGTTTGGAGCTTCGAAAATTGCGGAAATATGTTGAAATTTCACAAACAACTCGTAATATATCACACTTCAGTGAAAAGAATCACAGCTCAACAAACATTTTAAGTTAAATTTACGTCATTTCGACCTTCGAATAGGTCAGCACCCAAATTGGCGAAGGTAATTCTTACGTTATAATTACCTTAAATTTACCAATATGGGAAGAAAATGGAAGTTATTCAGAAGTCGAAAATTGGGCTTAATAAGTTGAAGGCATCAATAGGTAAAATTGCCTGCAGAATAGTCGACTGATGGTAAAAATTTTGCCATTTCTACCTATTTCAATTTATAAAGACTATAATAAAACAAACAATCGAAGGTTAGAAAAAGATTATAGAAGTTTACTGAATATTATGTATCTTAATCTACGTGCTTATTCGTAAAAGCTTTGATGATGGCATGGCGTATGAAAAAAGAACTGTCAATAAACGTACAGCAGAGAATGATGTATGCAAGTGATGGTTTCTCGTTCACATTTAGTTCAGATTTTATTTGCGATTCAAACTTTTCTGTGATAATTTTAAATTTTACTTATGTAAATCAAGTGAGCCTTTTCCTAATATCAAATTTGTATAAAAAAAATTCATAAAATTAAGTGTACTTCCTCAACTTTCTTCATCAAACACTGCAAAACTAATTTCATAGATGAAGGATGTATATACATATCATATACACCAATTTTTTTACTATCTATCATTGAAATGTAGTCGATTCAAGAAGATTACGGATAATTTTTGCAATGGCAGAAACGCTTCAGGTCAAAAAATGTGGCGCCTATCCCATATGGGACGTTTAAGTCGCATTTTCCTAAATTTTCAACTTTGAGAACACATAGGCTTCGTTCAAAGTCCTAAGTAACCTTTATTCCTGACTTTGAAGTCCATTTTCCTTATCTTGGGATTTCAGGCCTATTCACATTGTGGTCTCGTGATGAAATACAAATTTGTTACGGAATGTTTTTTCCTGCGATATGTCTATACGTTCCGTTCTCTGGTTGGATTGGAATGGTGGATAATAAATTTATATTGTTGTTTTTCGAAACACTAAAATTATCATATTAATTCCTAATAAACATTATCTTCTACTTCTTGTTGATGGTAAAACCAACTTTCTCTGTCTAGCCTATATCTAGTTACTCAGAGAAAACGACATATACTACAAAACCCATATTAGAATATTCCTATGTACCACATAAGTGGGAACATGATGGCTCTGATCTTTGGACTTTGGGAAGTGTAGGTTCGGATTATATTCTCATTCTGGCAGCTAATCGATAGTAGTTGGTGGTATACCTGAACGCGTTATTAATTCTATTCGAATTTCTACTCGGCATTTCATAGAAAATTCAGCTCTACAATAAATTATTTGAAGTTAATTGTATCATGTCATCCTCATCCGAATCGATTCGGGCTTCAATTAGAAAAAATTGTAGTAATCTTGCCCTCATTGTAGAACAAAGAATGCCCAGGCAACTTAATTGTTGCCAAAATAGGTAGAGTATATAGTAGACCTGTTTACCGACTCGTTTATTCCCTGACTATGTGAACATACATGAGGTAATAATTAGGTTAATATTTACTAGAAAGTTTTCCCTGAAAGTTCACGTATTTTGAACACGATTTGCTGGTCACCTTTGGGTGAAATTTAACCTAATAAATAACTCTATTGATCCATGAGGCTGTAAAGGTATATTTGAAGTTCATAACAAGTAATTTCATATTATGCCCTACGCCTATTAAGTTTATGGTTTTTGAAGGAGATTTGATGGTCTCAATTACGGTTTTTATATCTCGAATTACAACTTTGGAGTTAGTAATTGAAGGTAGAATATTTGGTCATAAATAGGTAAATTCGGACTTCTTGAAGCCATTTTACCCCTCTGCTTGCTATAATTTTCCTATAATGTTAGTTGGGAGACTGAAGCCTCTTCTCACTATTTCACTGTTCTTGGCGAGTTTTTGTCAAACTTGCTTCGAAAAAGTCATCAATGTTTGGAAAAAATAGCCATTTATGTCTGAATTTTGTAGTGAAATTGAAAAACACCACCATTTTCGCGCCATCTCTTCTCTGCGTTAGTTTTTGAAATTTTTTATCTTCGACAATACACCAGAACAGGTGGATACATGAAGGGAGCTCAGAAGAAATTTTTTCGGTAGCTATGGAATTCAGTGCTGAATTGTTGATAAGGAAATTCAATCAACAACGCGGTTGATGTTATCCCTAGGTATAGATAAGTACATAACCGGTATTGGTTATTGTTTAGATCCGAAGAACTGAAAACATTCGATGTTTCTTTGGGGTTGGGTTTTTGTTTCAGTCGTGTTAATCATCAAAGCGAGTGTCCGAGAACAAAGTCATTCACCACCCCAACAAGGATTTAACACCGAATTTAACTACAGAGAAAACTTCCCTTCCGAGCTCTCTTCGTGTATATACATTTTGTGAGGTGGGGTATTACCAAAGACTGGAGTTTCTTCAAACAAAATGATGCAAAGAACATATGGCACGAAGTGGATGGTGTCTTTCAATGCCTAGACTGCTTGTCTCAAAAGTTTGTCCTAGCGAGATTTTTCTGTGCCCAAATCGAGGACAGAGAAACAAATAAGGGAATGTGCAAAAAATATATAGTTCAACGATATGAAGAACTTCATCATAGGTGACCAAAACTCAACCCAGAATATTGTGTATTAGAAAATATGAAAACGCAACGAATCTAAGAGATTGCAGTGTTCTCCGGAAACTTGGAGAGTAGACAAATTATACGCGGTTTCGGAAAGCAATGAAGATCAAGAAACTAGAAGGAAATCATGGAAATCCAGCAAATATTTAATTCCACCACGATGAAAGTGCCTGCATTAGAAGCCATACTTTCGATTCCCATTTACGAATATTTTATAATCCAGAATAATTCCGTACCAAATCCGAATCCATTTGGAGTGTCAGCAGATAATCCTCGTATTAAAAATGAGAAGTGCGAAGTCAAAACAAACAGTTGAATGAATTCATAATCAACGAGTGTTGTCAAATGGGATCAAGTGAAAAAGAAGAACTTTACTAATTATAACCCGTATCGGACCAGACTCCCGTTCTTTCATTTTAACTCGACTCGAGCCTCGGCGAGACACGTCATTAATCAAGAGTTTGATTAGTTAACCGGGAAAACGAATAACATCATCCTCAGCAGACGACAGACATAACAGGACAGACTTATGGTACGATTAATCTACATTTTTAAATTAGACTAATATTGGGATAAGCTGCAGAGAGATATACAACCAGGGTTAATGTATGTTTCCTATATAGTTAAATTTACGTGGTGCTGACAGAATTGCGTTTTTAATCCAGATTTAATCTTCACAATCGCCGTCGTCTCTACCTCTAACTTAGACGTCAAGAGAATAGAAAAAGAAAAATGTCTCTCAAAAAAGTAATGATTAATAAAATGGAGTTCAAGCCTATCATTTTATATGCCTGAACAGCTTATGGCCAGGCCTGCAGAACCAGCATGTGTCTTATGATTACGAACGCGCCATGGTATGTGCGAATGGTTCAGATACTTGAAGACTCAAATCTGCCTTCCATCAGAGGATCCATACGAGACCACAATCAGAAGGAATTCGATGGTGCGAAGGCACATAAGAACACTGGAAGCTCTAGATCATACTATAGATGATCCCTCGCGTTTTAAACGCCCGAGGCACTTTCTGGATTGATGGGCTACCCACTTTCTCATGTCAGAGTAGGGCGAGTTGAACTTTCACAGAATTACACAACAAAATTTATCAGATTCAAAACAAAATTTTTTGAGCATTTTTGAGAAAAACTTCCAAGAAAAGTGCGCAATTAAAATTCCAAATTTGTGAACTGGTTAAAGCCCACTTAGGTCGAGAGGCCTATATGCCTTTTCATTCTAGAAAACTTCCGCCATGTTTTTCGGGCACTTTATACGTGTTTAACCCGTGAATATGAAGGTTTCAATGTATTATTTTATTAGTTTTCCAAAGCCTTGTCTCGAATATCGTCGAAAACTAATTAATTCAACGATCAACAAAAACATCTAACAATTTGTCCTAAGTGTGCTGAATCATATTTTTACAACTCACTAAAAAAAAAAATCTTACGCGTTTTGTAATTTAACCGAACTGTTGGTCGGTTTCCAGTCAAAAGTTTTTACAATTTACAAACATTGTTTGTGATTTGATTATCTACTCAGATTTACGCATCAAACGTTGCTAGCCTTTGCGAGTTGGAACTCTCTTTTGTTTTCCCGGCTTTTCGGGACTTGTGAGACTATTGCTAAAGTAACTGGAAGAAGTTATTGGTTATAATCAAAGGCCGTTTGTTGAAAGTTAAAAGAACAGGAATTGCTGGTAAGTAATTCAATAATAATTAATTGTTGGTAATTCAATAATAATTAATTTCCTATTTGATATCGGTAATTATTCATGGTATATACTCGAATCTGTAGTAATCTGACCATTTGTTCGCTTTAGTTATCAATTTTTAATGAGATCTAAATAATCAAAGGCCATTTGTTGAAAGTTGAAAGAACAGGAATTGTTGCTAAGTAATTCAATAATAATTAATTTCTTATTTGATATCGGTAATTATTCATGGTATATACTCGAATCTGTAGTCATCTGACCATTTGTTCACTTTATAATTTTTTTAATGTTATCTAAATTGTATAGTAAATTCACGATGCAATATACTGTAACTACAAAACATTTGCAATTAATTTTTTTAACAAAATTACAACACCTGTATTGTAATATTACTAAATAAATTTCTGATAATGTTTAGTAAAAATGCAACAAATATGTTGTAATTTTTCAAAACTAAGTTGAATTAAATTGTGTACTAAATTTACAATGCAGCATATTGAAATTACAAAACATTGTCAATCAAATTTGTTTAATAAAATTACTACATTTGTATTGTAATTTTACTAAACAATTCCCAATAGAAATTTCTGCAAATGTTTTATGATTTTACTAAATGGAGTTGGAATAAGTCGTGTAGTAAATTTACAAAACTGAATTTCATTATTACTATTTTGTTATGCGTTAAAACTTCCAAGGTTTGTTTTGTAAAATTACTATAGAAATTTTTAACATTGTAGAAGTGACCAAAATTTTCATATTATCCGCTTTTTAACATAGCGGTTGCGCTTGCGCATAACGAGCCGTGAAAAGGCCTATTTTGTTTTGGTTATCGACGAATGGTTAGTGAATTGTCGGCTGAAATGAGGATTGTTCAATTGAGATACACGCATAACTTAGAAAAATTTAATTTTCAATTCATTCATCGTTCACAACGTTTTTTTGTTATTCAAAATATGCATAACAATTTTATTTTGTTCATTCAACAATTGTTAGGTGAGTTTTTGACTATAAAAAAATATTTACCTTACATATAGATGTACTTTAAAATGTGTTTCGATGCATTTTTATGAGGATTAATGGATTTCGACAATCATTCGAAAAAATTCAATAAGAATATTTTTGATGTTGAAGAAACATTCTCAATCGAAAATTGAATATAAAAGATTTTTCTGGAAATTGAAAAATCTACGCCAATAATGAAGTTATTTTTTGTAATATCTAACATAAAACAACTCTTCCTCGGCTAAAGCCACGCTGGACATTGAACTACATCTGATAGATATTGTGAAAGGACCCTAACTCTAAAGAAAAAAAATCTAAAAGTGAAAATTTGCATTTTCATTCAGATATTTATTTGATTTTCTATTCCAGTCTTAATTAAGGACTCATATAGATGAATGAGGCAAAGAAGAATGTTTTCTAAGAAGAAGTACTCACCCGAATTCATTTATAACATTGATTTTATGAACATTCTGTTCATATCATTAAACAAATCAATATTTTTTATATTTGACGGTCACTAATCAAATTCCCGAAGTGGCAGTAGTGCTAACTAGATTTCAAGTTAGCTCAGCCACCCCCTATAAAAAATAAACAAAACGTGGGACAATTTATTTTAATCACGACAATTATTAGACAAACATTGGCATAGGTTTGATATAACCAGAAAAGTAACGATACAAATGAATTTTGAGGTACTTACGTATTTTTGCTTTCAGAACTCGAATTTGCAATCAAAATCGAATAAGTACTATCGGAATATGGCCTTTCAAAGGTCAATAAAGGCCATTTTGTTCTTTCTTTTTGCTCTTTTCTACTTTTAATGTAAACCTTCTGATACAATTTGAACTAACGAAAAATTTAATTGTCGCAGACATCCGCTTTGTATCGTTCATTTCGAAAACATATTTTATTCGACAGTATCAAAAATGAATATTTTTCGCAAAAATAATATTATGGGAATCAGAAGAGGGATAGTAATTGTGCCAAAAATAGGTCTTGAGTCTCCAAAGATTTGTAAAAGTTATTCAAATCATTATAGACTAGAAGGATGAAAGTTAGCAGTAAAATCAGTTTATCATCGAGAAAATTGAGTGTACAGCAGGAACGAACTTTTGTAGTGTTTCAGTTGTTAACGTTTGAAAGATGAATAAAATAATTGACGATGATCTTGAACAACTCTCAAGATAGAAAATATAAAGAGTCAAGTGGAAGAATGAATAGGTGCTTCTGGAATCCATGTGTAGCATAAACGAGCTTTAATGTTATTTTATTTCAAAACGTTTACATTTTGCGAATAAAACTAGTCAAACATTTTAGTTGAGGCTATTTGTGTTCCAATTATATACTATTTTACTAGATTCTGCCTTCATTCATAAAGACAGGAAGAACCGAATATTTACTCTTCAGTCCTAACAAGCCTTGTTCAACCTCCAATACTAAATTTCACCAAATATGTCCCCGTTTCAATGTTTAATTTTGATAATTCCCAAAGTATGATTAAAAACTCTCGACCAAAGAATTGAACATACATTTAGAAAGGCAATTATCAACTTTTGCAATAACTAAACAAGTTGTAGTACATCTGAGCCGGATGAACTCAGGGATTCCCACACTACCAAGGGGTGTCCCTAACCTTCTTAAAAAAAACTAGTTGACTCTTTGGGTGTTTTTTTTTTAATAATTTATAGATCTCAACTGAAGCAGTATGGTATGGTCAGTATAGTACATGTGTTTTTTCTCTTTTATTCATATCATGTATTCTCTGAGCAAAAATCAACCTTTCAGCAGAGTTCTATAGATAATATCATAAACTGAAAATAACACACACACAGCTATTACACTATCATTCCAATTCAGCATATACATTACGGTATATTAAATTTCATAATAGGTTGAACCTCATGAAACAACAGTTTCTAGCAATATTACCCAAAACTATATACTACATTTTCGCATTTATTAATAGTCGTTTATGCTCACATCGCAAAATGACCGCGCAACAGCGAATTTATAAGTTGGCAAGAGGGTTCGGAGGCGCCAGATAGGAATTCGCGAAATTAAAGACACTGCACACCCAAACCCGAATGACCGACAATTCTTGGCACATCTTGGCACTCGCTGACATAAATCGAAGCACTTCACCGTTCAATCGTTTTGGCACGGCCACGTATGATCGATTCACTCGCGATCCATGATGTTTCTCAATCAATTCTTGAAGAGTTTAACACATGGTTGTCGCGCTGAAAAAAAACACCAGACACACGTCGTCGGGAGACACTCTCGGAACGGGCGACTCGATTTCCGACGAGGTGTTCTATCTTTATGCGGTCGTATTATGTTAAAACGTCTCTGAATTCCTACAATGCTGACTACAAATTGTCGTGTCAGCGGCCCGGAGCATTCAAGAATAGTTGCTCTGCGTTTGTCGCATCATCTAGGAAGGAAAGATGGACGGAATGATACTGATATACAGAGTGCTGCCAAATAAGTGCAAAAGTTTTTAGGGGGTGATTCCTTGTTGAAAATTGAAGGTAGTCTTTCATGCAAACAGAAGCTCTTAGGAATTTCCTTGAAAAGTTAATATTTTTATACTTGAAATTGCTGAAGAGTTAAAAAAGTGGTATTTGTGGGCGTGTTCTACCAATAAAAAGGCTACGTATGAAATTTTTTTAAATTTTGTTGTGATCTTTCAAAGGGGTGAAACATGCAACCCCTATTCCATTTTTATAACAATAAAAAATTCTTAATTTAAAAATACCTGTTGAAAATAGCGATTTATTGCAAAACTTTTTTAATTCTTGTTTTGTTTCCGTAAAAGCAATAGTTTCTTGATAAAAAAATAAAATACAACATCGTGCATGAACGGATCTTCTGTAAATGGAATCGAAAAAATCTTGTAGGTGGCTTTCAGGTTTTGTTTGTATCAATTATGACTTCAATCGTAGTATTTTGAAATTATTCCGCTTGTTTAACTTCCAATGTAGCATGTACCTGTACCATGTTTTGTTTCAATATGTAGAATATCGAATTAAAAATACAAACAAAACAAAATTATGTGTATTACAACAACAAAAAGCAACAAGATCAAACGGAACGGAGTTATAAAAACTGCTCGAAATGACCACCTCCAACTATTAGACAGGGATCAATTCTTCGTCTTATAGATTGGCACAAACATTGAAATATTCCGGGTGTGTTTTGGATTGTCTCGCAAGCTGCAATGCTGCGATTCCTTAAATAATTTCCACATTCAATGGGGTTCGTATAAACCAAGGACTTTAGATGGCCCCAGATGCAAAATTCCAAGGGGATTAAGTCTGGAGATCTGGGAGGCCAAGGTTGAGGTCCTGCTCGGCCTATCCAACGAATTGGATACACGTCGTCCAAGTACTGACGAACAGTTATGCTAAAACTTTTTAACAAAAAATTGAACCGACGAAATACGGAACTGAAAAGTAAAAAATAAAATAAACCTTCTTAGTCTCAATAACTAAGCTCCTAAACTAATGTAAGTAACTAATTTTGAGTCGGCGCCAAACGAACAATCAACGAAGATCATTAAATTACTTCAAAAAAATTATCAGAATGTTACCGCGCAACTCGATGCCATCATTTTACGCCTTACCTAAATCTTTTGCTTGTTTGTTTGGCAATTTGAGATGGGACCAACTTTGAAGTACACCCTATCCATTGAAAAAAAAAATAATCATCGAAATCGGAAAGATATGCGTGGTATGTTGACTGAAATCTACTAATTACTACCTACTTAATTTTTGATTTCTTCCAGAATACTTACTTACCTAGCCTACTTCAACTATTAACTGTTGAATAATATGATTATCTACTTTAACTATTTATTGTTATATAATATAAATGTTTTTGAAAGTTCTGGTTAGTTGATTTCATCACTTTGTATATAATTCCATCCTTTCATAGAATGTAATTATTATTGTGACGGATGTAGTAGGATCTGTCAATGTCAACTACATATGTGTGCCACTGTTCACAAGTGAAAAATCAATCATCCTCTATTTTTCTACCCATAGGGGTGGATCATTTCATTTCAAATTGGAATATGATCAACTATGAGGTATACCCTATCTGATAAAAAAGAATCATCCAAATCGAAGATCCCAGTACAAAGTTATGCCTGATGAATCGGTTAACGGCCAAATTGGGAATTCTGAAATTCAAATGGGACCAACTTCGAAGTACACCCTATCCACTGAGAAAAGAATTATCGAAATCGGACGTCTCAGTAAAAAGTTATGCGTGATCATACATAAAAAAAAATAAAAAAAAAATTAAATGTACGCGTCGACTAGAGAACCTCCTCCTCTTTGGTTTCGTCGATTAAAAATGGACAGGCGCACCATCGTGCATAAACCACCTTCGTGGTCGGATAGCTAGTGGAACATTTTCAAGTAAAATGGGAAGCTGCTCCTGGAGGGATGCACCATCATATAGCCTTAACGGTAGAAAATACGGTCCAATAATATTTTCGCCAATAATTCCGAACCGAAAATATTAGTACCGACCTTGTTGAATGAAAATTGGTAAACCCTTGCCTTGAAAAGTTGGATACGTAGTGAATAATACGTTTTCTAAAAATTAGCATTTTGAAGACCCCATTGACAAAGGGACTCGATGAATATGGTAAAAATACAATAGGTGATCCAAAAAAAATTTCCAGATTAGTTTATTGGTAACATTTAAAAGTCTCTCTTTCACAGAGACGTTGGTGGAGACGTGCAAAATTGTGTGATGAGGTATCACGCGCTGAGAATACATCTCTGCATAGAGCCGTCTAGCGTCCAAAGAATTTCCATTGGTAAGACCATACATAAAATGCATATCGGCCATTTCAGCGTTAGTGTAATTATTCATATTGAAGATTTAAAAGGCACAACTGAACTTTCAACTACCACATAAAAATCGAAGCGACTTGACCACCTACTAGATTTAAGTTAAAACAAGCGGAATAATTTTAAAATACTAACTCATAATTTGTGCAAACAAACTATATTTTTTCGATTCCATTTACAGAAAATCCGTTTATGCACGATGTTGTATTTTATTTTTTATCAAGAAACTATTGCAGTCGGAAACAATCAAGCAGTTAAGAAGGTTTCGCAATAAATCGTTCTTTTCAACACATATTTTTAAATAAAAATGTTGTGGTGAAAAATGGAATAGGGGTTGCATGTTTCACCCCTCTAAAAGAACAAAACAAAATTTTAAAAAAATCATGGGTAGCCTTTTTATTGGTAGAACACTTCTCTAATTCTTCAGCAATTTCAAGAAAAAAAAACTTGTTTTTCTCATTTTTAGAAGCGTGTAACTTTTCAAGGAAAGGCCTAAAAGCTTTTGTTTACATAAAAGATCCCCTTTAATTTTCGACAAGGAATCACCCCCTAAAAAGGTTCGCACTTATTTGGCAACACCCTGTATAAGAGCATTAAATTGTTGAAATGAGGATGGAATCTTCAAAACTGAGGCTAACGAAAACAGGAAGTCATCTATCGACGTAACCATTTTAAAAAACCCGATGGGCGGCCAGTCGGAAAGATAGATTTCTGAATTTTTTCAATGATTTTGAAATTGCCATCAATCAAGCTAACAAATCACGTGCCCGCAAAAATGAGACATCTTTTCATTGGAAAACACAAACAGCTTTTCAATTTTTGTATAAACTTTCAACTCTACGATCAGAAGTTGAATGATTCAAATTTTCCTAAATGCTTCCTAATATTCCTATTTAGTCTGGTTCAAATCGAAAGAAAGAAGTATAACCAAATTGGGAGCTCCTCCAGGATATTGACATATTTTTCCCTTTTAATATCCCCAAAATATTGAGATAATACCACTCTTTCTCTTATTCAGACACCTCAGATGAGACCCACTCCTTTATCTTACTTTATGGTAGGACTAAGTGTATTCTCTTCTGCTTCTGTTCGTGTAAACACGAAATATATGTTAAAAGTAGTTGTCGCTCGAGATTTTTACGACCCTGCTCTGCTTCGACTAATTTGGAAGTCGTGAACGTTGGAGATAAAATAAATTTCGGGAAGGTAAACTGAGCGGATCGGATTACGCGTATTTGTTTTTAGAACTTTATTGTGTTCAGTGTTAGTTCAGTGTATGGAAACAAATTACGTTATATTGAAAATGAAACTCGAGTGCAGGGTAGTGGGGCTTTCTGCATCGTATGTTTTCTATTAGATACGAGAATAATTCTCATCGAATGTTGTCCTGAAACTGCGGCTAGGTCTTTTACGGCCCAACTTGAAAATTCAATTCGAATGGACATTTTTATATTTGGTTGTACCAAGATCCCTATTTCGGAATTATAATGCCCTCTTTCGCAGTTCAAACTTCTGTTTCGTGCTATTCAAGATGGGATATTTGTGGGGGTGGTGATATATTCTACGGAAGAGTAAACAGGAGTGTTGGTTGTACCAGATATACAGTGCTCGTCTAAAGTCCGTTCCCCCCACTAATTTTCGAACCACCTGGTATATCGCAACGAAATTTGGAGGGCTTATATAGGAGATGAACCTACTTTTTCATGAAAAAATCACAGCTGAAAGTTTCAAAATGGCAGCTGAGCGCCATCTTCAATAATTTTTTGGAATAGAACACCCCGTATATTATTCCATTTTTGAAATCTGCTCATAATTCTCATCAGTTTTCTCTGATACACTTTACTCCTAAATTCAATTGTTTTCGAAATATTAACGTTTGAAAAGTGACATTCCGGTTAAAAATAAAGTACGGATTCTGGTCACTTCCGGTAAAACATTTTGCTAACTAAACGTTGTTATTAATTTGCAGTTAATCTCTTAATAAATTCGACCAATAAGAGGCGTAAAGAGAGTTTATTAAGGATAAACAGTACCGCTTACCGAAAATCTCGAAGCCTACGAATGTGTTTGTAAATTCACAATCAAAACAAATTAGTTAGCTAAAAAATTATAATTTATTTTTGAATAACACTTTTATTCAACCCCAATAATTATTCCATCAAGTGTTCAATGTGGCCCCCTCCTAAATCTTGAAAATAAAGTGCCCTATTATAAATAGCTTCTCTCACGTTGATGAAAGTCTGTTCATCTATTTCTTCACATGTATCTATTATTCTGCGTTCCAACTCTTCTATTGTTTGGCATTCAGTGGCGTAGATTTTTGACTTCAGATACCCGCAAAGGAAAAAATCTAGAGGTGTAAGGTCCGGAGATCTTGATGGCCATTCTGTACTTTCCCTGCGACCTATCCATCGCCCAGGAAAGTTTGTATCGAGGAACTCTCTAGCCATGCGATCGGAATGGGGAGGTGCCCCATCCTGCTGAAATATGATTTCACGGTTTTCAAACTCTTCCTGATTGTTCAATACAATTTGTCTTATTCGAGGTTCAATTTCAGTTTCTAAAAGATTTCTGTGAAGAACTCCTGTAAGATTGCCTCTGATGAAAATCGGTCCAACGGTCCAATAACGCGATTGCCCAAAATCCCCGGCCAAACATTCACCTTTTTAGGAAACTGGGTATGTCCCTCTCTAAAAATATGCGGATTAGTATCCTTCCAGTATCGTACATTCTGTTTGTTGACTTTTCCATTGAGAAAAAACGTGCAGTCGTCTGCGAAACATACACGTTTTAGGAATCCCCGTTCTCCTTTAATTGTTCTTGTTAACCACTCACAAAATTCAACCCTCCGGTCTGGATCATCCTCCGTGAGAGCATGCAGGATTTTCATTTTATATGATGAAACTTTTCTTTTTTCAGGACCCTTTGGACACATTTTGAACTTACTCCACAGGATTCAGCAACTGCAGACGTCGACTGAGTCGGATTTCATTTCAGCAACAATTTCTACCTTTTTTTTTCTTCTGAAAGAGGCGGTCTTCCTGATCTTGGATCATCTTTCAGCGTACCAGTTGCTTGGAGCGTATTTGAAAGTATGCGCAAATATGACCTCGAAATAGGATTCTCGGGAAATCTATCATTAAACATACGGACTGCTAGATGATAATTTCTTCCAGCTTCTCCAAATATCAAAACTGCTTCAAATTTATCGTCTGAACTACGAGCCATGATCACACTTTTCAGAAAAGGATTTAGGCGCTCAACGGATTATTTGACAGTAAGCAGTTCAGTTTGACAGTAAACAAGATGTTACCGCGACAACGAATTTTTCCAATGAAAACTTGATTGAAAGCAACATTAGTGTTTTTGGTTGGGTTTGAAATGACCAAAATGTCACTTTTCAAACGTTAATAATTCGAAAACAATTGAATTTAGGAGTAAATGGTATGAGAGAAAACTGTTGAGAATTATGAGCAGATTTTGAAAATGGGATGATATACGGGGTGTTCTATTTAAAAAAATTATTAAAGATGGCGCTCAGCCGCCATTTTAAAACTTTTAGTTGTGATTTTTTCATGAAAAAGTAGGTTTTTATGTCCTATTTAAGCCCTCCAAATTTCGTTGCGATATACCAGGTGGTTCAAAAATCAGTAGGGGGGGAACGGACTTTAGACGAGCACTGTATAATTGGAGAGGCGGGCCATATGATGTCCAGTAGTTGGATCTCTCTCTCTATCAAAAGCTTTACAAATATCTAGGTCCATACATTTCTGGCGGACTTCTGCTGCCAACAATCATATTGCCTATTAAGATGCATATCCTAGATTACTGAGTCGACAACACTCTCGGTGACCGCACTACCAAATTAAAAGTGTGGCTAGGAAACTAATTGTAATACCTGTCCTCGTACTTTATTCATATGAAATAAATTTCACCGAAGTGATGTGGAAATATATGAGACTTAGAAATAAGTCGTATTATCGTCAGTTTACAAGCGAAAAGAAATATATAATTCAATTATTAGATGGTTTTTGTAAACACATTCGAATGCGTTGATACATGAATAACCGGAGCAAGATATTGAGAGCTCAGAGTCACCGGAGATTTAACCTTTTCGTTTTACATATATAATATTGACCAATCAAAATACGAGTAACAAAGGCGGCTTCAATATTCATAGGATTATTATTTGGAAAGCTATCAAACTCATGAATTTCAGTTATAACGGCATTTTCAAAAGATGCCGATCTATATGAATTGATAATTAGATAACAAATAGAAGCTGATAGTCTTTTACAGGGTCTTCTGTCACTCCAGAAGTAAACATCGATTTTATATAAGTTCTCGTTTTTTTTCAAAAAAAGTCGGAAAAATAATAAATAATTGTACGACCTTATCTCCAGGCATATACAGAGTGGCCACTTTTTTAATGGGATTGTATTGGTAACTTTTAAACCATAAGAGTTAGAAGGTCGGTCAAATGGAGAAAAAGTTGCATTCATAGAAGCATTGTCAAGCAGTTCAAACAAATCGAGATTATCAGGGCCGGTTATTGAGATATCATAAGAAAAGTAAATTCTGTCATTTTGATTTTTCTTTTTTTCCCACTTTATTTCGAATTTTATCAAAAAATGTCACAGGAGTTTTTTATTCGACAGTAAATTATCCTCAATTTGACCTAATCAGATTTCGTATCCAACGTTTCGTACGCTCTGGGCCACCCTCAACCTCATTTTTTTCAATACGGACCTGCATATTTTATGACCGTTTTCGAAATAACTCTTAACGCTGAATTCAACGATATATCATACAATGTCATCCAAAGTTGATTTTCAGGTGATTTTGACCCTTATCCAAATTTCTTTGGGTCGGATCTGTATTACATTTAGGTACCTTTAGTTTAATTAACAACTTGCAATACATTTTGATAAGAAAATGAACTTACTCATCTTCAACTGAATGGAACGTAACAGAATCAGAGCAAGAAACAAGTAATAATTATTTACAAATTTCAAGAGGTGAAAAACATAATTCATAATAATTAAACGAAACTAGCATTTAATGAAAGGAAAATCAAATGATTATTCGAAAGTAAATGATGAACATTCATGAAGTGAGTGTTCGAAATGTCCACCATTTTGTAAAATGCACTTTGCGGTTCTGGAACCCATACTTCTTATACATTTGCTTATTTCGTCTCCTTGAATACCTTCCAATACATTCTCAATCTTCTCGCGAAGAATCCATATTGTCGGGTTCGTAGTATCATAAATTTTATTTTTGAGATATCCCCACAAATAAAAATCCAGCGGATTCAAATCCGGAGATCTGGCAGGCCATGCTATTGGACCTCTTGTTCCAATCCATGAATCGGGAAAAGTTCGATTTAGATAGTCTGTGACTATTCTTGAGTTGTGTGGACCACATCCGTCTTGTTGGAACCATGGACTATTACGCCGATACCGTATAGGAAGATCCAACATTTCTTCTATAATTTCTACATATTTTGCTCCGGTTAGGTTGCCGACAATAAAATAGGGTCCCAGTAATTTATTATTCAACAAACCGCACCATATGTTCAAAGAAAAACGATATTGATGTCTAACTTCATGAATTAAGTGAGGATTTTCTGTGGCATAAAAATATTTGTTCCTTCGATTGAACATGCCAGAATTTGTGAATGTCGTTTCGTCTCCCCAAATGATATTGTGCGCAAAATTGTTGTTATTCCGCACCTTCCGTTGAAACCAATTACAGAATTGCAACCTTCTCTCAGGATCATTGCGATATAGTTTTTGCACGGCTTGGTATTTATAGTCATGGTATCCGTGTCTCTTGAGTATTTCATTAACAGCACTTTTTGATAAATTGCATTCACTGGCCATAGTTCTCGATCCTATTCCTGGATTCATTCGAATTTTGGCCAGAACATTGATGTCATTGATAGGCTCGTTTCGTCGTACATAAGGACCTTTAGGTTTGATGAATGAATTATTTGCAAGTAACGTTGTAGATAAACGTCGAAACATTTTAATATTTGGTGTTGTTCTTTCAGGATATAATTCACCATACCTTTGTTGTGCTTTGAACGAATTTCTATCTAGTTTTATGTACACTTCGTACATATCTCTCTTCTCTTCATTTGTGTATCTTACCATATCGAATAAGTTAAATTGAAATTACTCAGAAAAGTATTTAATGACAAGTTCTTGTGACACAATAATAAACGAAGTGACAAATAATATGACATTTCTTGTTATGTTCTTCTTTATCCACGGCCTACTACTTGAAAATAATACATTCAATAAACCTAGAGTTGTGTGTATGTAAGAAAAAACAAGTCTATCAACGATATCAATGTTCTGACCCAAATTCAATTGAACCCAGAAAAAAAATCGAGAACTGTGGCCAGTGAATGCAATTTACAAAAACTGCTGTTAATAAAATAGTCAAGTCAGTTGAAGATGAGTAAGTTGATTTTCTTATCGAAATGTATTGCATGTTGTTAATTAAACTAAAGGTACCTAAATGTAATACAGATCCGACCCAAAGAAATTTGGATAAGGGTCAAAATCACCTGAAAATCAACTTTGAATGACATTGTATGATATATCGTTGAATTGAGCGTTAAAAGTTATTTCGAAAAGTGTCATGAAATATGCAGGTCCGTATTGAAAATAATGAGGTTGAGGGTGGCCCAGAGCGTACGAAATGTTGGATACAAAATCTGATTATGTCAAAATGAGGATAATTTACTGTCGAATAAAAAACTCCTGTGACATTTTTTGATAAAATTCGAAATAAAGTGGGAAAAAAAGAAAAATCAAAATGACATAATTTACTTTTCTTATGATATCTCAATAACTGGCCCTGATAATCTCGATTTGTTTGAACTGCTTGACAATGCTTCTATGAATGCAACTTTTTCTCCATTTGACCGACCTTCTAACTCTTATGGTTTAAAAGTTACCAATACAATCCCATTAAAAAAGTGGCCACTCTGTATAAGTTTTGGATTTTTTGCATAAGGATTGATATTAGTGGCTGAATTTTACAAATTCTATCGGTATTTGCTTGATTCGATGCATTATCCGCAAAATGCAAATATTTCAATAGTAATACAAATCTGTTATGGCCAATAGGAATTTTGTGAAATAATTCGTGATGATATAATACATCTTTTTTCCAATATGATTCTATAGATGGAAAATGCAGCGATCCCTTCATGAGAAGGACGCCAATAAATTTATACATTTTTCAAACATATATAGATATTTTTTCGAAACTCACAACTTTTCTGTAGTAGTGTCCTCATCCAGAAAAGGGCTTCGCGTGTGCCTAGTCCGCTACGAAATCCAAATTGTTATTTGCCAATGTTGTGTTCACATTTGGCGTATATTCTATTGAGAAGTATCTTTAAAAGTATTTTCAAAGTCTAATTAATCGGAAGTCGTTTCACCTATTTATTAGCTTTGTTGTTTTTGGGTAAGGCGATGAAGATCGATTTCTGCCAGTCGCTGGAAGTTTCTCAGTTTGGTAGACCTGGTTGAAGAATGCCGTCAGAACGGATATGCTCTCGTCATCAAATAGTTTTACCAAATGAGCCGGTCCTACCTAGTACCGGAGAAGCTGTGCTTCATATCGCTCCGTCGATTTTTGTGAATTCAAAAGTGTTTTCAAAACTCCGAAGCAGCCTTGTGCCCCGAAGAGTGGAGAAACAACCCCCAGAACCCACCCCAGTGACAATTCCAACTGAAACCCAGATACCAGCAGAACTAGACAAGGCCTCTGGAAACTGCAGCCTGGCAAGCAAGGAAGCTGTGCTTGCGGGGATCGGTTCTCTCCCGAGAGCCGATCTCCTGGAGGTGCTGAGCACTTTACTCGCCTCTTTGGGAGACGACCTATCCAAAATACCTGCTGTGAGTGCGTTAATTAATTCAAAATCTAAAGAACTCGATGCCCAAAATGAACATGCTGTGCCCAAAAGTGTTTCAAATCCTTCATTACCTGTCACTGCATTTCGTAGAAGTAGTAGAACTGTTCTAATTAATAGCCCTGTTAGCAAAACTGTCCAAAATATTGAAATTTCTAACAAATTTGATCACTTGTCAAAAATGTCAGACGGTGACATGCACGTCGACACGTCCGAAAATTCATCAAATCCAGGGGTGGACTCAGCCCCAATGCTTTCTGAAAAGACCTCTAATAAAAATTCGATGATCAAAATTCAAAATTATACAGGTAGTCAAAATACCCCCGAAAACGATATTAGTAAAAATAATTTCCAAATCACACCGACTGATGACGTTAATATGGATCCGACTAACGGAACAGAACAACTACCTACGGAAACAATCCCACGTACGATCAAAAAACAAAATATTCCTCCTATCACTGTTAGGGATAAGAGTAAGTGGACTACAGTAAATTCACTTTTGAAGTCAAATAATATAAAATTAGAAAAACCAGCAAAGAATGTCTATGATGGAGTAAAAATTTTTCCCGATTCCCCGGAAATTTATCGAAAATGCGAAAATCGACTTGAAAGAGAAAGTTGATTATTGTTCAAGAGTTTATTCGCATATCTATTTGTTTCCAACACTATTTTCATCACATCCTCGTCAACAATTGATCAAAACATCAATAGGCTTCATGGATTGACCGTAAAATATATCTCTTGTAGGCCAAAAACTCCCGTGAAATTGAATCCAGAAATATTCATCACTTCTTTATACCAAATGTCCAATTCACTGTTTATCTCCTCGACGTCTTCCATATTTTCATCCAGATCGACATCTATACTTTCATGCATCTCACCAGCTGTTTGATCATTCCCATCACTTGAATCTGGAGAATTCGATTCGGTGTCATAATTTGGATCACCAATGTCGTCATCAAATGGCTCAAATACGTCACTAAAATCACTGAAATTTTCCAGTTCTGCCTCTAATTCGGCTTGGCTTAGTGGTCTTCTCGACGACATGTTTCGAGTTCATACATACATAAAATGAAACCCAGGTAATAGACTAAACTCTTAACTTGACAGGTCAAGACTAGTTAACAGGTTATGGCATGGCATACATATGACTAATCGGATTTGATGAACACATGATAATTTTGTAGAGTCCAATGTACCGCATGTGGTCCATGGAAAAATAATACGAAAAACTGCGGGACTCCAGGGCGGAAATGTTTGATTCTATTATGGACAGGGAACGTGTTAATGAGTTAGGAAGTTCATTTTTATCACATCACTCCCCAAAATCACAACTTTATCAGTATAATAAACTCATAAAACTTTTTCTTCAACAGAAATTCTGCCAGTATACGTAGGGCTCGATCTTTTGTGTTCCTATCCATCGGATAACATTACATTTTTTCGCGATCCGTACAACTGTTCCCGATTCTTCGAATGTTACAAAGGCATCAAATATTGATTTGTTGAAAATATAAACAGGATGTTCATAAAATCAGATGTGGAATCATCTGCGACTGAAAGATAAACTTTGGTAACTATCTTCCATCGTCAAGATAACCTCTTGTGGGGTATTCATGTTGAAAAAGGAAACATTTTCAATTGAATATTGATAGAAAGACTTTTCTGTGAATTGAAAAATCCACGATTACAATGAAGTTATTTTTTGTGAATGTCCAACAGAAAACAACTACTTCCCCGGCTAAAGCCACGCTGGACATTGAACTACATCTGATAGATATTCTGAAAAGGCCCTAACTCAAAAGAAAAAATCTAAAATTGAAAATTTGCATTTTATTAAGATAGTTATTTGATTTTCCATTCCAGTCTTAATGAAGAACTCATAAAGATGAATGAGGCAAATATATTGTGTCATGTCCACCCGGTATGATTTGGAATTAGACCGACGAAGTTCGCGATTATAGATCAGTGGCAACTTGCAGAGAGTATGATAATACTTCAGTCTCAGATTGGATGAAAAAAACTTTATAGTACAGCACAAAAGGGATGAGGTTCAAAATAAACACACTCCAAGTAGAAATATAACAATAAAACGTTCTTAATGTTTCTAATTGTTCTTTTTTCTATTTGTAAACATCTTCCACTTACAAAAACTCATTGTTACACAGTCCTGAAACTGGATTCAATTGAATTCGAAACATTGACAAGGAAACAATAGCGCATCCAAATCCCAACAAACCTTCTAAATATACAGTGCTTCTCAAAAGTCCTCTCCCCCCCTCTTATTTTTGGAACGATTATACATAAACAAGTGAAATTTGGAAACTTCCCTACTAGTGATGATAGATGACGAAATCGTCAAAGATGACGTCACAAGGCCATTGTGACCAATAATTTTAAATGGAACCCTACGGCAAGCGACACCTCTTTTAAAAGGTATCGAAAAAACCTATTCAATTATATTAATTTTGTTTGTGTTTATGGCGGTTTTGGCAACTCGCTTTTAAAAAACGCAAAGCTGTGATGAATTAAATCAGTTAATACTAAAATTCCAAATTCAAGCTCCGCCTCTGGATAGTTGTCAAATAAGCTGACGTTTTTGTTAGTCTCCCTAATTCGACGTTTTTGTATTTGTCCAAGTTTTTGTACATTTAATAATTTGTGTATTGTTGATCGAACGTTCAACTGTTTTAGCAGCTTTTGGTACTTTTAATATTTTTGTACATTTTAATAATTTGTTAAACTGTTGTGAGCCGAACGTTTAAGTGCTTCAAGAAGCGAAATGGTACGTGCTTTAGGTGATAAAGTAGCAGCGATCCTAATTCTTGGTGAAACTGGACAAAATATTCATGCAGCAGAACGCATTTTTAATGAGAGGTATCCCGATCGCCCCGTTTCGAGGACTTATTTAAGGGAGCTTCTTCGTAAGTTTGAAACAACGGGTAGTATTAATGATGCGAAACGATCTGGCAGACCACACATTTCTGATGAGAAAAAAATTGATATAACGGCAGAAGTAATAGTTAATCCTACTTCTTCAACAACTCACGTTGCATCTACCTGTGAAGTCAGTCGAAGTACAGTACACAGGGTGTTAAAAAAAAACAAATTTCATCCATACAAATTAAATATGGTTCATCAACTCTCAGACGACGACCCAGACCGAAGACTAGAATTTTGTGAAATATGGAAACTAAAATTAACCAACAGCCAGACTATGTCAAAACAATTTGTTTTAGTGACGAAAGTACTTTCTATCTAAATGGAAATGTAAATACACAGAATGTGAGGTATTGGAGTGACGCAAATCCTCACCTGTTTCGTGAAACACATACCCAATTTCCCCAGAAGGTGAATGTTTGGGCAGGTATCCTGGGAAACCACATCGTTGGGCCTCTTTCTTCAAATACTTATTTAACTGGTGAGGTTTATCTGGAGCTGTTGCAAAACGCAATAGAACCGTTAATCCTTGAAATTTTGGAAGATAATCCAGATGAATTCGGCAATTTGGAAATAACATTCCAACAGGATGGTGCTCCTCCACACTATTATGGTGCAGTAAGACGGTATTTGTATGGGGAGTATCGTGGTAGATAGATTGGACGACGAGGTTCAACGGAATGGCCAGCTCGATCACCTTTGTTTTTTTTTCTGTGGGGGTACCTTAAATCGAAGGTTTACGCCACTGAACCTGACAATATTGACGTTTTAAAACAACGTATTGTTGCAGAATGTGGGGCTGTTTCCGCAGACACATTTGCAAAAGTACGAGAAGAGTTTAAAAATAGGATAATTCACTGTCAGGAAGTAAATGGAGGTCACTTCGAGAAATTTCTTTCTTTCTTAAATCTGTCATTAATATCATACTGAATGGAATTTAAATTTCAATGTTTACTAGTGAGCCATTAAGACTGCCATAAACACAAACAAAATTAGTATAATTGAATAGGTTTTTTCGATACCTTTTAAGAGAGGTGTCGCTTGCCGTAGAGTTCCATTTGAAATTATTGGTCACAATGGCCTTGTGACGTCATCTTTGACGATTTCGTCATCTATCATCACTGGTAGGGAAGTTTACAACCTTTAATATTCAGTTTCCAAATTTCACTTGTTTATGTATAATCGTTCCAATAATAGGAGGGGGGGAGGGGACTTTTGAGAAGCACTGTATACATTGAGGCATTTTATAGCTTCTCTTGTTAACTTTTGTATGATTTGACGTAGAATAATGGGACAAAAACCGTTCTGAATGATAACACCGATACTACTTTTTGAAATAAGACATTGTTATTGCTGGATAGATGGCGCGGGGGGCACATCAATTTCAAATAGCATGGGGGTTCAAGTGGCACATCGTTGAAAAGATAATTCAATTCTCTTTTCAGCCATCTTATTTACAATAAACCATTGAAAACACTTGCATATTCAAACTTAATTATAAAGAACCCAGAGTTAATTTATATAAACCGAGGAACTTACTTAATATTTATTCATTATATAAACTCAAAATGTGTATATTCATTCAAAAGAAAAAGGCAGAGGCATGCATATTTGCAGGAGGTTATCATTTTGAACATCTGATTTAATTTATTTCTTTGTGCGTTCAGATTAATTTTGTGTTAGCATTCCAAAATGTATTCAGATTACTTTAATTTCATAATTTTACCGTTTGAAAATTATTCTCCTAAATGAATTTTTGTTTAAAGTTACATAAATTGTTTTTTGTCCCGTAAATGGTCTAGCAAATGAATGAGTTTTACTTTTTTATGCGAAAACTGTACGTCGAACGAAAAAAATCACGAGATCAGATTTGCTCAGAAAGGAATTAATTTCAAAAATAATTATACTAGGAAAAACAGTGGCGTATCAAATTATTCAGTGCAAATCCCGCACGATCGCCACTGGCAAGAATAAAAAATTATGTTGTACAGCAGAAAATGCCTTCTGATGCATAGAAGATGTGTACTACGTTTCACAAAAATATCTGGGGTCATACCAAAGTTATCATAAAAAAAAAATTATTTTTTTAAAACTTTAGCACCATGTAGTTTAAAAGTTAAGACATATGTTCATATGAAGTTTTTTTCTCAAAATGGACCGAAGAATAACCTTCTTGAATATAAGCATGTTATTGGCAATATTCATTAGTAGTCCATTTTAAAAGCAATATCTTCCTGAACAAAAGCAAATATTGAATACATTCACTCAATAACTCGAATAAATCGATGATGCAGTCTTTAATATGTAAAAAATCTATGCGCGACAGACGAAAAGGTCGATTTCAGAATGTATCTATAAATTTTGAAATTTGCCATCAATCAAGCTAATCAAACATGGAAAAACTGAAAATTTTCATTGGAAACAAAAGCAGCATTTCTATTTTTGTATAAACATTGAACTTTTCAATCAAAAGGATTCAAGTTCCCCTAAAATATTGTATTGTGTGTATTCTATTTTAATCTTGAGCGGAAATATTTCACAAAAATTGATAAAAAGCAAGCAGTTTGCATTTTTATCAATCAAATTCTTCTGGAACTCAAAGAAATAAAAATTGTACGTTCAATATTTATATAAATTCGAAGCGCCAAGCATGAATTACATAATTATTATAGTTATTATTCATATTAGGAATACCTTTTATTAGTTTTGAAATAAATGACGCTTGAGTGGGTAAAATTGACATCTGATATTTAGAAATTGTTTGATTTCACTATTTTAAATAAACTGTTACTTTGACAAGGAGTTTTAGTCGATAAAATTATAGTTTCCCATCCGCGATAAAATAAAAAATATTAATTCTCAAGAATGGTAATTTGCAGTGATTTTTCATTTGTGTGTACATCTTAGAGCAAAATAAAAAAGAATAAATTAAAATTTAAAGTGTACAGAGATTCTTGGAGGCAGATAGTAACCAACATGGCAATCATTGCTATAACAAGTGAGAATTGTTGTATAGTTATCATAGTCCAAGGAAAATTCAACACCACAGTTAGGGAGAGGATGCAAACGGCCCTAAATCTGGTCAGTACATGGATAAATGAAGATGGTTCAAATATCAGCCCCTCTAAATCAACCATAGTAACTTTTACCCGAAGAAGGAAACTAGAGGGCTAGGGTTCTGTAACCCTTCAAGGAACCAACATCCTGCTGTCGGGAGAAGTTAAATATCTCGAGGTAGTCCAAGACTGAAATTAACATGGAACAACAACTGGCAAAAGTAAAGAAGAAAGCTGAGGTGGCACTATGGAGCCAAACGAGCACACGAAAAACTGGGAGCTAAGTCCCAAAATGGTGTATTGGACATACAATACTGAGGTGAAACCCATGATCACCTATGCATCGATGGCGGACAAAGATAACGCAAAAAATAGCCGCGGCTGAGTTGAGCAAGGTACAAAGACTTGCCTGCCTCAGTATAACGAGGGCTATGAAAACAACACCAACAGCAGCCATGAAAGCACTACTGGACCTTCCACCGATTGACTAACAATCATGGGTGAGGCAATAATGGGACTTCTAAGGCTACAAAATACGATAACAGATCGGATCACAACAGACCAGATGAAGGAAATAGTTGGAGGCAACATTCTTAAATGAACCAATGGACCACAGAACTCCTAGGTACACGAACTTCGAGGTGATCATACAAGACCGAAGGAAATGGACAGACGACACCACCAAGAGCAAACCTGGAGAGAGGATCTGGTACACAGACGGATCCAAGACCAAGGAAGGAACTGGTACTGGTATATACAGTGAGGGAAGAAACTCCCAAATGAGCACTTCATTGGGAATAAATACTTCCGTATTCCAAGCGGAAATGTACGCAATCTTGCAATGCGTGAGAGAAAACAACATGCGCAATACACGGATCAAAATATGCACACACAGCCTGGCATCAATGAAGGCTCTCACGAACCCAAAAGTGACAAAGACTGGTATGGGAATGCCGAGAAGAACTCAGTGTCCTCGCAGAACACGACAAAATAACTTTGATGTGGGTTCCAGGACACTGTGGCATCGAGGGAAATGAAAAAGCTGATGAACTAGCTAGGCGGGCTCATCAACTCCATATATTGGTCCAAAGCCTGCACTCGGAGTGACAAAATCGGCCATCCGAGGCTGCATACGGAACTGGATCAAACGAAAACAAAGGGAGCGCTGGAAGTAAGTCCATCTCATGCACCACGGGAAAACATATATTATGAAACGTCGAAACGAAGAATTACGCAAGATGAGTAGGAACCAAGTCTGACCAATAACGAGCCACCTCACTGGTCACAGCCCAATGAGAGGACACCTGCACAAAATGGGGCTGTAGAACGGAAAACTTCCTGCAGACAATGTGGCAAAGGGCAGAAATGGCCAAACATATATTGTCAGAATGCGAGGCGCTAGACCGCAAAAGACTAGCAATATTCGGTTGCCAAGGCTAACCCCCGAAGAATACAGTAGCCAACCGGAGAAGAACCTATACAGACTGGTACAGGGGACTAAAATTACGGAGTGGGTGCTGTAAAACAAAAACCGGAAAGCCCAAAAAGCCCAAGAGCACAAAATGTTGTACTTATATTTGGCAATTGATATAGTTCACTGAAGAATATGTCATTATTAATAACGACAAAAATGTCAGATGAACTATTGGAGATTCACATGTTTCAATGATTATTATTTTTTTATATTGAATTATAAGTTGAAAAATCAATACATTTTCCTTTGGAAGTAGTGCAAGGTTAAGTTAGTAGAGCTCGTCCGGTATTGAAACGACCACTTTGGCCTTCCCCTACCTAACAACCAATTCTTTTCGAAGATGTCCGAACTATGGCTAGTAATAGAAATACCATAGGCGTACCAAATTATTTGGTATAGGCGGTACAAGAGAAGTAGAGAACTTACACTCCTATAACTTCTGAACGGAAAAAATATTTTTCGACAAATCAGCCAGAGATATTTGTATAAGAAAATTTAAATAAATAACTGCAATACCTATTTATTAATCAAACAAACCTAACCTTTCAAACGCTGCATGCCAAGACACTGGTGAAGATTCGCCGTAGCACTGCAAATCGTGTCCAATCGTGTTTTCCCCTCTCTACCTACCAAACGGTCATTTCAATACTGGACGAGCTCTATCACGAATTGAACAACCCATAAATCAAGTGTAGGAGTTGATTTAGCAGCTAAAATTATTTTCCTGGTAGAGTTTTCTCCGGAAAATTTCCTGTTCAGGGCATCGCTATAACAAGTAAGGCAATCACCAATTAGCACGCACGACGATCCCATATTTTATGTTGTTGGTTTAAAGTTACCCATTTTCGTGTATACATATATGTACTCACTCCTATTGAGCGTGAACAATTCAAAAAGATGCCCACGTATTGTGAAGAATATAAAGGGGTTGAAACATCATAGATATCAGGCACTAGCGAAGCATTAAAGCGTTATCGGCGGAACATATTCACGCACATGAACGTAAATGAAGTACGAGGAGATTATACGGTAAATCAGGTACGAAACTGCACTGCCAGCATTGTACACCCTCGCTCGTAACGATAGACAGCGGCGTACGTACGATGATAATACTGGAAGATTATATTGACCCAAATAAATTAAATGCATACATCACTGGAATTTTATTTAATGGTTATGATTTTTTTAGATACACATTTTATTTTGCTCGAAATCTTGACTCTTTCAACTCATACTTCAGAAAGCAGTGGCAGAAAGCATCTTCTGAAGCAGGTTTATAGGGGGATAAACAGACTAAATATATTTTCTTACGATAAACTGCAGAACCGACGTACAGTGCTTTAATGCACAATACAATAATATACTTTTCATGTATAAAAACCATTAGCGATAAGAGCCATAAAAAAAGTTATAGATAAACTTAAGCCCACATCCTTCTACAGCTCGATTATTCCGTTCACATGTTCACTACCATTTAGGAAATAGGAAAAATTGTTACTGTTCGTATTTATTTGTCCATTTGCCCCATGTTGATTGTAAACGTGTTTGTCCCTATATTGGGATGGATACATCAGAAATTTGTATTACCATAGACTTCTTCGACTTTAAAAAGGTATATAATCTATTGAACCTATACGTTTTGTAATAAATTTTCTGTTTTCCTTTCTCCTCCAATAATATATATGTAACTTAACCAATCTTGTTATGATTGTATTAACAGCTCCGTACTAAATTTACCTATTGTTTTTTTATTGTTTTGAGTAAGACTTTTTTCTTGTATTTGTAGCCTTGACAAAGATCTAACATAGAGATCGAAACGTCGGCGATTTAAAAAAGCAAGAAATTTGTTTTCTTTCGTCCTAAACCCGCTATCCACCCTGATAAATAGTTGAGAAGGACACGAACTATAAGAATATGACTAAATAAAGGTGAACACCGATAGCCAGGCCGCTCTCAGAGCTCCAAAGCTAGTCTCTCGGTTGGAAGTTATAACCAACAAGAGGACGACAGGATCTGGCAACAAAAAAGCTGCTGTACTAACCAAGGAAGGCTCAGACTCTCGTTATTAGAAAACCTGTCGAGGCTACCGAACAATATGGGAATAAGTTGTCGGAGGATGGATGAAGCGGATAAAATCTCATCCGATTTTATCAATGCCCTGTGACACAATAATCCCCCTATACAATTTTGATAGAACTTAAGTTCAAGTGCAAGTATATATTTGCCATTTTAGATACAAATCGTATGTGTGACACGTTAATCAAACCGAATACATATAATGAGTAAAGCAATTATTAAGAGAGGTTTTCATACTCTTTGAGGGAGTAAAAACAACTTGATATAAGATATTCTTTGAGCAGCTTTCGAAATTTCATATGGTTCTTTCCTTCCTTGATGGTTTGAGGCAGTAGATTTAAATATTTTGTTCCTGCGTAATTTGGCGATTTTTTATACCCGGAATACTTACATTTTCTCAAATGGAAATTATTCCTGTGTGAATGATAGGGAGTTTGCATGAACATAGCTTAGTGTTTTAGAAAGTCTTGGTAATGTTAGAATACGGTAGTATGCAAGATTCTCTATATTTGACATCAAGGATCAGACGCAAAAAACATTTTTGCATTATGAAAATCCTATTTATATCTGATGCTAGTTCCCAGATGGAAATATTAATACTCAATTTGGAATATACCAATGCATAGTAAATATCCAGAAGGTTATCATTAGTGTTAGGTGATAAGACTAAGAAAGGAAAATCATTCTCCTGTATTGTGGAAAATTCCCAATGAAAGATCTGATTGGGAAATAAATATTAACGAAAGACACACGGTGATAGATTTTTTTTATGTAACTGAATGAATTGTCCAAAAAAATATGGAATTTTAATATGGCAAATAAGAAACTTTTCATTGCATTTTTTCATTGCAGTTTTTTTTATCAATATGTAAATCAAGATATTTTATTCCAAGTCGCTTTTAGTGAGGTTTCCTGATTTATGTATACTTTTAAATTTGGCCATGATTTTCATAAACCCTTTTTTTATATTCAAAGTGAGTTTATATTGTATTCAGATCGAGTTTAATCACATCTTCTGTAAAAAAATATCAATCTCAAAGTAAACTATAGAAGTTTCATCTGCATAAAGATTGGGAAAATCACTAATTGATCATTTTAGAGTCCAGTTGATGTATATAAGAAATAAAGTTGGGCTAATTATCGATCCCTGTAGTACTCCATATGAAACGTTGCTTGTTATTCCGTTGTAGTTTACAAATTGGTATCTATTGGTAAAATAAGTCTGAAACAATGACATCAGGGAATTCCTTATGATGTGCATAGGTATTCGATATGTTTGTTGATAGATAATTTACAATCCAATTGTGTACCAAGGATTTTCGTACATTATGTTACTTCTAATCCCAGATCAAGTGGGCGATAGCATTTGTTTCGAAAATTGGATGAACTTTGTTTTGTCCACATTGTTTATCAAATGATTACCTTTACACCATATTTCGAATTCATCGATGACTGTTTTAATTTTATTTTCCATTTCATCTGGACTCGGGGAAGCCACAATGATGGTAGTATCATCGGTTTACATAAAAACTCGGCCTTCTTTTATATTTTGTGGAAGATCATTTACGTAAAGTAAAAACAACAGTGGTCCGAATACTCCCCCTTGTGGAGTCCCCAAGTCCACATTAAATTTACTTTCACTACTATTTTTCTATTACTCAGTCACATAGGATTTGAACCACTGATCCCCTGAGGCCCATTTTAAAAAGTTTCTCACCTAAATATTGTGGATTTATGGTTTCGAATGCTCGGCTAAGATCGAAGAAGATTTCCATTAGGTAATAATGTTTGTTAGTAATTTCATAAATATATTGGATCATATAGGTCGATGCATATTCAATAGAGAAATTGCTTCTGAATCCGTGTTGGGAAGGTGTTATTAGTTTGTGATTGTCCAAAAAACTTAACGTTCTGCTTTATCCATTATTCTGATATAGAGTTCAAGACACATATGCCTCGATAGTTTTCCTTTTCCGAGGAACCACCTTTTTTATATACTGGAACGACTTTGGAAAATTTCAATTTCATTAACTGATTGATTGATTAGAATGGTCAAGTTTTTTGCAAACACATAGGCACAGTCACTGAATACTCTCATTGGAATTTCGTCAATGCCAGCTGTATTTTTTTTAAGCTTGTTATTATTTTCATTTCTGAATCGGTATAGGGTATGAAGTGCATTGAATTGAAGTGGTAAACTGGTTTTGGGGTAAGTTCAGGGATTTTATTCTTTCTACCATTGAGTTGGAAAAATATTTTCCCATTGTGTTTGGTAAGCTGTGGTCACACCGTTTGATTTTATTTCAATTCTTGTTAGTTTCGTTGGTTTTACCCAGTTTGTCATTCACTAGGTTCCAAAGTGTTTTTTGTTTGTTTGTTGACGTGAGTATTTTGTTAGTATGGAATTGTTGCTTTTCCGTAACCATTTTCTTATTAAGCAATCTTTTTTTGTACCTATAATGAGAGTTGAGATTGTCATTTTCTGGTTCTTGTTTTCGTATCCAATTTAGCTGTTTTAGATCATCTGTTTCCTGTTGAAGTATGAGGTTCTTTCTAGAAAAAAATTAATGGGATACAAGAACTCACAAGTGTCAACACACAATGGCTCCAACACGGAACATGAAGTTGAGGTGGAGTACATGGAGTAGGTTGATAATTTCAACTCAGAGTAAGCCTGGGATAGTACGTCACATATCGTATAACCAAGGAAACAGAAAGGCTGGAGTAGAGACGGATATAATCTAAAAGAGTATGGAACTACGTGAAGGTCCTTCGACGTCTGGAAAGTGACAACAGAATAACTCTGCTATGGGGTCCTGGCTCGAAGGCTCTGAAAAAAGCCTACCTCCTCGCCGGAGAAGATGTTATGTAATAATTCATAGGGCCATAGAAATATCGAAGAGCATAGTAAAAAAAAAGTGGACAGAGCAAAAAAAAAGGAATATTGTTATCTGAAACAGCGGGATAAGTTGACTGGAAGGAATTCACGCTTAAGCTCCAAATTTGAGATGGTTTAAGTGTTAGTTGAAAAGCAGATACTGTGCTGTAGTGTGCGTGTTAAGAACAACTATTGAACATTATTAATTCAGGCTATATTGAATTGTCACTATAAGAATAAAAAATATATATTAATTGTTCATCTAGTTCCGCGAAATGCTTCTCGTACGCTGCTGATGGTACTCGTTTGATTATATTTCGTCAGACCGTTATATACACCCCCCTGGTATGAAAATCTCCCTTGGGCATTTGTCCGTTTACGATTCCGAATGATATATCACTAGCAGGGAACGGGCCTCATGTTTGCAGGTCTATGAAATACAATGTGACGTATCACTATGCAAATTCATGCTGGAGACTCATTTATTTAGATTGTTCGCTCTTTTGTCAATTCCATTCATGGTGACATATAAAGTTTTACTGCTGAAATAGAGAAATATGGACGCATTGTTTATTTTTATCAAGTATGTTGATTTCAAGCAATTCATATAAATGCAGCTCGTCAAGAATAGGCCTGACTAAAGAACTCTCATTATTGGTTCGCCCCTTCGATATGCAAAAGAGAATAGCACGTACACCTGCAAATTTATCTAGTTCGGATTCATACAGTGATAGTTTCTCAACAGTTGAACCACTTCGTCATACATTCCTTTAATCGTTGAACTGTCTCAACATTTTTGCCCAACAAATTTTTTTTTTTTTTATACTACTTTATTCAACATATGCTTTGTCTACTTGCCTCACACACATACATACAAAGCCTTCAATTGTGTATGTCTCGAAAAACTTCTGGAAAAATTGAAATGGTTACGAAAAGTAGGTAGTTTATAGAAATATAATCGAAACATAGCTCAAATTATAGTTTAAAAAAACTAAAACGCGCTTATATAGCAATAAGAATAAAGTAATTCCTCTGTAAAAATTTTGAGTCGGCGCCAAACAAACAAGCAAATGGGTTAGGTAAAGCGTGAAATGATGGATCGAGAAGCGCGGTGACATTCTGATAATTTTTTTGAAGTAATTTAATGATCTTTGTTGATTTTTCGTTTGGCGCCGACTCAAAATTAGTTATTTACATTAGCTTAGGAGCTTAGTTATTGAGACTAAGAAGGTTTATTTTATTTTTTACTTTCCAGTTCCGTATTTCGTCGGTTTAATTTTTTGTTAAAAAGTTTTAAATTTTCAATTTTTTGTGGCTGAAATCTACTAATTTCTACCTACTTTTTTTTATGACTTCCAAAATACTTTCTTACCCACCTCACTTCAACTAATACCAGTTAAATAATATAATTATCTACTTTTGCTATTTGTTGTAATATAAATTATTTTTGTTGTTCTGGTTAGTTTATTTCATTACTTTGTATATCATTCCATCCTCTCATAGAATATGATTGTGACGGATGTAGAACAAAAATAATGACAATAGCGATCTGTAATTGTCAACTACATATGTGTGCCAATGTTCACAAGTGAACAATCAATTATCCCTTATTTTTCTACCCGTAAGGGTTGATTATTCCATTCGAAATCCAAATATGATCAACTATGAGGTATACCCTATCTAATAAAAAAAGAATCATCCAAATCGAAGAACCCAGTACAAAGTTATGCCTGATAGAATCAGTTAACGGACCAGAATTCAGAGGGTGAGTGATCAATATCCTTCATTTTGCTACCCTTAGGGGTGGATTTATCTTTCAAATTCAAATGGGACCAACTTCGAAGTACATCCTATCCACTGAAAGAATTATCGGAATCGGACGTCTCAATAAAAAGTTAAGAGTGGTCATACATAACAAAAATATACGCGTCGACTAGAGAACCTCCTCCTTTTCGGTTTCGTCGGTTAAAAAGAACACGAAGGTGTTCAGTGATAATAATATAAGCCAGAAACTCATGAAAAGGGGTGAACCACAAGGATACATTCGGGATCCTTTCTTGTTTTTAATTTATGTCAATGACGTACACTCACACATGTTGAAAGAATAATTGCTTCATATGACAATTTGAATGACCAAATCAAATATTGTGTAGCAAAAGGGTATTCCATATTTAAGGCAATGCATTGTCCCGCATATCATCAAATTGGATCCAGAAAAGGAAAAAGTAATATAGATGCCGTAAACAGATTCAATAACAACATTCTCGAAGCTTTCGAAAATAGTCATGTTTAAATATCTCTCTGGCTTACCGAAAACCTTCAATTGTATATGTCAGAAAAAACTCAAAAAAAGAATACGAAGGTTTACAGTGATAATAATATGAGCCAGAAGCTTGTTAAGAAAAGGGGTGAACCACAAGGATCCATACTGGGTCCATACTTGTTTTTAATGTATGTCAATGACCCACCTCACATATGTTGTTGAAACAAGAATTGCTTCATATGATAATTTGAATGACCAAATCAGATAGTGTGTTATACTTCACTTATAACAATTATTGCAAAATTTATAAATATTTCTAAAATAATGCAAAAAAGAGGGGTGTTCGTCATTATTTCGATTTTAACTAATAAAAAATGAAATTAAAGGTCTTTTTAATACCTAAAGTTTTTCAAAAACCTTATCGGAAAATTATATGGCCCGAAAACTGAATTTTCCGACTTTGATAGTTTTATAAAAAAATAGGGCAAAACTGGCTGTACTAACCCCCCCCCCCTGTCACCTAAAACCTTCGAATACCTGTAATATTTTTTTGCGTGAAATTGATCAATTTTTGATCCACACACTGGGCTAAGCGTCATAGAACATAATTTTTTTAATAAAAAAATTAAAATATATAAATAATTATTAGTTATTCTTTTTAAAAGTAATATTAAGATTGAAACCCAAGTAAGTCAATCGATC
The DNA here is from genome assembly GCA_018342105.1 of Gonioctena quinquepunctata. Classification (NCBI taxonomy): domain Eukaryota; kingdom Metazoa; phylum Arthropoda; class Insecta; order Coleoptera; family Chrysomelidae; genus Gonioctena; species Gonioctena quinquepunctata. The sequence continues at coordinate 139,096 of JAFIRS010000592.1, forward strand.
AATCAATCAATATATACTTTATTATCGGAAGATATTACATCTCATAGATAAAGTCATATAAATATAAAGTAAATAAATAAGTTTATAAATCGTATGGTGCAGGTAGTATAACATTGTCACAATTATAAAAAAGGAACAAACAGATATCATCCATTTGAGCAGTTGAGAATGAATAAACTATCTAAAAGGATTCAATAGAGTTTCACATCTAAATTAACCATTCCAATCTTTGTCAAGAAACTCTCAAACACTATAAAACACTCTCGTTTCGGACGTCCATTGTCTTAATGGGTTTAAAAGGCCTGGACTGAGCACCATCGAATTCTATGGGACGACGCACTGCACATGGCGGAATTACACGCAACATTGCACCGGCAGTCATATAAATTGGTAAGTAGCACCTAAACTTATCAGTATTCACCTGAAGACGATTGCAGATACAAGCATTCGAAACGTCGTGAAAACCTTTTACACCCATCAAGACCTCCCATTAACACCTCATCTATAAGTAAGATATTTATAGATCTCCTAAAATGAGGTGGCGAAATAATGTTTTTGTAGATGGGTGGGAGATGATTGTATAGTTTTACTGCACTATAAATCAGATAGTTCTTCGTTAAATTTGAAGACGGAATAGGAAGCCTTAAATTATTATTTTGGCGAGTGATGCCAATAATGGCTTATTGATGCCTTATTTTGTGTACTAAACACACAGTTTCGAGAATGAAAAACGAAGGGTCAGGATTTTTTGTTGAGAGAACAGCGTCTTACAAGATTCTCTGGGTCCAACTTTACAAAGGTAAGGAACTGCACGCTTTTGAAGAACAAATATACTATTGAAGTTTTGGTGACTGCAGATACCCCAGAAGGGTATGCCATTCCTAATATGAGATTCAATCAGAGCGTGGTATACTACTTTCGCAGTGGCTGAACCCATTTCTTTCGACACCATCCGCAGAGCATAGCACTCAGATGCTAGTTTTCCATTCAATAACTTCACATGGTTTTCAAAATATAGGTTGTTGTCCAGATGGATTTCAAGAAATTTACTCGTATTTGCTTGCGCAATGACATCTTCAGTACTTAAATGAATATCTGGTAAATTACATTTGAACGATAAGAGATTGGTTTCATCTACATTTAACGAGAGCAAATTGGAGTTAAACCACCTTTTCACACTGGAGAGATCATTGGCAATTTTTTAGTGTAATCTATTTATATCGGTCTGATGCCACAAAATGGTTGTGTCGTCTGCAAATATTGTAAATCTACCATCAATCTTGAGATTAGCCAAATCGTTGAAATACAACAAACACAGGAAGAAGTATTGTCCATATACTCGTGTGCTTTTGTTCAATAGCTGAATTAATTTTTTATGCGTTTAGGGAGATTCGACTCCTTCTCCAACTTTTGTTCGAAGTTTAGACACATTTTTGCTGACGCATGGGTCGTTAGCTTGATTAAAGGGATGCCAATTTCAGAATCAATAAATAAATTCTGAAATCTACCCCTCCGACTGGCCGCGCCATCGGGTGATTTTATATTAATTCGTGTTTCTGCTTTGTAACTCTTTTGGCATTTGTGAACTTTTGAACACAATTTTGGTAAGTATGTAGGAGCTGCACGTTTGCACTATCATGAAAGGAATGTCACTATTTCCATTTATTCATAACGACGTTCATTTGTTTGGCATTCGTTCGCAGTTTCGTTAAGTTTATTCCTAGGAAGTTGATTAAACTGCCGAAATAATGAGATTTGGGCTAGCTTTGTTAATGTTCATCAAGAATGTTGATTTCAAACTCTGTTATTCAAATTATGCAAATATATTTCCCCGGAATTTTGTAGCTATACACTACACAGTGTGCAGTCTACGTAAGGGTACACAGTGGAAGATGTGTCAATAAAAAATAAGTTTCAACCAATATGGATCCTTAAACTATCGCGTTATTGGGAACTTTCATAAATGAGCAGTCCGAAAAGAAGTTATAGTTCATCCTATTGGAATTTCCGGCCATAACTCAATTCCCGCCAACGATATTGACTCACTTCCTAATGAACTACGGATAATATTTCAGCATTACCAACTCGGCAGCTGAATAATGGTGCTGCACTTAGACAATGCGTTATTGAGCCGCTGGCGCCCTTTTTTATTTGTCATATTTCGGCTTGGTGATAATGTGAAATAATCTGGAGGATAAAAGGGCTCGTGAGCTCGTTAATATTCCTGGCCGACCACCAGTGGAACGCCCTACGGGCCAATTCCGGAATTCCGCTGGATATTGGTAATGGAAATAAATCACCCAGGGAATGTCGTCGGAAGACATGGACGTGGTGTCGGAGTACTAGACCTGTCGAGACGACTATCAAAGGTAGAAAAATCGGTTTTAAAAAGCCACTCAACTAACTGTTAGGTAGGTACTCAGTGGACAATCGAATATGCGAAGTGAATACTTTGGCAGAAAAGTTGGTTCATTCATTCACTCAGTTCACAAGATTGACATGCAAATTTCTGGGTATATGGTATTGAAGGAACATAATAATAACGCAATGTTTCCCTTTGTATTATAATGGCTATTCTGAAGGAATTTACCAAGTGTGACAAAGCGTTCAGAGTATAAGAGTTTATGCGAGGTACAGACTCAAATAGTTGTAATTTTCATGCATCTTCATATTGCATTAAACTATACAAACAAAAATGAAGTTATATCCGGCAACTTTTTCTCATCCTTTGTCCCGACGTAAAAGCAAAACTTTGCCAACTCTACTTCAACGTTGAGTTAAGTAGCTTTGCGTATAATCCATCCTTATTGCTAACACAAATTAACAAGATGTTGAAAATTCAAGTTGCATTCATTTACACCGCGTTGTCGTCAAATACGTCCTTATCCCGGCTTAAAAACAGTCCAACGTATTATTTATTTATTTATTATCAGCTGCAGGATACAAACAGACTGCAGTCCACAACAGTATCCACTAAGTACATAAGAGTTTACATCGATATTGGATCAAAAGTGAGAATGCAACGTACCTAACAATACTAATACAAATGAATACACATCCGTTATCAATTTAGAGAGATAGGCCCCTAATATCAGAATGAAGTGTGGACACATCCTAGAGATTGGAATTCTGGAATTCTGAATTCTGATACATGTTAGTTCTAGGATAGCATATACAGGGTGTTTCCTAACTACGGTACGAAACTTCAGGGGGTGATTCGTTAGGTCATTTGACAAAAAAAAGTTCCTATGAACATATGTCCGGAGTTGCTTCGTTTCTGAGATACAGGGCGTTGAAGTATAAAAAAAAAGATATTTATAAAATATCCTGAATATCCTGAAACCGATGTGGTTGAAATGTGGTACAGTTATTTGAAGTAATAAGGCAATTATTTGGCCCCAAGTAGGTCCAGGGGCGTCTCAGTGGGTACCACAGCCAACAATACTGAGAAAAAAAAAGTACTTTTTTTTGTAGTATTTTATTTTTTCAGATTAAACAACTGAAAATACAAATCTTTGGTCCCCTGTGTTTTATTCATATCAAGCTTCGTTTTCGAGAAAAAAATACATCAACTTATTCTACAAATTATCCATGGACAACATAAAATACAAACCTAAAGTAAAAAATAAACAATTTCGACCTTAAAGTAAATGAGCAAAATGTCCACCGTCTGATAAAATACACGACTGCAATCGATGTGTCATTGATTGTCTGACACGTTCAAAAATACCTGGAGTATTCCTTATGACATTGCAATTGTCACTTATTCGATTCCTCAAGTCATTCACATCTAGTATAGGGGTTTTATAAACGAGAGCCTTCAGATGACCTCATAAGAGAAAAATAGAGAATTCAAATCAGGACTGCAAGCGGGCCAATGTTGAGGTCCTGCACGTCCAATCCAGCGATTAGGGTAGGTGATGTCGAGATACTGACGAGCAAGAACACTAAAAAGAGCTGGAGCTCCGTCGTGCATAAACCACATGTTGCCTCTTACAAGTACGGGTACTTCTTCCAACAAAATGGGTAAATGATTTCGCAAAAAAGCCGTGTAGGATGGACCTGATAATCTTGCTGGTAAAAAGGGTCCAATTAGGTAGTCACCAATAATTCCTACCCAAACGTTCAGCGAAAATCGTTGCTGAAAATGACTTTCTCTAATAATGTGGGGATTTTCGTCGGCCCAGAAATGGTTATTGTGAAAGTTCATAATAGAATCTCGTGAAAAATTTGCCTCGTCCAAAAATAAAATATTTGGTAAAAAATTATTTTTGTGTGCCATCGTATGAATCAACCACCTGCAAAACATTGATCTTGGGTGAAATTCCCTAGGCAGTAGAGCTTGGACCCGCTGTATGTGATATGGGTATAGGAGGTTTCTTTTTAGAACTTTCCGAATGGTTTTTGGGCTTACTTCAAGCTGCAGTGCAATCTTCCTGGTACTATTTGAAGGATCTTCTTCTATCGCATCAAGTATAGCTTCTTCTAGTTCAGGCGTTGTTACAGTTTCTGGTCTTCCACCACTTACATTTTTATTAAAACTTCCAGTTTCACATAATCTTGCATGTAGCGTTTCAAATGTTTTAGCACATGGAATTACTCTGTTAAGATATCTATCCTGGTAGATTATCAGTGCTTCTTCCGCATTTCCATTTGCTAATTCATAAATAAAAAGCTTGTCAGCCATTTCAGCGTTAGTAAAAGTATTCATGATGGAATCACTGCTAATTGACAACTCTGACTTTTACTGATATGACAATACTATCACTGTCAGCTGGTCTCCATAGCAGGTAATCATGATTGTACAGTGTCTTCATTTTTTTTGTTCTCGAAAACTAAGCTAAATATGAAAAAAACACAGGAGGCCAAAAAGTTGTATTTTTACCACGCTTATAAAAAACTTTTTAGAACCCACGCTTATATTCAAATTCTCTGAAAAGGAGAAAATAATTTTTTCTCAGTATTGTTGGCTGTGGTGCCCACTGAGACGCCACTGGACCTACTTAGGGCCAAATAATTGCCTTATTACTTCAAATAGCTGTAGCGGGAACCAGAAAGGGAACCGAGGACAAAAGATCTGGAGAGTCAATCATACCATTAACTATTTTGAATAATAAATAGAGTTCGTTTTGCTTTCTTCTATTTTCGAGTGTAAAAAATTTGTATCGTTCAAGTAAACCACAAGTGCCAGAAAGTTGGTAATTACCTCTTACTTTGAAATTCAGGTATCTAATGAATTTGTTTTGAATTCTTTCGAATCTTGTTATATGAAGGCAATACCTTGGCGACCAAATGGCTGACCCAAAATTCAGCCTACTGTGTATGAGGGCATAATATATTGTTTTGAGAGCTATCGCAGATCTAAAGTCTCGGCAGATACGAATTAACTTATTACATTTTATAGCTACATAATCAATGTGTAAACTAAAGGACATTTTAGAATCAAAAATTATACCAAGATCTTTTACATTATCTCTCTTAGTAATAACTTCATTATTAATGTAATATTCTATTTTAAAATAACGAATATTTTTGGTGAATGAAATTGCTGAACATTTTTGTTGTTTAAACGGTTTTCTTCACATAAAGGATTCAATATAAAATTGAACCAGAGAAAGGGCCAAGAAGCCTGAAACCGGTATGCGGATTGTTAGGTGAACACGACTTAAATTAAACATAATCGAGCTTATCAGAAAGAAACATTTGCATTCAATGTCCATTGATATTTTATGGAAGTATGCATGGATTTTCAGGTGAATATCATTCAACGTTCTGCGTGGTATTTGCCAGGAAAGTAGTTGTTTTTCACCTGAGATCTACCTTTCTCTGGTTCAATTTTATATTGAATCCTTTATGTGAAGAAAACCGTTTAAATTCGATTTTTCTATTCATTCCACTTCACATGGCACTTATCTCTCATTTTTGTTGTTGATAAACAAACAGTTACTTTCACAATAAAGCATCAGGTTATTCAAATCTTGCTGGATCTTATCACCATCTTCAATTTTTTCAATCACAGTAAATAGCTTCGAGTCATCAGCATAGAGCAAGAATTTACAGTGATTGAAACACTGGTTCATATCGTTGATGTAAATTGAGAATAGTAATGGTCCCAAATGGGATCCTTGCGGAATACCAGATGTTGCGTAAAATGGTGATGATTTCCACCCAACAACTCAAACTGTTCGCGATCTATTGCTAACATAGGATGCTATCCACCTCATCAGACTGCCGTGTACACCGATTTCGGCTAATTTCGTTAAAAGAATATTATAGTTAATTTTATTAAAACATTTGCTGAAATCCGTGTTCACAGAATCCACCTGTATGCACATAATAAATTACTTTCAATTGAACGACCTGAAAAAAATCCGTGCTGTTCTTGCAAGATTAGAGACTTAACACTTTCGAATAGAACATCATTAATTATGGATTCGAACATTTTACTGAAAATACAAAGCTTACTGATACTGCGATAATTATCGACAGCATTCTTATTGCCTGAATTTCTGAAAATAGGGATCAAGTAAGAGTCCTTCCATATAGTAGGCAGTTCACTAGTCTGAAGTGACAAATGGTACAGAATGAATAGATTGATACAGATTTAGCACAGTGCTTTATAAAATATGATGGTATGTCATCGGAACCAGCACCTTTATTTTCACCCAAGAATAAGAGTTTATTCTCAATATCAGCAATAGTAATTTTTTTAATATATATATATATTTCGATAGTTAATATTGCGCGGGCTATAACTTATGAAAGTATGCCTGTGAGGTTCATAGACTGAGCGAAAATGGGCTGAAAATAATTCACATATGTCTTTGGCACCTGTAATACTATTGCGGCTATCAGTCATCTCTCCTGGAATATTATTGATTCTTTTATTTCCAAGTGCCAACATGTTATCGCGGACACCTATCTCAATAGAATCAACGTACTTTTTATAATTTTTTTGAATAGAATATTTACTTGTTTTCCTGAAGATTGTGTTCCAATCCTGAAATTGTGATATATTTTCCATTTTTTGTGAAATTATTTTTTTTTCTTGATAAGATTGATAATATTCATCGAAAAATATTAGGGATATTTGTGAAATTTTCTACGAACTTTAGGAATACATAATTGAATAATTTCTAATAATAAACTATAGAACTCCTCAGTTGCATCTGACATAGTTCTAACACATAATATGAAGAACATTCAATGTCTAAAAAAGACTAAATCCCAATAACAAGACATTGTTATGTTACTAACATGCAAATTACTAGGAAGTAGCCAAACACATATTATGTACTTCCCAAAGGTTGACGTGGGCAATCAATCAACCCTTTCCAACCATACAAATCCCCAGGAAGTAAGGGCATTCTTCCCGCCCTTCTACAAGGAAAACTCTTGCCATAAATAATCAAACTGGCCAAAAGCAGATTGGTGTTAGGGTAAACACCTAACAATCGGAGAAGTCCAGTCCTTTCTATTGAAGACACTGGAGATGGTCGTAGACAACTACATCAGAACCGGAGAAAGTGCAATGGAGGACTTCGGCTAAGGTTCAGTGATACCACAACAGAAGTTTTGGCCTTAAATCTACTGACACATTTTTTGGCTATTTTTGATAATTTTAAGATGAAGTACACCTTCTGATACACCAAACCAAAATTAAAAAGGTGCGAAATTGTTGAATTATTTAGTTATTTCATAAAACACAAATGTTTAGGGAATTTGTATTTTTATAGTGATTATTTTTTCCTGGAAGGCGCCAAATTCAAAACTATAACATGAATAACTCTTTCCACTGTCAAATTCGTCCTATGGATATTAGAAAAAAAATTGAATATTTGACAGCAGTGTTGTGAAAATTGTTTAATAGACTTTTGGTATATACCTATTAGTTTTTATATACGTTAAAATGGTTTATCGCGGTTATGAAAATTGTGAAAGTGAACAGAAAGCGTTATAAACAGCGAGTTTTTTTCCTTTGCCAAACCAAAAAGAGATTTCGTAAAATGTGTCAAGTGGATTGAACTCTGTGGAAATGAAAACCTCCTTCCATAAAAAATAACAGAAATGCTTATGTTTGTAGCCTACATTTTGAGGATAAATGCAAAAAGAACCAGTACCATTTTCTAATCTGCAAGTTTGCGAAAATGTGGCTGAAGGAGAAATTATGGTGTGTGAAACTGGTGAAATCTCAATAGACAGTGTGGAACAGAGCAACGCAGAAATAATTTCAACTAATAACATCTTTCTGAAACCCCTGATGACTTGAGCACCATCACTGCTAATGATGAAGACATTTCAACTGAAAACTCCCAACATCTTCCTAACACCCCTAATGACACCACCACAGCTAATGATGAAGAAATCTCCTACGCAGACTTTGGAATGTGCTCCGAAGGCAAACATATTTTCATATAATAATTTGAAAAAGAATTCAAAACATTTCAAATATTTCACAGGACTTGAATTCTGGCATTTTGAGGCACTCTATACTCTTTTAGATGAAAATATTATGGACAAGCTTGTATATCCTTATAAAAATTATGAAATGAATAATGTGAGGAAAAGAAAGCAAAGTCAAAATTGAGCAATCGTGATAAATTAGCGTTAACGTTAGTTCGAATAAAAGGGGATTCACATTAGATGAGTTATCATTTTTCTGCAATTTGAGTAGAAACTATGTCTCCGTCACTACATATACTTGGATACAGTTTATGTTTTTTAAGATAGAAGGAATGAAAAAAAAATATTTTCCAGTGCCAGAGATATTAAAGACGTTCCTAAATGTTTCAGAAATTTTTCTGGCGACAGTATTACTTTTGTTATAGATGCCACAGAGTTGTTGATGGAAACGCCTAGAAATTTCAGGCAACAAGGAAATACCTCTTCTAATTATAAACATTATAATACAATTAAATTTCTTGTTGCAATTTCAGTAACTGGTGCAGTGATTATACTGTAGTGAGGGTTATGAGGGCTTAATTTCAGAAAGAGATTTATTTGAAAAGAGCGATATTAGTTGTTGATGGAAAATGATGTTATTTTAGCTGATAGAAGTTTCATAATCAGGGATTTGTTAGATGAAATGGGAGTTAAGTTATATATCCCACCTTTTATGATGGGTAGGCAATAACTGACAGCCGAAGGAGAAATAATAACTAAAAAAATTGCCAAAGCAAGAATTCATGTTGAGAGGGCTATCCATCTAATTAAATCATTTTGCTATTGTTTGCTTTTTAGGAAATTTTGAAGAACCCCTCGTAACTTGAAATAAAAAATCCATTAAGTATCTTAAATGAGAGTTTAAACAAAACGTGTTGGTTTTTTATTTAAGAGGTACTAGAATGGACCCTTAATCACTAAAAATGGAATTGCACACCACTTGTAGACATTCTAAACTTTCCAGCGGTTCACACCATTATTAACACCAGAAAAAATATTCTATCTGAAGATCATGAAGTCTGAAACTTTACAGACACTATTGACATTGCAAAAGGGAGCAAAGGACCAAACGAATATTTTTAATGTTTTTGACAAAAATGATCTATAAATTACATATTTTGCCATATATAAAAGTGTGTTAGAAACGTCAATGTTCTAATTGCTGTCGAACATTTTTTTTTCAAGAACTGAAATAGCATATAAAAACTCGCAGGCAATATATCAATGAGCAACAGGTTAGGTTATTCCTTATTTGGTTTTTCGCTTTAGTGTAATATCTTATCTTTGATTTTACTAGCATACTTGATTTTTTTTTAGTTTTACATGTTTTTTTTATATTTAGTTTTAAATAAACTTATTATTTCTGCATTTGGTTTTCCATATTGTAACATTTTTCGGAAATATATAAATATCACATTTGGATATATATCAAATATATATTTTCCTTACATTATTCCTTTCATAATTTTTATAAGGATATATAAGCTTGTCCATAATATTTTCATCCAAAAGAGTATAGAGTGCCTCAAAATGCCAGAATTCAAGTCCTGTGAAATATTTTGAATTCTTTTTCAAATTATTATATTGTCATAAGTCTATAGCCTAAAGGGCCTTAAAGGGGGTTGGTAGCTCAGAGGGAAAATATGTTTGCCTTCGGAGCACATTCCAAAGTCTGCGTATAAGACTCTAAGTAGGAGATTTCTTCATCATTAGCTGTGGTGGTGTCATCAGGGGTGTCAGAAAGATGTTGGGAGTTTTCAGTTGAAATGTCTTCATCATTAGCAGTGATGGTGCTCAAGTCATCAGGGGTTTCAGAAAGGTGTTGGGAATTATTAGTTGAAATTATTTCTGCATTGCTCTGTTCCACACTGTCTATTGAGATTTCACCAGTTTCACACAACATAATTTCTCCTTCAGCCACATTTTCGCACACTTGCAGATTGGAAAATGGTACTGGTTCGTTTTTGCATTTATCCTCAAAATGTAGGCTACAAACATAAGAATTTCTACTTATTTTTTATGGAAGGAGGTTTTCATTTCCACAGAGTTCAATCCACTTGAGACATTTTACCAAATCTCTTTTTGGTTTGGGAAAGGGATAAAGCTTCGCTTGCTGTTTATAACGCTTTCTGGAGTCACTTTTACAATTTTTATAACAACAGCGATAAACCATTTTAACGTAAATAAAAACGAATAGGTAGATACCAGAAGTCTATTAAACAATTTTTACAACACTGCTCAGGCAGATATTTTTTTTTTCTAATATCTATAGGACGAATTTGACAATGGAAAGTCGTACGACATATTAACGTTATTGTTTTGAATTTGGCGCCTTCCAGGAGAAATAATCACTATAAAAATACAAATTCCCTAAACATTTGTGTTTTATGAAATATCTAAATAATTCAACAATTCCGCATCTTTTTAATATTGGTTTGGGGTATCAGAAGGTGTTTTTTATCTTAAAATTATAAAAAATAGCTAAAAAATGTGTCAGTAGATTTAAGGCCAAAATTTTTGTTGTGGTATCACTGAACCGGGCAGATCGACAGAAATCGCAATGTGTGAGCTTACCGAAAACATCCAGAAATCACTCGAGCAAAAAACGTCGCGATTAGACGGAAAGGTAGACTTCAGAATGCTATTGGGGAAAATGATCACAGAAATCTGTCTGCCCTGTGTACACATTGAATCGTACTCAACAAGGTTGTTAACAGCAATAATTTCATTCGTTTCATTCAATTCTTGAGGAGACATGACTCTTGGGGTAACGTTTTTTACAAAGCTTGGAGGACTTGTCGGACATATGCTGGTTTAGTGGAAATTGAAGAAAGAGTGAAATACCCCACTTTTTGTGTTCTGATTGAGATCAAATAATTACGAGTCTTCTGTCTTGCTATTGATAAGCTTGACTTGTTGGTTTTACCTCTCCATTACTCATGGAAAAACTCATTGTCCTACTGAAATGATATCAGGGGCCAACCATAGATGGCGCCACATTTTTTGTTTTTACGCATGTCAACAGGTTGAACTCCTATAACGAGTGCTAATTATTCGTGGAGCCCAGCAGATGGAACTAGATTTAAAAGTGGAAATAAAAATAGTTGAAAAAAAATAAGACAAGCTTTTATACAAATGCACTAAAAAATGAACTTATTTAATTGTTGAATACCTATTATATATTCGCGGCAAGCTTTTGAATCTGCTACTCACAGAATAACCTAGGTCAAACAATCAAAGAAATTATTTTTTCCCTTTTAGTGTATTTGTATGAAAGCTTGTCTTAAATTTTTTTTTTAAACATCTTTATTCAACTATTTTTAGTCATTCATGAATTCCGTCATCTTATTCAATCGTGACAAAAATTGATAATCTCCGACCCCAAAAAACCCACATACCAATTTTGAATGGAATCGCGAAAACACGTCGCCATCTTGAAGCCGCCCTCTTGAATTCATGGATATTGACAAAAACATCATGATGTCCGGGCCCAAAAACCCCCACACGCCAATTTTGAATGAATCGGGATGTAATCACAAAACACGTCGCCATCTTGAATTCGTGAATTTTGTACCCAAAAAACCCCACATACCAATTTTTATTGGAATCGGGCTATAACCACAAAACTCGTCGCTATATTGGATTTATTTATGAATTTTGACAAAAATTCGTGATCTCTGTCCCCGAAAACCCCCACATATACCACTTTTGAATAGAATCGAACCATAATCACAAAACTGGTTCGTCATATTGATTTTTTTCTAGCAAAAATTCCACAATTCATTGTCACCGGAATTATGAATACCTGTCAAATTCCACGTTAATCGGACAACTAGAAGTGGGTCAAATTTCACTTGTAAGATTAGATTACAAGCAATACGATATCGGGACAGGTGAAACTAAATAAAAGCTTGTAATTACATGAGGCCATGGGCTACCTTTTGGCATTTTGGAAATAGATAATTATTCATATGAATGTTTCTATTTGATAACCATCCAATCCAGGAAAGTTAAAAACATTATTTGTTGCTTTCTGCAGTAGTTTAGGGGAGTGGGTCTAGTTCTTGTTTATGTTATTTAATATTAAAATTATTAATGGCTATATCCATATTTAAACAAATTGCTGATAAACGTGATAAATATACATGTCCAAGAATCACGTTGGTCTGTCTAGAAATGTCCATCGAGAACAACCCCTTTAATATTTCCTCTCCCAGTCGTCTATATTACTCTTGAAAGCTAATCCCTACCAAATATTTCATAATGAGTAGGGCTTTCATCATGATATGCTCTAATAAGAGATTATAAGCTTTTGATTCCTTCCGTCTCCCACAGATGATCATAAAATAAGTATTATGTGCTTATCCTACGATGGGCATTTAAAACTTGAACAACTTTTAAGAACGGAATCGTGGGATTATAATGCTACACAAAACGCTCCTTGGTGAGTATCTACATGAAGGTATAAAGCTGCCACTGTGTTACAAATATTTGATTTACTAATATTCCAAAAAAGAGTCACCTATATATGTATAAATTGGATATTTGGTAGGATTTGAAATTCCTTATATTTCCAAAAAAAAAAAAGAATCATCAAATATGACTGCATACCTATCATCAAGGTGAGTGTCAGCTTTACAAAAGCAAGGGATATATGAGATTGATAGAAAGTAAAAACGAACAATGATTTCGTGATGTAGTAGAAACTGCCTTTCTTGCACTGCCAACTCATCCCAAACCTTGAACAGTTTTCTTATTCCATTTTTTCATTGCAATGTTTCAATTTTTTTTCATCGAAAAAAACAGGATATTGAAACTTTAGATTCAAATGAATCATCTTGCTGATATAACTAGCTGATAACTTTTTTGGAATAATTTTTCCGTTTAGTTTTCGAAAACACTTCACATCACGTCGTATCCTGATTCATTTTCTCGTAGTTCTTCACGCATCAATTTTTTCCCATCCACCCAGTACCAAAGCCAACATTTATTCATTTAAATACCGTCGCTCTTTGCTTGGAAAACCTCTTCCTGCCAACATCACGTCCGCAGTTCTATGGCACAGAAATGAAACCCTGGCTAAATGAGTTTTCCATTAACATTGAAAATAATAGGCAGCTGCATAATCAAAATTCGACGCTGGCTGCCATGAATATTTTACAATTTCATTCGAGGGACAATTCATTTTTTATCCTGTGTTTAATGAAGTCTTTCCTATCTACTTTTATTTCTTGGCAATGGATATGATTAGTGAGAATAGATGAAAATAATTGCGGAGAAACTGGTTGACGCAAAAATAAAATCGCAGAAAATCGTGGAAAATGAGATATGATCATGGCAATGAAAGAAGACAATTCGAGCCTATTGGGGTTCACCAGATTCAAATAGTCCTCCTGAGATACACTTGGTATAGTTATTCTAATCCCAATTGGAACGGCAATAAAAATAAGAGCACAACGAGGAGTGTTCATATGCACTGCCCGGCAAATGGGAAATTTATATACTACCAGTATTTTTACTTTCAAAGCGTTCCTGGTACAATCATAAAAAAGGTTAAGTGGTGTGCCCATAGTTGCCCAGATTATTAGTAAAGGCGCTATCAAATATATTTGGGGAATAAAAGCTCGGCTAGCTGGATTGGACATCTGTTATCTGAAGCCGCATGATTTACCCAGTTCACAATATGCCTTAATCAGTGCCGTGTGTTGGTGAGGTTAGGAATTATCCATTGAAAATAATTTTATCAATATGGCTTTCTGGAGACCTTTCGAAACAAATAATCAAATTCAGATGAGATAACATATGTCTACTTTTACATGGGGTGATCAATTGCTATGATTGTAAGAATAAGTAACTGAAAAAATACCACTGGAAAATAATATACCGACGCCTATGTCAAGGCGGCAATTGGAAAGAGACATCCTTAATGAAACTTTTTATGTCGGTCCAATTGGGATTAGAAATACTATACTCAACGAACCTTCTGATTCCTCTTCTGATTGAAGATCTCAGTCCAGGTTTTGAGGAAGTTATTCTATTGCCTTTAAAATGTGTCGTCTTCCCTCGTCGTCTCCAAGGCAATGGGTTACACAGCAAATGATGAAAATTAACTATCGACCAAGAAACACAGAAATTATTGACGAGAACTGAAATAACTAGTTTTCCTTGAGTACTCTTGAATGAGGTAATAGAGTGAAATATACCATTCATACCTTTTCTTGTAATTTTCAATATATCGGTTTCAGGTGATTCACTTAGGCATTCATTCCGATTGCTGAAAAATCCCAGGATATTTATCCATACTACTCCTCAACAATATTCATCTTGGAGACGACTTAGAGCCTACTCATTTATATTATCTACTGCACTTTGAGAAATGGACTTTTTCCTGAAATATTCATCTTGTTTTTGTGGACTTGAAGAATTCCGGGTGGGTTTGAACTAAAGAGAGTAAACGTTATCTGAATAGGAGGTACTAATAGCTCTAGCCAATCAGAATCTTGTAGCATTAACGTGTCATAGTGACGTACATGGACATTAGTACAGGTGGCCCGAGTAACATACAGATGGTCCAATATACAATCAAGAGCCTGTAACTCTCAGATACCAGAGTGCGGACTCCGCTAATCCGTCACTGTCCAGAGAGAATGGAGGCCATGACATGTCCATACACGTCACTATGACTTACAACTGATCTTTCATCTCTTTCTATTAGTGTCACCATTGTCTTATGGGGAATAGACTCTCCTACTCAGAAACGTTTATTCTCTTTGGGTTTGAACCACCTAAAAGATGGATTGAGAAGAATCTACCGATATCAGAATTCTATTAGACAAGAATTACAACAAAGATTAGCAACAGAATGAGAACTATTGAAAGAGAAGACGAAATCATGGTATTCATCTGTTAACCAAGAGGCTACAAAGGTTCTCAGTAGCTATGGACTTGGAGCATGGAGGAGGAGTTTAATGTGCAGTGCCACAGTGGCAGAATCGGACAAACTGGTCCAGACAGTATCACTTATCCCCATTTACCGCTGTGATAAAAAGAGTGTCTTCAAAGTGTGATAGTTTGAATTTTTCGGTCGCAAACGTCAAATCGGTCAAAGCATCGTTTCAAAGAGAGGCCCAGTCTCGAAAGTGCGCGTACAATAAATGAATGACAATGAAAGAGTCGGCCGCAAATAACCTCAAATCGAATGTAAATGACGTGGAGGAAACAAAAAAAACCGGGTAACCACTGTTGTATTGTAGGGTGCACAAACACGCGTTTAAATGCATAATTTTGTTGTTTTTTTTCTACCGTGAAGTATAGACGTGACCAAAGGGAAAAGTCCGTTATTATTGTAGACTAATTATCAACTAGTATTACTTTTACTTATTAACAAATTGCAATAAATGCAGTATTGATATTTACTTTGTAAGGTATATACTTGGAAAGTCAATTCATAATTTTTTGTGCATATTTGGATTGAAAAACTCGGTGACATTAATGTTTTACAATGTATTTTCATATTGATATAAACTATTAACTTTTTTTATGCTAATGCTAATGCTATTCACTTCAACATTAGACATGTAATTTTATTAAATTATATCAATTGTTTGTGAAAATATTTATTCACCTCTAATTCGACAGAGTACTGATTTGTTGTCGCTGCTGCTTGGTTAATCACTTTCGCATGTATTCTGGAATAATCAATTTTTTCACTTCCCACACCTGACACACGTGACCCGATCGCACAAATGTTGCTGCTTGTTTACAGACTGATTCTGGAAAACAATGTGGCTTGTAATGGGTAAAAACCCTTTTGCGCTTTTGCAGACGACTCGTCTAAATCTGCTTATTTATTACTACCGCAATTTCCGAAACCGGGGCTCAGTTTAATTCAAAGGTTATACAGGCCGAATCACAATGCAACCGTTTGTAACAAAAACATTCAAACTGTTGAACTTTAAAACCACTCTATTTATCAAAGGGGCAAATGCATATAAATTGCACTATGTGGACCAATTCGCCACTGCGGCGCAACTTACAAAGGTGCTCCAACTCCATACGGTCAGTTGTAGGTACCATAAAGAATTTGGTAGCCAAAATTGAGTATCTTGGGTATCCAGGGATGTTCCATTCTCGACTATGGCATATTCGTTACTGCCTTAAAAGTGCGTATTTCGATTGTCATTGTCTATGAAAAATAAACAGTAGGGACTCTTAATTCTCATTACTATTGTAGCAGATATAAGCATCTCATAGTGATCGGGAAAAATCGATTCTCAAGGCAAAAACACCACAAGAAAACTTTGATGGATGTAATAACTAGTTCCATTCAAACTGTACCACTTTATCAAAATTATAACACACTATTGTGTTTTGATTGACTTTACCGAGTAACTCACGCATATGTCGGTTGGCCCCATGTGAGTTCATTTGAAAGATACCTGGCGACACACACAGACTTGGAACTTCCTTCGAAATATGCCACTTTGCTTCGAGAGGACGATAGGTGGTTATCTCAGCGTATACTAGGAACCGTGTGATATCACATACTTACCTCAGTTAATCCTCTTCAAAGGGCCACGTCGTCCCTTGCGTCTGCGGATGCTTGTTATGTGTTCGGCGGTCACTTCTAACCAGTAGTCTCCACTAACTTTGGACCACACTCCCCAATTCCCCAAGTATTTCCAAGAAAACAAACTGATTCTAATGATGGCTTTTATTGAGGAGATTAATTATGTGTATGCAATAAATACGTAAAGAAAATAAATGGAATGAAACTTTGTGAATCAAGACTAGAACAAATAAATTGAGTGAACTTTGTGAACAAAAAACTAAGTTACTTAAATAACACTCTGCAACCAATAATTTATGATATTAAACCACACGAAACTCAGTTACTTCAACAGTTAGAAAATTCTACTTGGAACAAAGAATTCCACGGTTTCTGGTGAACGAAATTTGGTAATTATCTGAAAGGTCTAGTTTAAATGATCGGAAAACCAACACGCACGTAAGTACTTATCTCGATACGGAACTAATGATTTTTTTTTACTTTTCTCTAGCTCAACCAAAAAAGAAAAGGGAACTATTGACTTGAATAACATTTCTGGAAAGTTAGTTCAACCCGGGCCACGATGAGATATCAACTGACTATTTTTCTGCGAGAATTTACTACGTCAAATTTCCCCTACTAAGTTCTTTGAGAACCCCCACTTAAGTCAAATTTTTACCGGTTTTAATAATTTCATCCCTTATTTTACAACGTATATACCTAACCAATGGGGTGTGTACTGTAACTGTAACTGTAAACAAATTCGTAATGACTCCGTCGACCTATCCGGAGTCTAGTCGTGGGCGGGGTTCGTCATCCAAGAGGTGGCGCCCCCCCGTTATTGGAGCGGTACTACCTCGAACTATGGAATTCTTTGTACTTCTTTGGTGGTTTTTAACAATTATCTCTCTCCTTTAGACTAATTGTGATCATTCTGTACAGCTAGAGTTTTCGGGTTTTCATTTGAAGGAAAATGATCAAAAACTTCCACCCTAGACTCGTTGCAGCCTAATAAGCCGTTATTCTAAATACAAATAATTTTCCATTGGATTCCAATTCATTTCGCCAACGAAAACAAATAATTGCATAAAAATTTGTTACAATTTCCCGCTTTTGCCTAGTGAACCTATATTTCTTAGCAAACTTCCCATATCTCGAAGGTTTATTCCGTACGTGACGGAGACAACACCAATTATTTCATAAGGAGTAACAATGGGTTTTTCTCTCTGCAGATGTGCTACCCGCTAGGCCCATTTCAGCCCGCTTGTAATTTTACTTCATCTTTCGAAATTGTTGACGAACAACCGGCTAGCAGATGTAGAAATTCTACGAAAATAATAATTTTTGTTTTCGACTTTTTGCACAGCAAACCTGCGTTCCAGATGACAAGGGTTCTGAAAACTGTTTATGTGTATGACCCTTAAAAAGAAAGCTTTTAGGACCCGAGTATGAAAATCTGCTATTGGACCCGGTGATAGATTCTTACAGGGCAATCCTCCGATTTTGTTACAAAATTGTTCATTTTGTTATCAATGTGAATAACACTAATCACTTTAATCATTTCTGACATTTCTTTTACAAAGATTAATATCGAAATATTCGTCCGAAGACTATAACGAGTGCTGCAGCAGTGTTTTTTTTTTTTGTTTGATGTTTGGAGGTTTTGATATCCATCACATTTTTCAGCACATTTGGTAAGAGGTTATATAGTTTTAAAAGCATTACAGTACAACTTTCTGCCGTTAAGGTAATGTTGTGGTAGTCTGATTACCGACTCATATCTCATATTGTAATTGACAAAATCCCCAGATACATTATACTTAGATATATTTTTTTAACAAATACACATTTGAATATGTGAAGTGATATGACAATTAGAATGCCTAAGTCCTGAAATAGGTTTCTGCACGAGTACTTTCGATCTTTGAATGTCATTGTTCTCAATACTTTTTTTGTATTATTAAGATAGACTCAATTTTCTTTGAGTTTCCCCATGCGGTTATTGCATAAGATAATGTAGAATTAACATATGAGTGGTAATGCACTAGTAGAATATTTCTGTCTACAAATTTTCTTTACTCCATAGTACAAAGCAGTGAGATGAAACTATTTTGGCCACATATTCAATATGAGTGTACCACTCTGAATGTGAGTCCATATTCACTCACAAAAAATTAATAACATTTGACTGGCAAAGAGAAGAATTATCAGATCTCACTAGTAGGCTAGACTAGTAGTCCAGATTTGAGGCAGAAAATTATAATAGATAAGTTTTCAGGATATTCAAGGTACAAGGTAATTTTTAATACTGTAATCATTAGGAGCTCTTACAATATCAGTGTTTCAGTGTTTTTGGAAAATCAACCCTTAAAGGGGTGAAAGTTTGTATGAGGATTCCGTTAGTTTTGAAGTTATTCTCATGGAAAATGAGCGTATAAAATTATGACCTCGGAATCCACGCGGATAAAGCCGAGGGCATAAGTTATTTTTCATAATTTCGTGATAGTCCTGGCATGATTTTTCCATTAAAGGATTCACTCCAAACCAAACAGACGGAAAATCGTAAAGTGAATGCACTTCGATATGGCTTGACACAGTTGAATCAGCCCTCTTGGGACTTGAGTACTATAACAAGTATTTTTTTGTCCTAGTGATGTGAACACTTGAGAACCAAGCTTTGGGGCAGCGAAAATATCCAATTGAGCATTGGGAGGTTGCCACAAGCTTCATCGAGAAACCAATACCGAGGCTATGTGTGAAACTCGTAAAAGAGATAAAAATGGTCATAAATAAATTCTGAAACAACAGGTGCAGCGGAAAAGTCGCCGGATGAATATCGCAAAAATCAATATGAAAAAGCCCCGGAAAGTTCATAAATTTTTCATCCGAACAACTAATGCATTTTAAAATGAAATTGAGTTATCATCGATCTCGCACCACTCGGGGGGCCGGATTAAACGAATTAGTGTGCGCGCCAGTGGAATATTGCGGGCTATGGGAATTTAATCATTGCTGCCAACCGGCACGATCAGAGCGAATCTCGGTTTTTCAGGAATAACTGCTATTTATTCATTCGTTTCTACGAGCTGTTCTCCCGATACTGTGTTTGTTGTAAGGTCTCATTTGTTTCCAAATAATACGTTTCCGCTTGGCTTGACATAGTTCGAAATTTCAGCGCAACTTTGAAACGCTGCCGTCTCGAAAACTTTTACAGTACAAAGTTCAATGTTCAAACTTGTCGGGTTGTTATTTTGTTACGATGATTTATTTTTACAGTAGTTGTCAAGAACGAAATATGAGGTAGAGGCACATATTATGCATCTTTCCTGCACCCTCAAATATCCCCGTTGGAAAACGTTTAATGTGTTTTTGTTAAATGTACAAAAAAATTTAAGAAAAGATCCGGCAGTCAAATGTCTGGTAGCGGGTTGGGGTTTCTTGTTTTTCGAATTTTTGGGTGGGGCGCCACTAAGAGATCAATTTCCGATATTTAATTAGAATGATATATTATGCTGTCTTCCATTCCCATTCAGTAACTAGTAGGATTTTTTTAATGATCTTTAATTAAAAAACCATTTAAAATTTTGAAATGGAAGCATATTCGTTTGATAGAATCATAATATTGCGGTGACAAAATGGATATTTCAATGCAATGCTAAATTTCTTTGATTTGAATATATCAATCTCCAACTCATATTGAATAAAAATTAGTTTCAACACAAATATAATATTAATTCATTGAAACAACGGAAATAGATTAATTCAAATAAAAGAATATTATATTGGTTGATACACTTTGATAAAACCCCTGGTACATCTCATAAATTTTATATTTAAAAATGGTATGCTCCCGCAGCAATGGAAAATGTGTATAGTGACTCCTGTATATAAAACCGGTAGGCATAACGAATTGACAAATTGCCTACCTATTCAGTAATAAACAACTTTGCTAAAATATTTGACCGGAATCAATTTGGTTTCCAAAAAAATATTGGACAGATAATGTAGTGGAAATAAGCAAACAGATAAATTTTCACTTGAGGGCTCAAAAAATGCATGGCTGTTTTTCTCGATCTGGCAAAGGTGTTTGACACAGTCCAGCACGGTGTTTTAAATGATAAATTATATAAGGTAGGAATACGTGGACCAGCTCTTGAGGTCATGAGAAATTACTTGGCATATAGAACTCAACAAGTGAAAATTGATAACCAGCTAAGTGACTCATTAGAAATAAACATCGGAGTTCCACAAGGTACCGTAGTAGGTCCTATACTATTTCTCATGTATCTGAAAAGTATCTTTGAAATACAGCAAATCCAAGGTAATTTGATATCATATGCTGATGATACTGCCAAAGTGTTCTCCAGTGATTCATGGAAATGATTGTATATTGTTGCCATAGAGGATCTTACAAAAATTCAGACATGGTTAAATCACAATATGTTGAGCTTAAATAAAAAAACCGAAGTATATCACCTTCACTCTTTAATCTAAGGACCAACCTAGGAATGAGCTGTTGAAAATACATAAATCAATCTGTAAAAAACAAAATAATGAATGTAACTGGCCAAACATTGAATAAACTACATCAATGAAATATCTTGGCATTTTCTTAGATCAACACATGCGATGGGACGATCAAGCTATGCACGTTACAAAACGAATCAGTCTTTACCACAAATTTGATATTTAAAGAGATATACTCAATAAAAACAATATTATATTACTCTACAATTCACTAGTGGAATCTGTTGTGAGATATTGTATCATTAACTGGGGTGGCCTCTACCTTACACTTGGTGCGCTAACGTGCGCCAAAAGGGCCGTCCCAGTTCCGGAACATCGGACTGTAATGAAGGTCATAAGGTGCGTATTTGTAACTTACTGCACTCGACCTCGTCGTAGTGGTGGTCAATGAGTTCCTAATACCATGAAGGGTGGGATGGTCCGGCCGTATGTAATCTAACGAAGGTAGGTGCGGTGAAAGGGAATACTCCGGTTTCTACTCCTAAATATGAGTATAAGTTTTGACCATGGCCTCTCGGGGGGGGGGGGGCTTTGAACATAACTGGGCTACCCCCAACTTATCATCGTTGCGACGTCTGGTGTAGGCTCTCATGCTCGGTTGCCATATTTGTCAATTCAGTGGATTAACAAAATGATTACTCAATTGAATAAATATTTTCAGTGAAAAGTAAGATGTATAAAAACCATGGTGTATTCACTTATACACGGAAAAAAAAGATTTGTTAATTCAACCAAATTTATTTGGTCACTCTTATTGGCTTGATCTGACTAAATAGAATTCATCCCAAAACACAGGTGTATTCGATTGATGGAATCATTATATTGCGGTGACAAAATTGATTTCTCAATGCAATGCTGACATTTCTTTGATTTGACTTTATGTTCATCTATCGAAACAATCTCCAATTCATATTGATTGAACATTTGTTTTAACACAAATATTTATTTGAATCAAACAACAGAAATGGATTGAAGAATATTATATTGGTTGAATTATATGCGTTAGATGGCGAAGCTTTCGCACAACTGACCCTGTCTCAGATAATGTTATCGGATGGCAAAGCCAACTTATTATCGTTGCGACGTCCGGACTTAAATGTCTGGTGTAGGCTCTCATGCCATATGTCTGTTGTTGGCTCTATTGCCGTAATTGTCAATTCAGTGGATTGACAAAATGATTACTAATTTGAGTACATATTTTCAGTGAAAAAAATCAACTCATTTTGTTGAATGGACCTTTACATTTACGAAAAAAAAATTCCAAAACTTATATAGGTCGATTATATTTCATATGAAACGTCCAATTGACTTAGAATGCCATAATATATTTTTTATTTCGGAAAGATAAGGCGTTTCAAAGTGTACCCGTGACGTCACGTTCATCGAAAACTACCCCCTCCATAATCCACGTTCAGAAACACGCATTACTGTTCTTGTCAAAAATATAGCTCACTGCTTGATATACACCATTAATATATAATTGAACACTGTTTATTGATAGACTCATCAACAAAAAAACCCATTTCAAGAACGGTTTTCTTCATTTAAAACTTTCAAAGTTTCTGAACGGGCCTTCCTTTTGATGAAGAGCGACCATTGGCAACACCGCAAATATTAAAGACAGTTCCCATTAAAATCATATTGACATTTGAGGTTAATGTTTATTGTTTATTTTTATCAACTTATTAATTTCTCAATATCATAAACGATTTGGTGTGTTTATAATGAAACAAGGCTTCGTAAAAGCAGGTTCGGAAAATTTGCCAAGGGTGGATTATGAAATGCTTTGGTTATGCAACGTTCCCAAGAACTAAGTGAACTAATAACTAAGGATTCAACACTAGCAAATCAATGAGCGCCTTTAAGGAACCCCTAGTACAAGAACTAAGAACCATGACTAGAAAGTTGCCCAACTTTTAACTAAGAACTTTGGTTCTTAGTTGAAACGTTCGTGATTGTTTAGATATAATCAATCATAAATGCATTATACTGTGAATATATATGTAGGCTTTGTCTGTTTGTATTATAATATAAATAAATTCATATTCGGTACCTGTTAGTGTTTCCTTCATGTGATGAGTCAAATATTTATTAAGTTTGAACTACTGAAAATATAATTAATAATTTAGAATGAATAGACTGTTCATACAAATTTCGTAAATTTTTTACAAAATTATTTACTTATTTCACACCAATTCTTTGTTGAGGGATACTAATCTATTTTTTACAAATACAGGCTTACATTTTCTATGCTAAAAAATTTGCCTATGGTTACAAAGCTATAGAAAAAAAAATATTTCTGAAGATATTGGCATTCATGAAGAGAATGTGACAACAAACCTTAGAAAACTTTGACATAATACTGCACATTCTAGTTATTCAAAGTATTTTTGCATTTCAATCAATCAAAATAGAAGAAATTATTCTTATCGACAAAGTTGTTAAAGAATTGGTCCACCATATGCTCCTGAAATAAATTGTATTGTGCCATTTGGAGTAGCAGATATTAAAAATTTTACAGTATTGCATTTTTTCTATTCTGACCAAGTCATGGACAGACGAACAGGATCAGAGGGTTTTTCAATTTCCAGGCAATAATTGAATTAACTTTCTTATAGCGACCTCTGAAAGGGATCGGCAAATTTCTTTCAATTTCAGATATGTCAGGCCAATATATAAGCTCTTATAAATAAACAATTTGCCATCATAGGCACAGCTTTTGTGAAAATCTCATGAACACTTGATTTACTCATATCAGTCATCAGCCAATCGAGAGTATACATCCCAACCCGTATCTTTTTAAAAGTTATCAGAACATCCATGTATTTAATTTACTCAATTTTGGTAATGTATTTCACAATGTGGTAAACATTTTCAGGGAGCCCCAAATAATATGCAATAGATAGGCGCTGGCGCTGCTGTCCTTCGATATTTTCACAATCAGGATCGGATGAAGACTGACTAGGAATATACTCAGAATTTTTTTTGGTGGTGTTATTTTGGTGAATCGGATAATGTACTAGCTTGGCTACTGCTAGGAGAAGAACTATTCGAAACTCTTGAGTAAATATTTCCCATGGATGTAATGTCACTCAACACAGTTTTACTAGCTGAAGGAGTGATGTTTTCATTTGGTTTGGGTTTCTTCATCGTTGGTAGGTCATATACTTATGATGAAACATTGTCAGACCAATGTCATTTCAGGTTGATATGTGGACAGACATCTTGCTTCAACATAAATTTGGGTCCCCTTGTCTTCTTTCAGCTGGAACCAAAGAACAATATGTTTGTAGGACTGGATATAAAATACAGTACTGATCGATGATTTTGCAAACTTGCATTGAGTGAAATTAAAGATCGTTCCTTGATGTACTCACCTGGAAATGTTCTGCACAAAAGCATATATTTCCGCTTTTTACAAAAGTTTGATTCACTTTCACTGGTGTTCAGACAACCGTGCACATAGCACTTTTTAGACATTTTCATAGTTATTAAAATTAGAAAATGATTTCCGAAATTTTTCAATACCAAACATTCATGGCGAGCTTGTTCATTTGCAGCAGTTCTCTGCATATCTCGTGTCTCGTATCAGCCGTATCAGATATATGCAAGAAAAAGAGCTGAAGAGAGAAAAACGATTGATAATATTCTATTCCGTGAAGCAAACGAACGAACCTATCAAAGTATTAAATAACAAATGTCATTACGTCACAATTCCATGATTCGCAACTCATACAACGATGCCAAATCAACTTTTAGTGAACGGACGTCACGAAACCACTTTTTTCCGGATTATGGAAAAACTACCCATCAGAAAAATAAAATAAAAAATCCCAAGTGATATTAGCACATATACTTTCTAATTACAGTGTTTTCACATAGTGCATAAAAAGGTCCATTGATGTTATATCGAATTCATCAATTCGACATAATTACTTGTTTGAATTAATATTTTTGTTAAAGCAATCAGCAAATTTTGTAGATCTGATTATTCGATTCAACAAAATAATTACATGGTTGAAACAACAAGATATTTGGTTCATGCAAATTAGTTTCAGTTGATTGAAACTTCAAATTCGATCCATAACCAAGAAATAATTTTACTCATTTTGAGATTATATTTTGTCGTGCATATACGACACTTTTTTTTGTTTGATTCAACTAAATTTTATTTCATTCAACAATTATTTTTTCTGTGTACCTCTGAAAGATTGGGACAAACTGGTAGCACACCAGGCCCACTTGATAAAGAGAGCTATGTAGAGTTTCAGATGGCGCCGACGTCAGAAAACTGCAATTACAGATCACACAGAGTGTATTTCTGTCTATGTCTGATCCGTTCTGTGATTTCGATCAGTGCTGTTTGTTAAATCATCTGCTCCTCTTCTGACTATATTTCAGTGATTGGAATATTTTAAAATAAAAAAATATATAAACGTCAACATCAAATATTGAAAAATTGCATATGTTATGATTCATAATCAATTGCAATTTGCCGTATGAATACGGAACGTTCATTCGGCGATATTTCTCGATTTACAAATCGCAAAAAAATGCATTTATTCGGATGAGTTTGTACGAGTTTTCACTGTGATTAGCTGCACCCACTTTGGTACTAATGTAGATGAATATTCGGATCTGTAGCTTTAGGATGCCCACACAATATACAAAAGGAACCCATTTCACAAAAAGTAAGTATTCCTACACACACTACTGAAAAAACTAGCAATTCCTTAAACACAACTTAAATACCAGGCAAAACTATCAACCGAAATAAATTTAAACTACGAACTCCAATAAACGATCAATATGTGACATTTTCCACAATTTATGGACAGAAATATGCAATGTTGACAAAAAAAAATAATAATTTCATACGTTTGAGTTTGACATTTAGCATGGACACAAACATTTTAGGCGCGCTATCTAATGATGAAGTACCAAGCGGCATTTAACTAGATTCATTTGTTATCCCCCAAAAATTCTAAACAAAATCGAATCAGTAAATACACCAGGGTTATTAGGCATCTTAGTGAAAATAGAAGAGATCACGTTTTTTTTTTAATTTATCAATTCGACATAAAAACTGAAATCTGATTATTCAATTACAACAAACAAAATAATTACATGGTTGAAGCAACATTTCTGCCAAAACAAGTTATGAATACAGTTGGTCGATCAAGATATTTTGTTCATGCAAATTAGTTTCAGTTGATTGAAACTTTAAATTTGATCCAAAACAAAACATTTGACTCATTCGAGATTATATTTTGTCGTGCATATACGACACTTTTATTTATTTGATTCAACAATTTGATTTTTTCTGTGTAGTTCGTTGAATATTGCATACTGGCTACTCCCAAAATATGTAGGATGAGAGGTCGACAAGAATAGTTATCCACAACCAAATTGACCAGAAATAGAATTTTTCAATGTGTTTTTCAATGGTGACATCAAGCGTGGCTTTCATTTGAAATGATATGGACCTTCAAGTAATAATAATAATATAATAAGGGCTTTATTGGATATATGAGATTCAATCGATATACGAAGTTGCACTTGAAATGAATAGCTCAACAACATCATTGATTTTCTGATCTGGCAAATGGGTAACAGTTGAAACGCTACTGCATCGCGGAGACTAATGAGACTAAGAATTCAAATCTCGACACTTTTAAGGAATGAATTTTTTATCCTCAAGCACCTCTAGTACGTATATGAAACGTTGGTAATAAGAAACATTTTCATTTGTGAAATACAAAAGCATTGTGGTACAATTTTTCAACATAACTCTTCAATGTTGACGATCCCTTCAAAGCAAAGCTAAATCATAATGAAACACACTGTTATTCGAAAATATATTTTCATTCGTACTCTCGAGCTCTCTTTCATTTGTTCGTGCAAAGTTATTCATCGTTGTTGACGCATGAATAATCATGAAACTCCGAAACGAGTACAGTTTCAGCAGGAAAAATGTGGTCCGTGTTCATAACTTCGAACAGGCGATAAAAAAAACGAACGCGAAACTTTTCCTTGGACTCGTAACCCCCCGACCCGAATACCTCGCTCAGTTTTGGAATTGAATGTCCGCGAGTGATTGATGGAGATGAAGTTGTAACAGACTCCGGCTTAGTCAAGTTAGGTTAATCAAGTTGTCAAAAATATGTGACAAAGTTTCGAAAAGTACAGGTGCTTCCCACTTTCCAGGATTAAATAATCGATGCACTGGTCTCATTTATTTAAGCAGCTGGAGTGTGAGAACTAAAGGGGATAAGATTCTGTAAAATGTTACATGTGAGAGATATAAACCATATGGAGAGGCATGTCTTGGTAAATACCAAGCAAGATTTAGACCTGACCTCTCAAAAAAGCCCAAGAAATCAACATCTTTATTCACTTATGAAAATCATAACCCCTACCAAGCAAAGAATGAATGTAGAATCCCAAACCAGTTAAAATGCCTGATAATAATGACAATGGCAAACATATTGCCATTAAGGTGGGCTTTCAATGTAGTGTATTTTTATTTCAAGTTGCATCAAGAAACGGTTACACTTTGAAAACTCAAATTTAGTAGGTGAACTCAGAAAGGATTAGAGTACTAATTAAAAATATTGAGATTGAATTCTTTTCGAAATTTTAGATTTTTTTGTAGAAAATTGAAGGAAATACGCCAATATATGCTTCTTTTTTATTTCAAACGAAATAGTTCAACTTCCGATCAGAAGCGAATCTCCAGACAATTTCGTTTGGGACATTAACTTGAAATACGAAATGGACGGCGAATAGCCAAATTCAAACACATTGCGAAAAATACTTCCTTATTTACCAACATTCTTAGTCCAGCCGTTTTCGGATAGAGAGCGCCATTGTAAATTTCATTAATCGAGGGCTTACTATTCTTCAATGAAATTGGAATGTAATTTTGATAACGTCTTCAAAAGTATCAAGATATAGAAATTGAAAGTTTCGGATTCGGAGATTATTCATAATCGTATCATGGAGAGTAATTTGGGGAAGGATAAATAAAAATCAACAATTAGTGACGGGGTCCGGAGGTTTAACGTGTATAATATAACGAAGCTTTCCTGACTGAAAATAGGCACACGAGAAATAATTTTTCTTAACTGCCTTCTGAGGACACTGCACCTCTTTGGCAGTTAATTTATTCAATATTTCGAAAATTGTGTTTTTTCGCAAAACGCTGATATTTTTACAAGCTTTTATCCACCTTGCCTTATTTGTTTCTCTGTGATTGTTTTATTTATTTCTCGATTTGTACGTTCGGGTGAAATTTTGAAAAAACCAAATGGCAGACGTATTTCGTGATTATGGGAAGCTTCTATTCAAAATTGTATGTGGGTGTTATTTGAGTCGAAGATAATACATTTTTTGTCAAAATTCATTGATCTAAGATGGCGGCTCCAAGATATAGCGAACGAGTTTTGCAACTATTCTATTTAAAATTGGTGTGTCGGAGTTTTTCTGGTCGGAGATTATGATTTTTTGTCAAAATTCATGAATTTGAGATAACGAGTTTTGTTATTATTGCCCGATTTTATTCAAAATTGGTTGAGGGGATTTTTGGGGTCGAAGATTATCAATTTTTTGTCAAAAAAATTAACTAAAAATAAAAAAAAAATTGAAGACAAACTTTTATACAAATGCATCAGAGGATAAATAAAAAACTATTGTAAAAGACAAGTTTTTATACAAATGCACTACAAACATTTCTTTAATTCTTTGTTGTAGGTTATTCTATGAATAACAAATTCATAAGCTTGCCGCGAATACAAAATAGGTATGCTCCTTGGTGTTTAGGTTTTTTAAGAGAATGAGTTTTGTGATTGATAGTACGGATTTTTGGGGTCGGATAGTATGATTTTGTTGTCAACATCAAAAACATTCAGAATTGAACACTCATATTACAATTATGAACTGTAACAATTCGATTTTGAAGTATTGGAACGAAATATGGTTTCTTGGGGGTTTAGAAGGCGTGTAGTACACATTTTTCCATGGAAGTATTTTTTTCGTAATATATGTGACGTAGGTGAACTATTGTAGTCTTATATTTGTGATTATTTACTTCGAAATGAATTCAGCTAATCAAATGCATTTACCTAACCAATCAAATTCAATATCGGCGAATATACACCATGTTGCTAGTATATCCGCGAATACACACGCTACTTGCTATAAAACAGTAGGCATTTATTGTTTATACCAAACCTACAAAATAATTCAGTCACTGTCAGATGACGTCCAAGTCACTATCAAATTAAAAAAATGACGTCCAACGGTTTCGGAAACAGTATCCTTAGAAGAAATTCGAAAAAACGTAGAAAAACATAGTTTTCTCAAGGGTAGGTATGTTTGTAATAGATAGCTCGATATATAATCTGGTCATATACCACTCGTGATAAATATTTTTCCGCCAATATTGTTGCAGTAATACCACTCGACCAAATTTCTTTAA
Organism: Gonioctena quinquepunctata; assembly: GCA_018342105.1. Lineage (NCBI taxonomy): Eukaryota > Metazoa > Arthropoda > Insecta > Coleoptera > Chrysomelidae > Gonioctena > Gonioctena quinquepunctata. Next base: position 169,092 of record JAFIRS010000592.1, read on the forward strand.
AAAAAATTTGGTGTCTTGAATTTCTACAACAATATTGACACCGAAATGTCAAAGTATACTCACCAAAATATCCATCACTTGTGATATAACTACTGAAAATCACATGCGATGTATGAGAAAAGAAAAATTCAGCGAACAACATACCCGACGTAAAAAAATATCATTTATTTCTTTCTATTTTTGATTCTACAGCATCTTCTATCCACGGAGGCTCATAACATTTTTCATCCCTTAGAGAACGTGTTTCCTTCAGTACACAATCCATATAAAATATTTCTAACGTGGGAACCATTTGTTTTTCTCCACAAAATTTCGTCTATTTCTCAACGAATATTGAGGAAGAGAAATATTCAAGTCGTTCAGAATGAACCGTAAAAATACCACAGATAATGGATTGCTTTTTTGTGAAGTTTTGATGAAAAAATATGTTTTTACATTTTTCTTCAAAATTATGAGCTGCAACGACTCATTCAAACAAACTAACACAAAAGTCGCAATCAAAATACATATGAACCTGGGATTCAAAACTAATATATGACCGGTTGACAATGCGTGATTTTCAAAACTTTACTGCGAAGAAAATCAAAATTCAAAATCCAATAACGATTCATCTACCGCTGGAATAATATAATCTGCCGTAAAATCCGTAACGAGGATTTGCTGCTTGACCTTCAGAGGACAACCCAACTGGCATGTTGCCAAGCCCGCCAATACAATTACGAATCTCTAGGTTCATTTTTTTAACCTTTGTTGGACCTCATAATAATGGATATAACAAGGTTAGATTTCATTTTCAAAGAATGTTATTTCGAAATAACTATTTCACGAATCATTTCTTCCTTATTAATTTCCAAACCAAATGATAATTGATATTTCAAGACAGCTATTACATGGAGTACGTAACTTTATCGGCAACAGTGCCAAAGTGTAGAACTATAATCTTTGACAGTGCTCGCCGGCCGTTCTCCGGTTATTGTCTCGTAGTAGAATTTAGTTTGGACTATAATTACTCATTTGCACGATTGGAGACTTGGATAAATATTCACTATAATGCATGGTGGTCTCTCTATCGGATTAGTTTTACAACGCCCACCTTAAACAAAATGAAATATCGCCAAAATGTGAATGTCACATAGTACTGAGACAAGGGGTCCCTGGCGTATTAACTCTTTGATATAGCCATAGAATAAATTATCCGTGATCCAAATCTAGATGGTGGAGAAACAATCTTCAATAGACCGGATCAGATATAAGCACGTACAGATGATGTTGACATAATATCACGAACCAGTAGCAAGGCACATAAACCGTATCTGACTCAATAATATCTGAATTCAAATTAACCAAACTCCAGTGCCAAAAATATCGAGGAAAATCTCTATTGGGAAAAAGACTGTTGGAACGGTCAGGGAATTCCTCTAATTGGGCACAGATATTAATCCAAATAATAATGAAGAAAAATGGAAATACGGATAATAACAGCTGATAATTATCTAATATCATCTTTCCAGTAAGAGCCAATTCCGATCAATTGCAGTAAGGCTCTACTATGAGACACTATGGAATTTGTTTTTGCATATGGTCTGTGACTAAATGTGAGGAATCCGCATTGCTTGTATGTACTCTTTGTTTGGAGTCGCAGATTCAATCATAAATTACATAACATGGAAACATGTGCATTCTCCACAACCAAGTATTGAATAAGGAGGTTGGCTGGCAATCATTGAGACAATGAATTTTTCAGGAATATATTTTAACCGTCATCTGTGCTCAGGAACAATAGAGAATGTGTATGTTTTAGGGAGGAGTTTTGTCGAGCAAACGGATGACCGGCAAAGGAAAAGGATAGTACTTCCATTTAAGACATAATTCATATTTTCCACAAATCAAGTCTATTTCTGTTCTATTTATTTTTCCAAAAATTGATTGTGTCAATTATTGAATGTCTTACCATCAAAAACTCACTGCATGAGTGAATATTTGAATTTGAGAATCCAACATAAGACGTCTTACTCCAAAATCTTAAAGTCACCAAAGATTAATTATGGAAAAAATTTTGGAGCTTTTGGAAATATCAATATTATATAATCCCTGCAAATAATATTGGATGATGGCAGATTTTACGAAGCGCTAGGAGATTTTATTGGCGTCTGAGCAAATATCTATTTAATAGGTTATAAATGAAATTGCACTTGAGCTACTATCCCTTCGGATTCCCATTACGCCTCGATTATTTTTGATATCGAGTAAAGCAGACTATTGAAAATGGCTTATAGTTGAAGCGAATTATTGAGAAGAGTATTTACTAATAATAACTTAATATTGATATAAGTGATAGGTTTTGTGTTAGTGTAGAAGTGCATAAATATCTAATAATAATAATAAATCATTTATTTCAAGAAAAAACAATGTTTACAAATAATTACTTAAGAAGCACAATAAATTTGAAATTTTGTGCGCGCTTCTATTCAAATCAAAGTGTATTATATTATTGACTTTACCAGAATTTTTAATCTTTTTGAACAAAATAACTACCACTATTCTAACACTTAACCATTTACATATTCAATTATTATATTTTTTATTCTTTTAAATACTCTCATATATACACATAGAATCACTTATCTTGTATTATATTGAAAAGATTACTTAGATTTAGGATCAGAAATATCAGAATGATTAGATATACTATTTAATTAGTTGCATGTGGCATTTCAAAATTTGTACATATTTCGTTCAACAACAAAAGAGTACCACACACAACTTCGGTTTTAGTGGGATTCTCCATGTTTGTTTGTAAGTAATTGTCTCATTTTCATTATGGAATTGCCTTATACATTGATTTTTTATTGAATAAACATTATTATTATGTATCTGAACTTGTCAAAGTCCTATATTTAATATACAGCTGTTGGAAGACATTTGCCTCTTTGAATATATATAGGTTAGCAGTTTTGATTTAAATAAACATATTTTTAATAGCGCTTTTTGAGATACTACCAATTGTGTTGAAATTTTTTTGAAGGTAGATCCCAATATGCAAATTCCATAATTGAAGACTTAGTGGATGAAGGAGTTATGTTATAACCCTTAAAAATCTGTTTGTGCATAAATGAAGGTTTTCTCCTAAATACTCATCTTTTACATTAATGAATCGTTAGTAAGTGAAATTGTATGATCTTTGATAACCACCTGGACACTTAGCTTAGCTAGTCCAGAATGAAAAAAAAATACCTAAAAAACTTTGACCTTATTTAATTTTTTTGTAACATAACACCCACTCGTCTTCAATTTAGAAACGATTCTGCCAAAGCATAATAGATATTTATCGAATATATTTTTGACATAGACTGTCGCAAAATGTAAAATAGAAGAGTATATAAATTTTGTTTTATCAGTGTTTACCGTAAGTAAGTTACAATCTAACCAATGCTTTACCATGGAAATAATTATTTCTGCTTTTTATTAATATCATTGATATTCACACGAAACAAAATCGGCCCTAGAACCTATCCTTGAGGGATTTCACTACACATACATGAATATTTCACTAGTAGATTCTGATACAAGGTATTGATAGAGCTCGTCCAATAATGAAACGACCACTTTGGCATTCCCCTACCTAACAACCAATTCTTCTCGAAGATGCCCGAACTGTGGCTATTAATAGAAATGCCATAGGCGTACCAAATTATTTGGTATAGGCGATACACGAAACGTAGTTTTTGGCGGATGAGTTTTGTGATTATGGTCCGATTTGATTCAAAATTGGTATGTGGGGGTTTTCGGGGTCGGAGATTATGAATTCATGAATTCAAGATAATAACTGCACTACCTATTTATTAATCAAACAAACCCAACCCTTCAAACGCTGCATGCCATGACGCTGGTGAAGATTCGCCGTAGCATAAGCTGCCACAGCAAATCGTGTCCACTCGTATTTTCCCCCTCTCTACCTACCAAACGGTCGTTTCAATATTGGACGAACTCTATCCAAAATATTTCCACCAGAATGAATAGATATATAGATATATTTGATCCTATTTTTGAATAGAAATGTACCTATGGCCCCATAGTGGGTACTGATAGCAAAGCTGGCGGTATTGAAAGTAACTTTTTGGTTTTAGTTACCACTATACAACACAAAAAAATGCAGAACACAACACGGCACGAAACTTAAAAATCATTTAAGATGCTTGAATGTTCTGCCGTTATATGTAGGTTCACCCATTACATGTAGGTTCACCCATTACATGTAGGTTCACCTATTACGTGTAGGTAGGTTCAGCACGTATCCATTAGCTACAACAGGGGTATATGTCAAAATTGTGCGGAGGCTTTCTCATATAGAAGACGAGTACATTTCATTTTCCGTATGGTTGGTGTCAATCAACTTGTACAGGGTGTTTCATAATCGAATGCTAATCCTAAAAGGCGATAATCCTAGGATAATTTAAAGAAAAATTCAATATATGAACATAGATCCGCAACTGCTTTATTTCTGAGATATAGGGTGTTGAAATTTAACAAATAAATGTTTTCCCAATATCTCTAAATCCACATCGTTATAATTGCCTATAGAAAAAAAAAGGAAAGTACAGTAGCGTGCAGATTTCAGGGTTTTTTTTTAATGGGATCCCTGTATATTATTGAGTTTTTGGAATGATAATTTTTAACTGATTTCAAAAATATACCATATGTTACCCCTATCTTATACCGTTTTGGAGTTATTAAACGTCGAATAACTTGGTTAGACTGGTTTCTACTGTAAATACCTATCCTATGAAAGTTAACATTTTTAAAGTAAGGTATGAAAATCACAACTATATTAAGTTTGTTCAGTGACGTTTCTTTAATGGAATAATCAAAATGATTTACAGTGAGGAAGAAAAAGTTCAAATATATATTTGTTATATATAAAACAAAAAAAAATAAACGTTCAGCAAAAAGTACATATAGGTTGTTGTATCCAAATCGTCCAACACCGTCAGAAGGTACATTCTGAAAAATTTACCAAAAGGTGAATAATACCTTCAGTTTCAGTAGGAAAAAGCATGTAGTTCAAGAAAGCCAGGAAGAACATCTAGATAAACTGCTTCATTTCGAAAGTAAGCCTATCCATACTAATACGCGAATAGACTTTTTTGAAACATTGTATTATTTTTTAGAAAATTCTGAATGTAGTTTAAAAAAATGTAACCGATCAATTAGGTAATAGTTTTACCCAAAATCCAACGTACTTAAAGATACATACAGTGCTTTTCTTTAATGTCCCCCCCCCTTTTATTTTTTGAACGGGTCAACTCAAAAAATTGAAACTTGGGATAATGAAATTGATGCATGAATACTATATTTTGGAGTAAAATTGACAGATAAAACTTTCAAGATGTCGACTGGGCGCCACCTGGGAAAAAAAATTAAATTGAAAGGGGGTCTTGTGACACATCCTTTTGAAGCTCCTGACGAATACTTCACAACCCTAGAATATAAAGTCAATATCTTCACCTACTACAAAATGGCGGAACATTTAATAATTGCCTGAATACATCGAAGTTTAACTTCATAATTTGAGGAAAGAAGCTGAGTTCAGTTGATGCTCGAAATGGTTGCCTTGAGCTGCTTGACATAAGAACAGCCTATCGGATATTTCACGCCGAACATTTTCGAACACAGTAACGTCGATATTTCTACAAATATTCATTATTCTCTGCCGTATATCCAATATTGAGGCAGGTTCAGTTTCGTACACCTTTTGCTTCAAAAAAAGTCTACAGGTGTCAAATCTGGCGAGCGGGCTGGCCATTCCGTAGGACCTCGACGGCCAATCCAACGACCCAGGAAAGTATTATCCAAATAGTTTATTACTTGTCCGTAGTGATGTGGTCCATTTTGTTGGAATACAATATCCATATCGAATTCATTAGGATTCGCTTCGACCATTTCGGTGATTAGAGGGTCAACAGTATTTTCCAGCATATTCAAATACAGTTCCCCTGTTAAATTTTGTTCAATGAATAGAAGTCCTACAATATGGTTTTCCAATATTCCTGCCCGGACGTTAATTTTTTCTGGATATTGAGTAAGAGTTTCCCGGAAAATGTGAGGGTTGGTGTCACTCCAATAACGGCAATTTTGTCTGTAAACCTTGTCTGTAAAATGTAGATTCGTCCCTGAAACAAATATTGTGGAGATAGGTAGGATGCCTAGCAATGGTTTCCGTCATAATTTCGCAGAATTATGTTCTTCGATCAGGGCCATCTTCAGTTGACTGGTGTACCATTTTGATTTTGTATGGATGATACTTATTCCTCTTCAAAAGTATCCACACAGTAGAAGGACACACCTCACAAACATTCGCGACGGAGGAAGTAGACTGTTGAGGATTTACTATAATCTCACCAATCATTTGAACTTGCTGTTCTTCCGGAATGGACGGATGACCTGGAGGCTTTTTGTACTGTACACTACCGGTAGTTGTAAGTTTGGTTACAAGTTCTCTCAAATATTTTCTACAGATAGGACGATTCGGGAAACGATCATTAAAAATTCTTTCGGTTTCGTGAAAGTTACGCGTCGCACCGTAAATAAAAATCGCTTCGATTTTTTCTTCCAATGGACGAGAATTGACCATTTTAGAGATTGTTCACGTGGTACCTATTTACTAGTGAAACCGAAAACTAAATGAGGATATTCTAACTGAACATTGATGTTCGTTGTCGTACTAACATTTCTTGTCATTTTTTGTTCAAACAAAAAATGACCCATCAAACCTTATCGGATTGTTGTGATTGCCATATGGCAGAGAAAAATCAATATTTCTAGATGTATCGATATAATTGTGTTTGTATTCAGGTAATTATGAAATGTTCCGCCATTTTGTAGTAGGTGAAGATATTGACTTTATATTCTAGGGTTGTTAAGTATTCGACAGGAGCTTCAAAAGGATGTGTCACAAGACCCCACTTTCAATTCAATTTTTTTCCCAGGTGGCGCCCAGTCGCCATCTTGAAAGTTTCATCTGTCAATTTTACTCCAAAATATAGTATTCATGCATCAATTTCATTATCCCAAGTTTCAATTTTTTTAGTTGACCCGTTCAAAAAATAAAAAAGGGGGGGACATTAAAGAAAAGCACTGTATAAAATTTTACCCGTACAAGTTTTAACAGAGCTCATAAGAGAAAAAGGCTGGAATTTTGTCAGATGATTCAAAATTTGAATGAAGATCCGGATTATTTAACTAAAATATTATTATGGATTGATGAGTCATCCTTTTCCACGGTAGGAGTTTTCAATAGGAAAAATCAAAGGTTGGGGGAAAAAAGGACAACAGAAAAAGATTGGTAAAACAAATAAAGAAAACAGGAAATAAAACTGTTGGCGTTTGGTGCGGAATTTTTTGAAATTGTTGGCCCTATATTTATTGATTATATATCAACAGGCTATAAAAAAATACTCATCCCAGAAGTAGAAAATATTATTTTACAGAATTTTTCGAAAACTCAGCATGCCAGTATGATTTGGATGCAAGATGGGGCAACCCCGCATAGTGTCCTACCCGTTCAAGAACATTTGAATAATGTATTCCCAGTATGGATAGGAAATAATGGAAGTATTAAATGGCCACCTAACAGTCCGGACTTGATCCCTATGGATTCATTTTTCTGGGGATTTCTAAAAGGCATTGTTAATAGTTATATTCAACTCATTAAAAACACGATTCGACTTGAAATAGAAAATCTGAATGTCAATAACGAAGCAATTTCCAATGCACTTATAATATTGAACATCTTTTATGAGTTATCATGTTACTTACATTTCTTAAATGAATGTTTGTTATCTATTTTTGTATAAATATTTGAACTGTTTCATCCTCACTGTAAACCATTTTGATTATTCCATTAAAGAAATGTCACTTAACAAATATTTGATATAGTTGTCATTTTCATAGCTTACTTTAAAAATGTTAACTTTCATAGGATAGGTATTTACAGTAACAACTAGTCAACTAAATTATTCGACGTTATAACGGTATAAGATAGGGATATATTTTTGAAATCAGGAAAAACAGATCATTCCAAAAATTATATAATATACAGGGTATCCCATTAAAAAATTATTCCCTGAAATCTGCACGCTACTGTATTTTTGATAACATTTTATCAAAATTCAGTTATAACCACACAACTTTTATCTTTAATTTTTTTTATATAGGATATAACCCGGTACCAAAATTTAAAAAAATACAAGGCGGTTTCAGAGATATTGGGGAAAGCTGATTTTTTTGTTGAATTTCAACACCCCGTATCTTAGAAATAAAGCGATTGCGGACCTATGTTCATATAAAGTATTTTTCTTAAAATAATCCAACGATTATCGCCCTTCAGGATAAACATGCAATTATGTATACACTTATATTGTGTAGTGTCTTTAAAATAATGTGAAAGTGATGTTTCTACGTGGACACTGAAAATAGTAACAAGTTCTCCAGATAATACATCTCTTGCAGTAGTCGATGCTGGTGATATTGGAAATGGAAAATTATGACTAACCTGTTGAATCCAATGCAGAAGAACTTTGGCGATATGCGAATCGGGAGGCGGAGGCGCAGGCAAACTCTGTAAAGCAGTTACCAGATTATTGGCTGCTTCTCTGACACCTGGCGGTGAGTTGGCGAAGCCATAATCCGGTGAGTGAGCTTTCAGAGAACCACTATTGCCTGAAAAAAAAAATTATTAGATGAAAAAATGGCAGTGGAATCTGTGAATTGATTCCATCGACACAAGAGGCGTCGACTCTTGAATACACTGATATCTTCAGATAATGTAGCTTTATTTATTTATCCCATGAATGTTGTTTGACAGCATATTTCAATATATAGACTGTTTCACTGGTAAACAAATATTCACAATTGGAACTGGAATAGGAGTATATTAGCCTGTAACTAATTATTCCGAAAGTCTAGGCAAATCCCCGAGCATTTTCAAAGCTGAAATCTACGCCATCGGAAAATGTGTCCAGTTCAATATAGAAAGAAATTTTCGCAGACAAGAGATTATCATCATGTCGGACAGCCAAGCAGTCATTAATGCTCTGAAGTCCCACAAGATGGTTTAGGAATGCCTAGAGAAACTAAATGCGGAATGAATACCAGTAATCCAGTAAATAGAGGAGGGTTACCTTACAAACGGTCCGGTAGTTCTAATTTTTTTATATGTTGTCTAGGATGGTTATTAAGTGTTTAAAATGAAAAATGCCCCTCCGCGTCCGCCGCCATATTGAAAAAACCGAAAAAAATCGGAACTTTCGGTGCATTTTAGCTACAAAAGAGTTCCATTCAATGTTGTGAAGAATAAAAGTTCCTATGATTTACGTTTTGAAGTCTGTTTCTAGGACTGATAGTTAAGGAGATATGCACTTTTAAAAAACTAAAAAAAATCGCATTTTCCCGAAATTTGTCAAACTTTTAACTTTAGAACGCTGTAATTCAGGGATGGCTTATTCTAGGAAAACAAGTATCGAAATAAAATTTGTAGGGAATTTAATTACCTACAAAATGCATGTACATCTTTCTTTACCAACCTTACGGAGTGGGAGTAAACATAAAAGTTGAAACAACGTTCCATGGTCGTTATTGACAGTGGGTACCTTCTTCACAAGGTTGTACAGAACAGAAGCTCGACCTTTGGTGGGATTTGCCAGGATTACGTCAAGTACGTTCAACATCACTATAACACCGATGTGATGGTGATTTTTGATGGCTACACTACAGATCCTTCTCAACAAGGGACCAAGACTGCTGAACGAGCAAGAAGGTACAAGGCAAACTCATCATCAGACGTGGTGTTTGACAGAACAACTGTCAACACCACACCTCAGGATAAGTTCCTGGCCAATAAGGGGAATGAGGACCGATTCGCGAAGCTGCTCTCCAGGGAAATGCAAGTGTCAAACATAGCCACAGACCAAGCTTCCGAAGATGCTGACAGGTTGATAGTTGCCACAGCTAAATGCCTCTTCCCCACGTACGACCCCGTCATCATTGTCGAGGAAGACATTGACCTACTCCTCCTGCTGACTGGCACAATACCTGCGGTGAACAATGTCCACCTCAAAAAACCAGCGAGAGGGAAACATCCAGACGCAATCTACTCCGCCTCCTTCTACAAGTACAACTCCACAGGCTGTATCTTGCTCCTGCACGCAATATCGGGCTGCGACACCACTTCAAACATTTTTTGGTTTGGAAAGAATAAATTCTGCCAAGACCCATCATTGCTGGAGCAGGCGGAGAGGTTCGAGGACCCCGCTGCCAGTTGCCAAGAAATTTCAGCAGCAGGGGAGAAAATCTTGGTATCCCTATATGGTGGCAGTAGAGAACAGTCGTTGAGCTCCCTTCGCTATAGCAAATTGAAGACAAGTACCATCAAGCTCAATCTGGCTAAACTACCTCCGACCACTGACGCAGCACATTTCCACTTCATGAGGACATACCACCTTGTCATGGAGTGGATGAGGAATGTCAAAGACCCTATCGAGTGGGTCTGGTGTAGAAAAGCTGTAAGACTGGAGCTCATCAGGATGAGTAGACACGCTGCTCCCCCAAACCTGCTCATGGCCATCTCTTGCAGATGCACAACTGGCTGTATGGGGGCGTGTGGCTTTAGAAAGGCGGGCCTAAAGTGTTCCGCACTTTGCAAATTCTGTGTTGGCCGAGAATGTAATAACAGGAATGAAGTCATCGTCGACGTCGAAGTCGACGCCGATCTAGTAACTTCACTATTTGACGTAAATGAAGACTCCGACTTCATTAACTCACCCCCTACGAAACGAGCAAAGCGCATGTAAATTTGTTTTCTTTTCAGTTCTTAGTTCAATTACTACCGATTTTTGTATGATTATTACTGCCTTTTGTTCTCACTTTGTTTGAATAAATTAATCTTTAAAAAATGTATCTGCTGTGTTGGTGGGTTATTTGAAATTGAACATCCCCTCTCACCAGTAGGTACTCAAGTGAAATAGAACCTGTCTCATGAGCATTGCGCTGTAACATGTAAGAAACTCAAGTAGGATTGGTATAAACTCCAAATTCAAGCCAAAACTGGAAAATGATTAGTGAATTTTTTAAGATACAATGTGGAGTCACAATAGCCAAAAAAAGCAATATGCCGTTGTTTTAACTTTAATGTATAGGAAATTTCATCCTTTACAACTCTGAGTGGAACTCTTTTGTAGCTTAAATGCACCAAAACGAAGATATAAGCAAAAATCGATTTTTTCAATATGACGGAGGGCGCGGAGGGGGGGGGGAGAGAATTGTGCATTTTGCATTTTGAATTTTCAACACTTAATAACCATCCTAGACAACATATCAAAAATTAGAACTACCGGACCGTTTGTAAGGTAACCCCCCTCTCTTTGTCTCTATTCATTGGGTTGCACAATACTTATGAACTTGAAAAAGAAGTACATAACAAATGATCCCAATACTGGATAGAATCAAAGGGAATAATGCAGGCCAAGGCACTACTGGGAAACTACAACCAGAAGAGATCACATGACTGCACCAATAAGAGTAAAAACGAGCTCAGAACCCTAACAGGAATTCTAAAAGGGCACTGCCGGTTGAGAGGGCACCTTAAGAAAGTCGGATTAGTAGAGACAGAACAATGCAGATTTTGCAGGGAAGACGACGAAACCTCTATCCACATTCTCTCAGAATGTCCTACCCTGCAAAATCCGAGGGTACGATATCCTGAACTTTTTAAAGTCACAGGACTGGGGGAACTGCGATAATCGTTGAGACATCCTAATCGGCTGGGTAGCAGAAAGGGAACACAATAGACCTTATAGGTCGCAGGAGGTACCAATTAAATATATTATTACCAAATCATAAGCGTAGATGTAGCCCCGGCCTTTGATAGCATCCACTTGATTTTCTTGTTTTTTAATCCAGCCTATTTTTATTTCACTAATTTGAACGAATAAGCTTTCTTTCAATTGCATGCAGATTATTATCAAATAGTCTTATAGTGAGAATTTCACGGAACTGTCAAAAACCCAATGAAATTGCTCCTAATGATAAAACATATCCAATAAGGTTGAAGCTTTGTTGATTATTCTCTTCTGCAGCGAATACGATAATACCACCAGCTCGATATCCTTTCATTTAACATAAGAAAAACAAATATAGTAACTTTCAAATGTACTCTTGAAGATAATGAGATGATTGAAAATAAAGATTGCACAAAATTTTTGGGTCTTTTTATTGACAGCAATTTGAAGTTTGAAGCAGACGTCAAACAACTGAAGAATAAAATCTCCTCAGGGTGCTATGCAATGAGAATTATTTCAAGGGAGCTTGGTACTGCCACGGCTATGACCGCATATTATGCATTAATTGAATCTCAATTGAGATATGCTATACCTTTCTGGGGGGTATGTAACTCCAGTCTGCTGGAGTCAGTACTTAAACTGCAAAAGAGAGCCATCAGATATGTGTTCAAACTAGGACCACGCAATTCATGTAAGCAGTTATTTGTAGAAAAAAAGATATTGACAGTTGTGGCTCTCTTCGTTATGGAAAGTGTCTGTCTTATACATAAACATATTTCAAAATTTGAAAATATTTCATCGTGTCATAATACTCGCCAAAAATCAAAAAATAATTTAAAATTACCCTTGCCTTCCTCATCCCTGGTAAAGGACTCAATTTTCTATAACGGCGTCAAAATGTATAACCACTTACCGTCTCATTCTAGAGAGAGCCACGATAGTACTGAAAGCTTTAGAAAATATATTAAAAAACTACTCGTGAGCAGACCCTATTATAGTTTGTAAGAATTTTACGATGACGACTTTCACTAAAAAAATGTGAACTGTCTTTTGATTTGTGATTTTATTGCTTTTATTGTATTGTATACTCGATTAGAGCGATGCTTATAAGTCGAAAAATTGACAAAATGCTCAAATAACATTTTTCATTTTTTATATCGATATTTTATTCATGTATTGACATTTATTTTATTAAATAATATGTATGTGTTTGTATATATGTATATGTATATATACTAAATGTTCAAAGAACAATTTTTATAGGTGTACATTTATTTTATTTTATTTATTTTACATGCTTGTGCGTATATAACCATTATTATTTTGTACTGTTTACCTTTTACTTTGTCAACAAAACTAGATTTTATCGACAATAAAGCATATTTTGATTTGATTTGATGGTAACTGAAATTCTGACGCATAACTGACGTTTGAATATCGTTTCGCTTTCGAAATATTAGTCGGTGATTCCAACAAGAAATGGAATCCAATAGATGGGAAACTGCTACAAATGAGCAAACAAATTCGTAAATAGTATTTCATTACTGTTCATTCAATGTTCAAAATTTCAATTGTAATGAATTGTAATTTTCTATGTATCTAAAAGAGTTGAAATAAATAATTGTTAAATTCTCATACAAAATACAACTCGTGTCGATAAAATTGTCCTGAATATTCTTCTCCTTCACAATTACCCGTTATCATAAAATATTAGGCAATACAACTCGTGCTACGCACTCGTATTTCCAAATTTTATGATAACTCGTCAAGTGAAGTCGAAGAATAATCGGCAATTTTATCGGCACTTGTTATATTATACATGATTATATACACTCTCCTTCAGATCAGAATGAGAACGAAATGATATCTAGGCATTTCATCGTTTCCATTTCATGCAGCAGACCTATTTATTCGGTGTTATTGTTACACATCACATTGATTTTTCCGACGTACGCAAGACAATAGATCCGTAAAAGTAATATATTCCTCTGGCAGGAAAGGCTGGATCAGTATTATTCCTGTTTTGCGCCGTTATAGAAAGCTATGATGCGTATGGGGTGGGCAAATCCATCATGAGAAGCAAGAAGCAATACATCGACGTTGGGTATAATGGAAATGTAATCCATGATAAAAATTCATAATTCACTGGGGATAACTGGTTTCCATCTAACTATTACTGTACCGCGAAAGTATGATCTATTAAAAAAATAAAGATAGCTCACTAGTTCTGAACAACAAACCAAAGAAACACTCATATAGAGTTCTCTATTGAGACTGGAATAGAACATCAAATAACAATCTGAATGAAAATGAAAATTTTTTACTTTCAGATTTTTCTCTTGAGTTAGTGTCCTTTCAAAATATCTATCAGATGTAGTTCAATGTCCAGCGTAACTTTAGCCGGAGAAATAGTTGTTTTCTGTTAGATATTCACAAAAAAGAATTTCATTTTTATCGTGGAGTTTTCGATTTACAGAAAAATATTTCTATTCAATATTCAATGAGAATGTTTCTCGTTTCAACATGAATACCCCCAAGAGGTTATTTTGTACGATAGAAGATAGTGACTTAAATGTATTTATTTTTGAATCGCAGATGATTCCACATCTGATTTTATAAACACATGTTTATATTTTCAAACAAATCAATCTAGTAAAAAGTTTGCTGCTTCATCACTGTGGACGAAATATTCCACGTTGAAAACCATTCTGAAAGTGCACAATAATATACATATCGATAATTTGGATAGCATTGTTGGCCAAATTAGGTTAGGATGTGTACCCTTCTTTTACGTGAGATATTAACGAAGCCATTTCTAGGTTTTTTGTTCTTCTAACAGTATTTTAGAGTTTAAGGTATCCTTCAAAGTGCAAACCATTCATTCTAAAGTTAACTGTAATTGTTTTGAAGTCAATTAATTTATGTTCTAGTGAAATTATTGTATGTTAGTGCCATACATTTTTCATAGCTAGGCATAGTAATTTTTATGTTTGATTATTTCCAGTAAAATAATGTTCGTCAAAGAACTGCACGTAATAAATTTCGAATCAGTAAAAAAGTCAACGCCAACGAATGCTGAAGAATGACCAATCCAAAAACACCATTAGCCCCACAGTTGTTTCTGAATGGGGTGTTTTCAGCCAAAACGAGCTGTGTTTGATAGATGAACCGAGTCTTTTCACCCAACCGGAACTAATGCTTTTCGTCGCCATCCATTGATTTCCGATATTGGTTCATTAATTGGTGCTTATCTGTATTCCGTGATCGAAATAACTCTGTGATCATAAATGTTTATGAAATGAATGTGAATAACATAATCAGGTGTACTGGTGTACGGGGAAATTTTGAATCACTTCCATGAGTGATAAACGTGACAGTCGTGATGAACTTATAAAAACACATTTTTGGGGAATTACAAGTTTTGTTGAATGTTAATGACGAAAGTTCGTGGCAACGATTAAAATTGGTGTTAATTCATACCCATATTTTATCCTAATATCTACCCGATCCGGGAATGAATTTTGTTATTTCAGCAAGTGGATCGCAACCAGAAAACGACGACCAGAAAAGAAACTAGTAATATATACCGGGTTACCACGAGGTGAGGTACGCCCCCCAATAATTTTTATATGGTTTTGAAGAGACAGGTTTCAAATTTGGTATGTCGCTATGGTACTTGAATACATTTATTTTGACATCCCAACTTAAAACTGTTCTTTTTTTTTTCGCTACCCTTGGAAACTAAAAATCTAGGTTTACGGGTTGATGAAGAACTCAGATTGTCTAGACACGTAACTATCTCTGCCAGAGCTCGTATAATGTACTGAGACAGTTGTATCCTAATCGTTATATTCTATCAACTAAAATAAAACTCGAATTGTGCGAATCTTTGATATTATCCAAATTATCTTATTGTGATAACATTTACGGTCCAGCAATCTTACAGACCGATGCTTTGCGACTTAAAAACATTCAAAATTCCTGTATTCGATTTTCTTATGGTATTCGAAAATACGAGCATATCAGAACTAATATAATTCAGTGAATCTGGGTGGCTAAAATTAGAAAGCCTTCATCTTTTAACTCATAAGGTTCTACAGACAGGTGAACCATCATATTTGCGCGAATGACTGATTACATTTATGAACTAAACCAAGTGAATAGCAGTCGACGTCGACGATGATGTTAGAGTGATAGGTAACGGGTCTTGACGGCCATTGATAAGTACTTTCGATCGTCTATTCATTCTAACACTAACATTAAATTATGGAAAGAAATGATTCACAAGTGTGTGTCGATCCTATGTCCTCAAATAGATCAGTTGGTAGAGCGTCTGACTAGAGATGAGAAGGTCGTGGGTTCGACTCCCACTTGAGGATGGTTTTTTCTTTAATTTAATAAATTGTCCAATATGCCACAATTTCCTTTTTCATGTATTTCTCTCAGATACAATTTTCCACTTTCGTATTATATATTTTTATTGGTGAATAAAGTCGATTATTGTTATTATTATTATATGACACTCTGTAAATTTGAAATTGGTTGAAAAATAGCGGAAATACAGTTGATTTTTCAATCGAAATAAGGTTGGCCATGAAAATCAAACTCAACTTATCAGAGGAAGCTTCGAAGTAAGATCCAATTGAAACTTGGGGTCCCCATGAAATTTCACCTCAAGGACGGATCCAAGTGGGGTCCATGGAGTCTAGACTCCCTCCGAAATTGTTATAGAGATTAGATACAACACACGAAATCCCTAAATACATCACCAAAAATGCCTTTCTGTCTGAGATGCCTTGCGGGTGACGGCCATCGCAGAGGCGCACAGTGGACTATTTGTGCAAAACCCTGGCCAAAAATATGTATTTCGAAGTTAAAACCACAACTGTTGACTTTTGACTTACTGGTAAATATTCCTAAAAATATCTTAGTTTTCGAGTGACTTCCAAAGATTAACTTTTTCAATCTGATTTTCCTGAACTCTGATCTACGTCATCTTCTTCAAAAGGCTCTCCATCCTTAACCAATTCGTACAGAGCTAGTCTACTCAATTCCTTTTCCATCTTCAGAAGTTGAAAAACGAAAATCCTGTAATGTGCCAGTAAAAATATAGTGCTGAAACGTAATTAAACTCCACTCCAAAGAAACCTGTTCTTCAACTGAGGCTAGGAGAACTCCTGGATGTTACTTATGCTCCTGAAAATGTTGTGATCCACGCACCGGTTAGTCAGTAAAATGATGCACTTTTTACAATAATTGAGAAATTTTTAAATTGTACACTTTTGGCCAGGTTTTTGCCTTAAATTCTCCACTGTGCGGCGTACGTCTCTCACGCCAGCAACCCACCCCACATCTGACCTCACCTAAAATTTTTGTTTTTAAAAAATTTTGCCCCCCCCCCCGACAAAAAATTGTGCTTAATGCACCTACCATATTATAAAAAATTGCCTCAGAACCCCCATAAAAACGCTCCCAACTACCATTTCTTAAATACCGACAAGATTTTTCAATTCATCGTGTTGAAAAATTATGAATGATCAGATTAATCGAGTGATTACCTCGCAGAAAACACCAACCAAGAAGAAAAATAGCGGAATTTTTTAAATTGGGCAATCCTGAAAGAATTATTTCAGAAGGACGACGGCAACGCTGGGGCGGTTATTGAAGTATTAAAGCGTCACTGTGGCTGTATAAGCACCTCACTTGCGGAAAGATATGTAGAAGAGTTTTTGGAAAGTAAAACAAAGGTCCAAGGTAGGGAAACGTTTGTACAGGTTCTTCATCGATGTATTTCTGATGGTGCCTTGTTGTTCGGATTACCAAGCAACCAAGAGATTATGCAGATACACTGAGGGACAGCCTGTTAAAACTCCACGAAACAGCTCGGAATACATTGATATTGGCAAGGGACAGGATGAAAGCTCGTTATGATTTGAAAGCCAATTCAGGAGGATTCAAAGAAGTTGACCAGGTTTGGCTGTACAGTCCACGTGAAAAGAAAGGTGCACTAACACCGTTTTGGGAAGAACGGTACGAGAAAAAGAAGAGGATCAACAATATGGTTTACAGAATCCAACGCAGTCCTAGGACTAAGATGAAAGCTGTTCATCTGGAAAGACTGAAGCCCTACCATGGTGAGACGGCTTTTGACCGGGACGATCAAATTAGAGGGGGGTTGTGTTACGAAAATGATCACACTTCGTCACTGCCGAATTCAATACGCCACCGTATGTTTATCTAGCGTAACGACAAAGGACCCTGCACTTTTTTCTGAATCTTTAGTATGTTATTGTACCCGACCTAGTACCCGAAAGTGTCAATAGGCGCAACTCAATCCTATGACTAATTTCCTAGATACGGGGTGTTAAAGTTGAAAATTGCCCAGTTTTCCGGATTTTTTTTTCTTTAACTTACGAGATAGATTGAATTTCTGTTGCATACACACGTTTACATGTTTTAGTAATACATTAGTAAATACGTACAATTAAAAATATTTATATTTGCAGGGTGATTTACAAATGTATGACGGTAGTTTTTTGCAAAATCTCACTTTCTCTACTGTGACGTCAGGAAGCATATTTTTGAAAGGTTCTCCTCGACATAGTATTTTGACGAGAAAATATTGCACAGTACACATTTCTTATACAGGGTGTTTCATAGAGAGAACCCCTAGACATTTTTTTTTTAGGGTTAATTCAAAACCCAGTTATTTATGGATTGATTTTTGGGAAAGGTAATACCACAAACATATGTGTGCCTCTAATTTCCATAATATTCAAGATGGTTTATTTATAGGAAGGTATTCTATTTTGAGAAAAGTACAAAAACCATGAACAACCTGTATTCTAAAATTTCCCCTGTCAAATGTAACTATTTTCTCACTATATAATGATTTGTATAACATCTTGAGAGCTATGAATTCTACATCCGATACTAAGACCAGTTTTCGAGATACAGGGCGGATAACTGATAAATTTTTTATTTTTCACTTGATCGTTACTGCTTTATAATACCTTGGCAACGGTTGCTATTAACAGACCCATAACGCCCGGGGCGTTATGGAGGGCATTATGAATCGCCCGCTAAATGTTTTTTTTCTGTAGTTCAATAAATTAATTACTCAGAAAAGTTTTATTTATAACTGTACATAAAAAAGGGACTAATTATTTTCTCTCAAATAGAAATTACAATTTTGAAATGTTCCTGAAAAATTAGTACCAAGTTTGAAGTTCTGTAAGTTGACCGATGATGAACTCCTCAATGTGCATTCGGTTTCGTTCGGAACGTTAACATTTTCATTTTCGAAAACGGAATGGGCTATCATTGTAGCAATTTTGTTCTTCGAGGAGATACTTTCTTTAATATAGCTCTCCGCTACCGTACTACTGTTCCATTTTCCATATAATTTTAGTTTTTCAAAGGAAGCACCACCTTGAACAAGAAGCGTTGACGACGTTCGGCGTAGACAATGTCCGGTGTAACCTTTCGGGTTTTCCAAATTTAGGTATTTCGCTATGATAGAAGGAACACTTCCTATAGTATTTTGACCTACAGCTAACTCAATGCATTTATCATTTCTGTAGGTTGAAAAAAACCTACGTTGTTTACATCCTTTTGGTCGTAGTGTAATGTACTTTTTAACTAAGTTCAAGGCTCCTATTTCGCTTTCTTCAACAATGGTGAAACTTTTTGAAGTGCAGGTCTTGGTTTCTGGTACCTTGATCAGTAAAACGGCTCCTCTGTCTTCAATGTCATCATCTGTCATCTTGACCATTTCATCACGTCTTAAGCCTTCAAATACGCCCATTACCAGAACAACTTTATGTAGCAGAAAAGTATCATCTGGAGCTTTTCTTATGAAAAGTAATACTCGTCCACCTTCCAATACCTTTGATTTTTTAGGAATGTATCCTTTTGAATTAACTTTTAGAAATGCCATCAGTTGACTGAATGCTGATATATTAATATTTTCTTTAACAATCAATATCGATTTCAGCTGTGAGTATTTGGTCCATAGACTATTTGCACTATATTGTTCAGACTGAAATAATGTAAAATAAATAAAAAATATTTATATTTTTCATGAGATAAACTCACCAGTTCCTGGAAGTATGCCATTAAGACAGTTTCATTTACGGTATTCACTTTGTTTTCATCTTTCCATTTCCGAAAATGGTCATACTCCTTCTCGTATAAGTGTTTGGATTTCACAGGCAGTAAATTTCCTAACGCTTTTTCAGCTTTGAGCGTCACATTCTGTGGGATCTCCATAATTATTATGAACACAACCGTTTTTAGTTTCCTCCACTAACAATCTTGTCAATTCTTACAAAAATGCAGCGTCTTTTTATTAAATAAACAACCCTTAGCAACCTCTTCAATGTTTCCATGGCAATCGCATAGAAGCTCACTTGCCGACCAGAACGCAGTAAATACTATGAGAAGTAATTTATGAAGTAAACAACGTCGTTTAAGATAATTTTTTCGTGAAAAATAAAATCTTGTATGCACCACGAGCGTTACTAGATCCTAACGCCCGGAGGGTAACATTCACCCGAGGGCCTTTGGCCCGAGGGATGAATGTTGCCCGATATAACGCACTTGGTACATAAATAGCTATAAAGATTCAGACAAGCTGTGAGGCTAACAATCTCAAATGTTCGGTTATCACTTCTCAGGCGGTTTGTACCGAATAATATTGGTTTTAATGCCATTACAAGAGGACATTTTATAGCTAGACATGTATCTCCATATAACAATCAGTTGTACAATCCCACTCCCAATCTGTCAAAAGCAATAGTGTACATAGATTGTAATTAAAATAAAATAGATAAAAGTAGTAACTTTAGAATATTACGTCAATTTACTGTTTCTACAAAAAAGAGCATCTCGTGAAACCAGAAATAATAGTAGCTCCCGATGGTTACATATCAGAAGTACGTGGACCATATTTTTCGGATGCATCAAATAACGATGCAGCGATTTTGAACCATGCTGTAGAACATGATTAAATGGAATAAGGAACTGGTTTCAACACGGCGACATCGTGATAGTCGATAGAGGATATTGAGATTCTATAGACACATTTGAAAATTTTGGTATTCAATATTATATGCCAAGTTTCCTTCCACCGCACCAAAAACAATTTACTGCTCTTGAGGCTAACCAAAACAGAATAATTACGACTACTAGATGGGTAGTAGAATCTAGAAATGGTCACTTCAAGATGATTTTTAAATTTTTTCCGGAAAAATATCCACGTCGCATGCAGCTCATTTAAAATAATTTTATCTCATTGCTGGGCTTTAATAAACAAGTATCATCCCTTGATAGAAATAAGTGGAACACTGAAATAGCTAATGAAATGCTGGACAAATTGCAAGAAAATAATTGGGTCCAAATTCGTGTTCAAAATGAAATTTTTTACGGCGAAATGGTCAGTGGAATCGTTTGAACAACGAACATGTACTTCAATTTCCTCGATTAAATAAAGATGTTATTTTAGTTCAAAACTTGGGTTGTATATAACAACAACGCAAATGAGAATCGCGAGGATCCAATAACAGGATACTACTGTACATGTAAATCAGGAGCTAGGACATTGGGTACATGCGCTCATGTTGCTAGTGTTGTATGGTTTTTAGGATATGCTAGACATCAGCAAAATATAAATTTTCCTTCAACCAAACTTTCAAATTGTATTGACGATTCAGGGGAAAGGAATCTGCCAGAAGAGGTGCACATTGGTCCTGAGGTGATTTAAATCCTTACTGACTACTTCTATTTCAAAACATCTCCTTATGTAGAATCACTCGTCACCCATTTTATTTGCACATCTTTTAAATATCAACTCTACCTAAGCTGTATCAGATCTGCTCTGCCTTTTCACGACACTTGTTCATTGTTGTTTCCTATACACAAAAAAGGCGAGTTTAACAATACAAACAGTTATAGGCCTATATCTATCATACCTGTTATCTCAAAAATATTTGAAATCATTCTAAAAAACAGATTATTACAATACTTTGAAAAAAACAATCTATTAAATAATGCTCAATTTGGGTACAGACAGAGAAGATCTACTACTAATGCAATACGCGAAATGTATAAAAATATTATAGAAGCTTTTGAGGAGCGTAAACTATGCTGCGCAAAATTTTATGACATGTCTAAAGCATTCGACACGGTTAACCATGGTCTATTATTACAAAAACTAGAATATTATGGGATCAGAGGAAACGCCTTAAATCTAATTACATCTTATCTTGCAGGCCGTCAGCAATGTGTCAAATTTAACGGCGACACATCAAAACTTTTGAAAGTTAATTATGGAGTACCACAGGGGTCAGTCCTTGGTCCATTATTATTTATTATCTACATTAACGATATGCCTTTTAATCTGACAGATGTGCTTCCGATAATGTATGCTGATGATGCCTCGCTTTTGCTAAGTGACACTCTGACTTCCAATCTAATTTATAACGCTAATGAATCTGAAAGCTTTATAACAAACTGGTGTACAAGCAATTATCTTACTATAAATAATGATAAAACCAAAACTTTAGATTTCTCAACAAAAAATAAAATAGAGAATAATGAACCAATTAAGTTTCTCGGAGTGTATCTGGACTCGTCATTGAATTTCGCATCGCATATTCACAAATTATCAAAGCGTCTATCCACGTGTATATAAATAATAAGACAACTTAGAAATAAAACAACAATAGATTGTTGAAAGTAGCTTATTTTGGCATTTTTCACAGCATAATGACATATGGATTGATAGTATGGGATTCATCATGTTATTTAGAGATAATATTCAAATTACAAAAAAAAGTTGTCAGAATAATGGCAAATGCCAAATATGATGATCATTGTAAACCCTTCTTCAAAAATTTCCATATATTAACTCTGCGATCTTGCTTCATATACGAATGTTTGTGTTATGTAGAAATTTGAAAGGTGAAAATAAATTGACCAAGCAAGAAGATATACACTACCACGATACTAGGGCAAAAACAAATTTAAGGCTACCCAAATATAGACTTAGTAAATCGCAAAACTCTTATTTATATCTATCTTTAAGATTTTTTAATGTGTTACCTAATGAGTTTCAGACTCTTGACATGAGTATAAACACTTTTAAAGTACAAATTAAAAATATACTTTTACAAAATGCCTTTTACACATTTGAAGAATATTTTAATTATTTCTACTCTTTATCTAATTCGTCGTCTGTCTAATGTTTATATATTGTTGTATTACTATGTTCTGTATTCATGTTATGTTATTGACCATATTGTTACCATATATTGTGTTTTAATATTTACTACTATGTGTTACCATTGACTTGACGTATGCAAACATTATTTATGTATTTACTGCATCAATAAATTCTATTCTATTCTATTCTATCTGGTGACTGCACTCATCAGTCTCCACCTTTTCATATCTGCTAAAAGCATTGTATGTACGTACCCTCTAATGGTCAACTCAATTTCTATGCTCGCTACTATGTTTCCTATCCTATAGAACCTTCACTTCAATTTAACACGCACTTCTAACAAAAAAAAATGTCTCAATTACGTGGAATAGGCCTATTGGAGAAACCACTATAAAAAAACGCGCCGAAACCTCTACCTCTGTGGTGGTATGGAAATGAGTTTAACGGTTCAGTTAATTTCTCTGATAGTTTTTGCAATATACTTTTGTACCTTTGGTATAATTCTTGTATGCGTGGATGATCCCAAATCAACATAGTTTTCTGCTAAAAATAGTGCATTTATTTAGTTATTAGCAAGGTAATAGCTATTATATAACTCGCTCTAGACGTATATTGTGAAGTACCTGCCTATACCAAATAGGTACCCAGTATTTGAATAATACCTACATACGAAAATGGATTATTATCTTCTTATCATCATCTTTGTTGCCACGTGTATAAAAACTTGTCGATTACTTATATCGGACAAAGATGTATATATTTGGTAGGTAATTATATTTAAATCACCTTGTATATTTAAAATTCTTACGGTCATGCATACCTGATGTAATGTTATAAAGTTACTCAAAAGTCACTAAAAAAGTTCTCGTTTTAGTAATTTCAAAGCCTAATTATTTTTTATATGGTTTGCTGTATGGCTCACCCTGTTTGAAAAGTAATCATAGCGAAATCTTTTAGACTCAAAATTGTAAACGACTAGGTATTAACTTCATGGAATATTTCTCTGTGACGGAACTGTAGAATTATTGAGTGTTTGCAAAAACGTATTGTGATTTATTCGTGAATAACTCTGTAACGCTAAATATTTTTAGCTGAACATTTCCATATACATCTAACCAAAACTTATATTAAACTCATTAGCGCAACATTAAATCAATCCAGCTTTTTTGAAGAAAAAACTGATAAAATCAGTAATTATTCACTTTAATCTCGAAAACTGGTCATAGTATCGGATGTAGAATTCATACCTCTCAAGATGTTATAAAAATAATTATATAGTGAGAAAATAGTTACATTCGAGGGGGAAACAACTCTTTAAATAGGTGTACATACAGAAAATTAAATATCAATATCTTAAATATCTTAAATATAGGTATTTAAATTATTTCAATATCAGTTTCAGTAATTCAGTATCAACAAATATCACTTCATACTTTAGATATTACTTTTGTTCCAAAAATATCCACTCTATACTTCATTTTATATAAAATTTAAAATATTTAAAATATTTCAATATTTTCAGTATTTTCAAGAAATACAACATTGTTTTCATTTCCAAAATGTCTTCTCAGTATTTCATTGCAGTTTACATATTACAAAATCCTTTCAGTCTTCGAATATATTTAAAATATTTGGGATGCAGTATATTTTTTTGTACACGCTCCACAAAATGCATAGGTACTTTGGATACTGAAAAGAGTCCGTAAAATACCACTTTACCGGACTAGGCCGGTAAAGTCGTCATGGCAACACTTTATCCGACTATTTTTCTTTATTCAGAAAACTTATAATTAACATCTTAAAAACGTTTTAGTAGACGCAATGAACTATAGAATATTTGAAATTCTGTAGTGAGCACACGTTTTTTTCGAAATATTCTTTTGGAATGATTATTTGATGAAAAATGAACACTAATATTCGACAAGTATTTGACAAATGTGTGACGATGGTTGATATGGAAAAAAATCAGGAATGTTGTCCGGAAATTGGAAAATTCGGGTATATAAGAAATTTAGCGAAGAAAAAGACGAGTCATTTATTACCAAAAAGGAAATAGCACAGTGGTTAGACTGTCGCATGCCAAGCAGAAGGTCACATGAACGAATCCTGGTTTGGGTAACTTTGTTTTTTAAAAACATCGGCTGGACCGATTTGGCTAATTGTTTTTTGAATGTTCGTAATATTCCGAATAAGGTTTTTAGGAAAAAAACGATTTTTTTTGGGAAAATTATTGGAAATTTCTTTGTCTTGGAAAAGTTTTCAGGAATATATAATGAACATGTATCTGTGTTGGTAAGCTCATAACGTGAGAACGGCTGGACCGATTTGGCTAATTTTTTTCGGGAAACAGGGAAAATATAAATTTGGACAGGACGTCTGTTGGGCCAGCTAGTAAAAAATAAATAGTTTGTTTGAGGTCAATATGTTTATAATTAACGATATAAATTTATACCCAATAAAATCATTTGTTGGGTGATATTACCAAAAATGTATTCATTATTAATTTTAAGTTTATTTAATGTGAATAAGTCATATTAACAGATAAACATTTTCGTTTTGCCTTTGAATATTTTGGAGATTAGAGACACACATATGTTTGTGGTAATACCTTTCCCAAAAATCAATCCATAGATACAGGGTTTTGAATTGATCCTAAAAAAAAATGTGTCTAGTGGTTCTCTCTATGAAACAACCTGTGTAAGAAATGTGTACTGTGCAATATTTCCCTCGTCAAAATACTATATCGTGGAGAACCTTTCAAAAATATGCTTCCCTGACGTCACAGTAGAGAAAGTGAGATTTTGCAAAAAACTACCGTCATACATTTGTGGATCACCCTGCAAATATAAATATTTTTAATTGTACGTATTTACTAATGTATTACTAAAACATGTAGTAAACGTGTGTATGCAACAGAAATTCAATCTATCTCGTAAGTTAAAGAAAAAAAATTCCGGAAAACTGGGCAATTTTCAACTTTAACACCCCGTATCTAGGAAACTAGTCATAGGATTGAGTTGCGCCTATTGACACTTTTGGTTACTAGGTCGAGTATAACAACATACCAAAATTTCAGAAAATTTGACCGGTCGCCACTTTACATATAAAAAGTGCAGGGTCCTTTTTTGGAAATTTGTCTGGAATAAACAGAACAAATTAGGCGACATCGAGAAAGGCCTACGAATGTCTGGGATGAATGTTCTCGTTGCTAATGACTTATATAGAGTCAGCCCAACCGGCAAACTAGTTCAGTTTCAATCAAGATGAAGAAAAGAAAGTAATTCAGTGTCGTGCACAATATTTTAGTAATCAACTGTGATTGATTTATTCAATTGTCATAGTGCATTATTGTGTTGTTCTAGTGAAATGTAAATAAAGGGACAATAAATATTCAGTATTTTAATAGACACGAACTCCAGTTTCGTAACAGAATAAAAACTGAATGGTTTCAAACTTGAAAACCCTAGTTTTTAGTGAGTCTTTTAATATATTTCAAATTCACTGTGAATGTTTCAATACACATGGAATTGTTAAATTTTTCTTTCCTTTTCGGCCATTTTCAACACATGTGTGAACTCTTTGTTACAGAGCCTTGAAAAAAATATATTAAAATTCAAAACGTCACGTCGGCAAGAAAATATTAGTTTTTCTTCAACACAACAGACCCAAATCTCAACAAATCTTCTGAATAAAATATTTACATTTTAAACCCAACCTTGATAACTATTCAACCTGAGAAAATGGAATCATAGCAGTGGAAAAATTTTAGGTTTTGCTGACGACACAGTAATTTATTATGAAGTTCTTGGCAAGAACTGAAAGTTATGGTGGAAACGGATTTTCCTTCAATCAAAAACTGGCTGGAACACAAGCTATTAATTGTTAATTTGGAAAAAACATATTACTTACCCTTCAGCTGCAATCGGTCGAATTTACCATCATTTCAGAGCCTCACCGTTGATATAAGGGGGCAACAACATACTATCTTACCAGAAACTAAAGTTAAGTATTTGGGAATAATAATAGATACTCATCTAAAATGGGATGCTCATATAAATTATGTATGCAAAAAGCTAAGAATGATCATTTATAAATTCAAATACCTTAAAGATATATTAAATTTTCAACAACTCAAAGTATTATACCACGCATTAGTCGAAAGTCATCTACGATATGGTATAATTGGCTGGGGAGGAGCCTTGAAGACCCATATTTATCACCTAGAACTTCTACAAAAAAGATTCCTCAAGCTGATTATGTCTAAAGAATCTAATGTAACGAAAATAAACTTAACTTGGTTTTAATAATTTATTTCACACTTAAATCTACAACTTAATTTATATTACGCCACTGTATAGCTCGATCGTATGGGCTCGTTCAGACTGTCCGTGCCATCTTGAGGGCTACCTATTTATCTCCGTCACAGAATTCCCGATCTTTCGAATTCCGGCAGTTGGCGACCAGCATGTTCCAATCGTTTCCAATATCGACCGTTGCTCTCCGCGGCAGAGCGACTGGACTGTTCTCGAACATCTCCGGGGATGACCTCATCGCTGTCGACGGCAACGCGCGAGGCGACAGGTCCGGCCTAGGTTCGTTACATTGCCCCCTTCTTAAAGACATTTCGTCCCGAAATTTCATCCTTGGAGTGTGACGATATCTGCATGACTCCCCATATCTGCACCGTGAAGTTCGATGGAAGTAACACTCCACGGTCTTCATGATCGGTCGTAGAAGAGGGTTACAGCAAACCAAAATCTTGACGCCGCTGGATCTGAATATCGCCTCCAGCATACTTCTTATGACTCTCCAGTCCAACCCATCAATACCACAGGACAATTTTGGAATTGCTAGATCCACCAGATTCTGGTCCACCATAGTATCTCTTAGTTTGGTGAGACTCTTCCAGACATCTTCATAGGACGGTTTATCTTGGGAATGCCTCTTGGTAACTAGGTAGTAGATGTTTCTCTGGCCTTTCTTCAACTGTAGCACCCCCCCAACTTCTGGATTCTGCTCCCGCAGTGTTTGGAGTTGACCAAATTTCTTGGAGAACACTACGGCGATACCCCTGGACATTCGAAGATCTTCTGCCACACAGTGCGCTAGTGCGTAGTCAGCAGGCACCTCGAAAAGGTCTCGTGACTCCTCTCTAGTAACCCCATGTAGAACTTTCTGCCCGTTTGAATACAAGGACATAAACTTCTCGAACGTCATATCATCCTCCGGTGGCTTGAGGGTGCGAACTTGGTCATGGTTTCCAGCGTAAGGGGCCAACCTGTTGAAATGGACGACCCTTGGTTTCCCTCGGGTGGCTTATGGATTCGGTACACAAGGTCGTTTATCCTTTTCACGATTTTATACGGGCCTTCCCACGAGTTCCGCAACTTTGGTGATAGTCCACGACGACGTTTGGGGTTGTACAGCCAAACCAGGTCATCAACCTTAAATCCTCCAGTGTCGGCCTTGATGTCATAGGTCTTCTTCATTTTATCGCTGGCACTCTGGATGTTCAACCGGACTCGTTCGTGGATGTCGTCCATTCTTTGCCGAAGTTTGCTGACGTAGTCCTCTCCCGCAGTGTCTTGTCCTGGCGGTATCCCAAACTTCAGGTCACAAGGCAGTCGCAGTTCTCGGCCCATTATAATACTAGCAGGAGTTTGACTGGTTGACTCGTGTACTGCGGATCGATAGGCCATCAGGAACAAATGAAGATACTGGTCCCAGTCTCTTTGATGGTCAGGACAACCTTGGACAAGTGGCGGTTGATCGTCCTGTTCTCCGTTCCACCATTCCATCGGACTGCGGATGTAGGGCCGTGGTTCTTGTCTTGCGGATGTTCAGCAGTAGACATATTTCTTGAAAAGGTTGGATTCGAAATTTCTGCCTTGATCCGAGTGCAGCTCCATTGGAATACCGAATCGACATATCCACTCTTTCACCAAGACGTCGGCGACGGTGATGGTTTCCTGGTTGGGCAGGGCATAGGCTTCCGCCCACTTACTGAAGTAGTCCATTGCCACAAGGATGTATTTATTCCCGTGGTCGGATACGGGAAACGGGCCGGCGATGTCAATGGCGATTCTCTCGAACGGGCTGCCTACGTTGTACTGACGCATCGGGGCCTTGGGTCGTATTCGAGGTCCATTGCTAGCAGCGCATACAGCGCACTTTCTGCACCAGTCCTGGACGTCAGCTTGACAATTGGTCCAGTAAAACCGTTGCCTCACTTTCTGCAGGGTCTTCGTCACTCCCAGATGTCCTCCAGCGACTCCATCATGGATTTCCCGCAGCACTTCCTCTCTTCTGTTCCTGGGAACAATTATTTGGCGTCTGTCTACCCCACCAATATCGGCCTCCAGCACACGTTTCAGGATCCCATTGTCCAGAATAAGAGAGTTCCATTGTGCCCAATAGGACTTAACAGCCGGCGAGTAACCTGCGACTTCCTGCCATGATGGTCTTCGATTGCCCTTCTTCCAGCTGACAACTAAGCCAAGGTCGGGGTCTTTCTCTTGGTCTTTCTGGATCTTGCTGTCATTCCAGTTGCCATCCATTGCCGCGGTTCTACAAAGTGTTGCTTCTTTCTCTTCTGCTCGTCGGCAATGTGAGCAATCATCTGGACGTGGTCTTCGCGACAAGGCATCTGCATTCTTATGGCTAGTTCCGGCTCGATGTTCGATCTCGAAATCGAATTCTTGAAGTCTCTCGATCCAACGTGCTACTTGACCCTCAGGATTTTTGAACTGTAAGAGCCATTTGAGAGCTGCATGGTCAGTTCTCAACAGGAATCTTCTTCCATACACGTACTTGTAGAAGTGCTCCACTCCCTTTACAACAGCTAACAGCTCTCGCCTGGTGACACAGTAATTGCGCTCTGGTTTGCTAAGCGTCTTGCTGAAATAACCAATGACCTTCTCCTGTCCCTCCTGGATCTGAGATAGGACAGCTCCAAGTCCCACGTTGCTGGCGTCCGTATCCAAAATGAATTTCCCTTTGGGTAGGGGATAGCTCAGTACAGGTGCGTTGATCAAAGCTCCTTTCAGCTTCCTGAATGAGTCTTGACATTCTTCGGACCACTGGAACTTTGTTTGGCCCTCCGTGAGCCTGGTCAGTGGTTTAGCGATGTTGGCGAATCCCAGCACATATCGGCGATAATATGTGCATAAACCAAGGAAACTTCGAAGTTGGTGAATGTCTTTTGGGATGGGCCAATCCTTAACAGCTTTGATCTTCTGGTCATCCACTGCTACTACTTCCCCAGAGACAACGTGGCCGAGGTATCGTACTTCTTTTTGGAACAGATGGCATTTCTCAGGGCTCAGCTTCAATCCGGAGTTCCTCAGTCGCAGGAATACTTCCTCCAAGTTTTTCACGTGGTCCTCGAACGATCTGCCGACCACAATTATGTCGTCGAGATACACCAGACACGTGTTCCATGAGAGTCCTTTCTGCACTGTCTCCATCAATCTTTCGAATGTGGCGGGAGCATTACAGAGCCCGAATGGCATAACGGTGAACTGCCACAATCCTGAGCCGATGGTAAAAGCAGTCTTTTCTCGATCTTCCTGAGCCAGTTCTACTTGCCAGTATCCACTCTTCAGATCAAGGGTCGAGAAAATCGTGGAACCAGCCAACGTGTCTAGGGTGTCATCTATTCTCGGGAGAGGGTAACTGTCCTTCTTCGTGACATTATTAAGTTGGCGATAGTCTACACAAAAGCGTGTCGATCCATCCTTTTTCTTCACCAGTACTACTGGAGAGGACCAGGGACTGTCAGATGGTTCGATAACTCCTTCTTTTCCCATATCGCTGACTATTTTGTCAGCCTCTTCTTGGCAAGAGGAAGTCTTCTTGCTGATTGCCGGATCGGTCGGGCACCCCCAGTATCAATTTTGTGCTGGACCACATTAGTTCGACCCCCTTTTCCTTGTCCGGTATCGAAGATGTCTTGGTACTTTTTGACTAAATCTCTTAGTTTGGGCTGTTGAGCTGGTTTTATGTCTTTGGAAGAGATGGCAACTAATTTTTCTAGTTCTGTGGGCAAGTTGTTGGGTTGGCTAATCGTACCTCGCACACTCCGGATCACTGAGGGAACTGACGAGCAGTGCCCCAATATTGTTCCTTTCTTCAAGGTCACTGGAAAATAATTGACATTCATGACCCTTACCGGCACAAATTTGTCAGCACGCAACAAGGTCTTCCCTAGTGCAATCCCTCGTCCAATTTTCTCATCATGAAGTTTGGGCTCGAACATCACCACGTCTCCACTGCTCGCACTCCCGTCCAGGCGAGCCTCCAGAATGGTTTCAGCCCTCTCAGGTACGCTTACATCTTCAGCCAACAACACACGGATCAACTCTTCACTTCTCCCATGAAGCACCAGCTCTTCTCCGTTGACACGTAGGACGCCGTCTTTGAAATCTAATTCAAACCCTCTGGAATTCATGATGTCCATTCCGATGATTGCATCGTCTTCGATGTCCGCCACAAGTGCCTGATGTTTCACTTTAGTGCTGCCCAAAATTATTTCAATCGGTAGCTCGCCATATACAGTAGCTGGCTCCCCTGTTGCTGTGCGTAGCTTCCAAGTTGTCGGTTCAATCCGTTCCGGTGTTCTGGCAAAGGAAGGCCCGAGAATTGTCCTAGTCGCACCTGTATCTAGCAGCATGGTGCAAGGCTCGTTATTGATGAGACCGTCTACGAAGACACCTTTGTTCTGTCGTTGAAGGATAGCGACATATGCGTTGTTAACCGGGGCTTGCCGGACACATGTCGACGATTGCCCCTTCTCGTCGACCTTCTTTGGTTTTCCTGCATCGGAGTCGATGAATGTTGGACATTTGCTACGCACATGTCCAATTTTGCCACAATTCCAGCATCTTATCTGTCTTTTCTCAGGCAACACTTCCTTCATCACTTTCCTTATGGCAGCTTCCAAATTAGCAGGCTCCTGTGAGTCTTCCTCAATCATTCGGACTTTACTCTGGCTTTTGCAAGATTGTTTCGCTGCCTCGAATTCCAAAGCGCGTGCCAGTGCGTCTACGAGATGTGTTGGACGAGCTAGTGTCAAGGCTTGTCTGGTTTCTTGGTCACGGAGTCCATCCAAGAATGCCTGAACCGCTAATCGCTCCATTACATTTTCCGGTGTGGCTGGATATGCGAGACGAACCAAGCGTGCAATGTCAGTTTCGAATTCTTGTAAGGATTCGCCCGATTTTTGGCAGCGATTTTTCAGCTGGGAGTGGTATACGTGTTCCAAATGGGCGTGGCCATATCGTAATTCTAGATGTTTAATCAGCTGATCATAGTCCTCCTGTTCTTGGGCGGTGAGAGTTTGTAGAATATTTGTCGCTTCTCCACGTAATGCAAGTGTCAGTGCTACAGCTCTTTCCACTGCATTCCATCCGTTTGCTTTGGCCGCTGCTTCAAACTGCCGGCGGTAATTTGCCCATGGAGTTTTTCCGTCGAACTGAGGCGGCTTCATGGAAAGCTTCCCTATTTCTGAAATGACCTTGACATCTTTTATACCCTCTTGAACTTTATCCACGTTCAAACTCAAGTCCAGCATTGCATTTTCGTTAACCATCTCTGTGGAGGACGCACTATTAATTTGTTTTTCCAGCTTACTGATCGTTTCCTTTATTTTGTCCATTTCTGCCTCGACCCCATCTTTGATTTTATCTACCTCCGTGTTCATTTGCTCCCTAATTTTATCTATCTCTGTCTCAACGGTTCCCATTCTTTCTTCTAGAAAATTAGCCACACCACACAATTCTTTTTTTAGGCCTTCTGTGTTTTCCAGGAACTTCTCTTCCAGGCTTCTTGCATTTTCTTCCAGGCTTCTTGAATTTTCTAGAAGCTTCTCTTCCAGATTTCTAGAATTTTCTTGAAGCTTCTCTTTCAGATTTATAGAATTTTCTTGAAGCTTCTCTTCCAGATTTCTAGAATTTTCTTCCAAAGTCCTCGAATTTTGTTGCAGTTCTTCTTTCACGGATTTAGTAGTTTCTTCGAGTTTATTCATTACCAAACTTAAATCACCTCCGGGAACTTCGAATAAAAATGTTTCGGGGTCCTCACCTTCTTGTATAAGTCCTTCTGCAAGTCTTTCCTGGAGTACTTGCTTTTTACCCGTTGTTTCCAGTTCCCTTTCCTCTAATTCCTGTTTCAATTCCGCTACCTTCAAATCCGCAAGGCGCACTTTTCTTGAACACATTTTGTCTTTGACGAGGTCTGTTTCACACGAAAAGTTTATCAGTTTGTTAAAAATTCACTTCGCGAATTCTATTCCACGGGCCACCAGTCTATTGTCTGTTTCACGCGAAGAGTGTATCAGTTTATATTCCCACGCACAATTGTCCACTTCGCGAAAACCGGGCCACTGTCTATTTTGGGCGTACAAAAAGGTCTATCAATTTATTTTTCTGACTATCCACTCCACGATCACTTGTTTATTTTCAAAAATCCCACTTCTGACACCAATTGTAACGAAAATAAACTTAACTTGGTTTTAATAATTTATTTCACACTTAAATCTACAACTTAATTTATATTACGCCACTGTATAGCTCGATCGTATGGGCTCGTTCAGACTGTCCGTGCCATCTTGAGGGCTACCTATTTATCTCCGTCACAGAATTCCCGATCTTTCGAATTCCGGCAGTTGGCGACCAGCATGTTCCAATCGTTTCCAATATCGACCGTTGCTCTCCGCGGCAGAGCGACTGGACTGTTCTCGAACATCTCCGGGGATGACCTCATCGCTGTCGACGGCAACGCGCGAGGCGACAGGTCCGGCCTAGGTTCGTTACACTAAATATCCATCTGATGCACTATTTTCCGCAGCTCAAGTATTTGATATTCGCCAACTTTTTTATTACAACATTAATATCAGATACCATAAAAATAAACATAACTTCAACCTACCGAGTCATCCTTACCATACAAGGCAAAAAAACCAGCACATAGTTCCGAACAGACACAAATCTATTGGCCAACGGTCCTAAACTATATGTCTCCAAAATTGTATAACACTGTCCCAACCCATATACAAAAAAAAACAACTATCTGGTATCATATAAGAAAGAATTGAAGTCATTCATATACAGTCAACAACGAAAAAAAATTGCTGATTTGGTGGAAATGAAAAATGTTTGAAAATGTGTATGTATGTGTGTATGTTAATGTAAATTGTCTAGTTTTAAGTTGATATGTTATAAATTGTACAATGAGCTTTTAATATTTTAATATTTTTGTATTTATCTTTCTTAAATAAACTGTGACAGATTTATATTGTACTTAGGCTAAGTGAATTTAAAAAAAAACATTTTCTCGTTAGCCTAATTGTATTTATTCTGTTTATACTTTTTTATTTATATTGATTTCCCATGGTATATAACTCAATTATATTGCATTGAGATTACCGTACTCTCAAATGTATTGTTCCTACGACCTACACGTTCATGAATTCTATTAAATTCTATTGTATTTTCTGCGAAACAAGTGCTACAGCACTTATCGCTAACCAACTTTATTCACATCTAACTATACATTTTATTGTGAACCCATTCTCTCTGAATAAAGTTATTATTATTGTTATCATTATTATGGCCTAGTGGGAAATATATAAAATGTTGATGCAGGTCCGAATAGAGGAGTACTTACTTTCTATGTGATTCTGGTTGATATGTTGTGGATCCTTCAGCTGCCCTGAATGGCACATGTTCAGCCACCACCAGCGACTCATAGAGATGTGCTTTTCACATCACTGGACTCACGATTAGACTCATAACAAGCACATATATTTTTCTATCTATCGTTTTTTTTTCAAAGTCAAATATCGAGGGTGTACGTGTACGCCACTGCACTATTACGGTTCTTTCGATTATACAATATCGAACATCGGAGGATCACACTATTTTTAATTGAAAATAATACCGAATTACCGGATCATTTTGTCAAGTGTTGTTAGCTTCCGAAATGTCAATACACAAATAATTTTATATAATTCATAGAAAATCCACGACAACTAGTAATCAGTGAAACCAAATTACTTTTAAAGTGCTATGAATTATCAGTTTATTGTATCCTTCGTTAGCCTTCAGAATATAAATACACGAAGGATAAGGTACGTTTCAAAACGTATTGTTTTACTTTTCCAATTTGATAGCGTTCTCAAAGTATTTTGTTTTCATTCATATATCGTTTAGTTAAAAAACAAGCCATTTAGGGATTCATGTTAAACATCTTATGTCTATCTAGATATTATATAGTGTACAGGATGACCAATTCCAAAACCGAAGATTCACATTGAAAACTAATATATTCTGGTAATCTGATTTTTTTAAAGCTATTGAAAGTTTCAACCCTGTATGACCAAAACCAAAAATGTTTTCGGGCTTTCTTTCTCTGGACAACAGCCATATTTTTGATCAATTGAATAGACGACTGTGAAGTTTTCCCCAACCCACAAAATACACTGGTAAAATTATAACTCTACTGCAATAATATATGTTCCTCGTCAAAACAACAATGTAGAGGTTGATAAAGGTAAGAAATGGAATTGAGCCTGTGTAATTCGGGTGGAAATGTTGAAAAAAAAAACCTTCAAACGGAATGTTTCCCCCTTTTTGTTGATTTTATAATCCTTGAGATTTGCCATTATCTATATTTTAAAACAGATTGATCATACCTTTACTAGATACTGTTTATTCTACTCAGTATCTTTTTCAATGATTTCAACCTTATCAACTTCTAGAAAGAAGAAAAATCTCCTGCAGCTGCATTCGGCTTATACTTTGATAAATATACTTGAACTAAGATAAACTGATTAGAAATGTATTTCAAGAACTTTCATTAGTGAAACTCATTTATGATCCAAAATACTGGTACTTCAACTGTAGTCACAATGTTGGTGATTAATCCCCAATTAGGCCAATCAATAGAGATTTTCTGCTCTATTGATTCTGTGACAAAAATATTACCAGGAAACCGACTCATATGGAATACGCTTCGTAGTTACATCATGTTATGTTTCCTACTCCCAACTGTCATTGCTTAATTTGTTATAAACATTTTAAAACATTTTTTTATCGTTTTTGACTTGTAACATGAAAACCAATAAAGCACTGCTATCTATTATTTCAAAGGTCATGGAAAAAGCCATCAACATCGAGCTCATGAAATATCTGGAAGACTCAGGAATTATCAATGATAGGCAATATGGCTTCCGCCATCAGAGATCAACTGGTGACCTGCTCGCATACGTCTCACATATATGGCAGCTATCTATTGAAAAGTATGGAGAAACTTTAGCTGTGGCATTAGATATCTCCAAGGCGTTCGATCGAGTTTGGCACCAGGGACTCCTCGCCAAGCTTCCATCTTATGGCTTGCCCCCTCAGCTGTGTTCTCTGCTTGCTAGTTTTCTCTCAAACAGGTCTCTCCATGTAGTGGTCGATGGAGTTTCATCTGACACTCTACTCATAAATGCTGGTGTTCCGCAAGGATCCATTCTAGCACCAACACTATTTTTACTTCACATCAACGACCTGTTGAAAGCAACTTCATGTCCTGTACACAGCTTTGCCAATGATAGTACCCTCCATACCGCTTTCTCTTCCAGGGCCCCTATATCAGCCCGTGAAACCAGAAATGAACGAGGAAGAAATGTTAACAATATAAATATGGACTTAGCAACAATTCTCGAATGGGGATCCAATAACTTGGTAGAATTCAATGCAAACAAAACACAAGCATGTCTTTTCTCTAGAAAAGCCGATCTCACTGTGCCTAACATAACTTTGTCAGGAGTAACCATACCACTGAAGTCATCCATATCGATGCTTGGTATTACTATCAGCAATAACCTTTCCTGGGAAAATCACGCGAGGTCCATTGCCAAAGTCATCCAAAACTTGGTTTTTGTTTCGTGCCAAGAGCTATTTCACCTCCAGTCAGCTGCTTATGATCTATAAGGCACAGATCCGACCTGTCCTGGAATACTGTTCCCATATTTGGAGTGCGGCACCTAAACATATCCTGAAGCTATTGGATTCTGTCCAAAAAAGGGCAATTCGTCTCGTCGGTGATGCCTCGCTTACAAACTCGCTCACTTGTCTGGAACACCGTAGAAAAGTTGGCGATTTGTCTCTATTTTATAGATATTTTCATGGGCGATGCTCTTCTGAAATATCAACAATCGTTCCTCCTTTGGCAGTCTCTTCGAGATTAACCCGTCAAGTTCAGTCTTCACACCCATTCGTGGTCACTTTGGAGACCTGCAGAACATCACTTTCCAAAGACTCATTCATCCAACGAACTGCGAGGCTTTGGAACTCATTGCCTAGGGAGGTGTTCCCCGAGGCATACAACCTCCAGAAATTTAAAAAGAACACCAACTCCTACCTTCTTTCCCTTGGTTCCCACGATGTTCTCTGAACATTACAGGATATCCCTTTTCGTGGGAACCAGAACATATAAAAAAAAAAAAAAACTCGATCTCGAATTATAGAGAATTAAAATGCAAAAAAAAGAGCCCTAATGCGACTCGATCGGATTATTAGTAACGGAGAAAAACCGGAAAAACCGGAAAAAATAACCTTTTTTAAAAAAATTCATAACTCCGCCACTTTCCAAGTTGTAGTGCAGGCTTTTCACGACATAATAGTGATTAATATGTACTTTATGTGTGAAAAACTCAGGCACTGTCGCCTTATTAGTTTTGGCATAATTACAATCTGAATTTTTCAATGCACTTTATTGCAGCAGAGAGTCCTTTGGGTCAGTCAATTTTTCAAAGATTTCAGAGTGAGTCATAGTCATTGATTTGTTGAAATCAAACAGGATGTTCATAAAATCAGATGTGGAATCATCTGCGACTGAAAGATAAACCTTAGTCACTATCTTCCATCGTCAAGATAACCTCTTGTGGGGTATTCATGTTGAAAGGAAACATTCTCAATTGAATATTGATAGAAAGATTTTTCTGTGAATTGAAAATCCACGATTAAAATGAAGTTATTTTTGTGAATGTCTAACAGAAACAACTACTTCGGCTAAAGCCACGCTGGACATTGAACTACATCTGATAGATATTCTGAAAGGCCCTAACTCAAAGTGAAAATCTAAAATTGAAAATTTGCATTTTCATTCAGATAGTTATTTGATTTTTCATTCCAGTCTTAATTAAGAACTCATAAAGATGAATGAGGCAAAGAAGAATGTTTTCCAAAAGAGAGTACTCACCAGAAATCATTCGTAACATTGACGCAGGAGAGACATCGCATTCACTAGGTCTTCAATATATTTTTGTCGACGAAAATCTATTTCACGCTTCCACGATCATCAGGAAGACCGGAAGAAATGGGAAACAGGTTTTAATGTCAGAAAACACTAATTTCAAAGTGTCTCTCCAAAAGAAATGATTCTAACTTTTTCCATCTTTGCAAAGTGAGATTGCTTCTTGAAAATGTGTTTCCCATTTCTTCCGGTCTTCCTGATGATCGTGGAAGCGTGAAATAGATTTTCGTCGACAAAAATGTATTGAAGACCTAGTGAATGCGATGTCTCTCCTGCGTCAATGTTACGAATGATTTCTGGTGAGTACTCTCTTTTGGAAAACATTCTTCTTTGCCTCATTCATCTTTATGAGTTCTTAATTAAGACTGGAATGAAAAATCAAATAACTATCTGAATGAAAATGCAAATTTTCAATTTCAGATTTTCACTTTTGAGTTAGGGCCTTTTCAGAATATCTATCAGATGTAGTTCAATGTCCAGCGTGGCTTTAGCCGGGGAAGTAGTTGTTTTCTGTTAGACATTCACAAAAAATAACTTCATTTTAATCGTGGATTTTTCAATTCACAGAAAAATCTTTCTATCAATATTCAATTGAGAATGTTTCCCTTTTCAACATATAGTACTACAAAACGTTCATTCTCATTTTACGTTAAAATGCTGCAAAATAGGTGAAAAATACTTGCAAACATGACCGAAAATGGGCGAGTGCGGGAAGCGTATGTATATTATTAATACAAGCGCGCTGCGCCCGTTATGAATCTGCTGCTCTACCCCCACTCCTGAGCCGCTTTCATGCACTCGCCGGTTTTCGGTCATGTTTGCAAGTATTTCTCACCTATTTCGCAGCATTTTAACACAAAATGAGAATATACGTTTTGTAGTACTATACTTCAACTCTCAAAATCTTTTAGAATTATTGAAATCGGATCACCTATGACGCATTTAGGTCTGCTGCAATAAAGTGCATTAAAAAAATCAAATTGCAATTATGCCAAAACTAATAATCCAACAGTGCCTGAGTTTTTCACACATAAAGTACATATCAATCACTACTATGTCGTAGAGAGCCTGCTTCAAAACTTGAAAAATGGCGGTGTTATGAATTTTTTTAAAACGTAGATTTTTTCCGGTTTTTCTCCGTAACTAATAATCCGATCGAGTCGTGCCTGGGGTAATTTTTTTGTATTTTCATTCTCTACAATTCGTCCATCGAGAGTATTAAGATGGCTTCATTAGTTTTCAAGTTACAAGTCAAAAACGATAAAAAATATATAAATGTTCATAACAAATTAAGCAATGGCAGTTGGGAGTAGGAAACATAATAGGATATAACTGGGACCGTCACAGTTGGGTTTCCTGGTAGTATTTTTGTCTCGAAAAAATCTCTCTTGATTGGTCTAAATAGGTAAATTTGAATAGAGCTCACCGAATAGTTCTAAAATTAGACATTGACCATATCATTATAGCTACCCCAAAGATGTATAGAAATATGTCCTGGAGTCAGGCCAAACAATATCCTTTAGGGACGGAGCATTTCCAACATTGAGTTTAACCCCAAAATAGTAGTTTGCACGACCAAACCGAACAAATTTCAACTTAGTAGCTTGCTACCCAATGATTGTGTCATCGTCCTTTCATAAATTTCTCGAACTTCTTGGAATTTGAATTGTTCGGTTGCCTGACGTCACCAGTCGACCTCGCTACATTCTTGGGATTCACCAGCAGATATAAATAACTAGCAATGGTGTAGTGGATTCGTAACAATATTTAGCCACGTATTCCAACCCTCTGAATTCGATACTGCAACCGAAAAAGCTCTACACTGGCGTTTGAATGGGTCAACAAATCATTCTGAATCATTTAATCGACATAAAGATTTCAGTCATGCAATCAACATTGTCGTTTCAACGAGGATGAGATATTTTTTCAGTCGAGTTACATTTTTTTCGGTGTATTTTGTGGTTGTGGATAACTTCACACCCGTATTGAATAGAGACAATAATTTCAAGGAAATCCTGCAATTTGTTTACGATTTTCAAGTAAGAAAGTGAGAACGCTGAATGAGACTGTTTTCATTCATTTTTGAGGATGTATATAAGGTACGAGCACCAACAATCTGCCAACATTTCAAGGGGGAAAATGTCACAGAATAAACTTTATAAAAGCTTTTCCAATTTCCTTGGACCATTTTATATTACAATCGATTTTGTCTTCCGAGATTCCGTCACTTAAAAAAGAACTGTTCCAGAACTAACTTAATTTTGAATCCTCTTTGGCACAGAAGAAGAACCTATTCCTTTAGCGACTTTCTCTGATGCGACTACTTTATGAGCAAAAGTCATTAGGAATATTGCTGACGAACAAATGCAATGTCACGTACCAGGAAAACCACTTCACATTTTTCCGAGAACTGCTCTCCGTGGCGTGATTATAATAAAAAACATATGAGTGGATTGGAAACTAGTCGTAAAACTGTCGCTTATTCATATACAGGATTGCTTACAAAGAGTAGTCATCACTGTTTCTCCCAAACTATAGGTCCTGTAGATCAGTAATTTGGCATACAGGTTTTTTTCATGGTGTAGGTGAGATATTATAAGGCGAGGTTTCACAAAACTCTTCCTCAAGGGCTGGGATTATAATTAATTGTTTTTAATCAAAAATATCCACCCTGACTGGCGTTCGAACTCAAGACCTTTGGTCCCCGACGTCGGATGCCCTTCTAACACCCCCTTGAGATCTAGGGTCAGTAAAGGGACCCATTTGATGTAAATTCCTTGTTAATTTTTATTTGATCGCCCCCCCCCTGTTAAGTAATGTTAAACGTGCGAAAAAAAACGAGATATCGACGGAAATATCTGTTTTGAGGTCCCCCGAGACGATTGAGACCATTTCCAGAGTGAAGTCTGTCTGTAATCTTCCACGATAACTACCAAACCGTTTGACCAATCTAGCTGAAATTTTGTATGAAGATACCAGTTGCTGTCCCGAATGCGACCATTAGTTTTTGGCTGTCATCTGTCAAACGGAAGGGTCACTATTAAAAAATGACAGAAAACAATAGCGCACGTAACTTGACTTGCAATATGTCATTTGAAAGCCCTTGAAAACTTCATCCAGGACAGTCAAAATTATTTCTCCAATTGTCCCCACAGCTGATTTTATTTCTCATTATCGATGAGAAACAATGCTTTGGTAATGACTAGATACTCTTGTGCCTGGATGAAACGGTGGAGAAAAGAGAGAGGAAGAAGAAGCGGATCGTTCATAACCTGTCGAGTAATGAATCTATGGAAAAGATCGTTACATTTCATTGCTCCCTCGTTTGGAATCACGACAAGCAGTTAAATTCGGATCGTCTCACAAATGGAGGGAATAAAATTCTACGTTTTTGATACTTTCCGAAAAAGATAGCAGTGCCCGGAATTACTTGCGAGAAAGTCAGCAAAGAATGTATTGGAAAAGTTATATACAGGTTGTTAGTGAATAAGTGCGACAAACTTCAGGGGGTGATTCTGCATGAAAAAATAATGACAGTTTGCTATATAACTTTTGCCCTCAAATGCTTCGTTTTCCGAGATACGGGGTGTTGAAGTTTTTTTTAAAAACTGATTATTTATTTATTGCTCTGAAACCGGTCGAGATATGCAAATGAAATTTGGTGAGTTTCAAGAGGTAATTATTGTGCATTTTTTGAGATGCAATTAAGAATTTTATGTTCATCATTGGAGCGCATACGGGTAATGATCTCCATTTTTTTTTTCAAGAAAAAAATGTTACGCCAATGAGATATTTCATTTTTGAATTCCTCGTTCAATTTGCCTCCTGCCTTTTTTTCGTATGGAGCACCGTTTTTATGCAAAAAAATAAAACATCTTAACGCGTATTTGTCATTACTTTTAATACATAATCTAGTAGCGATGCTAGTAGGCTACTGTCAACATTCTGCTAAATACGAATATTCCAACGAAATGTCAAATTAGCGTTTCTTCATTTTCAATCTTTTAGTTTGGTATAACATTAATGATAATAATTAATTGTCTATGGTCGAAGTAATGGAAATGGTCGGCAAGCTCGACGATTGTATGCTGAGTTGTATCCAGGACGTAAGGTACCCCATCACACAATATTTGCTCGTCTTCACCAACGTTTGCGCGAAAATGGTACATTTAAGAAACAAACGGCTGGCTGCGGGCGCCCTCGAGAAGTACGAACTGTGCAACTAGAAGAAGCAGTTCTCGAGTTAATTGCGGAGTCACCTGAAACAAGTACTCGAGAAATTGCCAACATACTGAATGTAAGCAACACGTTTCATATTCAACGTGTGCGAACTCTACAACCTAGGGACTTTTTTTCGCGCCTAGTTTTTTGCCATTAAATTCTTCATCAAATCGCTAAAATTCCTAATTTTTTTAAATGGCGTTTTGTTTGCTGACAAGGCTAATTTTGGACGACAGTGTATACGAAATTTCCATAACAATCACCTCTGGGCTGAGGAAAATCCACATGGAATCTTTGAAGCTCATTTTCAGCATCAGTTTTCAGTAAATGTATGGCTTGGGGTACTTGATGATCATTTAATTGGTCCATATTTCCTCCTACAACGGCTAACAGGCGACTCTTACCGTAATTTCCTACAGGAAGAGTTACCTGTTCTTCTTGAAGACAACTCTTCTGGATCATGCATGATGGTGCACCAGTCCATTTTAGCATTATTGTACGTAATCACTTAGTTACAGTATATCCAAATCGTTGGATAGGTAGGGGAGGTACGGAACATTGGCCTGCTCTATCTCCGGATTTAAATCCTCTAGATTTTTGCATTTGGTGTTTCCTTAAGTCATTTGTTTATTCCACTCCCGTCGAAAATGTTGAAGATCTGAGGAATCGAATTATAACCGGCTGTGAGACAATAAGAAATACACCAGGAATATTTGCGCGAATACGACAATCAATGAATCGAAGAGTTGAATCTTGTATCATGTATGAGGGAGGTCAGTTTGAACATTTGTTGTAGCTTTGCGCCTATTTATTTATTAGTGTTATTTTCTGTTATTGTTCTGGTTTAACGTTATTGTATTAGATAGTTCTTGATAATGTATTAAAGAAATCAAAAATACGCGTTAAGATGTTTTATTTTTTTGCATAAAAACGGCGCCCCATTCGAAAAAAAGGCAGGAGAGATTTTTTGTCACAAATTGAACGAGGAATTCAGAAATGATTTTTGATTTGGAATATCTCAGTGGCGTACCATTTTGTTTATTGAGATCATTACCCGTATGCGCGTCAATGATGAACATAAAATTCTTAATTGCATGTCAAAAAATGCGCAATAACTACCTTTTAAAATTTACCAAATTTCATTTGCATATCTCGACCGGTTCCAGAGCAATAAATATATATATATATATATATATATATATATATATATATAT
Source organism: Gonioctena quinquepunctata (assembly GCA_018342105.1). Taxonomy (NCBI): domain Eukaryota; kingdom Metazoa; phylum Arthropoda; class Insecta; order Coleoptera; family Chrysomelidae; genus Gonioctena; species Gonioctena quinquepunctata. The sequence goes on from JAFIRS010000592.1 coordinate 212,885, forward strand.
ATATATATATATATATATATATGTATATTTGGTATTTTTTCACTTATTTTTTACACTATGCAGGGTAAGTTAGTTAATAAAGAAAAATTATCATGATTCGTCGGTCAATTTTTTTCCATATGGCAGTATTGATTTTATTTCGGATTGTGCCAAAAAGTAGAATCTTAAAATATGGAATTTTGTAGCCGAAAAACGGATATAAAGTGACGATTTTTCGAAATTCATAAAAGTGACAATATATCAAAAATCAATAAATCAATCAATAAACAAGATCATTCTTTGATATTCTGGTCATGAGTGATGCTGATAACCTTTGTGAGTGTCTTATATTTCAATCAAGAAATATATTGCTAAATTTTTCTTATATGCTATAAGGATCTATTTGCCATAATTTGGAAAAAAATCAATCGACGATCAGGATCATTGTCGTTGAGTTCTTGAAGCCACTGAATTTTCCTTCTTTCATAAGACTTTTACCAACATTATTATCGGCAGCAAGTTGTCTAACAGATTTATGCGGATCGTCTGCAATTTCTACCAATATATTCATCTGTAACAGGGCCTGTGGCTCAGTGGCACCAGCGTCGGTCTTGTGTCAACTGTTTCCACCTGGCGCGGGTTCGATTCCCGCAGCTGGTGAAAAATTTTTCCCAAGGTCCCAAGAGTGGTTTCGGATCCCACTATAAAAGGTAAGGTCCCCGTGATCTTAACTCGTACAAGTTTTCATTAACTTCTGAGGGTTGGTCAAACAACTAAGAAAGCGGTTAAAAACAATTTAACAAAAAAAAAAATTTACAAAACAATTTTACAAAAAAAAAAAAATTTTATCAATCGCCCATAATGGGTTTTTTTCTACCAGATTTGAGGAGATCTCTGACATACCCAAGGGGAAGAAATTTTTGTTCGATTCTACTAATCGTAGACACATAAATGCGATGATCAGAATACGTATTATTGAAAATTTCACATAATTCCTTCTGTTTTCACATCATTTTTTTTGTTTAGGTTTCCGAAAAATCCAAATGGTAAAATCATAATATCAACTTGAGAATAAACGATAAATAACTGGGCGCTATAAACTCACACAGGTGCGGCAAAATAAAATAAAAATCTTATACAAATGCATTAAATTCAAATGAATGGAAAATAAATGAAAAAAAAAACATATTGCAGTGAAAATCTTGAATTTTAGGTAGTTTCATAACGAGGAAGAAATATCAACTAAAAAAGTCGTTACGATGCATCAAAACCGACCGTTACACGTAAAGAATTTTGTATACTAATAAATATTAATTTAAAAATTCAAAAAAATTGTGGTATTAATTAGAAACTTGAAAGAACAATAACCCGCTGGAAAAAATTTCAATGATTTTTCATAAAATGAGCCTATTGTTAATTAACAAGCTTTTAATTTAAATGTTTATTAAAGAAATATAAATTCGAATTAGAATAAACATTTTGCAAAAACACTAGAATGATATACGTGGAACCTTGGTACTACTGTCTGCAGACAATATTCCCAAAGTCTAAATAAATTAACAAACAAAGCCTTACTCGTCATGATCCTGCAATAGTAGTGATGAAAATAGGAAAATAAATTATAACTTGGCAACACCGCAACGAATTTTGAATTACTTCTCATCGAATAGACAAAAGGGAAGCGGAATCAATTTCGGGTATAAAATAAAGGGTGTTCTATTTGGAAAAAGTCGACTTTAAAATAGCCCGCTTTTGTGAAACACCCTGTAAAGTTGAGAATATTTTTTCAGTAATGGATGTTTTTTGAACATGAAACTTTAGTTTTGTTTTTCTCTATAAATTATGGTCTGGAAAGTATGAAAATTCCCGTTATTTTTTAACATCTTCCTAGCTTTCATAAGAGAAAATATTGTTTGCAAATCAAACAAAAATCCTTGATACCCTTCTAGGGCTCAAAAAACCTGAAATCGAACTATATTTCAGACTTAGTTGTTCAAAGTAGGTCACGATTCCTTATTTAGTAACGATTAGTGTTTGTAATTGTCAAAAAGCATAAAAAACAACGAATATTACGAAAACACGATTCTCATTCCAAGAAATTAAAGTAACGCCAGAAATCTAATTTTATTGGAAAACACATCTATTTCTTATGGTGAAATCACTGAGTTTAATCAAATCATCACACTATACTCGGTTTCCTAATGTGAGAGAGTGATAAAATGTAAATTTGCAATGACAGAACCCATTAAACAGGGTGGACAACTTAAAGGTTACAATACAACTTGCAATGATAGTTTTTAAAAATTCCGTATTTCAGGTATTTAAGACGTACAGAGCCCGAATCGCTCCTAAATTAGGATCACCTTAATTTGCATAACAATAGAAAGAGGAGTTTTGTGAAGAATGAGATTTATGTGACAGCGGCGTAACTGTAGTTACCTACCTGTAGGTAGTTTATTAGAATATAATCGTTTTCTTAGAAAAAACCTTCATTTGTGAAACAAATCCGACCATATTGTTATCTCTTATAGAAGGGACGGATTTACATCTACATAATATTATTTGTTAAAAAAAAAACTTTTGAAGTAAGGAAAAGATATTCAGTTAGGTGATTGTAAATTTATTATTTTATTGTACCTGGAACAGGAAATAACAGAGCATACTTAAGCGTTGTCCATTGTTCGTACGCCTATGGAAGGCGACTAGGTGTTACAGTTCAATAATGATTTATTACTCTCTCACATTAGGAAACAGACTATAGAAGAACGAAAAACCGAAAGAAAACATGATTTGTTATCCAGCGGACAGAAGTGACCTTTTGTATGGCAAGCAAGAAGTTTGCAAACCATGCGAGCCACCCAATCTCATTTCTACGCCGAAAAGCACATGCCATTTTTACTCCGGGGGAATAAAAGTAACGACTCTAACTCAGTTGGAGTAGAAGTAGAATACGTGAGCAGAAATGATGAATAATTTCAACCGTATACAGTGTTATCCTCAAAGTATGCACCATATGGGAAACTTATTCATTAAGGGTTTTTCGACAAAAAGTTATGATTGGTAAAAGTTTGTGCATCCCCTAAAACTGAACATGCACCAACAAAATATAGTAAAACACATGTAATATACGAGGAGCCTTCAAAAATTTGATTGAGACAAGAGTAAAATACCCTTATTTTGAAAAAATCTCGGGAAATGTTATTTAGAAAAGTTGTTCAGCATTAAAAAATACATCTAGATTTGAAGTCATGGCCGTCTAAGTGAATTTTTATTTTTTTAATAATTTTTTGAAATGTGGACTAAGAAACAAAAAATTCTAAAATGATAAATAGACAACATACTGTATACGACGGTTTATTTAAAAAGCAATATTACAAATTACACAACTATTGTGTTAACCACGGTACATTTTTTGAAGAGTAAAATAATTTTCAAAGTTTTTGGTGCAAAGTTATTTTTATTTTTTGTTAACACCGAAAATTGCTCAAAATTAAACAGTATTGTAACAAGAACTTAATATTCAATAATATCAAATCACAAAACATCAAAATAAAATAAGTATTTCGGCACAAACTAATTACATTTATTTTGTGGAGTTTTTCTTGTCCAAAATAATTGTTTTAAGTTGGCTTTGAAAACAAACGAATGTTTGACATTAAGTACTTGACATACTGCTAAATAGTTATTGTTATTGCTTATTTTGCTAACGTTTGATAATAAGTACTTCTAATAATATTAAGATGCTTACAAAAGAAGAAAAAGTTGATATTATATTGTAGTGTGGGGAAAATACTCCAAGCAGACAAGTTACAGACATTTTTAATGCCAGGCATCCTAATCGCAATGTATATCACACTACAGTTACCCGTATTTTAGCTAAATTTAAAGAAAAAGGCAGTATTAATAACAATTTCAAAAAACCTCACACAGCTGCAAAAGTATTTATAGAAATGGAAGAGGAAGTGTGTTTAAAAGTTATCGAAAATGGTAAGACATCAATTAAACAAATATCGACATCTCTTGATGTACCTTTTACTACTGTACAATTTTTTTCAAGAAAAAATAATTCAAAGCTTTTAAACCAAAATTTATAAATACTTTAAAAGGAAGGGGTTTTATTCCGCATGGTATCAGGGAGAATGCGAAGAAAACGCACGAATCCCAATAAATATTTTATGGACTCATGAAGCACCATTTACAACTAATGGAACAGTAAGTTCACAGAACTGTAGATGGTGGGCTACAGAAAACCCTAATTTCAATATAGAGTGCAAGGACCAATACTCATTTAAGGTAAATGTCTTATGTGGAGTGTTAAATAATACTGTGATTGGTCCCTTCTTCATTGATGGAAACCTTAATGCGAACCGAATTTGCAATTTTTACAACAAGATTGATTACCAATTTTAAATCAAATGCCGCGTAGACAAAGCGACAGAATTTGGTATCAGTTAGGTGGAGCTAGTGTTCACTGTAGTGTAGCAATAGGACAATTTTTAAATGGAGCATTTAATGGAAAATGGATAGTAGGCCAGTAGAGATAGACATGATTTTCCCAAAATTTAATAATAATTACTAAAGTTTCAAAACTTCAGTAGAGTGAAGAGGACTTTCATATGATATGTAATCTGATTTTGCAACCCTTTTTTCGAACGGAAGATGTTGAAAATCAGGATTTAATGAATTTTCACATTATTAGCGGGAAAAATTTGCAAAAGTTCTGCAAACTTTCGAAGTTTTGAAAAATAGCAATTTACATCCTCTGATAAATTTGCAACCACTCATACAAAACGAAAATGTCTGTTTTATCGAAAAAAAAGATGTTGTTAGTCCTAATTTTTCGATGAACATTCCAAAAGTTCTGCTAACTCGAAAAAATAACTAAAATAATGTTCTTGACAACAGTTTTAATTTGCAACCGCTTGCGTCAAACGGAAAATATATTTTTTCATTAAATTGATTTTTTTTATTGAAATAAGTATCGAAATTATTACAAAAGTTTCAAATAATGGATGCAAGTGGAGATGTCCTGACGTGGAATGTTTTCATCAATTTGCAACCCCGTCTGCAACACGGAAATGAGGGTAAAATAAAAAAATTAAACTCTACCAAAAAAAAGCAAAAGTTTTGCGAATCGGGCAGAAAACTCATTCTACCAATTGGTGGCAGTATAATAATTTGCAAACATTGTTACAATGCGGAACATTAGGAATTAAAAATGATGTGTTATCTGAATAATGAAGATTTTCATATACCTAATAAATGACATTCATTGTGTTACCAAGTTAACTATCGACCAAGAAGAAGCTCGTCAGTGGTAGGTTAAATCATTCAATGTTGAAAGCTAACGTTTTCGATATCAATTTACAACATCATATTACAATTAGGAATTTGCATAAAAAAATACTCTTGAGTACGTTTGATGGAGGATCGAGAATCTCTCGACACGTTAACATAGTTTTCTTGATTAATTAAAAAATGGAGGAAATATTGAGATGTAAAAAACACTCGTAGTTGTACATTAGTACGATTAATCTACAACTGTGTTACGTCACAGTGTTCTGTTTACAGAGTAATGAATGCACAGCAGTTTAGTAACATGATTTATTACCAGAATAACAAAAAGACTGTCATTTGTATTTTTATGACAGACAACTATATAACTAACTAAAAACAATGCACATTCATCTAATAGTCCTGCAGCTAAAACTGAAATAGAATTGCATACCAACATGTTTTTCTCTCTTTATTTTCAAAATTTTTAAAAATCAAGAAAATTATTTGTACGTGTCGATTACATATCAGTCCTCCATTCGGATTCAATAGAATTTTTCATGCGAAACAACAACTGGAGTAAGAAAGTTCGAGTGTAATTTTATTTATATTTTATTCAAGAAATACATACTTGTAAAAATCAATTTTGAGATGTCATATCGATTTCACAAATTTTTATATTTCTCAGCAACGTTTCTGTTTGATGACGAATTATGTACTTGCGAGATATACAATCGATAACGTTTTGATATCCTTACTTCCATAGAACATTGATTATTCATTTTAAAATCTTGTCGATTGCTATAAAGTATCATGTTGTGACAAGTTACATTTTAAATGAAGAATGATTTCATGTCATTTCTAATGCGATAAAAAATTAATATCTTCCAATAGTCTTTTAGCAGAATTCTGCAAAATTTTATATTCTTTCGATTGTTGCATTCGAAAATATTAGATTAAATTTATTTCGCTGAATAGTCGAAAACAGTGATTGCTTCTGAGATCAATAATTATTTTAAATTTTTTAATGGTTAACTACGTAAGCGTATTATTCTTCGGATGCAATTTCAATCAACCAGTACATAATATAACAGATATACGCGATGGATTTTCAAGAATTTAACTGGACCACTGTAGATATGTCGGTATAATATATATCTTAAACCTAATTGCACAATGTTTACAATTTATGGCCAAACTATAAAAAAAAAAACAAATCAATAAATAAAATGTTCCGTTGAACAATGATGGTTCCAAATCTCTTGCGTCACTAGAATATTAGTCGTGATTTCAGTTGCAATTTGCAGAACTTTTGCAATTATTTCAGAAGTTGTAAAAATGCCAAAAAAATATATTGGTGGATAAAAGGTTCCGTTTTTGGTTAAATTGCACTAAGTTACCGATATCCACTAAGACCGATATTCCTTTATTTGCAACCCACAATAAAAAACTTTTGTAATTATTTCAATGCTTGTGTGTATTTAAAATGGAAAAAAAAATTGATAAATAAATTATGCGTTTTTCAGAAATGGTTGCAAATGTACGTGAATATTTTAAACTTTTTTTCCGTTCACTTATCCAATTTGCAGAACTTTTGTGATTTTTTCAAACAAATTACAATGAAAAACTTAAGCAAATGACAAAAAACAAGGTTCCGTAACTTTTAGAAGGTTGCAAACGAATGCATGTTGTAAAACACCATTACTGTAGATATGCCTAGTTTGCATGACTTTTGCAATTCTCAGTGCAATAATAAAGCATGAAAACGTTTTTTGCAATTAAAACAATGTTCCGTTCATCGCAGACTTCTGCAAAATTTTATAGTTTGTTTTCATTAATGCAGTAACATACCATCGAAGTTTGAAAACTTTTGGAATTAATGTTAATTGATTGTCTATATCTACTGGCCTATAGGACGTTACTCAGAGTATCCAATGCCAGCGCGCTCACATTTAACCCCAATGGATTTCTTCTTTTGGGGTTTATTGAAGAACGATCGTCCTTTTAGGGATAGAGGCATTTAAAAACTGTGATCACTAATTGTGTGAGGGCCATACAACCGGAGCACATTACGAATGCAGTCAACGATTGTGTAAGAAGAACCGAACTCTGCATGTTGCGGGATGGACATCATACTGAGATGTAAAATACTTCTCTCGGAAACATGCTTTTGTTCTCACGGCGAATATAAGAATTATTTTAGACAAGAAAATCTCCAGAAAATCAATGAGTGTGCCGAAATACTTATTTTATTTTGATGTTTTGTGATTTGATATTATTGGAAATTAAGTTCTTGTATGTGTGTATAGAATCACAATCAACTGCGGACAGTCTGGTATACAGACGGTTCAAAGACAGTTGAAGGAACGGGAGCAGGAATACATGGGGTAAGGCCAAGAAGGGACTACATAATACCCCTTGGCAAATGCTCCACGATATTCCAAGCTGAAACACATGCTATTATGGTGTGCATTCAGAAGAATCCAGAAAGTGGTTATAGTAAAAAAACACATCTACATTCTATCTGACAGTCAAAGTGTTATCAAAGCACTCAACTATATACAGATAAAGTCTAAACTGGGCTGGGATTGCCTCCAGAACCTCATCGAGCTGGCAAAACACAACAAGGTCAGCTTGATGTGGGTGCCAGGTCAAGAGGCATGAAGGCAACGTAAAGCGGACCAGCTAGCTAGACAAGCATCTGAAACGCTATTCACAGGGCCAGAACCTGTGCATGGGATTAGCAAAAACCGATTCAGGACCCTGAACGACGAGTGGATAAAAAGAAGACACCAACAATATTGGGATCAAACTGTCGGGCAAATACACAGCAAAGTCATGGTAGGGCACCCAAACCGGACCCTGACGGCTGACCTTCTGAACCTGAACAGAACGAAGGCACGTATAATAGTAGGTCTGTTGACTGGACACTGCGGCCTAAGAAAACACCTAAACACCATGGGAGTACGCAGGGAAACCGTGGAGGGTAGGCTATGTGATGAAGAGGAGGAAACAGCCTCTTATAATATCTTCGACTGTGACGCCCTAAGTAGAAGGCGACACAGAACCTTTGGAGAGATCAGCCCGGAAACAGGCATGAATCCGAAGAACCTTATTAACAGGGTACTTAACCTAATTGAAGGCACAAACCTGTTTGAATGAGGAACCACTGACGACAGAGTGATACAATAGACCCCAGCTGGTCGCAGTGTCAAGGGAAGCTGAGTGCCAACCTTGTCTCTGGCTCGTCAGCTTTCAACCAACCAACCAACCAAGTTCTTGTTACAATACTGTATAATTTTGAGCAATTTTCGGTGATAACAAAAAATAAAAATAACTTTGCACCAAAAACTTTGAAAATTATTTTACTCTTCAAAAAATTGATCGTGGTTAACACAATAGTTGTGTAATTTGTAATATTACAGGCTTTTTAAATAAACCGTCATATATAGGATGTGTCTATCGTTTTAGCAATTTTTTTTTTCGTATTTTCATTTTAAAAAAATGGGGTAAAAAAATAAAACTTCACTTAGATGGCCATGACTTCAAATCTAGATGTATTTTTTAACGTTGAACAACTTTTCTAAATAACATTTCCCGAAATTTTTCAAAATAAGGGTACTTTTCTCCTATCTAAAATTAAATTTTTGAAGGCTCCTCGTATATTACGTGTGTTTTACTATATTTTGCTGGTGCATGTTTAGTTTTAGGGGATGCACAAGCTTTTACCAAGAATAACTTTTTGTCGAAAAACCCTTAATAAATAAGTTTCCCATATGGTGCATACTTTGAGGATGACACTGTAGAAAACATGGCGATTGGAGAAAAAGAGATCATTGCATGAACCCATTCAGACAGTGATAATAGAAATGAGGAAGCAATGTTTCTCAATAAACCCATAATTCTCAACACACCCATCCTCCAGCCATGGAAAAGCACTATATCAAATTCCTCACGAGACGATATTAATCCGGTCGACCGTAAAAGCCGAGAAAGACCACTTGCCACTTCGCGAAAACGGTCCCCGCAGTGTAATAACCCCGAAGACGCGGTGGTCGCGACGGAGGTTTCGACGTCGCCGGTCGGTACACTTGTTGCCGGATCTATTGTCGAAGCAACTGGCTATAGTGGGAACTCCCGACTCCCGGAGGCGGAATTTCAGATGTTCCGGAGTCTGATAGAGCGATGCGCGCGCTCTCTTTCTCCGACATGAACGTATTCTGAGAGGATTTTGTTTTGTGTGGTCCGGTGGTCCGGAGCCACTGTGTTGTAATTATTCAGAGACGAGTATATACAGAGTGGCCCACTGACAACAGTCCATCCCGATTTTCGTACTTTTAGATTCTAAGTAAACAATTCATTTCCACTCGACTCACTTCTACCCTAAAGTGTGGGTGACAATTACCCTAGAAATTGCAAATGGGAATAGGGATATTTTTCAGGGTTTCAGGTATACCATTTGTTGTGTATTTTGATATTTTTGAGTTGAATTAAATGTACACATCCTGTATTATTATTGAAAAAATTATGAAAAATGGTGTTAAAACGACTTTTCTGATGTAACAGTGAAAAAGGAAAAATACAAGTTCATATAACTAATTTTTTTTTTCCTAGGCAATGAGTTCCCCGGGAAAGGCAATGAGTTCCAAAGCCTCGCTGTTCGTTGGATGAACGAGTCTTTGGAAAGTGATGTTCTGCAGGTCTCCAAAGTGACCACGAAGGGGTGTGATGACTGAACTTGACGGGTTAGTCTCGAAGAGACTGCCAAAGCAGGAACGATTGTTGATATTTCAGAAGAGCATCGCCCATGAAAATATCTATAAAATAGAGACAAATCGCCAACTTTTCTACGGTGTTCCAGACAAGTGAGCGAGTTTGTAAGCGAGGCATCACCGACGAGACGAATTGCCCTTTTGGACAGAATCCAATAGCCTCAGGATATGTTTAGGTGCCGCGCTCCAAATATGGGAACAGTATTCCAGGACAGGTCGGATCTGTGCCTTATAGATCATAAGCAGCTGAGTGGGGGTGAAATAGCTCTTGGCACGAAACAAAAACCAAGTTTTTGGGATGCACTTTTGGCAATGGACCTCACGTGATTTTCCCAGGAAAGGTTATTGCTGATAGTAATACCAAGCATCGATATGGATGACTTCAGTGGTATGGTTACTCCTGACAAAGTTATGTTAGGCACAGTGAGATCGGCTTTTCTAGAGAAAAGACATGCTTGTGTTTTGTTTGCATTTAATTCTACCAAGTTATTAGATCCCCACTCGAGAATTGTTGCTAAGTCCATATTTATATTATTAACATTTCTTCCTCGTTCATTTCTGGTTTCACGGGCTGATATAGGGGCCCTGGAAGAGAAAGCGGTATGGGAGGTACTATCATCGGCAAAGCTGTGTACTGGACATGAAGTTGCTTTCAACAGGTCGTTGATGTGAAGTAGAAATAGTGTTGGTGCGAGAATAGATCCTTGCGGAACACCAGCATTTATGAGTAGAGTGTCAGATGAAACTCCATCGACCACTACATGGAGAGACCTGTTTGAGAGAAAACTAGCAAGCAGAGAACACAGCTGAGGGGGCAAGCCATAAGACGGAAGCTTGGCGAGGAGTCCCCGGTGCCAAACTCGATCGAACGCCTTGGAGATATCTAATGCCACAGCTAAAGTTTCTCCATACTTTTCAATAGATAGCTGCCATATATGTGAGACGTAAGCGAGCAGGTCACCAGTTGATCTCTGATGACGGAAGCCATATTGCCTATCGTTGACAATTCCTGAGTCTTCCAGATATTTCATGAGCTCGATGTTGATGGCTTTTTCCATGACCTTTGAAATAATAGATAGCAGTGCGATTTGGAAATAGACAGTGTTCTGGGACCGCTGCTATTCTTGGTATATATAAACGACTTGCCGGAATTTTTTTAGGAGAGCAGGCCATTCATATATGCTGATGACACGGTGGTGATAGTCTCAGGAAACTCATATGAGGAGGTTACCCACAGAGTTGAAATAGCAATCAGCCAGTTTTCGTTATGGTGCAAAATTAACCACCTTGTTGTTAACCTGAAAAAAACCAGCTATATGGAATTCACGGGCAAATACAAATCACCTACCACTGATCCAAGTATACCATTTGACAACACAAATATACAGGCTGTCAACTCTTTCAACTTTCTGGAAACTCTTGTTGATTCGAAATGATCTTGGAATGACCAAATAAATCACCTTTGTAATAAGCTCCATAAAACGTATTTGCTATATTCTCTCAAAAAATATCTCAATGTTCAGGGTCTGATTAACGTCTACTATGCACTAGCATTCTCAACAATAAGTTATAATATAATTTCCTGGGGCCAAGCCACAGAGATAACTAGAGTCTTTACCCTACAAAAGCGCATTATTCGTCTCATTTTCAACTTCAACTTAAAGTATCAAGACTCCTGTAGAAACCACTTCAAGAAACATCGAATATTGACAGTGGTCAGTATCTACATATTGAAAATATTGTGTCACATCCACAAAAGCAAACACCATCTAAAAAAGTGCTCGGAAATTCACAAATACAATACTAGAAATCAAAATAATATTTACATGGAAAAGTTTCATCATATGGAGTACAAAAAATCTCCGAAATTTAGCGGGAGTAATCTCTACAACTTACTGCCTGAATCACTAACAAATCAATCTCTGAAAAGATTCGAGACTGATCTTAAAAAAATTCTATCCTCAAATAGTTTCTACGACGTTTCCGAATTTCAAATACACTCAACATCCATAAAATGATTACCATTCAACTGTTCACTTTCAATTTCAACTGTATCATGGCTATAGTATTTGTAACTAAGTGTACATTATATTGCATCTGTCTCCAACCAGCCATAAATTCAAAAACTCTAATAAGTTTCTAAAAAAAAATATCAGAAAACTTTATATATTTATGTATTATCAAATTATGAATTGTATGTTTTTTAAATTCAGATGACGAACCTACATGTAACATGGCAGAAAGGTAATAAATAATCTATCTTTCTATCTAGCCGATTAAAAAAGTTTTTGGAGAGGAACAAGTCTAAATATGATGAAAAACAGTACCTATATCAGACGAGATTTCAATAGATGACAATTATAATAATAAAACACATCGCCATCTTGAATTCGTGGTTTTTGACAAAAAATCATGATCTCCGACCCCAAAAACCCCCACATACCAATTTTTATTGGAATCGGGCATTAACCACAAAACTCGTCGCCATATTGGAGCCGTCATCTTTAATTAATGAATTTTGACAAAAAATTCGTGATATCTTTCCCCGAAAACCCCCACATACCAATATGGAATAGAATCAAAATCAAAAACTCGTTCGCCATATTGGAGCCGCCATTTTGTTTTTCCTCTAGCAAACATTCCCGAATGCATTGTCACCGGAATTATGAACACCTGCCAAATTTCAAGTTAATCGGACAACTAGAAGTGGGTCAAATTTAACTTGTAAGATTTGATAACAAATCCACAGACAGACATCGGAACAGGTGAAACTAAAAGATTCTGAAAATCTAGTGGATTCAAATGTGGTAATCCTCCCAGATTACCACATGCTAATGGACATCTTGTTATACGACGATATTACTATAGAGGAGTATACTACGGTCTCTGGTGAAATGCTATCTCGGAAACTAAGCGAAATAGAGGTATAGTTGCTTTGAAGAAAATGATCCCCATCGAATTTTGAGCAACTTTGGTTTTGTATGTGGTCTGTCTGTCTGTACTCTGTATCAATCATAAAGTGAAATATCTCCGGAACCCTTTGACGTATGTATCGTCTTGAAACTTTGCCATTATGTTACACAAAAAACGATGTCCTGTCATTAGAATATGAAGGGAATGGTTTTTCCGGGATTTTTCTGAAAATCCCTTGCGGTTCAACTACAGGTCGCTTAGGTGTTCCTTTCGATTTCATATTCTGTAGCACAATAGCTTGACAACAGTACATGAAGCCTATTGAAACAGGGCGTGATCGGAATATTCCAAATGGATTTTCCAGGGGGATTTTCCGAAATACATGGTCCGACTTAAATTTAAAAATCTCGCAAAATAACGGAATATATGGAAATCTACGAAATGCAGTGTATACCTCTCGAATGGTGCTACTAGATATTTCAAACAAATTTTTCTCTCACTCCACCGAAAAATCAAAAAACAATTGAAAATCTGAAAATTAAATCTCGAAATTATAACAACTTGATTTTTCTCGAAAACGACCGAAAATTTCGAAAATTTTCACGAGATCAAATATATTTATTTTGACAATTTCTACAAAAAACCTCCGAATACTTTTTCCCTGAATTGAATAGTACTGGAGATATAAATATTTGACCATAATATTTGAAAAAATAAAAAGTTGAAACATTTTATTTATAGAGTTTATGAGTTCCAATAAAAAAAAATGTAATGATTCAAAGTTAAAAAAAAATATGAAAATTATCAATAATAAAATTCTGATTTCTCAAAAACTATTGATCATATCAAAAAAATTATAGAAAGCAAAAAGATTCCTCTTAACTATTCCTACAAAAAATCTAAGTTAACTTTTCCTTCAAATCGAATAGTAACGGAAGATAAAATAATACATTTCCATGTTTTCCCAAAATCATTCAAAATATCGCATAATATTCAAAAAAATTATAGCTTTCCATTATTCCTACGAAAAAAGTGAACGGAGAGCGAAATAAAATACACATATTTGGTCGCAGTACGTACATTGCTCTACTTATATCGTCGTATACTCGTTTTTGGTGCCCAATGATAGTTTCGAAATAATAATATGCTCATGGTATATGCCATAATATATACTTCCGTCTCACACATCTTTTAGGAGCAATGATAAACTCTAATATGCTTTCATATCGTCGTAAATATGATCCGAGCTCAATACTAGTCTGATATCACATAAAAACTACGTAGGTACCCCAAATGGAAGGCCCCTTGTTCAAATTAATTAATTTGAAAATTCAAATAATCTGCAATTCCTCTGGGATTTTGTGGACCATATCCGTCATTTGGCAACCAAGAACTGTTACGATGACAACTGATTGGAATAATTTGTATTCACTCTCGTCTGTTAATGGACTTTTTCAATTACTGTATTGTATTAAATTGACATGACCCATTGTAACTTTGGGGGTGATCGAATTACCTGGAATACTTATTTAAAACATTTTCTTTGATAAGTACATCTATGAATTCAGGATAAAAAATTATTGCGAAAAACGAAAAAATATCCAAGGCCGTACTGGGAAAAAATGGATTGAGGGGTGACAAAGAGTGTAAGAAATGTTGTAGGTATTCAAAATCTGCTATTCCATAGGAAACCTGATATCAAATAAAAAACATTTCAAACATTTTTCGATATTTTTTGAAATAACAGATACCTAAACAAACAAAAAATAAAAATCATGTATGGTTCGAAAGTACAACAATCCCGTACGAAAGTACAACAATCCCGTTAAAAAAGTTGTATGTATACTTTACCAAGATTTACTTACTTTTCAAAAAGAAAATAAATAATTTCCAGTTTTCGATAACGATATTTGCACAAAAATTTATTATTTTAATTTTGATTTAACAAGGGAAACAAACCAAGGATTGAAAAATATCTTGATTGTATAAACTGGAAAAAATGGTATTTCTTTTGAGTAATTGCAAGTACATTGCAGTAAATTTATTTCTCAACGGAAAGACATATGTAGGAAAAAATTAGAAAATTTACATCTTTTCTAACTTGTTTCAACCTGATTCAATAAACAATATTATGCTGAAGAATCTATTATTTTCAGTCAATTTTTTGTTTTGACTTGAAAAGGGCTGCAAGTCAGTCTTCAAAACTTTTCTAAAGAGAGCATTGTGATTTACTCAAAGTAAGCTTGCATATTATATGATTTTTGTTGGAGATACAGCTGAAAAGATTTGTCGTTAAATGTATAGGCGTCGTGCTCATGCTCCCTGAAAATAGCTGTAATACTTTTCTTACGAGTTTTTGCCTCCTGAACACGAATACGAAATATAGGTAACATTGTTTCCTTCTTCATTAGGTGATTTTTAAGCACCGTTTCCTCGCACAAAAATCACTCAAAATGCCTCCTTCTTTCAAACAGCATAAACTAGAAACACTAAATCACCTATTTTCGGCACAATTTTGCACGAAATATCGAAATATCGAAAAAATCCTTCTTCAATACATACATCCTAAGCTCTGACATCTGACTCAGGTTGAGGTTAGGTTAGGTTTTTGTTAGGATGTATGTTCTGAAGGATTTTTTCGATAGAACTGGCTACAAATTGTGCCGAAAATGAGTGATTTAGTGTTCGTAGTTTATACTGTTTGAAAGAACGAGACATTTTGAGATATTTTTGTGCGAGAAAACGGTGCTTAAAAATCACCTAATGAAGAAGGTAACAATTTTATATCTCGGAAACGGTAAGAGACCGTCGCGTTTTTCTTCCGGATTCGTGTTCAGGAGGCAAAAGTAAGAAAAGTATTACAGCTCTTTTCAGGGAGCATGAGCACGACGCCTATACATTTACCGATTTGTCTTTCAATAAGTCGACTAAGTATATGCAGCAGGATATTTCAATGGGAAGTACCTATTTCTACGACGAAGTATCAGCACAGATCGCTGAGATATATCACCAAAATACAATGCCAAAAGTAAACATGTGGGAATTTTTTCATTTGATCCATCTTCTGCATGGGTCATTAAATGAAATATGGTCCTGGTATATACAGTATACCCCAACTTCAATTCTCGACTTAACTACTTAATGCTTGATTACTCAAGATAAATATTGCGAGATAGCATCAGTTTTCCCATTGAATATCAGAGGTGTTATCAACTTATAAATAACATGATTAAAATAACCAACCTGAAATTATTCCATCCATCTGCATAAGCGCCTGTTCCAATAATTTGCTAGCTTCCGTTTGGGGCGACACTCCTGGTACTTTGTCACTCATTTTTTCAGCCTTTCCCATGTCTTTCTCAATCTCCTATATTGTCCTTTATTATTCGAAAACAGTCACAGTTCACGGTTCACTCATTGAGGTTATTTGACTCTTCGACAAAAAGAAAACAAACGCTTCGATATAAAAAGTATAAACGGATTAGATTAGATACCTATCTCTTGTTTTTACGAAAACTTAAAGGGATTTCAACGATGTGTCAAACGGAAAGCACCTGTTAGAAACTATTTGGCACAAAATAAACAAACCGTACAATTATTGTAAACTAAAAACCTTCAATCTTCTGTCTTTGTCTCTTTGTCATGACTTGATTACATTTATGAATGGAGGATATGTGCTGTCACCTATTGGCTTTAAGTAACACCCAGTCATTACAAATAGAGATTTCTGTTGGACATTACTTCTAGCATTGTCTAAAGATATATAGTCAGTCAACCAAACGGGAAATTTTTTGGATACAAATGGATTTCATTCGTAGATGGCGTTAGTCTAATGATCTCCAAAAATGATATATCCGAGTGAGATGGAAGAAATTTAGGTGGGAGTGGTAATTGGCAAGCGACCCGACCTTGAGGGGTTAAACGTTAAACTGTAATAACAATATTTTGTTTCTGTTTTCCGCAATATCTCATGCCATTTGTATTTATTTTGAAATTTGAAATCGTGGAGTGATTTGATAATTTTTTGTGGTATTATTGAGTGATCGTCGTTCTGTGTTTTCTGTGAACATTCAAGTGTATAAACTTTTATAAGACAATTACATTTGTGAGAAAAATTGGAAAAGAAGGTAAGAACGAAATATTCATTTATTTGAGATATTGGGGAATTACTGTGTCCCTTTAGGAAGTTATATTGTGAAGTTGAGTATGATTTAATATCCACTAATATGTTTAGTAACAAAAATAGTAATAACGAAAAGTAAGGTTATGTTGTAGAAGAATGGATATATTATTTCTAATAATACAATCAATAGATTCAAAAGACCATGGCCTACCTATTTTGAATTGAATTTACTCGAAACTGCATTACTGAAAATGTTATATATTCATTGAGTTTCCAAACACTGATGTTCTCTTTATACTCAGATAATATTGACTTGTGCTATAAAACATTTTCATTCTAAATAAGTTGATACCTGTTGGACAAACCAATGGCTTCTTGAGATGCGACCCAAAATTAATGAATTTTCAAATAGTTATTGCCAATAAATCTGCTGTGTAAGCTAAGTTCTGAGAATACAATTTTAATTGGTGTCAGCCCAAGCAAAAGAAACTTTCAATAAAGATTCCCTTCCAGTGGTCATTCATACTTTTTCTTATGGAGTGTAGTGTATATTATCTTAACAATATTTGTAGGTAAATGACTATTTTATACATGTATGTTTCAGATGTCTGGGAATAAATGTGCTTACTACAATTGTGGCTTTCAGCCCGAAATAATCCTTCGTTGAGACTATACCATTTTCCAGTGAAAGAAACCGCTAGATGTAAACGTTGGATATTACACTCAGGTATTATATCTCCCTTTTCCAATTTTGAGTAATATTATTCGAAATGTCGGGAAAACCTTTCAAATCCATTAAGACGATGGACGTCCGAAACGAAAGTAATCAAGTTACCACATTGTCTACAACCTTCAAACAAAAGCATTTACTTATTGAAAAAGATTTTATAAATCCAAGTAACTTTCTTTGCAAAAAATAGGATTGCTGGAAGTTTATCAGAAATGTTGATGATTGTAGAATTTAAATTCTCAATAGTTGAAGGTATGGAACATTTGATACGGGCATTTGTGTGATACTAGTGTAAAGCTGTATTTGGGTGGTTTGATAGTTAGCAGACTCCCAATAGGTCGCTTCATCATTCTCTATGCCACACAAAAGTCACTTTTTATCTTGAAAAATTGCAGTACTCCAAACTACTCGAATCAAGTTGACTGTGCCTTCATACTATACCGGGTGACAACGAGATCACTTTCGGGCTGCCTTTTTTTATTTTTCCACCATATTTATCATAACTTACTTTTATTTCATTATTTATTAAAATTTTGCCGTATCTCAAATATTTAACAAAGCCATAGTTGCCGCTGCCGTGGAAATGACAATATAAGTAATACAATATTTTTTATCATAATGATAAACATTACTTTTTTCCATTTTTATGTCTAAAATGTGACATATTTCAACTCAAATTAGTGAGAGAAGTTGTACTTTTAATCACTAGTGATTAATAGTATATTGTTTTACGAGTGACAAAAGTAACATTTTTTAAGCTAGAGAACAGTTTACTAGCCAAGGCTGGTAATGTTCACGAGTTTCGAAAAATATTTTTGACGAGTGAAACACTATACTTTTTCTACAACCCTGTTTATACCATAATAATATGCTAAAAAAGGACGATGAACAAATATTTTATTTTAAATTAAAAATAACAGAATTTTTTTAAACGTTACTTATGATTTAAATATTGGTTAATTGTTACATTTGAGCAATTATTGAAAATTATAGGAGTATTACAATCAGGATTTTTATGTATTGAGGTAGACGATGCCACATCTGTTATGATGTTAACTGATGTCACTCCAGATGAAGATGTGCCGTAATCAGATAGGGTTGAATTTGTATGGATTATAAAATTTTTGTTTGTATTTGATTTTTGCTGCTAACTGATTGATCAACATATCCCTCCGAACGCTACTACCAGCCTCCATGCTTTTTTAATTGAAGTAAATCACCTCTTGCATCCACTAATAGCGTGTGAAGTTCTACGCAAACAATGCCCAGTATATTTATGGGGATCAGGCAAGTTTAAATATTGAGCTATTTGCATAAGAAATTTACTGAATTTATTTATTCCCACAACCTGTCTAGTACACTTTCCGCTCTGTTAGTTAATAAAGAATCTTGAATTTATTTTGTCCATATCTAGTGGACGGGGTTCATATAAATTTTAGAAAGGCAAGAGCTGCAAAATGATGTTAACAAAATTGAATGTATTACCAACATTAACGAATTATTAAGAAATATAGCCAGTTATAATTCAAAATGCTAATGTTTGTGAAACGGTAAAACTACAATTTTTCACCTAAATTGAATAAATCTCCTTCTTTGTAAGTCGATTAAAATGGTTTTATCTCTTTATTTCATTCTGAACAACTGGGTAGTACTGATAGTCTCATATTATTTTCAATTTATCAAATATGTTACATTTGATTAATTTGTTTTCAAATAGATATGGCAGAAATGATTTAT
The DNA here is from genome assembly GCA_018342105.1 of Gonioctena quinquepunctata. Classification (NCBI taxonomy): domain Eukaryota; kingdom Metazoa; phylum Arthropoda; class Insecta; order Coleoptera; family Chrysomelidae; genus Gonioctena; species Gonioctena quinquepunctata. Next base: position 232,413 of record JAFIRS010000592.1, read on the forward strand.
GTAATTTGTAGTTTTGGTGGAATAATTGGAAAACGTATTGTTTCTTTTTTACTAATAGAGGAATAAATATGTCTGATGACTTTGAATTCAAGTACTCACTAATAAATATTCAAAAATATCTCTACTAATTGGCATATTTTTTCTTTCATTATAGATTTTTTCACCATATTTGGAAGAAAATTTGCATCTAATAATTGTTCCCTTATCCCATGTATTGAGTTTTATCATAATAATCTATTTCTTTCAGTATGCATACCAGAAAAAACACAAGATGTTTTTCACTTCCATTGGCATCATCTTCTCGTTCTACCCCACCACCAATGAGCCATGAAAATTGTAGAGGAAGAGGCAACACCTACGCTACTGAAGTCTCGACCTCAAAAATTCTGTCCAAATTGAAGTGCAGCAAGAAAACTAATTTTTCTGTGAGAAGTGTAACCAGATCTTTTGTAGCTCAGAACAAGAACTGTTTTTATAAATTGCATAAAAATAAGTTGATACAGACCAAGTGTACAAAAATTGATTAAAACTATGAAAAAAATTTTGGGTCCATAATTGTAACTACCATACATGAAAAATATCTAATTCATCTCTTGTATCAATTGATATGGTGATATTTTTCTGCCATCATTTTATCACTTCTACAACCCAAAATGTAAAATCTATAGTGAGGTTTCCATTACAATCTTCAAAATTCAATATATTATACATAAAAAATTGCATATGACTTTTCTCTGTGTCTGTGAGAGTACCATGCAAATTATTGTATTCAAAGTGATTGATAGTGCGAGGAATAATTTTAAAGATTAACACACATTTTAAAAATATTTTGAAGTAATAAATTTTTCTCAAATTACTTCTCAATGCATCAAACAAAAATAAAATTTGAAATTTTCTACAAGTCAGAAAATATTGCTTGATATCATAGGGCTCCATATTACATAATTATTTTACAGACTTCAGAAATCTGATTGAAACTTCAATATTCCTTATATTTTCCGGAAGATAAAATTTTATCTTACTGTAGACGGTGCTCCATTCATATAGGGATTTCTTATGAATGAGATAAAAAAAATATATTGTTTCATAAATATGAGTTAAACGGTGTATTTCAAAATGATCTGGATGATTCAAAAGAAATTAATTCAAAAATATAGATTGCTAGTATGGCCAGTACTTTCTATAACTTGGAGATCTCTGCAGGAATCTCTTATGCATTTTTTTGCGATAGAAAAATTCTGTTCACTTCGGCCTCAAATGACTATTCTCAGTTATCAGTATTTCAGGATCAACACTTTTTGATAACTCATGGCATATGTTACTCTAGATAGTTTAGTTCAAAGCTTGTCTATATGATATATCTGTAATATTTTTATTTATATTAATAAATATAATAAACAAAATTAGACCAAGAATACTACCCTATGGGACTCCCATAGACTTTCTCAAGGCAATGGATCTTTCTATCGTTTCTTTTCGAGTTCTACTTATGATTTTTTTTTTCGAATATGACTCGAACCTCTCATAAGAATTTCCACAAATTCCATATTAAGTTTCCTAATAAAATATTATCCTTACAGTCGAAGGCCTCAGATGAATTCACGATAATCCCATAGGATTGATCTCCCTTTTTTTTTGGTGGAATGCACAAAATTATTCAAATAATCATACTAAAGATTGGAAAACATTCAGTAACCAAAAGGGATAACAATTGTTTAGTCATTGATATTTCAAAAATGTTTGATAAATACTTCACTGATTGGTTAAAAATTCATATATCTAGCTTATTGCCATTTTTAGGAAGAGGTTTTACAACAGCAGTTCACCTAGAAAAATTATCTCGTCAAAGGACCCTGCTCAAACGTTATGGAAAAGTGCTCTATGTGGGAATTGCTTGAATTTTTCATATTGTTCAGAAAAATTTGTCCTGATTAAAAGCTACCATTATGCTAAAGTCCAATAATCAATAGTTTCTGAGATATTGCAGTCGTATTGCATCCATATTATGGTACTTGGGATATGCACTCATGAATCTGAAATTGCACGCCTAACTTTCTTCATAGCGCTTCTAAAGGTTCTAATCAGCAGCTTAATAGTACCACAGGTCTCCAATAGGTTAAACTGTAACAAGAGTGTATTTATTCAAGTACTCCTTCATTAAAGTAGGAGAAACCTGTTGTGTATTTTATATAGCTTAAAAGTTACGTAAATAAATTACCTACTCCAGAAATATTTTCAAATTACCTATATTGAAATATTCAAATAGGGGTTGTCTACATGGAACAACTTGCATAGCGCAATAGTAAAGGTCCGTGAACAAAACAGAAATGCGACACTTCTTACCCAAATATAAATATTTATTTTTCAGTATCATTGCCAATATCTCCGAAACTATTGGTTATTGGACTTTAGCGTAATGGTAACTTTTATTCAGGAAGACTTCCTCTAAACAATTCCCAGATAGATCTCTTTTCCTTAAGGTTTGAGCAGGGTCCTCTCGACCAGGAAAGTCAAAATACTGACATGTGCACAATTTTACAATATGTGGTGGGTAGGTACATCGATTCTGTGTGCTGCTTTTGTTCTTGATATTTTTATTTTTATCGACTTATTCAAATTCTGTAACCGGGCACGAAAACAAAAGTGGAAATAAAAGGCTATTGACCTTTCAAAACCACTTAACCTCATCACTAATAGAAATTAAAAAATATCTCAACTGAAAGGCACATTTCTTCTTAATTATATATATTTTTCATTTAAGTCAGAAGATTTGCATCTGATGATAATAATTGCTCCATTCTCCCATGAATTCAAATTTATCATAAGGATTTATTTATTATCCGACAAATAATCGTCACATGTCAAATATGAGATACTGGAGAACACAACTTTTCATAATTTCAAGATTATTAGCAAGAATTATATTTTGTTACCGATTCTCTTTTTCTAAAATGAAACAGAAGTTCAGTTTTGTTTGCCATCCGGTGGTGCCGCCACTTTACGGAATACAATTTTCACAGTTTCCCTGAAAGTTTAATAGATGGCGATCGCAAATTGCATCCAATACTTTTTCCATAGAGATTGACTGACTATGTATCTTTAGACAATGCTTCTAGACATCTTAGAAATTACCTTCACTCCCTTCAACTTCAATCGCAACCCAACATTTCAATATTCACGTTCAGTCGACAACTATGATTGTTTCCGGATAAATACAAATATGATCATCCTGAGTTATAACGAGTGTTTGAAATGAATACATGATAGTATTTCAAAAAGCGTGCAAGAGGAGTGCCGCACATGTTGCCAACTTAAAAAAAACCTTCAAAAGTGTTTTCTCTCCAATGACATTGTTTGACTTTGGTTGTATAAAAAATCGCCAATTTGATATATCAATTCAATTACTTTTGGTCATTGTTGGGAAATACTCATATTATTGATTAATTTCACTCTGTTGAGAATCATCCTGTATAAGAAAAATAGTTGTCATATAAAAACTTTTTAACAAAAAATTAAACCGACGAAAAAATCAACTGAAAAGCAAAAAATAAAATAAATCTTCCTAGTCTAAATGATAATTGAGCTCCTAAACTAATGTAAGTAACTGATTTTGAGTCGGCGCCAAACAATTAATTATCGAAGATCATTATCTATGAAAGAAGTCATCAAAACGCAGCCGTGCATCTCGCTGCCATCATTTTACGCTTCACCTAATTCAATTGCTAGTTTGTTTGGCGCCGACTCAAAATCAGTTACTTACATTAGTTTAGGAGCTCAATTATCATTTAGACTAAGGTTTATTTTATTTTTTGCTTTTCATTTGATTTTTTCGTCGGTTTAATTTTTTGTTTAAAAGTTTTTATGTTTTACTTTTTAGTTCAGTATTTCGTCAGTTTAATTTTTTGTTAAAAAGTTTTTATTTTTCAATTTTTTGTGGCTAAAATCTACCAATTACTACCTACTTGTTTTTTGATTACTTCCAAAATACTTACTTACCCACCTTACTTCAACTATTACCAGTTAAATAATATGATTATCTACTTTTACTATTTGTTGTTATATAAATTATTTTCGTTGTTCTGGTTAGTTTATTTCATTACTTTGTATATCATTCCATCCTCTCATAAAATATACTGATTTTGACGGAACAAGAATAATGTCAGTAGCGATCTGTCATTGTCAACTACGTATGTGTGTGCTAATGTTCACTAGGGAAAAATCAATTATCCCCTATTTTTCTACCCGTAAGGGTGGGTAATTCCTTCCGAAATCCAAATATAAGGTATACCCTATCTATTGAAAAAAGAATCATCCAAATCGAAGAACCCAGTACAAAGTTATGCCTGATAGAATCGGTTAACGGACCAGAATTCAGAGGGTGAGTGATCAATATCCTTCATTTCGCTACCCTTAGGGGTGGATTTCATCTTTTAAAGAGAGAGAGCAGCTACGGAGACTTTTCATGAAAAGCAGTAAAGATTTGGATATAGCACTTACAGCAAAGACAGTAAGCAACGAACAAGTACTAGCACGCTTAAGACAATTGGAAGACAAGAGTGAAAGGATATTCACACTGGATGAACTTATCAGAGAGAATTTGTTTTCATCTAGTCCAAGTGAAGAAGACAGGAAGACAGAAGAAATTATAAATTACAGGTCAAAATGCGAATTTGTTTTGAAAGAGAAGTCGGTGCATGATGATCAAAAGAGTTCTACATATCATACGGATGGAGACAACAGAAGATTTCGACTTCCTCGAAGAAATTCGACGGTAATATGAAAAACTGGATTGGCTTTTGGGGCCAGTTCAAGAAGATACACGAAAACGATAAAACAGATACAGAAGACAAGTTCCAATATTTATTGCAAGCAACTGAACCAGGTACTGTGACCAGAGATTTAGTCGAGAGCTTTCCTCCTTCTGGATCAAACTACGGTAAAGCAATTGATCAGTTGAAAGCACGTTTTGCCAGGGATGAATTTCTGATAGAGGTTTATGTCAGGGAGTTATTAGATCTCGTCCTCAAGCAAGGAACGAAAACCAAAACAGGTATGACTTTGGCCAGTTTATATGATAAGTTAGAAACTCAATTGAGAGCACTAGAAACTCTTGGAGTAACTCGTAATAAATATGATGCAATGCTCTTTCCTTAAGTAGAGTCAGCATTACCAGAGGAACTTTTAAAAGTTTGGGAGAGGTACCGTATCATGAATCCCGTTAGTCTACATGGGAAATTTGAAGAGGGTGAAGAAAATAAAAGTAATTTCAATAAAACTAATATTCTGTCAATGTTACTAGATTTTTTTGAGAAGAAAAGTAGAGTCAGTAGAAAGGATCAATCTTGCTCAAACCAGTTTTGGCATAGGAAACGAGTCGACAAAGAAAACTACCGATCGAAAGAAAGAGCAAGAGCAAGGTGGATCAGAATTATAGAAAGCTTCCGCACTTTATTCTGCAAATATGAAGAGTAAACAAGAAAGAGGTATGTGTCATTCATAAAAATGTGAACAGTTGGTAGCACAAACAATATTTTGTGAAAAAAATATTGAAAAAGAGAATACACAACACAATAACAATTGGTAACAACGGAAGTCAAGCAACAAAAGAAAGAATTGGCGTTCTATGTTGAAGTTCAAATGGATCCTGACAGATGACAGTCAGTAATTCACGAATCCGATTGGGACAGGCACCAACACTCGAGATTCCCTATTAATATAATTAAAAAATATAAACACTTCGGGACTAAAAATAATCCAAATAATCCAACATATTCAGTTTGTGAATCTCTACACAACCCTGATGAAATTATTACAATTGGAGATGCAGAAGTTTTTGGAGGTTTTTTGAAGTTGGCAACTTGTGCGGCAGTCCAGATATCTGCACCGACTTTTCTGTGCCCTGCATTTTGTGAAATGTGAAAGCACGGTATAGTTGGATTCATATGCAAGCTTTCCCCATTTTCGCGTATTGATGTCTGATTGGCTGTTGAAATAGAAAGCGCTTTTCAAGGTCAGTAATCCGAAATCTTTTATTGAAGAAAAGCGCTGATTTCCTCGAGTTTTATGTTTCGTGACAACCCTTTTCGTTTTTTTTTTGTATTTTATACGGTTCTAATCAGTAATCACTAATATAACCTAAAAAATGAAAATAAAATAGTTTATTCGACTTCCTGGGGTCGTGGGAGGCGGTTGTCTGACCACGCAAACCAAAAGTCAAGTAAATGTCAGTTTTTGTACAGCCGTTCCACGCAAAGAGAGTAAACGTTATCTGATTAGGAGAGTCTATTCCCCATAAGACAATGGTGACACTAATAGAAAGGATGAAAGATCATTTGTGAGTCATAGTGACGTAATGTCATGGCCACCATTCTCTCTGGACAGTGGCGGACTAGCACACTCCGCACTCTGGTATCTGAGAGTTACATGCTCTTGAATGTATATTGGACCACTCTGTATGTTACGTGTGCTACCTGTACTCATGTCCATGTACGTCACTATGATGGGTTAATGCTACAATATTCTGATTGACTAGAGCTTATTAGTACCTCCTATTCAGATAAAGTTTACTCTCTTTGCGTTCCACGTGCATTGAAAAGCTAGTCTCGTTGAATGTGGTATTGGCTCTTGTACCACATCTAATCTTTCTAATGAAGGGCTTATCAACTGCATGAGATACTCAAATTGATCTCTATTTATCCTAAGGATTTTTTTTGTAACTATGGGTGTAGTACAACTGCATTTTCACCATCAGGTTTGCTGCAATGTCTTGACCTCTTCTGGATTCTTCTCATAGAATTGTAATTATAATATGTCAGTATATTATAATTACAATTCTATGATTCTTCCTCATTAATTCTCCTCACCCATAAACTTCTTTGTTTCATATTACTCATTATTTTACGGTAATATTACTAATGTCGCTTTTAAAAGTATAAGCCATAAGTAAACTTCATTCGAAGACAAAATTAATCAAATTAAAAAGTCGCTTATGACAGATTTTATATGAACAGGACGCGCTTAATATTCAAGCTTTCCGCGGAAAGCGAAAGCTTGCATATGAATTCACCTTAAGGCGACACAGACACAGCTTGTTTAGAAAATAGTGTCTATTATACCGTGAACGGGATCAATCTACAGTGAATGTTTCTTCTGAATATTGGAATAGTAGACGCTGTAAAAAATTTCACGTGGGAGTGGACCAAACGAATAAAAAGTATATTTTACTATTCCGGGCTAGATGCTGATGCAAGAATATAATAATTATAGATGAAACAAGATTATCATTTTCGATAAGAATGGAAAAAGGAAATAACGTCAAGAGTGAGTACTATTCAAAAAGTAAAAGTGGATTCGAAAATGGTTATTTGCAGAGGAAAAAGTAGGTCCAGATGGTTTGACTAAAAAGGAACGCAGGGCTTTGAAAGTTCAGGGCAGATCTCCTGAGGAAAACCAAGCACAAAATAAGAAGGATGTGATTGTGAAAGAACCTACAAAAGTTGGCAAACCTTCACCAGAGCACACTGAAAACTTGTCCAATGTGAAGGAAAATCCTGAAAAAATTGATAAAGAACGCCCTTCGAATAAACAGCTTTCAGAAAAAGAACTCAGGAAATTGGAATGGGAGAATAAGTTGACCGAACAAAAGTTGAAGAATGAAGTAGGTAAAGAAACCCTCAGTAAAGCAGAACTCAAAGCTAAACGAAGGGAGCAGCAAGAGGCACAGCGTTTAGCAAAGGATGCCCAAAAACCTGAACCAGCCAAAATACAAGTTACAGAAGAACTACAAGAAAAGAGAGCTGCTAAACCGAAACAAATTGTCAAGAAATCCCCAGTTAAAAAAGAAATCAGAAAAGTAAAAGCGGGTAGAATACAACTAGTGCAACATTTGTACGATGAACATTCCTCAAAACACGAATACAAAACCCTATTACCCAATGAAGTTCATCCTGCTTTTGTTAGATTAGGTGTACAATATTCAAACAAAATCATCCTAGGGTCGAATGCAAGATGTTTAGCTCTTCTCTCTGCCCTCAAGTGTCTTGTTGATGATCTCCAAACCCCACCGAAACAAGAGTTTTGTAGATATTTAGAAACTATCCTTCAATCATCTACAAATTATTTACACAGTTGTAGAGCACTTGCAGTATCCATGACGAATGCTCTCAGGCATTTCAAATTACAGTTAACCCATATAGACACGAATTTGAAAGATAATGAAAAACGAGTGAAATTACAAGATGTCATTGATACGTACATCAATGATGATATAAAAAAGGCGGGAGATGCTATAAGTATAAGAGTTAAGGAAAAAATTAGTAATGGGGATGTGATTCTAACCTACGGATGGTAAGTGAGAATATTATAAAGTGTTTCACCGTGGATAGAACAGAAGTATCTTGAGAACGGAGCGACAGATCATTTAGAAAATTTGTTGGCGTGGATAATCCATCTGAAATATTTTCATCTACACAGTGTGGCCGCTCGTATTAGAAAGTAGTAGCTACTTTGTTATTTCAAATGGAACACCCTGTATATTATATCATTTTTGGAATTATTAAGTATCGTATGGGTAGTAAAGCACTTTCGACCATACTTATATGGGAGAAGATTTAAAATATTGAGTTACCATAAATCATTGAAATATTTATTTTCAATAAAAAATGCAAATTCATGATTAATGAGATGGAAATTGCAATAGGCGAGGACACGAGAAATATGCTTTAAAATACATAACACATATATAAATGTACCCAGAAAACATTTTCTCAGTCAAATTTCAATTACAGCAGTTCCCATTCGTTTTTGAAAATCAGCTAATTTTGAAGCTACTAATATTGGCGCTCTTTGTGACGTAAACGACCGAGCAGCCAATAGGCGCAATTGGATTGATTGGGACATTAAATGGTTATGTTGCCAAATTTCTTAAACTATAAATGTCAGAACTAGAACATTATACGCGATGCCAAGCGACGATGGCAGATTTAAAAACATCAGATCTGTTATAAAACAATATATCGTTGATTTTATAGTGCACATAAACCTTGTTATTTTTGATATTATGAATCATTGTAGTCTATCAAAACGATTTTTGATAAAGAGATGGCCAATCATTAATTCTTGTTATGGAGGTGCGGCCTAAGATTTGAAAATATGGCAATGTTGCAAACTTCTTTGAAGCTGTCAACTGTAGGATTGGTTGATCGGGTGACTACGTCACATTTAAATTTTTCCAACTATACATTCATTTTTTTTTGTTTTAGAAAAAAAAAAAATTACCAACAGAGTTTTCACAAGCTGTAAAATCCATTGAAAATATTTTGGAAATTTCGTGTCCTTGCCCATTGGAAGAACATGAATATGAAATTGACTGTAAACCTGGAAAGTATAATAAAATTGCCAATGCCTTATCCAGATATAAAATAAATGCATTATCAGAAAATGAAAGTAATGAACAACGAGGTAATTCAAACTCAGACAGCTTCAGGTAATTCAAACTCAGACAGCTTCAGAAAATAATGATATTGAATTTCTAGCAAAATTTTATTATTTTGTAGAAAAAAGAAAAAATCAATCGTTGATCGATTTTGGAAAAATCAAACGACAATTAAATTTTTGCAGCACACAATTCCTCATAACTTTCCCTGATAATTCCCTATACCTATCTGTGACAGTTTTCCTAATAAAAATTATTTTGTAAAATGTTTGTGCAAAACTTGACCATTAAAAAAATAACGATTTTTTCACAATGGAAATTTACAAAATATTGCAATTTGGGTCATAGCTGCATAAGACCATTAAGTATTCTGCCGATGAACCAGATCTCAGTTTGAGCCTACAGGGAGGCCCAAAAGTAAGTTCCTTCCGGAGTCATAAAAATGACAAATTCAATTTTTTTAAATGGAACACTGTATATTATTACTTTGGAAAGCTGTGACATTTTCCTATTTAATTTTGTATACTTTCCCTGTACCAATCTCGTACAGTTTGTGAATAATAATAATAATAATTTATTAACCACTTTGGTACATCAGGGTACATATGGTAGGTCAGATAAAAGGTATACAAATATATAAAACAACATTAAAAAAAAATTACAGCTTTACATATAGAATCATAAAGGAAGAACATAAAATGGAATAAAAAAGTATCATTCAAATACTCTTGCAAAGTATAGTAGCACTTGTCAATCAATAAATATTTAACTCTATTACAAAAAATATTGTCACTTTGAGAATTTATTATCTCATTCGGCAATTTGTTGTAGAGAGACAAAGCATTATGATCATTTTTGTTATGAAATGCAAAAAGTATCAACATCGAACATGTGTATTAATAAATGTAGAAAGATGTAACGGTGCTGAATCATTTCGATAAATGTTCAAAATGTTGACCTTAGTTTCCAAACACTTTCTTATGCAAAAATCTACGGCATCTATTGTGGCTCTCCAAATTTCATTTGGATCTAATTCCTTAGTCACTCGATGTTCTAATTTTTCACTCGTGTTGACCGGTGTTCTGTAGACTCTTTGCTTAATAGTACCCCACAACTAAAAGTCTAGGGGTGTAAGATCGGGAGATCTAGGAGGCCATGGACCCAAACGTCTAATCCATCGATCATCAAATATGTGGTCCAATTCCAACACGACTTCTGCTATGCAATGAGCCAAAGCTCCATTTAGTTGATATCAACATGTTCAATATTGTTCTATTGTCATTTCTTCAATGAAATCCCCAACCGTTGTCCGCAAGATATTCAAATATTTTGGAGAATCAACGTTCATCATAAATCAAAAAGTGCAATTGATTGTCATAATTAAACAGAAAAAGTTGAAAGTAAATTTTTCTTGAAATCCCATGTCTCTTGTGACATGTGGATTTACGTTTGCCCAGTAATGAAGATTCCATCTGTTGAAAATACCTTGTCTCGAAAATTTTGATTCATCATTCCATATTAGCTTCTTTGAAAAAATCTACGTCTACTTGTGTACGCACAATCAACATTACACATAGTTCGATCCTTTGTGGAGCATCTTGTGACTTGAGAGCTTGAACCTCATGAAATTTGTAGTCATGAATTCTTTGTTCCCTCAGAATCATATGAACTGATGAAAGTTTCACATCTAAATCATGAGCTGCACTATGAATGGAAGCTTGAGGATTTTCGTAGAAGTATGCCAAAATATTTATTGCGTTGTCCTCATTGTCCCAGGTCTAGGCAAGTTTCTTGTTGCTTTCAAAGATGATCCAAACATTTCAAAATTTCCACTCATTTGAGGTGAATCAGGATACTTTTCATTGAACTCTCTGCATGTTCTGGTGATATTTTTGTTACATTGACCATAAATGTCGAATAAATCCATGAAAACCACATTTGAGTAATTATTTTCTGCCATAGTACTTTCATACCTTCGTAACCTGAATTCAGGATGAAAATGAAGGAATAATGTCAGTTCTCTGTCAGAACGAAGTGATAGCCTACTAGAGCTCATCCAGTATTGAAACGACCGTTTGGTAGGTAGAGAGGGGGAAAACACGAGTGGACACGATTTGCTGTGCTACGGCAAATCTTCACCAGTGTCGTGGCATGCAGCGTTTGAAAGGTTAGGTTTGTTTAATTAATAAATAGGTAGTGCAGTTATTTATTCAACTTTGCAATAGTTTACTCGTTACCTTGCCGAAATGCCCAGTGGTAAGTACTATTCAGTAGTGGAAAAAGAAATAGGAGTGTTAGGAAAGTTATAGGAGTGTAAGTTCTCTACGTCTCGTGAATCGCCTATACCAAATAATTTGGTACGCCTATGGAATTTCTATTAATAGCCATAGTTAGACAATGGTTCGGGTACCTTCGATAAAAATTGGTTGTTACGTGGGGGAAGGCCAAAGTGGTCGTTTCAATACTGGATAAGCTCTACCCAATAATTATTTTATTGAAGGCGATTTCATATCATAACTCACAAACTGTACGAGATAGGTATAAGGAAAGGATACAAAATTAAATAGGAAAATGTTACAGCTTTCCGAATAAGTAATAATATACAGGGAGTTCCATTTAAAAAAAACTGAGTGACAGTAATTTTCAGGAGTCTCCAAAAGGAACTTACTATTGAGCCTCCCTGTATACTGATATCCGGTTCATCAGCAGAATTCTTAAAGGTCTTATGCAGCTTGACCCAAATTGCAATATTTTGTAAATTTGCATTATGAAAAAATCGTTATTTTGCAATGGTCATGTTTTGCACAAACATTTTGCAAAATAATTTTTATCGCGAAAACTGCCACAGATAGGCATGAGGAATCCTATAAGGATTCCAAAAATTATATAATATACGGGGTGTGCCATTTGCAATAACAAAGTAGCTTTCTGACACAAGCGGCCACGTAGTGTTGATGAAAATATTTCAGAGGGATTATCCACACCCGCAAATTTTCGAAATAATCTTCTGTTCTGATACTTTTAATGTTCCATCCACCGTGAAAACAAACTGTATCTAATAGCACTGATGACATTTATTTTTTTAGTTCTTCGTTGATAATGAAAATTATTCTTGAAGCCCACAAAGATGGCAAGAAGTTTGAAGTTGTTGTGGTGGATGGAAGACCTCTCCTCGAAGGGAGAGAAATGCTAAGGAGACTGGTTCTTTCTGGCATCAAGTGTACTTACGTTCTTGTCAATGCTCTGAGTTATGTCATGAATAATGTCACAAAAGTGCTGCTAGGAGCTCACGCCTTATTGACTAATGGATATGTTATGTCACGGATAGGTACTGCCCAGGTCGCCATGGTAGCAAAGGCATACAATAAACCGGTCCTGGTGTGCTGTGAAACGTACAAATTCAGTGAGAGGGTACAGACAGATTCTTTTGTCATCAACGAAATAGGTATAACTTTTGTTCTTAGATAAAAATGTAATAACAAGATTCGAACCACCACTTTTTCTAACCCTAACAAGGACAACACCTGTTTGGATTGGGGTTTTGTTGGTTCAGTGATGAAATATTTCTTCATTTCAGGTGATCCAAATACATTGCGAATCAATAATGGGTCCGAAGTTGGGAAGGAGGTAAATAACCACAAGAGTGAATTGCCGACTCTCAATCTTTTGTATGACGTCACTCCACCGGATTTAGTAACTGCTGTTGTAACGGAATTAGCAATTTTGCCTTGTACTAGTGTTCCAGTTGTTTTGAGAATCAATCTACTCAATTAAATTATTTGTTTTAAACAGTTTTTCATTAAATGAACTTTTTTTGTCTTCAAAGTTTAACTTTTCTACAATGTAATATTTGTCTCTTCTATCCTAAATTTACCCAAGTCCACTTACATTTTCAAATTGGGAGGTTACCTCAGAAAAGTTTTTATACAAAAAAATGACTTTCAAAGAAACTTTTTGGGAGATAAATTGTAGATATAACTTTTTCCCAACTATACAGGATAATTCTTTAAAATATAAAAAACATAATTTTTAATATGGTCTAGTGGTTCTATGGCATGCCATGGCTTGATTTCAATGAAAGAAATTGACAAATATAAAAAATAATTCTTTTGGTGAGTTTGGAAAACACCCATTGCAAAAAATTATCAAAACATTGAGTTCGCCAATTTTTCAAGGATCTGATCTTTCAAGGTAAAAAAACCAGGTGGAAAAAAATGTATCTATGTATTTAGGATTTAAAGGATGTATATAAGCAAAATATCTTGCATTAGCTAAACATTCACATGTACAAATTTAAATAAATGGGGAATTTATTATGTACATTCATATTCACACTTGTATATAAGAATAAACAGGTATTTCCCACATTAATGTAAAATTATAAATTTCTTAAATTCACAGAAGTAATATAAAGTTGCATACAGATAAAAAGAAACATTTTAAAAAACGAGAATTAACAACAGTATCTTTGAGCTAGTATACAAATTGTGGCATTGGCGCTGGCAATCCAATCAGAAATCTTAAACCATGGTCAGATGTTATAGCCTGCTGGAAAAACATACCAGAATATTTGTTTTGTTACACTTTGCATCTCATTATCCAGGGCTTCTACAGCTCAAAACCATGACATTCTTCACAAAAACAAAGCGCTTTTTTTATATTTAAAATATGAACATTGACAACTACACTTGTTTGTCCAAAATGCCTGCAGCCTATTTTCATTAGTTTTGTTTCATATATGAAGCGATCTTGTTTTATTGTACAATGCAACTCCAAGATGGGAATCTTGGAGTTGCTACTTCTCATTCCATCTAAATGAACAGATTTGTTGGAATGGAATGTTTGAATACTTGAAAAATCCATGATGATTTTTCTACTGATTTGAAATAAAACGAATAGCTATCAAAACTAGATGAATTCAAGGAAAAATATTGTTGGATCAACGTATAAATTTTCTAGTGACATATGAAAAATATTAGATATAATTTTTGAAGGGTATGATTCATGTGGAACAATTTAGGGCAATGGAAAGGAAATCTTCAAAAGCTAACGTAATTTCCCCTTTCAGTTCCTTATCCCTTTCCCTAAATGCTTCTGTAAACCTCTGTATCTGTATACAAACTACAATAAACTGGTCAACTGACATTATGAGATGATTCTTCAAATCACTTTTTGCTATAAGAAACTTCACGAAATCCTGAGAAAATCGGAAACCCATTTGCTGAAAGGCCTGCCCCAATTCTTGTTCCTCTATACTACCAGATTGATCTCTGTCAAAATTTTTGAAAACTCCCAACCACTGATTTATGTAGTTGTACAATAATTGGAATTCATTCAATCCTACGGTTCCTGTTTTATCAGTATCGAACATCGATATCATCAATTTACAAGCTGTTGGTGAGAAACGTTCCCCTTGGCCATTTATTAATGCTGTTTGGAGTTCCTCCCAAGATATGTGGCCGGAGCGATCTTTGTCAACCGCTACAAACCACGCCTGTACATCCGGGCTGATTGTTGGGGCTTGACCAGCACCCCCCGCTGAGTAATCCTGATTCTGAAATGTAAGAAGTTTGGAAACGCACTACTTTGTATTCAGTGCTACTTACCGCATACATAACCCAGGTCTAAAAATCTCAAAAATTTCCCCAACTTTGTGAAAAAAGCACTTTTAGGGTATTACTTGTACTATTTCGTCAGAATAATATATTCCCCTATGAAATTACTCAAATATATCTCTTTCGAATAAGTTATAAAATTATATAAATATTCAAATCGCCTTTCGAAGAAATTATAAAAAGTTGTTTAAATGATAAATGAGTGAATGATATCATTTGACATCTGTCATTTTTCAACTTCAGAGTTGAGGCTGTCGCATTTTCAGTGTAACGCTAAGCACAGACGCAATTGCAAATAGCGATTTCATTGGATAAAGTGGAGTTGAACTCACACTTGAATTTCAACTCTCCCCTGATGTTTTTTTTTTCATTCTTACATGACAAACTTAAAACGAATAATATTTGTACTAATCGCAAGAAACAATTTTTGAAATAATCATAATACACTAGGATTTAATAGGGGAATTCCACACAAAAACCTTCTGATTCTCCAATTATAATAGGTCAATCACGGTTGTGTTGAGATTCACAAATTGAATATGCTGGATTTTTTATTTAGACCCAAAATTTGTACATTTTTGTATATCAAAAGTTATATTGAATAGGGAGTTTTGTCAAATCTTTGGTTTTGTGTCTATATCTCGAGTGTTGGTCCCTGTCCTAATCTGATTCGTGCATTATCGACTGTCATCTGTAACGATGACATTTGGACTTCAACGCCGAAAACAGCCACTTCTTACTCTTGTTGCTTGACATCCGTTGTTATTGTGTTGTGTATTCTCTTATTCAATCTTTTTAACAAACTATGCCGACTTTACTCCCTAAAAATATTCCTTGGAAGATATCTATCTGTCTTTCAATTGAAGAGATGTCTTGAGTGTAGAGGTTTAAGAAGTTTTCTTCTTTATCAGTAGACACAGAACGTGAATTTTACAAAAACTCCGTTGTCATTGTTTTAGGCTACTAACTACTAACTGTTCACATCTTTAGACACAAAAACTATGAATGATACATTTGATATAAGAAATATATAAGCGCTTTCATGAGTAATAGGCCTTTTCATTCAAGAAAATTTGTTGGGCGCATACCTCAACTTCCGCCATGTTTTTCGGACACTTTATTTTATTAATTTCCAAAGCCCTTCGAGATCGTCGAAAACCAATTAACGAAACAAAAACATCCCAAGTGTGCTAATTGCGATTTGTCGGTTAAAAGATGTGGACGAGGTGATGGTCGATTCGAACTGATTGATCATGTTGATAAAGATACATAAGGTATATTTGCTCATTTCGCTTCGTAGAAAGAATCATTTCATCACGAAATTTGTTGATCCATTTAATTGTTAATGTAATAGTTTGTGCTGTAACCTCAAATGAGGAATGTTTTTTACGATCGACTTCCTGCTGTTGTGGGAGACGGAAGTCGACCACGCGGTCAGGAAGTCAGGCTAATGTTAGTTTCTCTACTGCCGTACCACGTGCAACACAAAGTAACATTTTTTGTTGTGAAAATTTTGGGCATTTGTGGTATCATTTCGAGTGAGACAATCCCGGGTACTGGGAGGGAAATCGAAGTCTCAGAATACTTTGAATACTGGGTGAAGTGGATTTTCGAGACCGACGAATTATCCGTAATGGATATGCCATAAAAACCAAGCAAGCAATATTTTTACAGGTAAAAGCAACAAAGATCTGTTTAGCTTTCCTATTAATAATTTGTATTCTTCGATTATTTTTCTTTAATTTTTCATTTAATTGCACTGATAATAAGGGTAATAACCCGTATTGTCCAGCCATATTTAGTAAAAGTGTCCGAAATTTTCATATTACCGGTTTTTTTAATATGGCGGATGTGCTGCGCGTAACGAGTAGTGAAAAGGTTTATTGAATTAGTATATCAAGTTTGCGACTTGTGCGGAACTCCCCTATTAAAATTTGACATCTCTGAACTCAACGCGTTTTTCGATATTCAGGGTATTGTCAGTTCTTGACGTACTGACCTCTGGGCCACTAAAATAGCCTGTCAACAACTCCATCTAATTCATTGCCTTATATAAGGTTATATCAATAAAAACATCACAATTCAATAACTGGCGCCTTGTAATTATCAATAGCCACCATCTAAAATACAGATACTAGATACACACACTACAATTTGGAGTGAAATGACGCTTAGTACTTAATAGGGGAGTGCCGCACAACTTACCAACTTAAATAAACATTCAAAAGTTCTGCCTTTCCAATGACAATTGTTTGACTTTATATAGAAAATCGCCAATTTTATATACCAATCCAATTACTTTTGGTCATGAAGCGCATATATATTTCTAGTATCAAATGTGTCATTCATAGAGAAAATATTGACAGATGACAGTCGATAATGCACGAAAACAGATTGGTACAGACACCAACACTCGAGATATAGACACAAAATTCCCTATTAATATAACTAAAAAATATAAACACGGACTGAAAATAAATGATCCAGCTTATTCAGTTTGTGATTCTCTACACAACCATGAAATTATTACAATAGAGGACTTCGGCTAAGGTTCAGTGATACCACAACAAAAATGTTGGCCTCAAATCTACTGACACATTTTATAGCTATTTTTTATAATTTTAAGATGAAGTACACCTTCTGATACCCCAAACCAATATTAAAAAGGTGCGGAATTGTTGAATTATTTAGTTATTTCATAAAACACAAATATTTAGGGAATTTGTATTTTTATAGTGATATTTTTTCCTGGAAGGCGCCAAATTCAAAACTATAACATGAATAACTCGTACGACTTTCCACTGTCAAATTCGTCCTATGGATTAAAAAAAAAAATATATTTGACTGAGCAGTGTTGTGAACATTGTTTAATAGAATTTGGGTATCTACCTATTAGTTTTTATTTACGTTAAAATGGTTGATCGCTGTTATAATAGTTGTAAATGTGACTCCAGAAAGCGTTATAAACAGCGAGTTTTTTCCCTTTCCCAAACCAAAAAGAGATTTGGTAAAATTTCTCAAGTGAATTGAACTCTGTGGAAATGAAAACCTCCTTCCATAAAAAATAAACATAAATACTTATGTTTGTAGCCTACATTTTGAGGATAAATGCAAGAAGAACCAGTACCATTTTCCAATCTGCAAGTGTGCGAAAATGTGGCTGAAGGAGAAATTATGGTGTGTGAAACTGGTGAAATCTCAATAGACAGTGTGGAACAGAGCAACGCAGAAATAATTTCAACTAATAACTCCCAACATCTTTCTGAAACCCCTGATGACTTGAGCACCATCACTGCTAATGATGAAGACATTTTAACTGAAAACTCCCAACATCTTCCTGACACCCCGATGACACCATCACAGCTAATGATGAAGAAATC
The DNA here is from genome assembly GCA_018342105.1 of Gonioctena quinquepunctata. Taxonomy (NCBI): domain Eukaryota; kingdom Metazoa; phylum Arthropoda; class Insecta; order Coleoptera; family Chrysomelidae; genus Gonioctena; species Gonioctena quinquepunctata. Next base: position 250,841 of record JAFIRS010000592.1, read on the forward strand.
TCCTACGTAGGGTCTTATACACAGACTTTGGAATGTGCTCGGAAGGCAAACATATTTTCATATAATAATTTGAAAAAGAATTCATAACATTACAAATATATCACAGGACTTGAATACTGGCTTTTAGGATCGAATCTATACTCTTTAGATGAAAATATTATGGACAAGCTTGTATATCCTTATAAAAATCATGAAATGAATAATGTAAGGAAAAGAAAGCAAAGTCAAAAATTGAGCAATCGGGATAAATTAACGTTAATGTTAGTGCAAATTAAAAGGGGATTCACATTGGATGAGTTATCATTTTTCTGCAATTTGAGTAGAAACTATGTCTCTGTCACTACATCATATACTTGGATGCAGTTTATGTTTTTTAAGATAGAAGGAATGAAAAAAAAACATTCCAGTGCCAGAGATATTAAAGACATTCCTAAATGTTTCAGAAATATTTCTGGCGACAGTATTACTTTTGTTATAGATGCCACAGAGTTGTTGATGAAAATGCCAAGGAAATACATTTTCTAATTATAAACATAATAGCAGGTAATACAATTAAATTTCTTGTTGCAATTTCAGTAACTGGTGCAGTGATATACTGTAGTGAGGGTTATGAGGGCTTGATTTCAGAAACAGATTTATTTGAAAAGAGCAATATTAGACAGTTGTTGATGGAAAATGATTACTTTAGCTGATAGAGGTTTCATAATCAGGGATTTGTTAGATGAAATGGGAGTTGAATTATATATCCCACCTTTTATGATGGGTAGGCAACAACTGACAGCCGAAGAAGAAATAATAACTGAAAAAATTGCCAAAGCAAGAATTCATGTTGAGAGGGCTATCTATCTAATTAAATCATATAAGATGTTTTCAAAGAAATATCCCATATTACTAATGCCCATTATTTCGAATATTTTTGCTATTGTTTGCTTTTTAGTAAATTTTGAAGAACCCCTCGTAACTTGAAATAAAAATTCCATTAAGTATCTTGAAAGCTATATTTAAATGAGAGTTTAAAAAAAACGTGTTGGTTTTTTATTTAAGATGTACTAGAAAGAACCCTTAATCACTAAAAATGGAATTGCACACCACTTGTAGATAGTCTAAACTTTCCAGCGGTTCACACCTTTATTAACTCCAGAAAAAATATTCTATCTGAAGATCATGGAGTCTGAAACTTTACAAACACTATTGATTTGCAATAGGGAGCAAAGGACCAAACGAATATGATCTATAAATCACATAGGTATTTTGCCATATATAAAAGTGTGTTAAAAATGTCAACTAATTGCTGTCGAACATTTTTTTTTTTCAAGAACTAGCGAAATAGCATATAATAACTAGGAGGCAATATATCAATGAGCAACGACAGGTTAGGTTATTCCTCATTTGGTTTTTCGCTTTAGCGTAATATCTTATCTTTTCACATTTTACTAGCATACTTAATTTTTTGTTTAGTTTTACATGTTTTTTTATATTTAGTTTTAAATAAACTTATTATTTCTGCTTTTGGTTTTCCATTTTGTAACTTTTTTCGAAAATATATAAATATCACATTTGGATATATATCAAATATATCTTTTCCTTACATTATTCCTTTCATAATTTTTATAAGGATATACAAGCTTGTCCATAATATTTTCATCTAAAAGAGTATAGAGTGCCTCAAAATGCCAGAATTCAAGTCCTGTGAAATATTTGAAATGTTTTGAATTCTTTTTCAAAATATTATATGAAAATATGTTTGCCTTCGGAGCACTTTCCAAAGTCTGTGTATAAGACTCTACGTAGGTGATTTCTTCATCATTAGCTGTGGTAGTGTCATCAGGGGTGTCACAAAGATGTGGGAGTTTTCAGTTAAAATCATTAGGAGTGATGGTGCTCAAGTCATCAAGGGTTCCAGAAAGATGTTGGGAGTTATTGTTGAAATTATTTCTGCGTTGCTCTGTTCCACACTGTCTATTGATATTTCACCAGTTTCACACAACATAATTTCTCCTTCAGCCATATTTTCGCACACTTGCAGATTGGAAAATGGTAGTGGTTTGTTTTTGCATTTAACCTCAGAATGTAGGCTACAAACATAAGTATTTCTACTTATTTTTTATGGAAGGTTTTCATTTCCACAGCGTTTAATCCACTTGAGACATTTTACCAAATATCTTTTTGGTTTGGGAAAAAACTTCATTCGCTGTTTATAACGCTTTCTGGAGTCACTTTTACAATTTTTATAACGACAGCGATAAACCATTTTAACGTAAATAAAAACTAATAGGTAGATACCAAAAGTCTATTAAATAATTTTTACAACACTGCTCAGTCAGATATTCAATTTTTTTTCTAATATCCATAGGACGAATTTGACAATGGAAAGTCGTACGAGATATTAATGTTATTGTTTTGAATTTGGCGCCTTCCAGGAAAAAATAATCACTATAAAAATACAAATTCCCTAAACATTTTTGTTTTATGAAATATCTAAATAATTAAACAATTCCGCATCTTTCTAATATTGGTTTGGGGTATCAGAAGGTGTTTTTCATCTTGAAATTATCAAAAATAGCCAAAAATGTGTCAGTAGATTTAAGGCCAAAAATTTTGTTGTGGTATCATTGAACCTTAGCCGAAGTCCTCCATTGGAGAGGCAGAAGTTCTTGAAATGTTTTTTGGAGGTTGGCAACTTGTGCGGCACTCCCTTATTAGTAGATTGGGCAATTTGATGAATTAAACCCGAAAACAACGTCGGCGCCCTCTGAAACTCTTGTTAACTCTACGAAACAGGCAATAATGTCCCAAACATTTAGAGGCAAGATCACAAACGCATAAATTTGGTTCAAATGTGCTTGTAGATGAAAAATAGTGCTCTTGGCGCAGTTTTTGCAGTGTTCAACAGGAGCATTTCTTTAGGAATTTATTTTGAAAAAACTTAGAAAAAAAAACAACCATTTTTCTTATCGTTCTGGAGATGGTGGTATTTTTTCTAGAAATTGGTGATCTCATCCATTAAGAGACCAGGGTCTCCAGACATCTTACTATGATGTGTTGTTAGTACTGAAATATTCTGATTTACACATTTTGTTTATTGAAAAAATATGTTGCTCATTAAATTGCAAATAAGTTTTGTTTCCTAGCATAATCCATATGAAGCAAAAATTCTACCAAAAGAGTATATATACGTGAAAAAAATAGGATTTTTTATTTTTATTCATTTAGTTGCAGAGATGATAGATGGGAAAAAGGATTTTGGGAACATATTGACAAAAAGAACTGACTCTCTTTATATTTCATTCAATTGTAGATAGAAATATATTTATCAACAGTATAATTAGAAAAAAACCATTTTTTTCTTATATTATGATAAAAAGTGAAAATAATTCACTTCTTCGCTCAATCAAGCATCCTCAACCAGCATGTTGTGTAAAGCAAATAAATTCTGAAACAAACAAAAAACCATACATTAAATGATCTAAATATTTATTTGTCTACATTTTATCATAACAGGGAACGACATGAAATACCTATAAAAAACTATTCTACTTGAAAAAATTGTTTCATAGATTTGAGATTCAGGATAAATTGCTCCTGAACAATCCAAGTGAATATCTTTAGCATAATTTTCAGGAACTTACCGAAAAAAATTGAAAATTAGTCTTATTAATGAATGGTCCTGTATTTATCAATAGACTCGTTCTCCTCAATGAGCTTCTGGTGTACGTCACTCAGCGCCTGTTTTAAAAATTGAAAATTACCCATTCCATGAAAGACTATAATCAACCACCTTTTCCCAGTACCAAATCCAAGTCATGCAAATTGTAGCAAAATACGCATACAAATCAAAATCTTTTACTACAATAGAGACCCAGAAGAAGCCATTCCCAAGCATACAAGATGCAGTTCTCCACATTCTAAAATTGTAATCACAGCCTTTTCGAGGAGATTCAGTAGGAACTAAAGAAAGTAAGCAATCACCTATATCCAAGCATACAAATGCCAAAAGTTTACTCAAGTATATTACCACTACAAAATACCAATACGGAATTTTAAAATAAGAGGCATTCCCTTTGGTTGCAGATTTGGAACCATACTCATGTGCGTAATAGAGAACAGGCATATATGCCCCCTATCTAAAATATTTTCATTTGCACATAAAGATTACCACCTAGAAAGCTAGCAAACTTAGAAATTAAAACAATGTTTAATGTTTTTTACAATTCTAAATTGAAAATGCCAATTTTTTAATCACATCAAAAACGTACTCCTAGCATCTCTGATGGACGAATGCATCGTTACTTCACATAGTTCAAACTTTTACCGCTAGTTGCTTCAAACTGTCAACTATAATTTCATCTGACTTCGTTTATATGTTTTACTAATATTTTTATTATCATGGTAGTTTCAATTGTTACTGAAACATCATATCAAAAGTGAGGTTGAATTTATGTTTGGGTTGTGAAAAATAGTATTGTCTATCAATATTCTTGAAACAACCACAATTGGCGCTAGTGTTTCGGGAAAGTTATTCAAGTGAAAGCCAAATCAAGTTTTAATTGGGAAGCCTATAAATTCGAAAACTTCGACAAAATTTTCTTTTTGAGAAATAATTTTCAACAAAATATAATTTTTCATGGCCGTGCTGATGCAAAGAAATTAAAATCATGCCTGTTCCCTATTTTAACAGCTGAAGATAGAGGCAAAGGATAATTGACCAATGGAAGTGAATCTTACTCCCCCTGATGCTAAAACTAGAACTATACTTGGGTATATTTTACAATGTTGCCGAGTTGATTTGAATTCCCAATAGTCATTGAAAAGATTGACATTTATTGAGCAAATCCTACAACTAGAGAATTCAATGCATTTTAACGAAACCTTCATAAAAATAAATATGTGATTAACATGGACCAAATTTGAAATTGTAGAGGACTTTAATCCATGTGGCAATGCCATGAAATGTATAGAATATATGGTCTTATTTTCACCATTTTGGATCAACGTGAAATTTTCCATATCCATTTCCTTCAACTAGGAGGAAACTTACAATATTTGAATTTGAAAATACATAAATTTGACAGCGCAAAAGTAATATGATTTGGAATTTGAATTATAGTCGAATTCGTGTATGTTTAGTTGCCTATGCATTAATGGAGAAATCGACCATTTACAGGTTTTAAATGGTTGATTTCGGTGTATGTTTGGCTGCATATATCACAATCATGCATTAAACGAGAAATTAAAGGTTAATAGGGGTCATTAACGATCGATTTCGTGTAGATTAAACAGACGCGTTAATACGAGGTAGCCGAAAAAAACAATTTCTAAATTCCTCAAATAACAAAATCTAGAGGGTAATAATTTTAATTGAAATTGTTTAAGAAAAACTATCAATTTGTATGAGAATCTAAGAAATATCCTTATCAATATCAGAAGACCAATATAATAATAATTATAAACTGAATTATATGATAGATATATGGAGGTATATAAAATTAATAGGGATTATTAAATGTATATGTTAGTTCGTCAGTGGGCGAAAAAAATAATGATTTCATTACCTACACTATAATAAATGTGAATCTTAAGTGCGTTTTAATTTTAGAGCTCCCAAATTTTTTGAAGAAGTTTTCAACATATGTGAAAACTGTCTTTTCTCTGATTTTGGTATGGAGTTATGATGTGCCCGACCTTTTTTCTGGAAATAATCCGGTAATGTTTTTATTTCTATATTTTTCAAATCTGCCACCTGAGAGGGGCAATCAACCCATTTCCTTCTTCATAGAAACCCCCTGAGCCATATAAATGTAAACCAAAAATATGCTGAACCAAGCTTGACCAAAACGATAAGGTATGATTCAACATAATTTGAAATAGCTTGGAAATTAATATCAAATTAACATCAGCATTAACTGAAACTAGTAGATGTTATAATATATCAATAAGCCAAACCAAACTTTTTATTGGATTCCTTGACTCGAAAGGCTCAATTCATATTTTTTGTTCCTTTCAGTATCTTGAAATCACATAAAACGCCATTTTGCTCGACTAACCTTGAAATATTTGACAGTCTTGACTCGTAATTCTAATGTGGCATCTTCATCACATATCATGAGAGTGTGGGGGTGTTGTTGGAAGGCAGAAACAGTCCACATGTGGTTAACACCCTCTTCAACAGCCTTATACAGTGCAAACGATTTGTGGGTACCGGTTATCAGAATCATGACCTACAATATTTGTTCTATTTTCAAACAAAAATCATGGAAAGAGAACAAATCAATAATGCACACCTTGACCTGAAGAGTTTCAAGTGTTTCGATTTCGTTGAATAGAAATTTTCCTGTTAATTGGAATCAAAGTATATTAAATATTCCATCTTATTTGGTACATTATATGTTTTTAGTGGAAAAGAGATCATTCTGCATGACATTATTATATATAATAATTGGATTGCTACGAAAAAGCAGCTTTTCTTAAATTGCCAAACTGACAATTTTGGCCCATATGATATCAAAATTAGAATTAGATCGGACTTTCAGTAAGACCAAAGGAAGTATAAAGCAGAGAGGGGTGATAGCTCGCCGCTTTATTCTTCATTTGGCTTTATTGCCAATCCAATAAAAACGAAATTTTGACATTATGTAGAACAATATCAGTTCTGTGTCCCTTGTTAAGGTATTCTCAAAAAAATCTTTTATATGAGGGTAAGAAACATTTGAAAAACAGAGTGGACGGGGATAGGTAAAATAAATCTAAGTAGCACCCCAATGCAGAACAATATGTTGCACTGATTAAAAGATATTGCCTTCTAAAAAAGAGAAAATATATCAGAGGAACCAAAAGGACAAAGAAGAGACATTCTTGTGGAAATATCATTTGAGGAACCTATTTTGAGAATTTATTTCAATATGGGAATTGTAAAAATACATATAATGTATCAATAACTTCTATAAATTAACATGGATTTACCTAAATATTATATCATTTATTATTGGTTCAAAGAAACCCAAGATTTCATGAACAATGTCATAAAAAAAACCAGAAGATTATTGGTTATCTTCGTAAACACAGACAAATTTTGTAAACCTTTGTTGTTGTTATTAAATTATACTTATCAAACGTATGTTGGTTTATAACAACAATGTTAGCAATTATAGATACAAGTAAGTAAATGAGAATGTCATATTGTGTGGTGATTCAACATACAAAAATTGTTGACAACTGCTGTCTGATAACAGTTGCAGGATATCATCAAAAGAACCTTCTCAATTCCAAAATATTTTTGAGAAAAAGAAGAAGAATTATATAGATACTGATGGAGTGATTATATTTTCTCAGGTACATTATATTCTTTTAATGAAACAATCCTGAAATGGAAATGAATTAGTTGAATGGTGTTATCTTCATAAACACAGACAAATTTTGTAAACCTTTGTTGTTGTTATTAAATTGCACTTATCAAACATATGTTTATGGTTTATAACAACAATGTTATCCATTATAGATATAATAGATACAAGTAAGTAAATGAGAATGTCATAAAACAAATGTTAACTGCTATCTGATAACGCATGCAGGACAGAACCTCAATTCCAAAATATATTTGAGAAATTTAACATGAAGAAAAATGATATAGATGCTGATGGAGTTATTATATTTTCTCAGGAACATTATATTCTTTTAATGAAACAACCCTGAGATGAATTACCTAGTTGAAAGGTGTCCTTACACATATTTTCCTCTAGAGAAAAAAAATACCTCACCTCTTTAGAGTCCATGACTGTACCAACACCCACTGTAAGAGCTTGTTTAGGAACTAGGCTAATATCATTTCCAAAGAACCTAGCATTCGCCTCTAGAGTATCTTGAGCTAATGTTTTTACTCTTGTTCGAGACACTAAAGATGAGCCAGGTTCATTGAATGCTATGTGTCCATCAGGGCCAATACCTAAAATCATAACAATAATAAAATAATCGAAATAAAAGTCAAAATTTTTATGAACATGGGAAACGTTTGAACTTCTATATGCTGAGTACAAATCCTATCTGTAGATTAAAATTGATAATCAAAATAGATGACAGTTTTAATGAGTGACAGTTTGGTAAGATCATGAAAAGTACAGTGCAACCCCACAAATTAGTCCCAAATTGATAGATTTGATATGTCAACATGTTTCAACAGTTTAATGCCTTCAAATATATCTTTTATCTGTTATTTGCTGTAAAATTGAAAAAAAAAGAGAAATAACTAACCTCCAATGAATAATTCTACACCACCAGCATCCAAAATTTTCTTTTCGAAACTATTACATTCTTCTACGAGATCAGCGGCATTTCCATCAAGTATATGTGCATTTTTTGGATCAATATCAATATGTTTGAAGAAGTTATTCCACATATAATAATGGTAGCTCTCTGGGTGGTCCCTTGCCAAATTAACATATTCATCCATGTTGAAAGTTTTCACATATTTAAAAGAAACTTTGCCAGCCTTGTGGTATTCTATAAGTTTCTGGTACATACCAAAAGGAGTACCACCTAAAACATGAAATATATACCTTGAAGAATGCAGCGAAAGCGAAGTGATTCTGAAACTTAAAACAAAAAGTCACCGAAATGGATAATATTAAATCCGAAACTTTGTTACGTAGACTATAGTAAAACCAATAACATTCATCATAAACATATCTATTAGTAAAGAAATTTTCCCAGGTGCCCTCAAATAGACTGTTTAAAACCCTTATAGGTACAAATCTGGAAACATTCTTAAAATAAGAATAGAGAAATACATGAAAAAATATATAAGAAGTTTATGAGGTGATGGATATAGGAGAAACCTATTGCATCTTACCATCACCAACACAAGTAGGTATAAACTTCTCCAAATAGACCATCCATACAACACTCGATTAAAAAATCAAACATCCAGAATACCAAAAGTTGTAGATACAAAAAACCAAAGAATTTTCTCCTAGCTAAGCCCGATAATTTGCAAAAAAATCCCAAAAAGAGTTGAAAATTCTAAATAGTCACTTTCTATTTGAGGAGAAATTGAAGATCTGGCTTTCAAACCCTCAAAGCTTTCCAAAGAGAAATACAAAAAAAAGGAAAGCAAAAAAAGAACTCTTTTTAGAGTCATATTTATTCACTTTATCCTCATTGCATAACCCATTAATTATAGAACTTTATAGATTCTGCACATAACAATATATATGTAAGTATCGAGGTAAGTATATACAGAGTGGCCACTTTTTTAATGGGATTGTATTGGTAACTTCTAAACCATAAGAGTTAGAAGGTCGGTCAAATGGAGAAAAAGTTGCATTCATAGAAGCATTGTCAAGCAGTTCAAACAAATCGAGATTATCAGGGCCGGTTATTGAGATATCATGAGAAAAGTAAATTCTGTCATTTTGATTTTTCTTTTTTTCCCACTTTATTTCGAATATGATCGAAAAATGTCACAGAATTTTTTTATTCGACAGTAAATTATCCTCATTTTGACATAATCAGATTTTGTATCCAACGTTTCGTACGCTCTGGGCCACCCTCAACCTCATTTTTTTCAATATGGACCTGCATATTTTATGACACTTTTAGAAATAACTTTTAACGCTAAATCCAACGATATATCATACAATGTCATTCAAAGTTGATTTTCAGGTGATTTTGACCCTTATCCAAATTTCTTTGGGTCGGATCTGTATTACATTTAGGTACCTTTAGTTTAATTAACAACATGCAATACATTTGGATAAGAAAATCAACTTACTCATCTTCAACTGAATGGAACGTAACAGAATCAAAGCAAGAAGCAAGTAATAATTATTTACAAATTTCAAGAGGTGAAAAACCTAATTCATAATAATTAAACGAAACTATCATTTAATGAAAGAAAAATCAAATGATTATTCGAAAGTAAATGATGATCATTAATGAAGTAAGTGTTCGAAATGTCCACCATCTTGTAAAATGCACTTTGTGGTTCTGGAACCCATACTTCTCATACATTTGCTTATTTCGTCTCCTTGAATACCTTCCAATACATTCTCAATCTTCTCGCGAGGAATCATTATTGTTGGATTTGTCATTTGTTCCGTTGAAACAAATTACAAAATCGAACTTTATTTTGAGATCATTACAATATAATTTTTGCAAGGCTTGGTATTCAAATTTAAAATCATTGTATTCGCGTCTCTTGACTATTTTATTAACAGCAGTTTTTGATAAATTGCATTCACTGGCCACAGTTCTCGATTTTTTTTCTGGGTTCAATTGAATTTGGGTCAGAACATTGATATCGTTGATAGACTTGTTTTTTCTTACATACACACAACTCTAGGTTTATTGAATGTATTATTTTCAAGTAGTAGGCCGTGGATAAAAAAGAACATAACAAGAAATATCATATTATTTGTCATTTCGTTTATTATTGTGTCACAAGAACTTGTCATTAAATACTTTTCTGAGTAATTTCAATTTAACTTATTCGATATGGTAAGATACACAAATGAAGAGAAGAGAGATATGTACGAGGTGTACATAAAACTAGATAGAAATTCGTTCAAAGCACAACAAAGGTATGGTGAATTATATCTTGAAAGAACAACACCAAATATTAAAATGTTTCGACGTTTATCTACAACGTTACTTGCACATAATTGATTGATCAAACCTAGAGGTCCTTATGTACGACGAAACGAGCCTATCAACGACATCAATGTTCTGGCCCAAATTCGAATGAATCCAGGATTAGGATCGAGAACTATGGCCAGTGAATCAATTTATCAAAAAGTGCTGTTAATAAAATACTCGAAAGACACGGATACCATGACTATAAATACCAAGCCGTGCAAAAACTATATCGCAATGATCCTGAGAGAAGGTTGTAATTCTGTAATTGGTTTCAACGGAAGGTGCGGAATAACAACAATTTTGCACAATATCATTTGGGGAGACGAAACGACATTCACAAATTCTGGCATGTTCAATCGAAGGAATAAACATTTTTATGCCACAGAAAATTCTCACTTAATTCATGAAGTTAGACATCAATATCGTTTTTCTTAGAACATATGGTGCGGTTTGTTGAATAATAAATTACTCGGACCCTATTTTATTGACGGCAACCTAACCGGAGCAAAATATGAAGATATTATAGAAAAAATGTTGGATGATCTTCCTATACGGAATCGTCGTAATAGTCCATGGTTCCAACAAGACGGATGTGGTCCACACAACTCAAGAATAGTCACAGACTATCTAAATCGAACTTTTCCCGATTCATGGATTGGAACAAGAGGTCCAGTAGCATGGCCTGCCAGATCTCCGGATTTGAATCCGCTGGATTTTTATTTGTGTGGATATCTCAAAAATAAAATTTATGATACTACGAACCCGACAATAGAGATTCTTCGAGAAGATTGAGAATGTATTGGAAGATATTCAAGGAGCAAATAAGCAAATGTATAAGAAGTATGGGTTCCAGAACGCAAAGTGCATTTTACCTTTGAAATTTGTAAATAATTCTTCATTAATGTTCATCATTTACTTTCGAATAATCATTTGATCCTTCTTTCATTAAATGATAGTTTCGTTTAATTATTATGAATTAGGTTTTTCACCTCTTGAAATTTGTAAATAATTATTACTTGTTTCTTGCTTTGATTCTGTTACGTTCCATTCAGTTGAAGATGAGTAAGTTGATTTTCTTATCCAAATGTATTGTCCGTATTGAAAAAAATTAGGTTGAGGGTGGCCCAGAGCGTACGAAACGTTGGATACAAAATCTGATTATGTCAAAATGAGAATAATTTACTGTCGAATAAAAAACTCATGTGACATTTTTTGATAATATTCGAAATAAAGTGGGAAAAAAAGAAAAATCAAAATGACAGAATTTACTTTTCTTATGATATCTCAATAACCGGCCCTGATAATCTCGATTTGTTTGAACTACTTGACAATGCTTCTATGAATGCAACTTTTTCTCCATTTGACCGACCTTCTAACTCTTATGGTTTAAAAGTTACCAATACAATCCCATTAAAAAAGTGGCCACTCTGTATAATATTTTAATATACACATAGCACTTTTATCTCTTATTTTTATTTTATTTTAATATTTAGTAAATATATTATTATTATCACATACAATAAATTGGCTCATGTTACAATAGCATACTCATGCACAAGGTTGAACGTTTTATGGGTTTTTTATTTTATTTTATATCTGATATTGAGCAAATAAATTATTATTATTATTATTACCTCATTGGTAACTTATACATTGTTATTGGAAAACTTATTTGCTGTCAATGGTTTATTAAATATTCCAAACTTTTTGTACATACCTGTTGGTAAGCCTAAAACGAAATATTTATCAGGACCTGGTTTAAAATCATTTATTCTTTTCATAACATATTTGGCAGCCCATTCTGATACAGCATCTGCAGTTTCAAGAATAACCAAACGCATTTTCTGTCTTCGATTTCTTCCGCTTGCAAATTCAAGTACCTGTAAAGAATCACTGAACAACTTGTGGAATGTGAGACCCTGTGAGACGTTTTATATCTTGGTTGAATGACCCAATGGAGGGAGGATGAAAGGCATCGTTATATGAACAATGAGTAATTTATTTATATTGTTGAACAAACATGATATACATATCACAATTTATTTACTTTTGAATTGATATAAACAGAATTATTGAGATTCTTATCATAGTACAGAAAAAAAACATGTTTTTTTTGCTCACCCAGTTATCCACACAACGTAAATTTATGCAATGATTAGGAATCACTTGAAGTTTGATACTAACAGAAGTATAAAATAAATAAAAAACCTATGAAATGTTTGTAATCTTATAACAAATTTCTATTTAAATACAAAATAAGAAATGTCAACAATAAACTGTCAATAATAGTGAAAAAATAGTAGTGCCCTCTACTAGGATACCATGGAAGCCATTATTGACTCCATCGATACAGAAATCTATAAAATACAAATTTGCAGAACTAGAGGATTCTTAGGAAATACAGATAGAGTTCGTGTAAGGAGTCTGTTGTTCTATATCGCAAAAAGCGGATATCCTGATCAGTTTCATAAAAGACTAACCAAAAGGGAGTTCAGATACAGTTCAGGATGGTTCAAGCAAATTTTATATTGAACTATCGCCATCTACATGTTTTACAATCAACTCGAACTATGAGGCTAGCTTATTTCTCATTAATCCACAATTTCAAACAATGTTATCGTTGTATTGATGATATTTCTATCATCAGTACTGATATTCATCTACAAATTCAAAAACCAAATGATCTAGATGATGAAAAACGAAGGATACAAATGACGTGTTACAGAAAACTTCAGTGATGAATAGGTGTATTACTAAAAAGTAGTCTAACCATTGTCTAAAGATATATCTTTAGACAATGGTCTAACCAGTTTAATGTCCGTTCGAACCAACAGATGACACAAATATGCCATTTTAGAATGTACATTTGGGGTGTTAACCCTTTTTTGCAACAATAGTCATGACCAAAAACCTAATGTGCCGCCCCTCTAAGAATTTTTCATATTTTAACTAATACTTAACGTTGACGTTATAAACTCATCTAGCTGTATAAGAGTAAAAAGTAAAACATTAATAAAAATGCAAATAAAATTTGAACTGCAAAACTTTATTTTTTGGCCAGCTAATATATATATATATATATATATATATATATATATATATATATATATATATATATATATATATATATATATATAATAATAATAACGACAAAATATTTTAACAAAATTATACAAACAAGAATATTACCTTTGAAATAAAAATAGACATTTTATAATTAGAAATGCAAAACAACAGTATTTACTCAGAAAACATAATCTAATAAAAAAGTACTAAAGCATAAATCTCGTGAAACGAAATAATTAAGTTCCGGCTACCTCGTATTAACGAGTCTATTTAATCTACATGAAATCGATCGTTATAATGACCCCTATTGACCTTCAATTTTTCTTTTAATGCATGATTGTGATATATGCAACCAAACATACACCGAAATCGACCATTAATATCCGTTAAATGGTCGATTTCTCCATTAATATATAATTGTGCTTAAGGCAACTAAACATAGATACTCAAATTCGAATATATTATTCAAATTCCAAATCATATTACCTTTGCGCTATCAAATTTATTTTGAAATCTAAATATTGTAAGTTTCCTCCTAGTTGCAGGAAATAGATATCGAAAATTTTACGTGGACCCCAGGAACGAGGTCGACGGAAAAAATTGTAATCAACTCGTAAATTAAAATGGCGATTAATGATCTCGAACATTATCTCGATCATTAATTGCCAGCATTAATACACTAGTTGATTAAATAACTATTAATCAGCTAGTGTAGTAATGGTGGCGATTAATGATCGAGATATTTTCACGCGAGAGCGAAAAGCGAGCGCGTTAATGTTCGAGAGAAAATTTCCGTCGACCTCGTTTCTGGGGTCAACGTGAAATTTTCGATATCCATTTCCTTCAACTAGGAGGAAACTTACAATATTTGGATTTTAAATACATAAATTTGACAGCGCGAAGGTAATATGATTTGACATTTGAATAATATTCGAATTCGTGTGCGTATAACACAATGATGCATTAATGGACCAAATCGACCATTTACAGGATTTTAATGGTCGATTTCGGTGTATGTTTAGTTGCATATATCACAATCATGCATTAAAAGATAAATTGAAGGTTAATATAGGGGTCATTAAAGATCGATTTCGTGTAGATTAAACAGACTAGCTAATGCGAGGTCGCCGGAAAAGTATATAAATCAGTCGTTCTACAAAGACTACACAATAATTAACTATTAAATAACTGGGTGTTGGTAGTTTGGTTCCCGTCAGGTAGTGAATTAGAAATTTATTTGAAATGCTTGATAATAATATGTAATTAAGTTCCCAATCTCAAAAAGACCATTACTAATTTGGTTTCCGGGGACTACCTGCGTAATCCCTTGTTCGTGTAAGTGAAATTTGGGAAAACCAAAAATTAATTGTCAATTTTTTGCTTGTTCTATGAGTATTACTTGTATTTAGAGTTGTATTGCTTCTGTGACAATCAGATGTGTTTTTGAATCGTGCCACTGAGCAAGCACGATTCAATTTTCTTTAAAGTTGTCTTAAATTCTCGCCATGTATACCAGAAATAATTTCGGTTGGAAAACAGTTATTGATTTTTAATAACTATAAATACGGTTTTCAAAAGATCCTATTATTTTAGGAACGATTATACACAAACAAGTGAAATTTGGAAACTGAATATTAAAGGTTGTAAACTTCCCTACTAGTGATGATAGATGACGAAATCGTCAAAGATGACGTCACAAGGCCATTGTGACCAATAATTTTAAATGGAAGCCTACGGCAAGCGTCACCTCTTTTAAAAGGTACCGAAAAAACCTATTCAATGATACTAATTTTGTTTGTGTTTATGGCAGTTTTGGCAACTCCCTTTTAAAAAACGCAAAGCTGTGATGAATTAAATCAGTTAATACTTAAATTCCAAATTCAAGCTCCGCCTCTGGATAGTTGTCAAATAAGCTGACATTTTTGTTAGTCTCCCTAATTTGACGTTTTTGTAATTGTCCAAGTTTTTGTACATTTAATAATTTGTGTATTGTTGATCGAACGTTTAACTGTTTTAGCAGCTTTTGGTACTTTTAATATTTTTGTACATTTTAATAATTTGTTAAACTGTTGTGAGCCGAACGTTTAAGTGTTCCAAGAAGCGAAATGGTACGTGCTTTAGGTGATAAAGTAGCAGCGATCCTAACTAATTCTTGGTGAAACTGGACAAAATATTCATGCAGCAGAATGCATTTTTAATGAGAGGTTTCCCGATCGGCCCGTTTCGAGGACTCATTTGAGGGAGCTTCTTCGTGAGTAACGATGATGCGAAACGATCTGGCAGACCACAAATTTCTGATGAGAAAAAAATTGATATACTGGCAGAAGTAATAGTTAATCCTACTTCTTCAACAACTCACGTTGCATCTACCTGTGAAGTCAGTCGAAGTACAGTACACAGGGTGTTGAAAAAAAACAAATTTCATCCATACAAATTAAAAATGGTTCATCAACTCTCAGACGACGACCCAGACCAAAGACTAGAATTTTGTGAAAATATGGAAACTAAAATTAACCAACAGCCAGACTATGTCAAAACAATTTGTTTTAGTGACGAAAGTACTTTCTATCTAAATGGAAATGTAAATACACAGAATGTGAGGTATTGGAGTGACGCAAATCCTCACCTGTTTCGTGAAACACATACTCAATTTCCCCAGAAGGTGAATGTTTGGGCAGGTATCCTGGAAAATCACATCGTTGGGCCTCTTTCTTTATATACTAATTTAACTGGTGAGGTTTATCTGGAGCTTGTTTGAAGGTTGTAGACGATGTGGTAACTTGATTACTATCGTTTCGGACGTCCATCGTCTCAATGTATTTTAAAGGTTTTCACGACGTTTCGAATGCTTGTATCTGCAATCGTCTTCACGTGAATACTGACAAGTTTAGGTGCTACTTACCAATTTATATGACTGTCGGCGCAATGATGCGTGCAATTCCGCCATGTGCAGCGGTATGTGTAATTTCTCGCGGTGTGGTGGTGCGTGAAGTTTCGCGCCTCTGCAGCCCGCCAGAAAGAGCAATCAGGGGTTTCCATACGTTCTTAATCTCAACGCTTGGTTGACTAAAGGCGTTATTGGCTTCGATGTAGGCGGCCTCTTTGAACTTTCGTTTGAACCAATGCTCCTCTCTATGTAGAACACTTGCGTCGTCCCATAGAACTCGATGGTGCTCAGTCCAGGCGTGGTCAGCGATTCCCGATTTTGATGTTTCTCCAAGTTGAGTCCATTTTTTGTGCTCATCCAATCTTACCGATAACGGTCTCTTTGTCTCTCCAATGTAGGAATCTCCGCATTCACATGGAACTTCATAAATGCAATTCTTACTGATTTCATTTTTGTTGTCAGGTTTGGTCTTGGTCAGGAAACTCCGTAAAGTATTGCCGGATTGGAAGCAGCTCTTGATGTTGAACTTGTTTCCGATCCTTCTGATCTTCTCGGAGACACCTCTGATGTACGGAAGGCAGATCACTGTGCTTTGTTGTTGCTCTTCAGATGTCTTCGTTCACCGGAGTTGTTTCAATACTTCTTCTAGGAGTTTCTTGGGATATCCATTCCGGTGGGGGTCCTCTCTGATGTGGTTTAATTCGGCATCTAGTGACTCCACGTCGTTGCATATGTGCGCCGCTCTCTCTACCAATGTTCTCACGATCCCTCTCTTCGTCGAACTCGGATGGTTGGAGCTGTAACTGAGGTACTGCCCCGTATGTGTCTTCTTTCTGTAGACGGAGGTGCGGATTTCATTGCCTATTCTCTCAACGTTCACATCGAGGAAGGGTAAGGCACTGCTGGTTTCCATTTCCATCGTGAATTTGATCGAATCCCTGATTCTGTTAATTCTTGAGAAGAAATCCTGGAGAATACAAACCAAAGCTGTGGTTGAGGTACGTGGATGACACCTTCATTATATGGAATCACGGAGACGAACATCTCCAGGATTTCTTCTCAAGAATTAACAGAATCAGGGATTCGATCAAATTCCGGGGAAAGGAAACCAACGTGCCTTACCCTTCCTCGATGTGAACGTTGAGAGAATAGGCAATGAAATCCGCACCTCCGTCTACAGAAAGAAGACACATATGGGGCAGTACCTCAGTTACAGCTCCAACCATCCGAGTTCGACGAAGAGAGGGATCGTGAGAACATTGGTAGAAAGAGCGGCGCACATATGCAACGACGTGGAGTCACTAGATGCCGAATTAAACCACATCAGAGAGGACCTCCACCGGAATGGATATCCCAAGAAACTCCTAGAAGAAGTATTGAAACAACTCCGGAGAACGAAGACATCTGAAGAACAACAACAAAGCACAGTGATCTGCCTTCCGTACATCAGAGGTGTCTCCGAGAAGATCAGAAGGATCGGAAACAAGTTCAACATCAAGAGCTGCTTCCAATCTGGCAGTACTTTACGGAGTTTCCTGACCAAGACCAAACCTGACAACAAAAATGAAATCAGTAAGAATTGCATTTATGAAGTTCCATGTGAATGCGGAGATTCCTACATTGGAGAGACAAAAAGACCGTTATCGGTAAGATTGGATGAGCACAAAAAATGGACTCAACGTGGAGAAACATCAAAATCGGGAATCGCTGACCATGCCTGGACTGAGCACCATCGAGTTCTATGGGACGACGCAAGTGTTCTACATAGAGAGGAGCATTGGTTCAAACGAAAGTTCAAAGAGGCCGCCTACATCGAAGCCAATAACGCCTTTAGTCAACCAAGCGTTGAGATCAAGAACGTATGGAAACCCCTGATTGCTCTTTCTGGCGGGCTGCAGAGGCGCGAAACTTCACGCACCACCACACCACGCGAAATTACACGCACCGCTGCACATGGCGGAATTGCACGCATCATTGCGCCGACAGTCATATAAATTGGTAAGTAGCACCTAAACTTGTCAGTATTCACCTGAAGACGATTGCAGATACAAGCATTCGAAACGTCGTGAAAACCTTTAAAATACATTAAGACGATGGACGTCCGAAACGATAGTAATCAAGTTATCTGGAGCTGTTGCAAAACGCAATAGAACCGTTAATCCTTGAAATTTTGGAAGATAATCCAGATGAATTCGGCAATTTGGAAATAACATTTCAACAGGATGGTGCTCCTCCACACTATTACGGTGCAGTAAGACGGTATTTGGATGAGGAGTATCGTGGTAGATGGATTGGACGACGAGGTTCAACGGAATGGCCAGCTCGATCACCGGACCTCACACCTTTGGATTTTTTTCTGTGGGGGTACCTTAAATCGAAGGTTTACGCCACTGAACCTGACAATATTGACGTTTTAAAACAACGTATTGTTGCAGAATGTGAGGCTGTTTCCGCAGACACATTTGCAAAAGTACGAGAAGCGTTTAAAAATAGGATATTTCACTGTCAGGAAGTGAATGGGGGTCACTTCGAGCAATTTCTTTAAGTAGATACTGATTTTTAAATCTGTAATTAATATCATACTGAATGGAATTTAAATTTTGATGTTTACTAATGAGCCATTAAAACTGCCATAAACACAAACAAAATTAGTATCATTGAATAGGTTTTTTCGATACCTTTTAAAAGAGGTGTCGCTTGTCGTATGGTTCCATTCAAAATTATTGGTCACAATGGCCTTGTGACGTCATCTTTGACGATTTCGTCATCTATCATCACTAGTAGGGAAGTTTACAACCTTTAATATTCAGTTTCCAAATTTCACTTGTTTATGTATAATCGTTCCAAACATAAGAGGGGGGAAGGGGACTTTTGAGAAGCACTGTATACAAGAATATTCTCATGATGCAGTTGTGCAGGTCTTAAATCGCCAAATTGTTTATTCTGCCTGCAAACGAAAAGCTGTGGAGGACCTGTCCGAAACACCTGCAAAGGTCATTCGCAGAATATTACAGGAAAATCTGCCATCAACATTTACTACAAATGATATTGCTTGCGTCAGAAGAAACATCTATAACGCTCGTAGAAAAATTCAGCCACGTTTACCAAAAATCCTCGAGGAAGCTTTTGACTTCCTTGACGAGGCAAACATACAAACCTCTAGAGGTGAGCAAGTTTCATTGTATAATAACAGAAGTGAACAGATAGTAATATTTTCGTGTAAATCAAATATTCAGATTTTGGAAAAAGTCACAAAAATTCATTTAGATGGTACATTTAATTATTGTGCGCAAGAAGTATAGAACGATAGAAGCTTGTGTGATGTATATGTTGTATGTTTATAAAAATAAAAAAATATTTATTTGATAAACAAATGAAAAGTAAATATTATTTTTTTCATAATATGAGAGAAATAAAATAAAAATTAATTATTTAATCAATTTTTCTTCCCGGGAACCAAATTACCCTTAGAGACCAGCTACACTAAAAATGTCGGGAACCAAATCACATATAAAAATTGAACAAAACAAAAATATCGGGACCCGAATTACACCTTTTTTCAGATCCTAATTAATCTGGGAACCAAATTACATGTTCCCAAATAACTTGTCTGACTTTCTAAGAAGCAAATTTGTCATTAATTTCGGTGAAATCAATTTTTTCAGAGATTTCGGATTCAATAGAGATGTTGGCCAAATCTGAAGGCCTTTCTTGTGTCACATTATTTCTCAGGTAATTTTTTATGATTTTTAATTTACTGAAACTTCTTTCACCTGAAGCCACAGAAACAGGTAAGGTTCAAAAAATTCTTATTGCTAGAGCAAAATTTGGAAAACAGGGAATGAGATCATTTTTGACTATAATTTCTAATATCTCAATTGGCTGCTTTTTACCTGAAAAGATATCTTTGAATGAAATTATTTCATTAGAAAGTTGTTTACCGTCTATATCTTTCACAATACTTCCTTCCTCCTGTAGGTACCTGTAACTTAATATCTAAGTCCATGCAGGCTTTCATGAGATCATCATTAAAAATGTTGTGAAACTCATACAGAAAGCAGAATATTGAATAGCACTCAGATAATAAGGTAAATAGGTATTTCATTTACCGAAGAGATCGCGTGATCAAGAATTGCAGTCTCGAATTGCTGGAAGGGATTTGAAACTGGTTCATCACTGCCCTGGTAACCAAATAAACGGACCTTTTTCCTGAGCTTCGAGATGGGAAATTCGGGATCAATACCTAAATCTCTAGCAAGTGTTGTTGCTGAATCGACAAATATTTTAAAATTATCGTCAGATCTTTGGGAAACTAAATATTTTTAAAAATTATCTAAGCCTTCAATGCATTCCGCGATGTTTAATTTCGGATTTTGAAGCATTTCACTCAATACATCAATTCTTGATAGTAAATCATGCCAAATTAAAATTGAACACAAAAATTTAAATGTTTCAAGACTTTTAATTATTTACTCAGCACCCATTTTTGTTTTCGTGTCTCTGGTCTAATAGCATTGATACGACTTTCCCACCTTGTTTCACTTAACGGGTTTAAAGTTAGACTTTCACGTGTTTTTTTAGTAAATCCCATCGATATGGGGACGCAGAAAAATAAAGAGTAGACATTAATGGACAATGGACCAACACACTGTACACTAATATTCTATTTTTCTTTAAATATGCTATGCTAGCAGGATATCGGGAATTATTTTGATTTTTCAATAACCATTCAAAATTCAGCATTATATGCGGCCTGCTGCGGTCCCTTGTTTTGGCCGCCCGCGTGCGGTGCACGAGCTGCACACCTGCTAGGATCGGCCCTGACAATAGTTCCTTTGAATTTACTCGAATCCACTTTATGATTATTAATTCCAAAAACTATAGTAGTTTTGGTTACTGATTACAACATGTAAATAATAATTTTCATGTAACAACCTAAATGCACGCTTTTTTTATAATAAGGTATCTACATTAAAAAAAAACGAACCTTTTTTAAAGAAAATAATGTTTTTAAGTTATTTTAAACTAAATCCTCAATTCGTGGCAGTGGAAACTGATCCACTTCTAATACCGGGTTAACGGTTATTTTGAAATCACCGCAAATTCTGACAGCACCCGACTTCTTTATAACCGGTACAATATGTGTTGCCCATGGAGAGTAATCGATAGGTTTCATTATGCCTACCCTTTACAAATTTTTCAATTCAGCCTCTACTTTATCTTTTATTCCGAAAGGAAGTGGTCTAGCTTTAACAAATTTCGGCGTTACATTTTCACCTCTTAATTTCCGACAAACGGTACCTTTATTGAAAGTCCCCAGTCCTGTTGAGAAAACAGAATCAATTTTTTTTATCAAGTGGTCGATATTATTCGTATCTGAGGAAAAATTCACTTGGCTTATACCAAAATTATACAGGGACATGAAATCCCTACCGAGAATAGGACGACCACCCTGTTCAATTACAGAAATATTCAATAACCCTTCAATATTTTCATATAATACTGTGATTTTGCACATTCCCAGAGCTCGCATTTTTTTCCGGTATAAACATTCAAACTTTTATCACGAGGTAATAATTCGTAATGAACAAAATTTTGTCTCTAGAAACAGTCTGGTGTCTAGTTGAAACTGTTATGGCTTACTATCTATGAATATTTAAATAATAAATGGACATTTTTCAATTCTTTTTTCAGTAATTGTGAACAACTCCTCAGTTTCAATGAAATTTTGAACATTTATTTGCTTAAACTTACTACTTTCGTCATTTTTCTTCGGACAAACAGGGGCTAGGCCTCTGGCCTTGCAAGAATGACACATGTGATTTAAAAAACGACACTTTTGAGTAACATAATTACCTCTACCACAACACGCACATTTTTCACTTGGTTTCGCATCGTTGACCCGATGATGACGTAGGTGTTGGACGATATTTTCGGGAAGTGACGTGATAAACTCCCGGCTTCGACTTAATGAAAGGTTGCTGGTTACTCGAACCTTCTATGGCCGCCATTTCTGCCACTGCAGTTTCAATGACATCAGCAAATAAAGATGTCGACTTCTCTTTGATTAATTTAGATTGTAGAGATCCTTTATCAAAGCCGATAATGAATCTATCACGAAGCATCATGTCGATCACTATTTCCTCGAACACACAATTTAACGCTAAATTCCTTACTCTCGCCGCCCATTCGTTTGCAATTTCATGTGGATTTTTGAACGATGCGAAAAATTTTGATCTTGCTACAAATAACGATTCGGTGACTCTAAAATACTTGTCGAACAAATCAGTGAGTTGATTGTAAGTTTTTTCTTCGGGTAGCTTTGGTAAACACGAATTGTACATCAATTTATATGCGCCCTTATCAAAAGCATTTAGCAGTATGGCCTTCTGCTTTCCATCGTCAGTTATCGAATTAACCAAATAATAATTTTGGAGTCGTCTCTTGTATATCCCCCAATCGCTATCTTGAGCACTAAACTACCGAACTTGTCCATAATATGATGGATTTGGTGTAGCCATTTTGAGTTTTCACCAAAAAAAATCTAGAATAACTTCCAACTTATGGGTTCTTACACTTAATTTCAAGTGTAACACTACTCGTCGCCAGTTGTAATATATTTTCGGGTTTTGGGGAATGAAGAATACTCCAACTTTTGTTAACACTTTATTGCCACCCAGCAATAACAATATCCAAAATCGAACTGCCTGCCCACATGCGAACAGGTACGCTCTAGCGATAAACACCCAAAAAAAGTCATGCATAAAAACTATTCAGTTCTTTACCATACAAAGAAAATATGTTCAGCTGATTGCCAAATGAAACAAATAAATCTCGTGAATATATCACAATAATTATTATTGTTTTCGTTCGTTAGTGAAAATCTGTACACATGTTAGAAATATCTTCATCATTTTGTTTTTTTTGTTTTTCTGAACGCTACAGTCAAAATACAGGAAATTTCCACATGCCCCTTTCAAAATATTCAATCCATACAAAGAGTTTTCAATTTCACAAATCATTTTGCGAAGGATTCAATTTTTGCAATGAAAGTATCCTTTGGTACCGTTCCTCAGATATGGAATATAAATTAACATAAAATGGCTGAACAAAATAATTGTATGACATATCATTTTCGTTTTCGTAATATTTGTAAGAATCTTCAAATTTTCGGTTTTTTGTTTTTTTTTCTGAGTACTTATTGCCAGTGTCAAAGACTTATAAAACGACATATCCATCTTTTCAGATTAAACGTTTCGTCTTCTTGAGAACATCTTCAGATCCATTTTTTCCATTGCAGACCTGTATTTCTCATTACAATTTTCAGTAGTCCTTTCATTCGTGTATCGACACAAATTGCGATTTAGGTTTTTCCGACGCTTTTCTTGATTATGTTTGAACCAATGAAATATTACCTTGTTCTCTTCAGAATATGATGAAAATTTGTTTCACATAGGTAGATGCAGCAATAAAAATGCTTATAAAAGTTGTTAAAAAAATCGTATTTGGAAGAAAAAAGTTGAGATTGCCCAAGAAAACAAAACGTCGATTTTGAAATTTTAATTTTTGATTAACTCCAACATTAACAAAAGCGTAAATTCGGAAAACGGGCAAAAAACTTAAATTTTGGCAATTTCATTCAGCTTATTCAGCAAGGAATTCCGGAACTTGGCTATACCATTTTACTGATGGCTGGATGTCTCTAACCATTTCTGAGAAACCCCGAACTATATGACCCCGAACTTCGTTACAAATAAAGAAATACGTATTTCAGTGTTTTTAGTTGGGGGTTCCGTTAGTTCTGAAGTTAGAGTCATGGAAATTGGTATTTGGGCTCTTTTTTTCAAATAAAGAAAGATGTACCTATTTGCAACTATTTGTAAGGGCCTTAAAAATTGGTATCTGAGGTTTTTGTTACAAATAAAGGAATAGGGCTTAGTCTTGAGCTTGCAATGGAATGGAGCATCCCAAGTGAGCACAAACACATCTCAGAGATGTTAAAAGAACGAGATGTTGAGACATGAACATCCAATGCGATGTTATGTTTATACATGAATAAAACTTTTATAAAACAGCCAATGTCCGCCGCAGATGGCGATTTTCAGGATGTTCCTGGGATGTCACAAAAAGAACTTGTTAGCCTTTTCAAAGACACCATATAACTTTCCCAAAACGTTTTGCGCATATTAAATCGGTGTAAATAAAACATTTTTAGAGATCAGTTTCTAAAGCTTTTTGTTATTTATTTGGACATTTAAAAGTGCCACATTCTATTTGAAATGGAGTTTTTTGCATTTTTATATTATGTAATCTAAATAGAGACTCTTCTTGAAAAAACGAACTTGACACATTCTGAGTAAAACTTTTCCATTAATTTATTCTATTAGGATGACAGTGTTGATTTTGAAAAATAAAACTTTTTTTATAACTTCCAAGGTTTTTATATTTCTTAGGGTACTGAAATTGAGATTTCATCTCATGAAACAGATTCAATGTGAAATATACTAACATCCAATTTTGAAGATAATTGCAATTTGATTAGATATTTCCTTTAATTTCAATTGTATCTCTAGGAAGGAAGATTTAGTTGAATTTATTAATTTTCACAGTGTTTCTTTAGTTTTATCACAAACCAAATTCTTCTATTTGAAGAGTCCTTATATTTCAGGTCGCATAAGTCTGTTGGAAAACATGAGAGGTTGTTTTTTATTTTCCAACTCCCTATAATCTGAAAACTAACAAAGTTCCTAATGGAAAAATGATAAAGAAAACAGGTCGTTTTTTTCAAGAATCTTCAATGATACAGTTTGACCATGTCATTACAAATTCGAATACCCTATCAAAAAATACACATTGTATGCTTTTGGTATTTTGGTTATATCATGTTTCTGGACTTTGCTAATACATTTGATTCATGTAATACTGTATTAACTTATTAAGTGATATAGAAAATGTCTATTATATAATTGGTAATGTTCACTACACTTCATGACTTTCCACGTTTTCCCAGTTAAAAATTAAAAAAAACTTCAACCAACGCCGTCAAGTCCAAAATCCAAAACAATGCAGAACGAGAAAGGTATAATCAAGAATGCAGTGTTCCATGTACCAAACAGTCCACTGTTGTTCTGCGAGGTTTATCAGGTGTACCACACTGAATGGCCAAATTGTAACAAAGTAACATGGCGGGAGTTTTAAAATGAAAGCAGAACATGGGTGGATAGGTCATTTGGTCATTGGTTTTTATTATAATGAATAATATTGGTTTCACTTGCTTATGAAAATATAAGAATGTTGTTTCTGTCCTGTGTAAAATACGAGGTATTGGTATTAAAATGAAAGAATACGAAATGAAATAAATAGTTGAAAGTGAGGGGTCGAAATATATAGATATATATTTAAATATATATCTATATATATATATATATATATATATATATACAGTGTCCGGCAGATTTTTATAATATAAAATATTTTTATAATGATGAAAAAGTTTATTTCAAATTTATCAGAAAATTTTATTCCTCATAAAAGTTTTCGCTTCTGCAGGAACTCAAATTGCACCATCACAATTTCATTTATCTCCATTTGTATACGAGGAAGGTGAATAATTTGAAAGTAGCTCAAGAGTAAAGTACCTTTATTTTTCAAAATAAACCTAAAGTTTACTTGAATAAATGACTACCAATTTGAAGAGTATTCTAAATTCAGAATTACAGCCTCCTATTCCGAAAACAAGTTTTCACTGATTTTTTCCATTTTTTTATTCCCCACCCTATGTTTTATGAGAATTTGTAATGTCATAGAACACTTATAATTGAATATTACCTGAATGACCATATGAAGTTAAGTTCCGTCCAACTATCAATTAGAAAATTGCATTAATCGAACTTGGTGCCGACAAAATCTCATTTCTTGTTGCCATTGAGAAAAAAAAATATTTTCCATAATAAAGGTATGAAAAATGACATCTGCAATTCAAAATCAATTGGAAGCAATCGAACTGTGTTGCAACCAACGTCAAAAGATGTCATTTGTAATTAAAAAAATGGAAAAAAATCAGTAAAAACTTGTTTTTGGAACAGGGGGCTGTAATTCTGAATTTGGAATATTCTTCAAATTGTAAGTCATTTATTCAAATAAGCTTTAGGTGTATTTTGAAAAATAAAGGTACTTTACTCCTAAGCTACTTTTAAATTATTCCACCTCCCTCGTATACGAAGGAGATAAATGAAATTTGGATAGTGCAATTCCAATTTGAGCAGAAGCGAAAACTTTTATGAAGAATACAATTTTCTGAGAAATTTGAAATAAACTTTTTCCCATTTGTTGTCAAAAATCTGCCGGACACTGTATGTATATATATATATATATATATATATATATATATTCTAAGATTTAATTCACATGAAATTTTTAACTTTTAAAATGATCAGGTTATTAAATAAAATTGTCGAGAACCATTAAGAAACTGGACAATGAATGTATATTCTATATCTGGGATGAACCTCTCAATAAGGTGAACTGTTATGTCTAGAAAGAACATCCACACGTTGAAAAAAATGTAACTTCGCCAATACCTCTCAGTGGGCATACAAATAAATACCACAGAAAAACAAATACAATATTTCCAACATCCTTTAAAGTCTTCTTTGGGAAGTGCACATTGCATCTCAAAAAAACATCTTCATTTTCAAAACCTCTCAGATTAAACAATATGGGCATTAGAGGAGTAGCGAATGATTTGTTTAAATCATACCTGACGAATAGAACCCAACGTGTAAGAATAAACAGTAGTCTAAGCGATCCTCTAGTGTTGGGATCTTTGTGTGCCACAGGGTACAGTACTTGGTCCCTTTTTGTTCAACCTGTATATTAATGATATACTCTCTCTACTTGACACAGGGAGCGTTTTCTGTTTTGCGGACGACACTGCAGTAATTGTGAGTGGAGAAACTTGGGAAGCTACTCTGAGTGAAGCAGAAACTGCGATAACAAAAATAAAAGAATGGTTGGACTACAGTCTATTGTCACTAAATGTGCAAAAAACAAAGTTTATAGCCTTCGGCTTTACTCGGGTAAATTTGCCGATGTTCACAAACTTAAAAATTCATGATTCAGGTTGTACTAGGACTGTAAATGACTGTAAATGCAAACACAAGGTAGAAAGAACGCAATCTCTTAAATACTTGGGAGTATTTGTTGATGAAAATTCAACTTGGAAAACACATGTTTTGTATGTAGTAGGTAAAATAAGAAAACTCATATATAAATTTTATGAACTAAGAAATGTGCTACAAGGAAAGATTCTTAGAATGGTTTATTACTCTCTTGTTGAGTCGGTAATAAACTATGGCCTATGACCTTTGTTTGTAGTACAGAAATATGTGATTAAAGTAATGTATTAAAAAAAAAAACTATTTTCAACCGAAATCTTGTTTAAAAACTATAATTTTCTTACATTGGAACAACTACATGTTAAATCAATAATCAGGTTTATGCTCAAAAGGCCTTACTATAAATTAGAATTGAAGCATCAATTAAACACGAGGAATGCATCTCAACAAAATGTACTACTTCCCTCTGTCAAAATTAGCACATAAATTTTACTGGTCCAAAGGCTTTTAATGCCTTGCCCCTGCAATTGAAAACAAAAACATAAAAAAGAAATAAGCTCAAGATTGATATGTGGATTAAAGAAAGCGGGTTTAAGTTTAATTTTCGCTGAGTTTAATTTGATCAAGTATTGCTTTAATTTCCTTCTAATTATTTAGACTGTATAGTAGTCATCATTTTCAATATACCTAGATATAGATAATATATTCATTATGTTAGGAGTTACTGCACACACAGTTTGTTATATTCTATCGTGCAGCTCATTGGATATAGAACATAATGTAACATAATAATGTAATGTAATATTGTTTGGTGTTCTATATTATTAAATATTATATTTGTGCTCGCTGGGTCTTGACGGCTTCATAGATATAAGTACTCCTTGCTCTTTCTTTTATTTCTTCTTTTATTGTTTCCATTTCCTTATTATCCAGGATATGCACTTTGGACGGAAAAATGTTCAGTATTAACTATTTAGTTGAGTCCCAAAAAACATATTTATTTTTACCTCTTCTGGCAGTACAACAATACCCGTCACTGCCTGCAATCAGAATCACCCCCTGCAACCAACCCCGCGCAGGTCAACCAATTCCTCACCACGATCGATAGTCGCCCACCACTGTTACGCAAATGACGACATATCCAAACAAAAACATCGAAATATCTGCAATAGGTACCTCTAACAATTAACCACAAAGAAGTGTCATCAGTCGTCAGAACGCTGTGCAAAGTGTTTCCGAGTCCGGGCATCGCCCGTAGCGTATGGGCACTCCCCCAGCAGACGGCCTCCTGCAACATGGTGGCCGATACGGACCATCCCGCCGCATCCGCCAACCACGAAAAAGATGGCAGCGAGGCGGACATCGCCGAACAATCGAAAAGGACCATCTTCGATCTCGTCAAATCTGGGTGAGCAACGCTGATTGAGAGTTCCATATTTCGCAATGGTCATCTTATATCTGGAGCATTAGCTTCCTATTTCGTGTAGGCTTTGTTACATTTTTATGTGCCACTTAGGAATAGCGCTGTTTCAAGATTTCATTTATCTTCACATGGGTTGAGTACAAATTTTCAATATATGTTTGGACCACTTCTACAGATCCAATTTACTTGTACTCCAAGCTGGTGGATTTATGGTCCAAATCTCTTCAAAATGTTCATATAGAGGTTTTTGAAGTCTCAGAATAAACATTTCCTGGTGAAAATTCAAGAATACAAAGAAAATAGCTCCAAGATGATGAACGAGTTTCGTATAGTCAAATTCTATAGGCCTTTTCAGGACTTGTTACTCGCAAGCACATCCGCCATGTTAAAAAAGCGGGTAATATGAAAATTTCGGGAACTTTTAGTAAATATGGCTGGACAACACGGATTTTACCCTTACTATCAGGTAATTTCATAGACGACCCAACAAATTACATACCTATATGTATTTTGCCAATAGTTTTTCAAGTTGTTCTTAAAATTCAAATGACAACTTATTTTGAAAACTTTAATTTATTTTGAAAAGGGAAACATTCTCTATTGAATATTGAATAGAAATATTTTTCTGTGAATTGAAAAATCCACGATAAAATGAAGTTATTTTTTGTGAATGTCTAACAAAGAACAAATTTAATGAATATTTTGCTTCTCAACACAGTCCGCGAAATTCAATTTCGCGGCCGTTACCCATAGCAACGGCCGTCAAACCAAACGTCACTTCCAAATTTGACATTTCTAAAATATGACAATGACAAGGATTATTTTACATTCTGTTTGTCACACCAATCTTCAAACTTGCTGTAACATTTTACGTACCGCCGTTTATAATTTTCAGGTATTGAAACGGAAAGCGCCAACATACTAAAATATCACTATCAATATCAGACTTTGTTCAATTAAATTGAACTACTGTCGATTTTGAGGCAATAATACATTTATTAGCAGTTATCTAGTTTAATAATTTTGACGATTGCACGAAAAATAGTATGTATGCCATGACCGCAAAACTTTTCAGCGTCCTCAAGATTATCCTGCCTCGGCCGCAAGCGGCCTCGGCGATAACTCTCCTTTCGGTACGCTAAGAAGGTATTTTGCGGCATTGGCATACAATAGTTATTTGCATGCCAAGGCCGCAAAATACCTTTTTAGCGTACGAAAAAAAGTTATCGCCAAGACCGCTTGCGGCCGAGGCAGGATAATCTTGAGGTCGCTCAAAAGTTTCGCGGTCATGGCTTTTCGTGCAATCGTCAAAATTATTAAACTAGATAATTGCAAATAAATAGACTATTGCTTTAAAATCGACAGCAGTTCAATTTAGTAAACAAAGTCACAGCGTTGCTATGGAAATGATATGGTTGAATGTATACAAACCATTTTGGTAGATCTTGACAAAATGCAAATATGTCTGATACTGATTATTTTAGTATCTTGCACTCCTCCAGAGATAAAAAGTATTGCAAACTTGGCGCTTTCCGTTTTAATACCTGAAAATTCTAAACGGTAGTACGTTAAATGTTACAGCGAGTTTAAAGATTGGGGTGACAAACAGAATGTAAAATTATCCCGGTCATTGTCGTATTTTAGAAATGTCGAATGTGGAAGTAACGTTTGGTTTGTCGGCCGTTGCTATGGGTAACGGCCGCGAAATTTAATTTCGCGGACTTTGTTGAGAACGCGAAATACTCATTTCGCGTGCGATTGCACGAAAATAACTATAGTAGTTGCCAATTCGGCTATAGAGCTCATTTATAGACAACCGCGGCAATTAATTAATTAATTAATGCGGTTAATGAAGGCTTTGAGAGCAATGAATATGACCATGTCCAATTCTTAGACCTAAGTAAGGCTTTTGACTTTGTACCGCACAATATTTTAATTGATAAACTGAAATTTGATAACTTTTCCGAAAGTAGCCAAAAAATGAATTATAATAAGTTAGTCCTAAACAAGGGAAAGTTTGAGACATTGAAGTTGCGTTTAAAATAACATACAGAGCTTAACGACTCACATTGCGTTACGTTTTCGGGTGTTCTCTTGGATAGTAAATTAACATAGTAAAGAACATACGGTTTTTGTCTGCAGAAATATATTACGGAAAATCTTTTTAATACGCAACTTGCAATATTGTTTATCACAGACAACATTATTAATGGCTTACCATGCCCTCATCCAGTCTTCAATATCCTATGCTTTATTGGTGTGGGACCACTCAGCACATGCCTCAACAGTTTTTTCCATGCAAAGGAAGGCTGTTAGAATCATTGCTGGATTGCCAGAGAGAGAGATGATTGTAAGGGTGCATTCAAACATGCTCACATGTTGCAATGTCTTATGCACATACAAACAAACTTGAAAACTACAGGACAAATGAAAGTTTATATCCCTACACAACACGTAACAAAGATATGATACATCAACACTATTTGCGACTTTGGAAAACGAGAAACGGGACAAGCTATTATGAAATCAAGTTCTTCAATGTTTTACCATACGATGTCCAAGTTCTCGAGTGTGTACATTTTAAATCAGTTATTAAGCGGTAATCAGAACTTGTAGAAAGGTTAGGATAACAATGACATCCATGTTATATTTAAATTAATTGATATATAAATAATCAGAAAATACAAATGATTAAAAGTAAAGCTACTTTTACCTGTAAAAATATTCATTATTTGAGGTTATAGCACAAACGATTACATTAACAGTTAAATGGATTAAAATTAACTCATGAAATGATTTTTTTACACAACTGATGGGATCAGGATGTCCTGTTGTTGGACCACTTTCTCCTACGAAGTGAAATGAACAAAATATATGTATCTTCATTAACAATCAGTTGGAATCGACCATCAACCTAGTCGACATCTTTTAACCCACAAATCACATTTAGCACACTTAGGTCAAATTTTTAGCATGCACACAAAATGTTCTAGTATAAAAAGGCCTATTGAATTTAACTATTCAAAAAGACTGTCTTAGGTTTCAGATGGGTTTTATGTTCAGAATTTATCTAGAAACTGTTTCTATTAGTATTAGTCAAAGATGGCGGATAGAAACTAATTTATGTAAACTTCTGTCTTTACAAGTATTCGATCCAGAAACTAATGTCAATTCAAGAAATTTAATTCTCCACCTTGTAGTCTAAGAGGTCCAGAGTACTTCCTCACTTTTCCATATTATAATATTGAGAACTTGTTGATTGCGTTTCCTAACAATTTTACAGAACAGCTAGAGAATTATGAATGCATGAGAAATTATTGTTAGGAATACGCCACGGTATAGGAAATTGAAATACTTTATTCACTTGATATTGTGTTCTGTCCTCTTCACGGTATACAAAAAATTGAAAACGTTTCCATTTCTCCTTACGAAAGACTTCACTATGATCAGTTTCATGGAAATAACTGAACCAAAAGAGAGTTCAGATGCAGTTCAAAATAATGATGAGACCATTGTCTAAAGACAATGATAAGAGCATTAAACCAGGAGAGAAGAGACTATCGCCATCTACATGTTGTACAATCAACTCGAACCATAAAGCTAGCCTATTTCTCTCAAACAATGATATATTGATATATCAATGATATTTCTATGATATTCAGCAACAAATTCAAAAACCAAACAATCCAGGATGATATAAATCAAGTGTTACAGAATTCAAGAATACAAGATGGCAGCTCAAAGATGATGAACGAGTTGCGTATAGCCAGATTCTATTGAATTCAAGGATTCAAAAAGATTGTTCTGAGTTTTCAGACGTGTTTGATGATTAATGTTTCTATTTTTCTATTACTATAAGATTTTATTTTTTATTAAAATTTAAGTTGGTACCTGAAAGACTTCTGGAGAAAGGAAATTTATATTCCAAGTATTAGTCACAGAAGTGTCAAACTGGGATATTTGAGCTTGTATTTGTCCATGTCAGAGTCTAAGAGTCCAAAGGTTCCGAATGCTACTATCCCAGCGAGAACAAAAACATCTCAGAGATGTTAAAAGTACGAGATTTTGAAACATTGAACACTCACTGCGATGTTCTGTTCATATATGAATAAAACTTCCATAGAAAAGCCCTTGTCCGCCGCATGTGCGATTTTCAGGATATCCCTGAGATGTCACAAAAATAACTTGTCCTAGGTTTTTTCGATAGCCTTTTCAGAGACACAACAGAACATTCTCAAAACATTTTGCACACAATAAATCGCTGAAAATAAAACATTTCTGGAGATCACTTTCTGAAGCCTTTTGTTATCTATTTCGACTTTTGAAGGTAACACATTCTATTTGAAATAGAGGTTTTTTTTCAATTTTTATACCTCCAGGAATGCATTCCTCTTTTAGGATGTCTATCATGTAATCTAAATGAAGATTCTTCTGAGTGAAACTTTTCCATTAATTTATTCTGTTAGGATAATAGCGTTGACTTCCAAGGCTTTTATATTCTCAGGGGAACTGAAATTTAATCTCATGAAACAGATTTAATGTGAAATATACTAACTACCAATTTTGAAGATAATTGCATTATGATTAGATATTTTCTTGTATATAATTTCAATTGTTTCTCTAGGCAGGAAGATTTAGTTGAAATTACATTAAGAAAAATATTCATTTTTACAGTGATTTTTCAGTTTTATCACAAACAGAATTCTTCTATTTGAAGAGTCAATATATTTCAGGTCGCATAAGTCTCTTGGAAAACATGAGAAGTTGTTTTTTATTTTCCCTTTCCCCATAATCTGAAAACTAACAAAGTTCCTAATGGAAGAGAAAGGTAAAATCAGATGCACTGAATACTGAATCCAGTGTTCGATCTGCCATACAGTCCAGTGTTGTTCTGCGAGATTTATCAGGTGCACCACAACTACCACACTGAATGGCCAAATTGTAACAATGTAACAATGCGGAAATCTCAAAATGAGAGCAGAAGATGAGTGGATAGGTCATTTGGACATTGGTTTTTATTATAATGAATAATATTAGTTTCATTTGCTTATGAAAATATAAGAATGCTGTTTCTGTCCTGTGTAAAATAGGAGGTATTGGTATTAAGATGAAGGATTACAAAATGAAATAAATAGTTGTAAGTAAGGGGTCGAGAAAATATAAATATTCCAAGATGTAATTCACATGAAATTTTTTACTTTTTGTTGTGTGAAATGTTCAAATTAATAAATAAAATTGTCGAGAACCATAATGAAACTGGACAATATCTGGGATGAACCTCTCAAGGCAAACCATGTTATGTATAGAAAGAACATCCACACCTTAAACATTTTTTGACTTCGCAAATGCCTCTCAGTAGGCATACAAAGAAATGCCACAGAAGAACAAATACAATTGGGAATTCAAAATTAGATGCCAGCGCCAGAGTGGCAAGAATTCAAACCAGACATACTTACATTGTTTGTTTGTTTTCTCAGAGGTTATACACTTGTGTTCGGAGTTTTTCTGAAAATATTTCCATTTGGTATAATTTTCCAGTTTTTTGTGTAGTGTTATTCATTTCAAGACTCTAGTGAAGTGGTGTATTTAAATCTCCAGACAATATTAATTGCGAAAACTCTCTTTGAAGGTGACGAAGTATGCTCTAAATTGCTTGCAAAAAAAATATTTTTCGAAGTTTCTGGACAGCTTAGTGAAGTCATCGGGAATGATTATGAATTATTTTGAAGAAATGTTACACATTATTATTTGTGAATGTTCGAATTAAAAATAAAACTAACAAAGCAGTTTTTTTTTATTTCATTTAAAACAAATAAGATGGTGTGAAAATGTGTCCTTATCACCTAGATACACATATATAGTCACTCTTTTTCCATACTGTATGAATAATCTTCCTTATGTCGAATAATATCTCTTCTTTCTCTTCTTAAGTCTCTTGTTTTCTTCTCAACTCTCTTCGAAGGTTCTATTTTTCACTTTTTTTCTTGGCCACACACGATACAGGAACATTTTGGGAAGGAACTGTATTCTTCTTCAAGAGCCCGTCGTCTGTCTATAGACTCACTCAGTCCTAGATTAGTTTGCACCAGAAGGTTACATTCATTTTCTCACGGAAAATGATTAAAACTCATTCCAGTACAACGGGATCGTTTTGTCCAAGAGTCACATTGAGGTACACAACAATAATGATTTGAACTAGAATCACTCATTTTTTCACTCGAGGACGTACAATAGTCAACAGAATATTCACCAGGTTGATTTGTTGAAAATATAACAGGATGTTCATAAAATCAGATGTGGAATCATCTGCGACTGAAAGATAAACTTTAGTCACTATCTTCCATCGTCAAGATAACCTCTTGTGGGGTATTCATGTTGAAAAGGGAAACATTCTCAATTTCAAAATTCACCAGGTAAACCAGAATTTCATTGAATGTCAACAATCACAAGAGATTCGACAAGTTTTAAGTGTAAAATGGCTAAAATCATATAAACATTAATGTTTCGAAAAGTAAACAATGTGTCCTTATCACCTAGATATACACATATAGTCACTCTTTTTCCATACTGTATGAATAAGTTTTTCGGTATGTTGAATAATATCTCTTTTTTCTCTTCTTAACTTTCTTTTTTTTCCTCACAACTCTCTTTGAGGGTTCTCTTTTCCACTTTTATCTTGGCCACATACGATACAGGAGGATTTTGGGAAGGGACTGGATTCTTCTTCAAGAGCCCATCGTCTGTCTATAAACTCCCTCAATCCTAGATTAGTCTGCACCAGAACGTTACGTTCATTTTATAATGGAAAATGATGAAAACTTATTCCAGTACAATGGGATCGTTTTGCCCAAGAGTCACATTGAGGTATACAACAATTATGATTTGAACTTGAATCACTCATTTTTTTACTCGAGGACAAACAATAGTCAACAGGTAAACAAGAATTTCATTAAATGTCAACAATCACAAGAGATTCGACAAGTTTTAGGGATACAATGGCTAACATCAAATTATTAACATCAATGTTTGGAAAAGTAAACAATGTAAGTATGTATAGTTTTCAAAATCGACACCAGAGAGAGTATCCCTTATTTTGAATTCCCAATACTTCCAACATCCTTTGGGAAGTGCATATTGCGTCTCAAAAAAACATCCTCATGCCAAAATTTTCAAAATAATCCAAAACCTCCCAGGGATGTTTGGGCTCGTTGGGATGGTAGGTTATCCTCCTTTTCCAACCTATTATGAAATTTAGGGCTTGTCGAATGCGTTTCCTGATAATTATGTTAGATTTGCTTTGGATTAAGATGGCAGAATCGTCTGTGTAGTCAAGGGTTTTTGTTCCATCTAGGTCCAGTATGCAGCTTAGTAACTCTCGTGCACTAGAAGGTTTCATAGCATTTCGAATAGAACTCAGTAACACGTACCACCATTGTTTCGCCCATGATGGTTATACAAATTGTTCTTTCTTTGAGCGTGCAGCCTATCCATCTGCAGTTCTCATTGAAGGTGTATTTAGTAGTACCTGTTGTATTTTTGAGCATATCATGACTTCTCGAAATACTATTTTTTTGGCGTACCTGCTTCATGCTTGATTTTACTTTATTCACAACTATATGAGTACTCTAATATTTCTCTGAAAATTCTAAATTTGTTTTTTATCACTTTTTGTAGGGAAATTTCCGAAATTGCCGAATACGTCGAAAAGTCTGGCAGAGAAGTTCTACGGGCAAGGGACGAGTGGGGCTACACTCCAGCCCATTGGGTCGCTCTAGATGGAAACGTTGAAATTATGCGATACATCGTCGATAAAGGAGCCCCCATTGATCTACCGTGTCTTGGAACTCAAGGACCCAGACCTATTCACTGGGCATGTAGAAAAGGTATAGGCATATATGTATTAGGTTTCAATAAATATAGAATATAAAAACTCGTATATTTATTGGTTGAGGCCAGAATAGATTACACATTATATAGTAACTCATATATGATGATGATGATGAACAATCAATTCTGCATTAAACTTTACTTTCTGTAAAATTCTGACAAGTGAGTTGGATTTTTTATCACTTGTCACATGTCTTAGGTTATCAGAGAATATGCATTTTTATTTTTCATCCAATTATATTCCTTTTACTTTTCAGAATTCTCCTGATGAGATGATCTGATGATCGAAAACGTACGAGAATAGCTAGTGATTTTATTTTTATTTTTAATTTTATGCACCATAGCCCAAAGGCTTCCCCGTCTCAACCAATAAATATATGTGTTTTTATATTCTATATTTATTGAAACCAAATCTAAAAGTGCATACAACTGTCCCTTTCCATTACATACAGTGAGAAAAAGTCCTCCCCCCCCTCCCTTAGCTTTTGAACGGAACAAGCTGTCGAGGTCGGGTAAAATTCAGGTAAAAAGGTACCACTTTTTGGAATAAAAATGTTGTGGTCACGTGGTCTAGTGTCAAGAGGGCTCCATCAACTTTTTTTTTTAATGTAAAGGGGGGTCACGTGGCTCCTGGTTTCGAAGGCCTTTCGATTTTCTATCCAACACCGCTTCGTTTGTGAAAATCGGCCAAGCCGTTTCAAACTGACAAGCGTTTGAAATTTGCTTCAAATATTTTACAAATAAATTAGTTTAACTATTAATTGCAGCAGAATTTCAACTCCGTTACTGATTGTGGTCGAAAAGTAGATTTTTTGTGGTAAAAAATTTTCGCATATTATTTGTACTTTAAAATGTGCTTTTTGTTTAATTTTTTATACCTTAGTTATTTTGCCGGAGACTCCAAATGGCATTTTATTTCAATCTCAGTCTAATAGTGACGTTAATCATATCGATACTTTTGACAGTTGTCATAGGTTTCAGCATTTCTTTATAATTTTCAATTGCATCGTTCTCGTCCTTTAGAAGAAAAAACCGAAGCAATTTTAATTTATGCTGAAGCTAGGCGTAATTACCATGAAGCAGAAAGAATATTTAATGAGCGCTTCCCAAATGATCCAATATCTCGTACCTACTTAAGGGAATTGGTTAGTAAATTTCTAAGGACTAGTTGCGTAATGAGGGAAAAAGGATCTGGAAGAAAATCTATTTCAGAAGAACAGCAAATCGACGTTCTGGCAGCTGTTGTTAATAATCCGCAACAAACAACTAAAACGGTAGCCACGGCTTGTGACGTATCTACGACCATTGTGACAAAATATCTTAAAAAACACAAATTTCACCCATATAAATTAAAAATTTTGCATCAATTAACAGAAGACGACCCGGATAGAAGACTGCAGTTTTGTGGGGTCATGTCTGACCGCATAACCCAAAATCCCGGTTACATTAACTCTATTTGTTTTAGTGATGAAAGTACCTTTTATCTAAATGGAACAGTAAATAGACAGAATGTGCGTTATTGGTCAGACGTAAGTCCGCTCGTTTTTCGAGAGGGTCATACTCAAACTCCAGAGAAGATCAACGTATGGGCTGGTATTTTGGGTGACCATATCATAGGTCCAATATTTATGGCAGAAAATTTAACTGCGCATCTGTATTTGAATATGCTTC
This sequence comes from Gonioctena quinquepunctata, assembly GCA_018342105.1. Taxonomy (NCBI): domain Eukaryota; kingdom Metazoa; phylum Arthropoda; class Insecta; order Coleoptera; family Chrysomelidae; genus Gonioctena; species Gonioctena quinquepunctata. The sequence goes on from JAFIRS010000592.1 coordinate 289,518, forward strand.
AAAATCAGATCCATCACAGTATTAAAGAAGTAGTTGGGGCAAACCCAAATGAATTTACCATGGATGTTACCTTTCAACAAGATGGTGCACCCCTCACTACTACAGACCTGTCCGAGAATGGCTTAACGAGACGGTGGATAGGCCGACGTGACCCCATTGAATAGCCAGCTAGGTCACCTGATATGACACCTATGGACTTTTTTCTGTGGGGGTACATAAAATCTAAGGTGTACGTCACGCAGCCACAGTCACTCCAGGAACTTATGTACCGAATAACAGATGTGTGTTACAGTATTACCCCGGAAACATTTAATAACGTTCGGAATGAATTTCACAACCGACTTTTTTTCTGTCGAGACGTGAACGGTGAACATTTAGAGCAGTTGTTAAAATAGTTGCAATTGTTACTTAAAATTCTGTTGCAATTAAAAGTTATTTAGGTTTTTAATTTATTTGTAAAATATTTGAAGCAAATTTCAAACGCTTGTCAGTTTGAAACGGCTTGGCCGATTTTCACAAACGAAGCGGTGTTGGATAGAGAATCGGAAGGCCTTCAAAACCAGGAGCCACGTGACCCCCCTTTACATTAAAAAAAAAGTTGATGGTGCCCTCTTGACACTAGACCACGTGACCACAATCATTTTTATGCCAAAAAGTGGTACCTTTTTACCTGGATTTTACCCGACCTCGACAGCTTGTTCCGTTCAAAAGTTAAGGGGGGGGAGGACTTTTTACGTCCTCACTGTATGTATTGAGTACCAATATTGATAATAAAGACAGCAAATGTGAAGCATGACGATCCCTCGGTCTCTCTCTCTCTCTCATTGGCAACGTCCGATTGATGCGCTGGCACGAAAATTTAGACGTGACATGTATTGGTTGATGTTCGCTTGCTCTAACTGCGCGCTGCCAATATGACAAGGAAAGACATATATTACCCGACTTCACTTTCATTACATTGCTCTTATGGCCAGTTATTAATATTCGTAATTAATAAATATATGGCTATAGGTCCTATAGAACAGTTCAGTTTTGGAATGAAAGCATGTATATTTTCAGGTCACACAGCATTAGTTCAGGTCCTCCTACAAGCCGGAGTAGCAGTCAACGCAGCCGACTTCAAAGGCCTTACCCCCTTGATGACGGCTTGCATGTTTGGCAGAACAGCCACAGCTGCATTTTTATTGGGCATGGGGGCCTCTAACGACCTCATGGACATCAACGGAGACACGGCGCTTCATTGGGCGACTTACAAAGGCCACGCCGACCTCATCAAGCTGCTGATGTATTCCGGGACGAACCTTCAAAAACCAGACCATTTCGGCTCTACTCCGCTACATTTGGCGTGTCTATCGGGGAGTTTGATTTGCGTGAAGTTACTGTGTGAGAAAGTGAGTATACAGTGCTTCTCAAAGGTCCCCTCGCCCCCTATTATTTTTGGAACGATTATACATAAACGAGTGAAATTTGGAAACTGAATATTAAAGGTTGTAAACTTCCCTACTAGTGATGATAGATGACGCAATCGTCAAAGATGACGTCACAAGGCCATTGTGACCAATGATTTTAAATGGAACCCTACGGCAAGCGACACCTCTTTTAAAAGGTATCGAAAAAACCTATTCAATGATACTCATTTTGTTTGTGTTTATGGCAGTTTCAATGGCCCATTAGTAAATATTAAAATTTAAATTCCATTCAGTATGATATTAATTACAGATTTAAAACTTGTACTTTTGCAAATATGTCTGCGGAAACAGCCTCACATTCTGCAACAATACGTTGTTTTAAAACGTCAATATTGTCAGGTTCAGTGGCGTAAACATTCGATTTGAGGTACCCCCACAGAAAAAAATCCAAAGGTGTGAGGTCCGGTGATCGAGCTGACCATTCCGTTGAACCTCGTCGTCCAATCCATCTACCACGATACTCCTCATCCTGTTGGAATGTTATTTCCAAATTGCCGAATTCATCTGGATTATCTTCCAAAATTTCAAGGATTAACGGTTCGATTGCGTTTTGCAACAGCTCCAGATAAACCTCACCAGTTAAATTAGTATTTAAAAAAAGAGATCCGACGATGTGGTTTCCCAGGATACCTGCCCAAACATTCACCTTCTGGTGAAATTGGGTATGTAATTCACGAAACAGGTGAGGATTTGCGTCACTCCAATACCTCACATTCTGTGTATTTACATTTCCATTTAGATAGAAAGTACTTTCGTCACTAAAACAAATTGTTTTGACATAGTCTGGCTATTGGTTGATTTTAGTTTCCATATTTTCAAAAAATTCTAGTCTTCGGTCTGGGTCGTCATCTGAGAGTTGATGAACCATTTTTAATTTGTATGGATGAAATTTGTGTTTTTTCAACACCCTGTGTACTGTACTTCGACTGACTTCACAGGTAGATGCAACGTGAGTTGTTGAAGAAGTAGGATAAACTATTACTTCTGCCAGTATATAAATTTTTTTCTCATCAGAAATTTGTGGTCTGCCAGATCGTTTCGCATCATTTATACTACCCGTTCTTTCAAACTAACGAAGAAGCTCCCTTAAATAAGTCTTCGAAACGTGGCGATCGGGAAACCTCTCATTGAAAATGCGTTCTGCTGCATGAATATTTTGTCCAGCTTCTTGAAGCACTCAAACGTTCTGCTCACGGCTTAACAAATTATTAAAATGTACAAAAATATTAAAAGTACCAAAAGCTGCTAAAACAGTTAAACGTTCGATCAACAATACACAAATTATTAAATGTACAAAAACATGGACAATTACAAAAACGTCGAATTAGGGAGACTAACAAAAACGTCAGCTTATTTGACAACTATCCAGAGGCGGAGCTTGAATATGGAATTTTAGTATTAACTGATTTAATTCATCACAGCTTTGCGTTTGTTAAAAGCGAGTTGCCAAAACTGCCATAAACACAAACAAAATTAGTATCATTGAATAGGTTGTTTCGATACCTTTTAAAAGAGGTGTCGCTTGCCGTAGGGTTTCATTTAAAATTATTGGTCACAATGGCCTTGTGACGTCATCTTTGACGATTTCGTCATCTATCATCACTAGTAGGGAAGTTTACAACCTTTAATATTCAGTTTCTAAATTTCCCTTGTTTATGTATAATCGTTCCAAAAATATGAGGGGGGGAGAGGACTTTTGAGAAGCACTGTATAATTTATATCAGTTGTTATTGGCGACCAAGATATTTTTCGAACAAATCAAAGTACCTCTGAGCCATATATTGTAACAAGTTAATTATTGTAATATAATGCCCAGACTATTCAGTGAAGAGCGGTGTGGAGTTCTTTGGACCGCCTTGCTAGTTTCAAATTTATTTATGTTTCAAACAAAGGTTTTTGAGAAATTATAAATTTGAATGGACGCCAGATTTTTTTGTTTAATGAGTATAAAAATTAGAACTTCCTAGCCGATAATAATTGCAAATCAAATAATGTTCTTCTGTAAATCACTACAACAATAAAACAAATACCAAACTTATATTAGTCTATCAACAAATGTACAAGAGTTTCTGCTGTATAACAAATATTTACAATTTTGAGTTTCCAAAGAGTATTGCTGAACCTGTCGGTTTTATCCACGACGATGTACCTCTGATTGAGTGTTGTGTAGCTCGTAGCTAGACTAAGCGTAGTCGTGTGGCTCGCAATCAGGGGGTACCTATGGCTGCTGGGCGACTGATCAGGTGGAACAGACAAGCACCAGCTTCTTGTCCATGAAATGATTGTTCTCAGCAATACAACATGAAAATTGTTTGTGTCAGAATTTGTTTTTACTAAAACATTCAACTTCTTGGAATTTGGAATCTCTCAATGCACTCTTCAACCACCGTTGTTTCAGATGAGTGTTATCTCATCAAGAGATTATTGCTTAAAATTATTTGAACATACAAATCAGCTTGTGCTGAAATTTGTCATTGATATTCAATACTGAAATTGAAGATTCAAGATTAAATTTTGATTTAGACAAAATTGATCTTTGCCCTATATAAAAAAAAGGAAAGTTGTTCTGATCTCGATCAGCCAAGAGTATATTTCACCAAGAATAAAAATCAGAATTCAGCACAATTAAGTTTGAAGAATTTGATATACGAAAATGACTTCAATTGCAATGATATTCAGAGAAAGTGTATAAGAATTATCTTTGACCAATCGTTAAATACTTCTTCATAAAGTTTTTCTGTATGATAAAGAAATTATTCCGAACTCCAAGGATTAAATATATACATAGATATATGATCGCTTCACTAAGGTCAGAAGCAAAAAAACACAGTTCTGTGATAATTATCACCAAATCAGAAACTATACCAAAATATATCCCCAAGACCATGAAAAATATATAGTATTCAACTATATCACATACTTCTTGTGCTCGACACCAAAAATACATCCAAAAGCAGTGTAAATGATACCATAATATTTGTGAAAGTCTCTTTAACCCCAATGAACCCTTGTCAGAGAAAGCAATCAAAACAGATGAGACTGAACACCGATATCTTGATTCAATTCGATATATTACATGTGATATTTACAATTCCACCTGAACTTATTCGAAAAATAAATATGGTACTGCACTGGAATCAATTATCTGCTTGACCTACATGAATATAATCGCTGTTTACCGAGCAACGTCTATTGATGAGTCAAGATATCGGGACTTCATGAAGAAATATTCCACGTTCTCGTTAGAAAATATTTCATCATGACATATATATTGAATGTGGCCAAAAATATTTCTACATACCTCGATATCACACTATAACTCACTGCTTTGAAATCACTTTCGCAGAAGAAAGGAAGATGCTTTAATTAATTAGTTATTTCAACATGAACAAATTCTATTTCTTTACTCAATGGCTGACAAGCTTCAGAACACGCGATCTCTCGATCCAAGTTCGATCGCTAAGGGGCCGAGAATCCTCTTGACCTTTCTTAAAAACCAAATCGTACTGTCAAATTCTTTGCACTCGCTCGTCTTCTCTCAACTCTAATGACTGTTCGCCGTTAGATGGCGCTAAGATTTGCAATAGTGATTCTTAGATTGGAATCAATAAGATAACTTGAGCTACTCTTGATTATTTTGTATCTCTGAACATATCAATAAGAAATGTAACAGATATATCGTTATAATATATATATATATATATATATATATATATATATCTGCGATTACAATGTCTTGTGTTGTAGTGTGGTACATACTGATGAACCAGATTCCAAGATTGTGCTTTTTCAAAAGAGCCGATAGGACTAGGCCAAATGGGGGTAAATATTCAGCAACATCCTTCATTGGCAAGATAATGTCATAACCACCACGAAAACATTTACACAGAAACTGGTTTATTCTTACGCGCCACCCACGTTACATCTTTTAAAGAGCTCAAATTTGCTGTACTCATTTGTGTTATGAGAGAAGTGGGAAGAGCGCCGACACCCTGTCCAGACACCACCTGTTGCTTTAGTTAACGCTGTCTATTTCTCTCTCACAGGTCAGAGGACGTTCAACTGTTGCAGGGTAACTTGTATTCACTACTGTATGCTTAGGTGGTAGGGCCATTGGAATGATTCAGGAAGAGTTTGTGATGAGTTTTTTTTAAATTTGCATGCTACAGTTGGAAAATAGCAAAACTTTCAGTCCGATATGAAGCAGAGCAGGAAAAATGCTATCCTCTCCTGAAGATTGAGTAACCACATTGGGTGCGAACTCCTGGTCTTCATTCTTTGTAGTCGATCCGCTGGGAAGTGGGCTGGGCTGTGCTGATGGTCTTCCGGAGTCCATCTTTCAGAAAAGTGATGATCTCTAACGTTTGCCTTTTTGAATCCGTAAAAGAGCCATTTTGTCGAGCCGACCTCCTGTACAGCATCTCTTGGCTTTTCTGATTCCTTTGTTGTGGTTCGTTAGAGTTGTTTTATATGTGTCCCAGTGTTTAGCTCAACTTCTTTTCTAATTGTTTCTAGTGTTTTGCTCCACTCTTTGGTCTCTTTGGTCTCTCTTCTTCCTTGAGTGGTCGGTTCAGTCAGACTGTAATAATGACGTTTTGCGGTGGTTCACCATTTCTATTTGCAAAAGCATTGGAAGTTATATGCGGGAGCCCTCTATTGAACTTTCAGGAAAAATGTACTTCCGTTTCGTTTTACAGAAAGACAGGGAGGGAAAATGTGAAATATGAATGATCCGTGCTAAATTTGTTCCATTTCACTCGGACATCGGATATCTCATTTTCTGGGCACCAACGGACTAACGCCATCTACTGATGGGCCTCATCTTATCCAATGATGAACTGCTATGGTTGTCTGACTATAGATATTTAGGCAATGCTTCTCCAGTCTAGATGGTGGGCGTTTGCGTCGCACCCAATTATGAGTCGGAGCTTCTTTCCCTACAGAGGCAGATTAGTTCTCTCACTGCTGCGGGGGAATGTTCTTCTGCAACCACCAGAATCGTGAGCTGTGCTGATGTGTAAAAACATGTTGAAATGAAATATTTAATGATAAGTATACCCGTTCTGGGTTTTGTTACAGAGGTTCCAGAAGAAGATCTTTATATGACGCCAAAATTATATTGCAATTAAATTACAGAATATTGCCAGGAAAATCTTTGTCATTTGACATGTGTGCGAGTATGGAATCTAGCGGTAGCCTTGTATATTCCATCAGAAAAAAAAATCTGGATAATCTGTTTCAAATGAAGTTAACATTCATAGCTTCTTACAAGTTATTTACGATAATTAAAAATATTTACAGTTGATGGGGGCAACTTATAATTTTCTTCAAAATATGGGTACAATTTGCAGTCATCGCACATGAGTGAGTAGTAGTTTTTTCCACTGACTTTTTTTGCAGAGCAACATAAATCTGGAACCCCTGGACAAGAACGACAAAACTCCCCTCATGCTTGCTCAGAGCCACAGGCACAACGATATAGTGGAATTGCTGGAAACAGAGAAGAAACGTAGGTCTAGTTGGTTCCCGCCGCTGAACGAGGTGTGGGGACTGCTTTTCGGAAAAGCCGGAAATTCAAAAGCTCCGCTAATTTTCTTCATGAGCTCAGTTTTATTATGGGGATACCCAATGTACGTCATAAGGGTGAGTGGCCAATTGTTAAAATTTACAAAATCTGGAAGATAGAGTATATAAAGAATTTATCGATTGTATGATTTTTTTTCGCATATTTAGGTGATATTTTTTGATTTTTCATTATAGTGTAATAGAAATGGTTTCTTGAAGAACCATCAATGATGGGTTGAGTACAAAATATCAATTGTAAACTGAAAAAAAAAGAAAGAATCAAACGTAATCTGAAATGACTGTGATCAAAAATGCTTTGAAAAACTTGATTAATTGATTAAAATAAACCTAGAACTGTGAATAATTTTTGGAAGAAATGATTCAAATTTGGACAGAAAAAACAAATTCCTATTCTATAGGAATAATATACTCATCAAAATGTTAATGATGTTATATTAGTAGTAAGAGCTCTACGAGGGGTATTCATTTGCTTTGCTCTTGTGAAATTCATATACTAACAGTATTTTTACTCTAAAAATTTTCAAAAGTTGAGGAGGCTACAAAAGATGTAATTCGGCGAACAATGTATGGCATTTCTTTCGAAAATTATTCACACTGATAAGTTTATTCCTATTGCTGGATTTAATTTTCATTTTTGAAGCATTTTTTATCACTTCAGATGACGTTTGCTTCCTTTTTCAAACGGTTTTATTTAGCTTGCCTTGTTTGTATCTTGTGTGGGTCAAATCTAGTAATTGAACACACCTTCAGTTCTGATGACAATACAATTATGTGTATTCAGTATCATTCCATCCCATCCATCCAAGATGGCCGCCGCCACAAAATGGCGGATTACATATTTTTTTCAACCCCCTCAATATGGATATCAAATAAAAGGGCTTGACTAGTACATCACAGTACACCATGAAAAAATTCCAAATCCAAAATGGCGTCCGAAACGAAATGGCGTTTTATAGAGTTCAGACAGTCAATACAACCCCCTCAATATGGATATCAAATGAAAGGGCTTGACTAGTAGAATACAGTACACCATGAAAAAATTCCAAATCCAAGATGGCGTCCGAAACGAAATGGCGTTTTATAGAGTTCAGACAGTCAATACAACCCCCTCAATATGGATATCAAATGAAAGGGCTTGACTAGTAGAATACAGTACAACTTGAAAAAATTCCAGATCCAAGATGGCGTCCGAAACGAAATGGTGGATCATAGAGTTTAGACAGTCAATACAACCCCCTCAAATATGGATATCAAATGAAAGGGCTTGACTAGTAGAATACAGTACAACTTGAAAAAATTCCAGATCCAAGATGGCGTCCGAAACGAAATGGTGGATCATAGAGTTTAGACAGTCAATACAACCCCCTCAATATGGATATCAAATGAAGGGGCTTGACTAGTAGAATACAGTACACAAAATGGCGGATTATAGAGTTCAGACAGTCAATACAGTAAAACTGAAATGTAGGTATCTAATCAAAACAAAGGTCTTTGTCAACTTAGAATCGTGATTCAAGCATGAATCCCCCAACCATGTCAAGATTTCGTATCGTTCTCATGGGCTGTCCACAAAATGCAAGGCAGCACTGTAGACCACGCAATTGTGTATGTAGGATCGAAATTGTTTGTGGAAGAACAAGCTTATGTGGCAATGAGTCGAGTAAAGTCTTTGGCAGGATTATGTATTGAGGACTGCAGATTGCAACAAACTGACAGAAAATAAACCTTGTAATCATGAGGCACTAAATGAACTAAATAGAATGTGAAATATTAAGTAACTAAATAAAAAACAAAAAACTGGAAAAGAAAATAAGTAAATATATTTTTTTTATTTAAACGGTTTTATTGTAAAGAAATATAATGATGATGCAGATAATGTACTGAAAGATGTAGATAATGTACTCTCCTCATCAATATAGGGCATTGATCAGACTAAAATAAAATCGTTGGGCGCGTCAATTTTCTATTATCTACAGTCATGTCTTTATATGCTTTGGATGCATCTTCTCAATAGACAACTTATGCAAAATGTGTGTAAAAGTAAAACCGTCACTATAATCATGCGACATCACAGAACGATCATTAACATATTTACTCAGGTTACGCTACGCCCCACGATTTTATTTTGGTCTGATCAATGCCCTATATTGATAAGGAGAGTGGTGTGATGACTGATACTATCTGGTATTGTTCATCCATTATCAATTGCAAAAGCATAAAAAACAAGTTTCCCAGTCTTGAGGCGGCAGCTTTGGGCAGCAGAGGCGGATATAACTAATTTTATTTAGATATTTAAATATCTTAAAAAACCGTTAAAATAAAAAAATATGCCATAAACGAGGAAGTATGTATTAATAGGCAATCGGATCATCATAATTTCATTTTCCCATGGTCGAAACAAAGCCACATTTTCCAATAAAACACATCACAACTATAGAATATTTTAAAACCTATTTCGATCCCAGTTCAGAGACGCTACTGACTTTCATGTATTCAGACCTCTCGAAACATGTATATAACTGGTGAGTTATTAGTCTCAACGTAAAGACACCCCTACAAGCATTATCATTGGCTTGCGGTCCGTTTTAATTGGCTGCTGAAGAACTAGACAGCTGTCACTCAAACCCACGTTGACTATCGACTCTTTTGATTTCCTTTTGATCTTCCCTTCGCCGACGGAGAATGTTTACGAGTAGTAGTAGAGTAGATTCTCCGCATTAACGCTGGTGTTAGTGAAGTGAGTTTTTGATTTGCTCCCTATAGAAACAGCTTCTGCAATTAAAAATGGTTAAACTATACCTACCTTATTATTTTTTAGCTTTCATTACATTATCTGCATCATTATTATGTTTCTTTACAATAAAACCGTTTAACTTAATTTTTTTTCACTTATTTAGTTTATCATTGATATTTTCAATTTATCCCATCCTCATCTTGGTATTGCTTTTTTTATTGATATGTTTTTTTTTCAGTGTGTCCCAATCACTTGGAACATTCTTCGCGGTTCCCACTACTGCTTCATCTACTGGAACGTAGTCATGTGGATTTGCTGGATAGTGGCCAACAGAAAGAACCCCGGGTACATCCCCATGAACTCAGAGTCCTACCATAGATCAATAAAACAAATCCCCATGTTCGACAAATGGAAAAAGCGCAACGCGATTCTGAACAGGCTCTGCCACACCTGCAGATGTCTGAGACCCCTGAGAGCCAAGCATTGCAGAATCTGCAACAGATGCGTTTCATACTTCGACCACCATTGTCCGTTCATTTATAATTGCGTGGGGCTGAGGAACAGGACTTGGTTTTTCTTGTTCGTTATGAGCATCGCTGTGAATTGTTCGTTCACTATTTATTTCGCGATGTACTGTATAGCAATAGAAGGATTCGGGATTTTGTATGTTTTGGGTCTGCTGGAAGCGTTCGTGTTTTCTGGTTTGGGGTGGATCCTCACTTGCACTTCGGTAAGTTCCCGAATAGCACAAAAAGTCCATTCAATGTATGTATATGGATAGAAGGATCATCTGTTTGAACATTCAAAGGATGTCCATAATGGATGAACAAATTTGTTTGGTATAGGTATATCTTTTGGATATCATTCGTATGCTCATTAATCGTACATATTAGATAAGAAGAATATCCTTGGTGGATATGACTGCCAGATAAATACATAAAAAATCCGAACATAATTCAATAAGTATTTTCGTCTACCTAAAAATGGCGTACTGCATGAAGTATAGACTTATACTTCTCAAAAACTCCATACGTTCAGTATATATTAAAAGATAATGCTATTTCTGATATTGTTTATAATAATACAAATTTCCTACATATCAGTTATTTTCAAAAATAAAGAGCAAAGTTCAATTCATCCCGAGAAAAATTCGCAGTCTTAATTAAGAATGATGAATGTAGACAAAGAAACATGTTTCCAAGAAGAAGTACTCACCAGAAATCATTTGTAACATTGATGCAAGACTGGCATAGCTGAAAAGGGAAACATTCTCAATTGAATTGAAAAATCACCGATAGTGACTAAAGTTTATCTTTCAGTCGCAGATGATTCCACATCTGATTTTATGAACATCCTATTCATATTTTCAACAAATCAAACTGGCATAGCATTCTTCAATATATTTTGTCGACAAAAATCTATTTCACTCTTCCACGATCATCAGGAATAGAAAATGAAATAACAATCTGAATAAAAATGCAAATTTTTACTTTCAGTTTTTTCGCAATATCTATCAGAAGTAGTTCAATGTCCAGCGAGGCTTTAGAAGTAGTTGTTTTCTGTTATATATTCACAAAAAAATATCATTTTTATCGTGGATTTTTTAATTTACAGAAAAATATTTCTATTCAATATTCAATTGAGAATATTTCCCTTTTCATCATGAATACCCCCAAGAGGTTATCTTGAACGATGGAAGATAGTGACTAAAGTTTATCTTTCAGTCGCAGATGATTCCACATCTGATTTTATGAACATCCTGTTTATATTTTCAACAAATCAATCTATCATACCCCATGACAGGTTTTAATGTCAGAAAACACTAATTTCAAAGTGTCTCTCCAAAAGAAATGATTCTAACTTTTTCCATCTTTGCAAAGTGAAAATGTGTTTCCCATTTCTTCCGGTCTTCCTGATGATCGTGGAAGCGTGAAATAGATTTTCGTCGACAAAAATGTATTGAGGACCTAGTGAATGCGATGTCTCTCCTGCGTCAATGTTACGAATGATTTCTGGTGAGTACTCTCTTTTGGAAAACATTCTTCTTTGCCTCATTCATCTTTATGAGTTCTTAATCAAGACTGGAATATTAAATCAAATAACTATCTGAATGAAATTGCAAATTTTCAATTTCATATTTTTTCTTTTGAGTTAGGGCCTTTTTAGAATATCTATCAGATGTAGTTCAATGTCCAGCGTGGCTTTAGCCAGGGAAGTAGTTGTTTTCTGTTAGACATTCACAAAAAATAACTTCATTTTAATCGTGGATTTTTCAATTCACAGAAAAATATTTCTATCAATATTCAATTGAGAATATTTCCCTTTTCATCATGAATACCCACAAAGGTTATCTTGAACGATGGAAGACAGTGACTAATGTTTATCTTTCAGTCGCAGATGATTTCACATCTGATTTTATGAACACAATGTTCATATATTCAAACAAATAGCAGTACTGACTCAATGAATTATTTTCGGGGTTACTGATTTAGTAATTCCACTGAAGTCCGCAACTAAGTAAGTGATAACCACTAGCATAGGTCCATAGTAATTGATCCATTGGTTAAATTGTAACAATCTATATTATATACCTGAACAATATCAATAACCACTTCAAAAGGAAAATTAAACATGGCTCAACCTAATTTTCGTTTGTAAATTCTATTTGATCCTCAATGGATCCCAGTATTTGACGTGCAGCTCCGTTTGAAAGTAAAAATCTCTCAAAATTCTCGGATCCATCAAGGACAAGACAAATTCACCATCACTATCGTCTTCAATGGCAGGGTCATATACTCGTCGGAATGCTATTTGTGAGAAACTATTAGGCAAACTTCAGTGACATTAACATCCCACAAAACATTTTTGAATGTTAAGTAACCTAAATTGAACCTTATTTATTGATTTCCTCCGCGAGCGCGAAATTCATTCTTTCACCATTATTTTTCGATAGAAATATACTAAGTTCCTCAAATCACTTGAGAATTGTCCAATCAAGTTCATATTTTTCAGATGTCAAATATCAATGTAGGTATACTGAAAACCGAAACCAGCAATCAATAACAGTACCATTATTAAACTCAAATATTGATGATAGAGGTTTCCAAGGTTCTAGTACCGCTGCCATACCGTTTTTTCTGGGTGGAGCAGTTCAGTGCAATTTGAATTTTGCGCTGCACTAGTTTATTATTACTTTTAATATCGTTAAAATTAAATTGATCCAGTGAAATCGTAATTATGTCACTTATTTCATCTTTTTTACAGCAGATATCCATTTCTTTCTTTGCTCCAATTTCCAGGCCGATTTTGGAAAAGTGTAAAATTTATACAAACTATTTATTTCATATTTGTGCAACAACGAGTATTGTGACCCATTTTCTTCTTTAGCTCATAAACAGCGAAAGATAAGATAGTTAATTTAACGTGGTATTATCAAAATAAATCTGAGTCCCGAGTCCCGATATGTTTCACATTTCTGCCACTGCAATTGATTTGACTATCTCCACCAAGCACTTTGCACATAGCCAATAATCGTCCTAAAATGGACGATTTGTACTGAATCGCGATTAGGTAGGTTTGGAGGTTGGTCAAACCCTACATTACGTTGACCTTAGGAAACTGGGCCTAACTCATATTGCTTCCACGGTTTAATTTCCCAATAATAATGGATAATTCAGCTTTTGTACAAAATCATTGAGGTTTTTCTTTTAGAATAGCTATGTAACTGTTTAACAGTTTGAAAAAAAGAACAAATACTAGGTTCCCAAATTGCTATTGAATGGATTTTCATTGGATATTCTTAAACATATACCACTTGTATGGATGTTCAGTGTACAGGTCCATATTATATGCCAATTATGAACAGAATATGTATATCCTTATCATCTTCTATGTTTCCTGCAATATCATCGATTGTGAAATCGTTTTCAGATTCTTCATGCTTGTATGAACCTGACCACCAACGAAATGTTCAACTACAAACGCTATCCGTACCTGAGGGACAAGCGTGGGAGATATCTCAACCCCTTTTCCAGAGGGCCTATTCTGAACCTTATTGAATTCTTCTTCTGCACCCCTGAAGATTACGATGACGATTATGGATACGATTATATATGATACAAAAATAGTACTAGTTATAATAATGAAAATAAAACACAGAGGTAGCTTTATTAGCTTTGTATATTCCGGAGAGATGGGGTAGTTATGATTGGTGAACAATTGGCTTCAGAAACCATGTTCCCACAAAATTTCTAAGGAATAGGAAAAATATATTTTTCTGGCATGCAGGGGATTACCATACGTTTGGGTTTCTTGGAGCCTACTGCAAATCACATGACAAGTAATTTGTTTTTTGCAATGCAAAAATTATTGTTTGTTACATTAACTTTGGAGTCATTTTATAAAAACCAATAAAGTATTCGAAAACAAGATATATTGTTTTTTTTTAATCCATTTGGATAGGAATCTGATCGAAAGCATGTTTATTAAATTTAATTAATGTTTATTATTTATCACTTTGAGGCACAACTTTTTTTCTCTCAAATATTAAGTTAATATGTTATTTTCTGGGGGCAAAATTCCTCTTTGAATGACTTTTGCCAGTTTTATTTTATTTTTGTTTTTTGACAAAACTGCTAAATGGTGGTTTCACCGCGAAACCGGTGGGCAATAAAATATTTTAATAAAAAATCAACTTAGTAATTCCTAAACTTATATTTTAACAGAAAATCAACTAGATCTCATTAAATTCTGCAAAATAGTTTTTCTTGTCATTTAGACACAAACCCACATTGCACCTAAAAACAATAAAATTAGGAATAAAATTCCCTAAAACTAATTTTTCAACATACTGATGGCACTGATTTTTGGCAGAATACTATGCATACCTTGATGTGCCATGATGCGCCATAGGACTGCAAGATTCAAAACGAATTTCCTGGGGCACAGTTATTTTCTAATGGGTCGAAGTCGAAGTTGATGGTCTTCCCAATTTGTTACCAGATCTTATTGGATTACCAATAAGACCAGATAATCATCAGAACTCAGTTGCTTCAGTTTCTCAAGCGAAATTATTTTTTCTTGACCTAAAATAAAAAATGCCCTATTATGCCCACCGGTTTCATGATGAAACCACTACGTTTTTCTGCAAAAATCAGGCATTAATCCATTTTCTTTTACAAATTTTTTTTATCAAACATAGTTGGCAATGTATAGAGAAAAGATTCATATATTATTTTTTACTTGACAGCGAAAAAACACTAAAAACACAAAAACAAATTCAACACAACCAAGCAACCTGTGCACCCGTTCTCATGACCGGAAAAACAAAACAAATTGCAGGAAATCAAGGTTACTGTTTATGGCGCACGTGGGAAGCCCTTCAATGCAATAAACTTCGCCTACTGGTATCGTCAGGCTTCTAGATAAAAATATCTGAAGTTGAGGTTTCGTGCTGAAACGGGTAGGACACAAAGGGCAAAGGGTTATACTTATTTTCATAGCTATTAAATTAAATATTTAAAATTTGGTAAGAAGATATCGCACGAAACTTGACTTGCAATATGTTATTTGAGAGCCCTTGAAAAACTGTATCCAGAATAGTCAAAATTATTTCTCCAACTGACTGTCAAAACTTTTGATGGATTAAAACTAAATTCGGCAGGGAGTAACACAATTGACCGATCAAATTGACTTCGTACAGCCCTAAGAATGTTTTATCAATGTTTTATTTAAAAATAACCCCATTCTGCCGGTCAAGATCTGGGGTATCACAAAGCTGATTTTTTTTATTTAAATAATTGTCTTTTGCTTTTAAATCTTGTGTCTGTGAAATTTTGCAATCGATTTTAAACATCTTGATGAGATTGTGATAGAGACAAGTGGCAAAGGAGTAGGCACATATAAAAGGGGGTTTCTAGGCATCGATAGAATTAGCTGAAATTTTAGTATGTTACACTTAAGGTATATTAATTAGATTAATTCTACGCGACCACGATAGCAATTGCATTACTTAATACAGGGTGTAATCTTAACTTTCTATTTCTTGTCATGTACTGAAAAACGATTAGAAACAGTCCCGGCATTTTCCAAAGAGTACGTGAGTCCATGAGAAAAAAACAGAGGCATCCATATTTGTAGGAGGTTGACATTTTGAACTTCTGATTTCATTTATTTCTTTATGCGTTCAGGGTAATTTTGTGCTAGCATTCCAAAATGTATTCAGATTACTTGAATTTTATAATTTTACCGTTTAAAAATTATTCTCTTATATAAATTTTTTTTTACACAAATTGTTTTTTCTCTAGCCAGATGCAAATGAATGAATTTGATTTTTTTATCAGGAGACCAGTTTTGCTCAGAAAAACATAAGGATTTCAAAAATGATTTTTATTTCAGAAAAAGCAGTGGCGTATAACTTTTTTTTTTAAAATGATTCAGTGCAAATCCCGCACGAACGCCACTGGCAAGAATAAAAAAATATGTTGTACAGAAAAAAATGCCTTTTGATGCATGAAATATGCGTACAACGTTATCACAAAAAAATATTTTTTTCTAAAAACTTAGCACCCTGTAGTTCAAAAGTTAGGACCTTTAGGACATATGTTCATATGGAGTTTTTTATCAAAATAATCTCCCTAAATATTGGCAGGTTATTAAGAAACACCCTGAATATTTTTTTAATATTGATAAGATTGAAATTGTGCCTGTCAATTCTGATATATATATTTTATTTTCTATGCGAATTCTATCGAAATTATCTAATTGGATGTATGTATTGGGATTCTTTTTTTATTTTATTTTTTAAGTATATTATTCATGAGACTGAATTGCTTATTATAAGGTTTATTTTCTGATATTTATTTCCTCGGTTAGCAGTTTTTCGAAAAATCGCAAGTGTAAACTACCCTTACAAGGTAGCTGATTTGGATTTTCCCTATAGTGGCACGAATAATATGTTTTGTTCATCATATTCCAGCGTTTCAATAAAATATATTAATTGGATACCCCCGGTGAGCAAAGTTCTTCCAAAAAATCTCAAGTATAAACTATCTCTTTGATGGGAATGATCGGAATTTTTTTTATAGTAGCACAAATAATATGTTTTATGCAATCATTTTTCACCGTTTCAATGAAATATATTCACCGGAAACCCTCTGTCAACAAAGTTTTCCGAAAAATCGCAGGTATAAACTACCCTTGAGGGGACTGATTTGAATTTTTATGGTGATACAAAAAATATGTTTGTGCAATCTACATTTCAGCGTTTCAATGGAATATCTTAGCTGGAAATCCCCAATCAGCAGAGTTATTAGAAAAATCATAAGTATATACTACCCCTAAATGGGGGGTGGATCGATTTTTTTCAATATGGTGGCACTAAGGCATTTCTTTTTGTATGTCAATTTTGCATTACGATCTTGATAATCGCATTACAAGTTATTATATTAAAATCGTTTATTAAATGACAAGAAATAGAAAGTTTCGATTACACCCTGTGTCAACTAATGCAATTGCTATGTGGTCCGTAGAATCAATATAATATACCTTAGGTGTAACATACTAAAATTTCAGCAAATTCTATCGATGCCTAGAAACCTCCTTATATCTGTGCCTAGTCCTTTCAGGTTAATTTCCTTTTCTCTCCACCTGATCATATTTGAAATAAAACATTGATGTATATCTACCTACCAATTTTTATAAAAAAATAAAACTGTTTCAAAATTTGTACCACACAGACAAACAAATGAACAGTCACACTAGAAAGAGAGTTAATATCGCATTGTCATCCACTTCTGAGCTATATTTGAAGTTTCAAGTCTCTAGTTCATCGGGAAGTTAGTTTAATAAAATCGATTGCAAAAGTTGTACCGAAGAGACAAACAAACAGACAGCCAAGAAAAGAGAAAGACAAACCATATAATGGAAATGAACATGGAATCTATGGAAATTATTCATAATCAGGTAGACGAAAAGGCGGCCCCGCATTACCGAATTGATAACAAACTATTAAAAAAAAGATGCCTCAACAAATATTATCTCAAGATTC
Organism: Gonioctena quinquepunctata; assembly: GCA_018342105.1. Classification (NCBI taxonomy): domain Eukaryota; kingdom Metazoa; phylum Arthropoda; class Insecta; order Coleoptera; family Chrysomelidae; genus Gonioctena; species Gonioctena quinquepunctata. Next base: position 307,354 of record JAFIRS010000592.1, read on the forward strand.
TAAATATCGGTATGTGAAGTGGTTATAATTTTAGGCTATCATTGAATCCAATTCACACGAACAAGATTAGATAAATGTTCCTACATGCAAATTGACTCTGGAAAATGTCCTTCGATACCATAAACCTTCAGATTTTTCTTTCCTTTTAGGGTCAGTGGTATCAGCGTCATGGGTAATTACTTGCAAAATGTGGAAGCAGCCATTACTAGCGAAAATGTAACGTGTTTTTCTAATTCACTACAATATGATACATTGAATATCGAAAACTATATAATAATTCAATCAGCGGAAAAAATTAATTAAGTAGCAGTGAGGAAATTGATAGATACCTGAAATGATATTTCCATTGTGATCAAGTGACTAAAACATTGAGAATCACTCAATGGCCACGTTTATACCGTGTCTTGGTATGCTGACTAATGATTATATTCCAACCAAATTCTGTTAGTCAGTGTGGTATAAACTGTGCACTTGGTCAAGTAACTAGCTTGGTTTGGTACCGAAATTTGTTGTGTACCAGACCATAATACTGCGTTGACTAAGATGGTGTAAACAGTAGATAAATGTTACCAACCGTGACTGTAAATTTTGGTTTGAAAGATTGCTAAGCGTTCTGTCGTGGTTATCGCACTGGCTGAATGAACCGAATGGAAACAATAGCCATAAAAAAGAGAGCGAGAGAGAGTTAGTGAAGAATATGTTTTGTGATTCCTAACTTTAGTTTCCGCATCATTATCTCGGAAATTGTTTTATATATTTTTGTTAGTATTTTTTATATAAAATGAGTTGCTGTAGTTTAGAACCTCCTATGAAAAAGTTCAAAGGTATTAATTGGACAGATGAAGAAACCAGTGCGTTTCTCCAAATATTTTTGGACAAGAAAATTATATCAATTTTGGATGGCAAAAAATTCAAATACCTAGACAATTATAAGAGCCTTGAAGAAGACATGTTGAGTAGGGGCTTTACGAAAACTGTTGAACAAATGAAATTTAAAATGCCTGAGCTCACTGACATCCAGACATTGTCATTGACAGATGACACAATTCCGAATTAGATAGCAGAGTTTCAAACCTTTCTCTTGGTTACATGACTAAATAAATACCAAACCAGAACCAAGTTGGTTAATTAATCATTTGACAAAACACGATGTAAATAAACGATTACTAAAACATTTGTTTTGAATTTGGTCACATACACTTGGTAAGGTTACCAAATTCACATACGGTATAAATGTGGCCAATATAGAATCAAGTATTTACAAAATATTTTAGACGCTTCCCAAATGAAAACATTTATCGTCTTACATATGGAATATTATAGGCCAACCAATAGAGAAAAAATAGAGGCTATTTTCTCACGTAAATAAAGACCCAAATAACCTGTACTACCTTTTGAAAGATAGTTCGCGGATCAGAACTCCGGAGTCGGACCCAGCAAAATCGCTTTGTGGATTTTTTTTAACAAGAAATAATCTAAAAAATGACCACTTTTTTTTGAAAGTATTGAAGGAATCGTTTCACACTCAATAGAACTTTTGTAGAGAATTCAAAAACCTACAAAATGTTTTTTTCGTGGGAAAATCCGGAAAAACCTCTTAAAAATAGACCTTCCATAATTTTTCAAAATTTAAAGCTAGACAAACAATCTTGCAAAATGCGCCGATTTAAGGGAAATCGTCGTATACAAATTCTGTGAACGGCATCTGGAAGTAGAGATCAATATCTACAATTTGTATATTTTGGATTTTCACCCGAGAGGTGGGAAATGTGTTGAAAATGTCACTGAAAGTTGCTCCAAACGCTTGAAGGTGCGCTCGAGGCAGAGTAGCGGTAGTGGGGGAACGAGCCAGCGGAGGATGGATTTAACTGATTAAAATTTAACATAATTCAAAAATGTTACGGGTGTTGATAAAAACAAAAATATTCATTCATATCCTTCAAATTTAAATTTATTTCTATGATAAACATAAATAATTAATCGAGTAGATGCGATGCAAAATTTAATGAATGAAAATAGGAGCCTTAATTGATTTGTTGAAAATATAAACAGGATGTTAGAATTCACAAAAAATAACTTCATTTCAATCGTGGATTTTTCAATTCACAGAAAAATCTTTCTATCAATATTCAATTGAGAATGTTTCCCTTTTCAACAGGAGCCTTAATATTTTTCGAATACGATTTAAAATGTCACATAAACATTCTCATCATTTTTTTGTAAAATAATTTAATTGAATATATTGCATTGTATGTGAACATATTACATTTATGAATTGAAAACATGTTTTACATTTATTTATAATGAACAAAATGTACGGTATGTATAAAACGAAAAAACCGAAGGTTGTTAAAAAGCTAATTACTTCAACCTATAAAAGTACTTGATGATCTTTTCATCGATAAATTCAAGCAATGCTCAGCTAGGGCAACTAAGATAACAACATTAGGTAAAAACAAGAACAAACAATCAAACCTTGGATTACCACTGAGCTCATAGATTCTATAAAGTTTCGGGATTATCTTAAGAAAACATGGAATAACACCAAAACAATTGAAGCAGAAATTAAATACAAGAATTATAGAAACAAATTGACCGGATTAATCAGGCAAACAAAAAATCAATATTACAGAAATGAACTGATTGGAGCAAACGGTGATTGTAAAAAAACTTGGAAAATTATTAAAGATATTTCAAATAAAAGCAGCACTAAAAATAATGTACAAAGCATAACAATTATAAAATCCAATGTTGAAAAAGTAATTAAAAATGATGAGAAAATAAATTTGTTTAACGACTATTTCAAAAATGTTGGGCAGGGCATGTTAAAAAAAATCTCTAGAGGGGATTTGCCAAACGATTTTCTTAAAAACACATCTATAAATTCTACTATGTACTTGGAACCTACGAATGAGAATGAAGTAATTATCTTGATTGCAAAACTCAAAAATAACTGCTCCCCAGGACCTGATGGAATAACTGCTAAAATGATAAAACATATGCATACACAGATCATAGGACCCTTGGTACATTATATAAATTTATCGTTTTAAACAGGGGCCGTGCCTCGACAATGGAAAGAATCAGTAGTTAAACCAGTCTATAAAACGGGTAAAAAAAATCAATTAAACAACTACATGCCAATCTCTGTAATTAACAATATTGCAAAGATTTTCGAACAATGCATTAAAAAAAGGTTATTATCATTCTTTGATAAACATTCCGTCATAACTAAACATCAGTACGGCTTTCTGAATGAATTATGCACTGAAAATGCTATTATGGACCTTGTTGAAAAAACTGTCGGTGCTTTGGACAAATCGAGGAAGTGTTTAACCATATTCCTTGATTTGGCCAAAGTATTTGACACCGTATCCCACAGTCTCCTAATAGAAAAATTATATACATATGGTGTGCGAGATAAGACACTAGAAATTTTGCAGAATTATTTAACAAATAGATTACAAAGAGTTGAAATTGATGAACAGTTGAGTACTCCACAAGAAGTTACTATTGGCGTTCCTCAGGAAACTGTGCTTGGACCTGTTCTCTTTCTCATTTACATTAACAGTATCACGGAAATGACTGACTTTAGTGGTCACCTCATCTGCTATGCTGATGACACAGCTATTGTTTACACAGGAGAATCATGGGAAAATGTCTATAAACTTGCTGAAGACGGGCTCCAAAAGATTAAGACATGGCTTGATTATAATTTACTGACCTTGAATGTTAGCAAGACGAAATTTACGACATTTTCTCTGCAAAACACTGATCAGCCACAAAGAATAAAATTAAAGATAAAAAGTTCGAGATGCGACTCACATCAACCATGTACATGTGAAACAATAGAAAAGACCTCAACCATCAAATACTTGGGTGTTATGCTGGACCAGCATTTCAGGTGGGACGAACACACGTCACAAAAAGACTGAGAAAGCTTATTTACACCTTCTATAGTCTACGGGATATTCTAGATAGGAAGAATTTGATGATTTGTTATACATCTCTGGCAAAGTCGGTGATACGGTATTGTATAATAGCTTGGGGTGGAACATTTTATAGTACAATGACCTGCATGCAAACAGTGCAGAACACAGATTGCATACAAGTGAATCACTATACAGAGACGCCAAATTACTAAACATCAGATTATATACTTTCCAAACCTGACATGGATTTATTCAAACATGGAAAAATATGACCAATGCAAATCCAAAGTAAGTAGATTCGCCGATAAAATACAACTTCCATTGTTTCACAAGACTCATACTCAGAGATTCGTTTTCTTTTTTTACACGCTTTATATTAGCTTCCACTTGTATGTTTGTTTGTTTTTTGTAACAGACTCCTTTGGGCGTGATTTTGACCCACTTCCAGACTTCCGAATGATTTGAAATTTGGCTGGTGTACATAATTCCGGTGACAATGCATTAAGAAATTTTTGTGTGGAAAAAAAAACAAAATGGCGGCTCCAATATGGCGTACGAGTTTTGTGATTATGGTCCGATTCGCGTCAAAATTGGTATCTGAGAGTTTTCCGTGGTCGGAAATTATTATTCTTTTGTCAAAATTGGAAAATTCAAGATGGCGGCTCCAAAATGGCGGCCGAGTTTTGTGATTATGGTCTGATTCTATTCAAAATTGGTATGTGGGGGTTTTTGGGGTCGATATTATGATTCTTTTGTAAAAATTTGAAAATTCAAGATGGCGGCTTTAAAATGGTGGCCGAGTTTTGTGATTATGGTCTGATTCTATTCAAAATTGGTATGTGGGGGTTTTTGGGGTCGGAGATAATGATTACCCAATTTGATAAGACTATTCCTTTTTTTAATTCGCAAAAAAATTATAAAAATAATAGTAAAAAAAAAACTAAAAAAACACGCTTTCATAAATAAACCACACTAAAAAGTAGAAAATAAATAATAGTTTGAAAAAACTAAAAAAAAAACACTTTTATAGAAAACCAGACTAAAAAAATGGAAAATAAGAAAAAAATGTATTTTATTTAAAAAAAAGCGTGGGGTGCATGGTATCAATAATTATATAGTACATTACACACCTAGGGCAGTAAAGTAAGAAAATTCTCAGATCACAGGTAATTGTTGGCCGAGGCGATACCATGCATCCCACGCTTTTTTTTAAATAAAATAAATTTGTTTCTTATTTTCTATTTTTTAGTCTGGTTTTCTATAAAAGCGTGTTTTTTAGTTTTTTCAAATTGGCCCTAAACTCTACAATATGCTCCCAGCACTTCTGAAAAATATAAACACTCTTCCCGAATTCAAAAAAAAATTTAAAATTATACCTCGCTGAAAATGCAACTGTGTTTAACAATATCTTTTGAGTCCCTACTACAAAACTTACGCAAATTAATCATATCACACAGAAATAGCATAAGAGTATTCATTCAGGATTACCCTCTCTCACTCTTTCCTTTGGTTTACTGCATTTATCTTCTCACTCCAATATATATTATATAATCTATAATATAAACTTTTGTTCCCCTTCTCCCTGCTACTCATTGATTTTTGTTTGATTCCTCAAACCGCACCTAAATAATTTTTTTATTTTTTATAGTCGTAAGCAATCATCCAATTTGAGAGAATTGGCACAATACAAGCATATTCTATGCTGAGGTGTAATTCTTGATAATTTGATGAATGTAAAATTGCACATAAAATGGTTATTATGTAATTGATTATTTGAATTGAATAACTTTGATTTGATTTGACTACGAATACGTATACCTACCTTTTAATACTAGCAACACTAATTAACTAATGTAATACAATTGTTAATAAAAAAACGAAATCATTAAATAACTGAAAAAGTGTGCAAAAACACGGTAATAACTCATAGGGATTAATATGATATGCGCCAACGTATAAGCAACACGCCGCACGCTGATACACTCTCCTCCGCTGGCTCGTTCCCCCACTACCGCTACTCAACTCTGCCTTGAGCGCACTTTCAATCGTTTGGAGCAACTTTCAGTGACATCTTCAACACATTTCCCACCTCTCAGGTGAAAATCCAAGATATACAAATTGTGGATATCGATCTCTACTTCCAGATGCCGTTTACAGAATTTTAGATAAGACAATTCCCCTTGAATCGGCGCATTTTGCAAGATAAGCCCTCAAATTGTTTATAACGTGATTGTGCAAAAACTACACATCGGACAGAAACCTTCTTGCGCACAGTTGAACTACATTTTATAATCTATCATTCCATTTCTCGCAGGATTGTTTGTCCAGTTTTAAATTTATAAAAATTATGAATTTTTGAAAAATGACCTCTCTTTAGATATTTTCCCCAATTTTTTCAGTTGAAAATGCACCGATCCGGTCGCACAAAAAAAATCTGTAGGTTTCTCTATAGAAGTTTTATTGCGTGTGAAACGATTCCTTCAATAATTTTTGAGATATTTGTAAAAACCAAAAAAGTTGTAATTTTTGACAATATTTCTTCTGTTAACAAAAATCCACAAATCGATTTTGCTGGGGCCGACACCGAGGTTTTCATCTACGAACTATCTTTCAAAAGGTAGAATAGGCTGTTTGCGTCTTTATTTAAGTGGGAAGAAAACCTCTATTGGTTGGCCTATTAGGCTGGGATGGTGTAGCGATATCACATCGGCGCTTGTGGCTCAGTGGTACGAGCGTTAGTCTTGTGTCCACTGATTCCACCCGGCGCGGGTTCGACTACCGCAGCTGGCAAAAAATTATGCAAGGTCCCAAGAGTGGTTTCGGATACCACTGTAAAAGGTAAGGCACCCGTGATCTCAACTCTGAGGGTTGATCATACAACTAAGAAAGCGGTCAATAACAATTGTACAACAATTTTTTTACATCTGAAAAAACTCGATGTATTACCGAAACTTATCAGAAATTATATTCAAAGTATCAATAATTTGTTTTTTTACAAGTATTAACAGGTTAAGTGCCACGTGAGGCCAACGCGGAATGACACAAAAATGGTATATGGGCCGCGTGAAGCCGACCTGGACTCACATGTTAGTCCGTCATAAAATATGGTGCAGCTCCACAATGGCTTCTCGTATCCATTTAAATACACGGGAGCGTTTTCGGCCAGATGGCCTAGTAACCGTACTTGGCCTGTGCTTCTGAGAGTCCAAGCCGGACTCACATGGCTCATATTATTCGTAAATCAAAGTAAAATAAATTCAAGTTTTATTTTTCCCAGAAAATGCAAATAACAAGTAAGTAATGAAGTTAAGGTAAAAGTAATTGATACCTAAGCTAAAGTTAATTTTTACATAAAACAAAAATAATACAAACTTATTTCTAACGTATCTACTAATTTAGGATTTTGTCACTGAATGCGTGACAAAAAAACAGTCTAGGCGATAGAATTTTTCACAGGCATCGCATTTCAACGTGGTGTTTGTGGCTCTTCTCTGTGCTACTTGCCTTCCTTGTTCGTTTGTCAAGTTTGCGTAACACACTATACATCTAAGGACAGGTGCTGGTGCGGCAATAAAATTCCACATGAGGCCCATAATTACCTGTTCCTTGAATTTGGTAATTGTCATTTTCTCGTTGGCAATGCTTTGATGTACGACATAAGCGTTTATAAGTGCTGTACCGGTCAAGAGCTCCATCGACAATTTTCGGTACCACTTTATTCCTTTGCGTAACGCCGAATTATAGCTTTTCATTTGGTCTGATATATCAATAAAGCTTTTATATTTATTATATTCGATTACATTCTTTAGCTTGACACATCACCGCGTGCCTTCTGGATTGTCACCATTTCGTCGTCGAATTCTGTTCTAAGCATCAGTACATCGCGCTTGTCTTTCCATTTTTGAATAACGATGCCTGAGTTACTTTGTTCAGCTACTTGTTCGTCTACTTTTAATTTCTTGGAAATGACGTTTTTAGAATTATATTGCGGTTAGCGCGTAGTGTACCAATCATATAAGTTTTTCGGTGTAACAGTTCATGAGCAAGTGTGACCGAGGAGTAATAGTTGTCAATCGCAAGAGTTCGTCCTTTGTCAAACAGCCCATCCATGAGTTTCCTCACCACATTTGTTGATACGCTGCTACCTTCGACATGTTCTTTTCCACAATATACGTTCCAGGCAAAGTTTGAATAGCTTTATTCCAAACTTATGCCTTTTGTTGGCAATATACTGTTTGAACTTTAGTCGCCCTTGAAAAGGCACTAAAGTTTCGTCAATGTAGACGTTTTCTTTGGGAACGATGGCAGTCTTGAATTTATGATTCAGTCTCGTAATCAATGGAGTGATCTTCTGTAAACGGTCATCGTTTATAACAAAATTGTCGGTGAAATGGAGCGTTTTCCATAATATCTGGAAGCAGTTCCTTGGCATTATCTTTTTGATATGGTTCAGATAAAGGGTATTCTTTGACCAGTATGACTGCAAAGATGGAAAACGGCATAATCCCATCCAGATAACTATACCAAGGAATCGTATCATTTCGGCGACATCAGTGTCGCGCCAGGTGGCAATACGTGCGCTTTTCTTATTATTTTTCTCTTTGTCCTGCAGGGCGTAACGATTAGTTTCTTCGACCTAAAATTTTACAGAAATCTAAGTTGGTAAAAATAAAATAAAGGTACCTACTTACCATCATGAATAAAATATCATCGTCTACAAAATATTCATAAAATTCTAAGGTAGATTTGTTGTAGAAGTTTTCATATAAGTACCCACTGAAACCTGCAGAATCCTTGTCCTCAAATGTGAATTTATGTAAATTATCACCGTTGACTGGACCCCAGACAATAGCTGCATTCATTGCATTGGCCACTGATGTGCCTTCTTCTAACATTTCCTCTTCGAAGTCAATGGTATTTTGTGCAATGACGAATTCTATAACTTCATCCATAGAGTCCCCGAAATAAGGATTTTCTTATTCTTTACTGTTGGATGGTACAGCTTGTTCCACAGAGTTAGTTCTCACGTTTATGGTATTTACGGTCGCAATTTCTTTTTCGACTCTGTTCTTGAGAACGCGATTCGTATTCACTAGCACTATCGCTGTTGTCTGATGACGGTTGGTACTCTTCCGAAAGATAAACATCGTCAAACAAAGACTCATTATCCGATGATTCTTTGCCAATATTTTTAAAGTTTTTCTTGTTCTTTCTCGTACGACTGCATTATACCGCGCTAATATGCATACTAAATAAATCAGCGGCGTGTGCCCTCGCTGTAAACTCGCGCCGCAAACATGAATTGACGAGTCAATCGAGACGCCACATTGGACTAAAAATCGTACATGAGGATGTAAAACATTAATTTGGAGTTCAAAAGAAAAATAGAAAGGCAATTTGATAAAAAAAAGTGATCGGCCAATGGGGACGTCAATTTTAAACATTGCGGCACTTAACCTGTTAAGAACCGATGACAATGCAATAATTTCATAGCTATGACCGGGTATTATAAAATCGTCAGAAAATAATAATTGACATTACAAAGATTTGGTGAATGCGCTGGTTCGTCTCAACACATTCACCAAAATTTTGTAGAAACTTAAATCTCATGTGGATGAATCAATCGAAAAGTTTTTCTCCCGTAGTCTTTTTCAGCCTCTTGTAGCAATATAGACTAAAAAGTTAAAAATAAAATTATAGGCTGTGTATATGTGTACTGTCTGTGGCATCGTAGCTCCCAAACCGATGAACCTATTTTGATTTAGTTTTTTCTGTTTGAAAGGTGACTTGATCGATTGTTCTTAGCTATGATTCAAGAAAATCTGCTCAGTTTGGAAATCCTCGGCTCTTTTCTAGTTGATGAAGGGATGTGAGCAACTTCTACTGGTCTGATCAATTCGAAATTTGGTATCGGTTACTTCAATGATATTGCAAGAACACGATAACCTTGACCTCATGCTGCAGCATCACATGGGATCTGCAGGATATCCGACTCCTCACCAACTTACAGCAGAGGTATCGTGTTTGGACTCATTGGAATCATTGGAATGGTCTCAATGAATATGTTATAGATAGATGGTGATCAGGGTCTGATGATTGGAGTAGGAAAGATAAATGAGAATGAATTGGTGAGGGATTTTAAGCTACTTTCACTCATTCAATCGATATGAAATTTTGGTATAAGGTACCGTTTGTGGCGAATTAATGTATGCATGTGTAAAGAGAAAGAAAGAATGAATGAGTGTTTTGGGATTGAGTGAATGAATAAACACGATATGATATGGTACGGTGCTGAATATAATAAGGCACGGTGGGGTTCGGACTTCGAAATGGAATTAAGTGAATGATACAATAGGGTGCTGCGTACAGTATGGATGGTGTAGTACGGTACAGACTACAAAAAAAAACAATGGTAAAATGCGATGATAGTGTTCAATGTATTTTGATTACTAATAGTAGCATCAAGTGAGAATCAAAAAGTTTTCTATATGTGAAGATATTTTGTAACGCGTTTTTTAGGGTCGGAAATTCTATGGCTAAAACGTTACTTTTGACGACAAAGACTGTTCCCATCTCAACTTTGAATCTCGGGTGCCAGATTTTGTAGTGGTTTACTCCACGCACTAGAGTAGCAACAGATGGCATACGGTATGTCCAGGAGTCTGGTATTTTGACCCTTTTTGTACTCTTCAAAAGATGTAGGCTTTAATTACAATATTTGATACTGGACACGTTGCATTTATGTCCACAAGAGACAGACAGAGCCGTCTTCACACTACCAGACAAACAGAGTTGTCTTTGCATTACCTTTCGAGTTTCTTCTGAATACAGCGTGTGAAAAATATTAAATTAACTGGTATATTCAAACTTGGTTAAATCAATGTCTTACAATGTTTTATAGATATATTTTTGCTTACAGAACATGGTTCTAGGTGTGTGGCAGCCTTACTTATGTATAATACCACTATAAATATCTATACCGCGGGTAAATCGGTATTACCACAATAATATGCTTTTTTACAAAGAATTAATACTAATATTTATTCTGCTGGTAAATTGGTATTACCACAATATAATTCTGAGATTGCCAAAATTAATACTATAACTCCAGTTTTAGGAACAATAAATAGCCCTGTAATTTTGGGTTGACGGTTATCGATATCTTTCGAATCTTTTAAACGAGATTTGCTATAATCACGTTACGGTGAAGATTCAGAAAGTGATTTTTTTAGGTTGTGGGAATTAACTTTTCCCTTTCGAATTAAACCCTTCTTACTCTCAAACATATACTTTCCACGTTCCACTCGGTTATTCCCTGAGCTTAACGTTCGAACTAACCCCAACTTCCATACTTCTTGCCACCCCTTATTCTAGGCCCATCTGGTAATAATTCAATTTTACAAAATGATTTTTTATATTCCTCAACAGTTGTTTTCGTTCAGCGATTTCCCTGGACTCAATCAACTGTTTTATTTTCTTTGTTTTAACTACTGGGCTTTGATACAGACAACGAGGCATCAACGTTATTTCCATAAGAATTAAAATATAATTCACTTAGTGGAGCAACAAAAAAACGGATATTTACAAAATCACCCTCTAGAATCGGAGGATAAATAGTATTCTAAAAAATCCCGGTATCGGGGCTATTTTATTTTGAAAATTAAAACAAGGCGCTACAATACTTTTAAATAGGCGTTAAAGTTTAATTCAGTTATTATCGAAAGCTTTCATTAGACCGTTAACAACATAAGTTTAATGAAGCTGTGTTATAAAGCCATCAAATTATCATCCGTGCGCTCATACTCACAGCGACATTTTAAATGTGTCTGGGGGATGTTTGGCCCCTAGGATTGCTCTGGCTGCTCACAAAAAGTATTGAAATAGTTTCCTGAACATCATATATAAAAATTAAGACTCATACTATAAGTAAAGATGAGTTATTTTTTTGCGAGCTTTAAAGCGTCTGGCGGAAATTACCGTCGACGCGAAGAGTCTGGCAGTGTTGATTATGATTTTTTTACAACATTATATGAAACATACATTAAAATCAGCACTCAGAATTTGAGAAGAGTGAGTTATATTTTTACGTACCTTTAGCACCTGGTACCTGTATATTGGCCGTCGGACCAAGGTAGCCAAGTATGTATAGTGCCAAAGTACATTCTAACACACCTGACACATTTTGTTTCTCAGAAAATAAGTGACGACGTCTGGGGGCCCTGGGATCTTGGACTATTAAGGATATTTTTCCTACTCCTGACGGTACCAAACCAGTCAACAAAAAAGTTGACCACCGGAAGGCTATTAATTATAAAGCCCAAAGGGTAACAAAACACCTTCTTGAAGAATCTGTAGGCCAGCTCAACACATCAACTACAAGAACCTTCAACTTCGAAGCTATAAGGGTCCTGGTATTGTTCGATATGCGACACCGACAAACAAATGAATATGAGGCTGTGCTTCACATGCCAATACCACAAATAATGTGTTGGCCTAACAGCAGATGACGAAGAGGACTTCGAATGTCCAAGTTGTTCTTGAAGATCATTTGTGGTTTATGCAATATACTGAATCACGCGGGTAATATGGCCAATCACATAAAGGCAAGTTTTCATTTCAAAGTTTTTTCCATGAAGTAATTTTTATTTAATATTAGTCTAATTTAATGTGGGTCACATTAACTACTGCAGGTGGGTAATATGGCCAAATACAACAATTTCTGTTTCTCGAATGAACAGTTTTTTGGTAAACAAGAAAAAAACAAATCAAACATGTGAATTTGTAGTACAAATGTGATGTAAAAAAAATGTACTTACATTTTTTATTTTCATAAATAAAATTTCGAGAAAATATAAGTTTTTCCTTAGGTGCGTCATATTTACCCCGATTACCTTAATATGTATTGGCCCTATAAGTTTTATATAAGTGGTAATATTTTGATCTGAGCGTCGTCGCGTCGGAGGACCTAGGTAACTTACTTGTAATTGAATTTCATACTTTATCATATTGTATTCTGCTTTTATTTTATTTACTCGTCCCCGACTCGGCGACGCTTGTATTCAAATATTATTATTTTTATTAAACTTAAAGGGCCAATACATATAATTTTTTAACCGACGAAATAAAAAAGGAGAAGATTCTCTAGTCGACGCGTATATTTTTTTATGTATGATCACGCATAATTTTTCACAGAGCAGTTCGATTCCGATGATTATTTTTTCATTGGATAGGGTGTAGTTTGAAGTTGGTCTCGTTTGAATTTGAACAGAAAAATTCATCCCTAAGGGTAGCAAAATGGAGGATATTGATTGTTCACCCTCTGAATTTTGGTCCGTTAACCGATTCTATCAGGCATAACTTTGTAGTGGGTTTTCCGATTTGGATGATTCTTTTTTTATTAGATAGGGTATACCTCATAATTGATCATATTTTTATTCGGAATGAAATAATCCACCCCTATGGGTAGAAAAATAGGGTATGATTGATTTTTCACTTCTGAACATTGGCACACATATGTAGTTGACATTGACAGATCCTCCCACATCCGTCACAATGATTACATTCTATGAAAGGATGGAATTATATACAAAGTGATGAAATCAACTAACCAGAACTTCCAAAATAATTTATATTATATAACAATAAATAGTTAAAGCAGATAATCATATTATTTAACAATTAATAGTTGAAGTAAGCTAGGTAAGTAAGTATTTTATAAGTAATCAAAAATTAAGTAGGTAATAATTGGTAGATTTCAGCCACAAAAAATTAAAAAATAAAAATTTTCAACAAAAAATTAAACCGACGAAAAAATCAACTGAAAAGCAAAAAATTAAATAAACCTTCTTAGTCTCAATGATAATTAAGCTCCTGAACTAATGTGAGTAACTAATTTTGAGTCGGCGCCAAACAAACTAGCAATTGAATTAGGTAAAGCGTAAAATGATGGCAGCGAGATGCACAGCGGCGTTTTGATTATTTCTTCAAAGTAATATAATGATCTTCGATGAATGTTTGTTTTGTTTGGCGCCGACTCAAAATTAGTTACTCGCATTAGTTTAGGAGCTCAATTATCATTGAGACTAAGGTTCATTTTATTTTTTGCTTTTCAGTTGATTTTTTCGACGGTTTAATTTTTTGTTCAAAAGTTTTTATTACTTTTTAGATGTTTTTTTTTGTACCGGGAGTTTTTTAATTTTTTTATTCAAATTGTATTCACATAACAGGAATTTTTTTGGTCAATGACTTTCTTCTTTTTATTTTTAACTTTTTAGTCAGTCCCTATGGCTATATGAACGTGTTTTTTTAAATATCTCAAAATATAATTTTATATTTATTTGTCCAAATACATAAATATGAATCTTTTCCAATTATCTATTATTTCAGTGGCCTCAGAATAATTCAAGGGGCCTTTTTTTATTCAGAATTAGAATACTAACTCCATTCGTTAATCGACGCACTTTACCTCTACCCTCTTTTTTCGATTTTATTCATCGGACAAAGGATGATATTTATTATTTGAATATCTGGCAGATAAGTAAAATAGGTCGAGAGCTATTGTATATAAGGTAGCATTTCTTTTCCTTCGGCACAGTTGATTTTCTTCCAGTTTTTGTGCAACTATGGATCAAACAATGGAAATGAAGAAATCAACAAGTGTGACATTCACTCTCAACGATGTTGAATATACAGGTATGTCTTCGCAAATGTTAAAATTTTCCGTATTATTAATTAGTTGGCTCTACGAAACTCATTGCTTTGTAGGACGTGGAAACAAAAAAATTGAAACTGTTTTCTTTCAGTAAATACTGAAATTGTTATATTTTTTGCATTTCATACTACAATATCAATCATCTTACTTGGGAAGGAATGCCATTGGTCCACCGGACGAAAACATATATCACGATCAACATTCACAATGGTTTATATCTCCATCTTCTTCTTAATTTATCTTATGAACGAAAATTAGTGCCAATGGATAACACGATTTGTTTTATTTATCTGGACTTGGGATGAATCATTATGTGTCCGATTGCTAGGTCAATAACTTCAAATCTGTATCAAATACATTCCCAACAATTGATATTTTTAATCAATTTGCACTATGCTCTCAAAACTATCAGCATAGGAATTTCATAACAAATATTCCACCTGTGAGTGGGTATAAATATATATATATAATATATATATATATATATATATATATATACTAGCTGACCCGACAGACGGTGTCCTGTCCAAATTTCTATGTTCCCTAAAATATTTTTCCCGAAAACTCTCGTCCGCGTAGAATTTCTTTTTTTTCTATGTTTTCCTTTATGTTGTTCCATCTAGACTATGCTTTTGACCCCTTCCGCTTCCTGTTGTCCCGTTATCCCGTTTTCCTTATATCCCGTTTTCTCTTTATCCCGTTATCCCGTTTTCCCGTTATACCCTTATCCTGTCATCCCATTATCCCGTTTTTTTGTTATCCCGTTATTCCCGTTATCCCATTTTCCCGTTATCCCCTTATCCTGTCATCCCGTCATCCCGTTTTTTCGTTATCCCGTTATTCCCGTTATCCCGTTTTCCTGTTATCCCATTTTTTCTTTATCCCGTTATCCCATTTTCCCCTTATCTCCTTAGCCTTTCATCGCGTTTTCCCGTTTTTCGTTATCCCGTTACTCCCGTTATCCCGTTTTCCTGTTATCCCGCTTTTTATTTATCCCGTTATTCCGTTTTTCCGTTATTCCCTCATCCTGTTATCCTGTTTTCCCGTTCTTTCGTTATCCCGTTATTCCCTTTATCCCGTTGTCCTGTTATCCCATTTTTTCTTTATCCTGTTATCCCGTTCTCAATTTATCGTACTACAATTATTATATTCGATTGCCATCTTGCAACCCAATTGCGGATCTGTGGATAAAATAAAATAAAATAAAAATCGCGATGGAAAAATAGGGGTTGATCGTAGAAGGGTGAAAATGTTCATCATATATTAATAGGTTCTACACCACATTATCTTTCATTTATTACCTCACATGTCGGTATTAAAGAAATAGCTGCCGTCTCACCCCTCTAATACACACTTTGTCAAAATTATTTCTAAATCCCGTTTTCACGGTACACCAAAATCGGTCAAGTGCAAGTCAACTCTCTCTACCAGTGAATATAATGGAATTATGGTTTAGATAATATTTCCACTGGAACAAATGAAGCACGGGTGCTAAAGCGTTTTTAACCATTTTGAATTAACAAGGACTACATCCAATTGGAGTTCTACATCAAGTGGAAAATTTCAAGCGTTCTGGTAGATAGTTGTTACTTTCAAATTAGTTGAGTTTGCAGAATGTGTCGAACACCTAATCCAATCAAACAAAATTAAAAAATTTCGAGGTTTTGTCTCCAAGGACTTCTATTTTTTCCGAAATTGAATGGTCTTTCTTCTCTTGAAAAAAAAACTATAAAAACCACCTTATTTCAAAATCATCACAGATGTTTTCTTCGAAACTCTCAGAATTGCGTTTAATACGTTCAATGATGATGTTCTTTTTTTTCCAAAATTGGAAGTACCTACTCCTCTTAAAACGTTTTCCGTGGTTTTTCCAAATTTAATATTTTCAATGTTAAACCTCCCCGGAAAATCGGGCAACAATACATCTAACATTCCATTCAAACCGGTTCTATGGAATTAATCAAGATCACGACAATACATTTTTTCCCAGAAATTAGAATATAAAATTGGGACTTTCAGTTTGAACTTCATTCGGCATTTGCATATTTACTCGTGATTTTCAGAGGAGTAACACTAATTATGAATATTTTCAACAGTGACTGCTGATGAAGTCACTCCTTCAACAGTCCTCAATAATTTTATCCGCAACACCCTCCATTTGACCGGGACGAAGAAGATGTGTTTCGAAGGAGGCTGTGGCTCGTGCATTGTGGCTGTGGAAAGGACCATCGACAATAAGAAGACTGTTTCTGCAGTTATGTCTGTAAGTTAGAAGAATCCAAATTCGCCGATGATAATGGTCTTTTTCTTTCTTCCCTATGAATTGCATATTGACATTTTCATTCATTCTTTCGAATATTTTCTTTGACATAATGGAATCTTAAATTTTGTATGCCTCAATGGAGAATATCAAGTATATTGAAATGATAAATATACATGCTTTTGAAGTAAAACTTCTTTACGCACGCTTGACTTGGGGAGTAAGCTGGTGAATGCGTGACGAGAGCGTTACGAAAAGTGTGATCGGGCGAGGCGAACGGTCTCGACAAAGGTGAGTGCGTATCTCATACTAGTTGCTGGCGTCGTAGCGTCATATGCAGCGTTCCTTTTTCCCTTGTCTATTTTCTCCCTCTACTAATACGCGGCATTCTACTCTCGACATTGGGGCGCGTTTGATTCTCTGTCCTTTTCTCTCTCTCTCATGACAATAATCAAATGGAAGTTGATGATGAAAATCCCACTATAGATCATGTACAAAAACCGAGACAAATTATTAGAGTTAGGTAAATTCATTTTTATTTTATTTTTATGATCATTCATGACTCTAATAATAATTTACTAAATTTACCAAACTAATATATATATATATATATATATATATATATATATATATATATATATATATAATAATATAGATCGAGCTAAAGAAGTTTTACTTCAGTCGTGTGGTCTAAAGCACACTCGTTTTTTTTATTGATCTCTTACATTCTCGTAAAATTGTCTGTTTCAGGAATATGAGACAGAAATAAATAATGGAATTTCAAAAATATCTTAAACTTCTACATTTTAACTATTGAATTCTTTGCTTGCTATTTCTACAAGCTTTTACTTAACTTGCTCCGTTCGTATGTCAGTCATTCTTTCCGGTTCAAAATTTTTTATCCATTTTTGGAGCACTTGCCGACATCCGATTGAGCTGAAATTTGGCAGGTGTTCATAATTCCGGTGAGAATGCATAATGAAATTTTTGTTAGCGGACGAGTTATATGATTATGGTTCGATTCGATTCAAAATTGGTATGTGGGAGTTTTCGGGGACAGAAATTGTGAATTTTTGTCAAAATTCTAAAATTCAAGATGGCGGCTCCAAGATGGCGGACAAGTTTTGTGATTATGGTCCGATTCGATTCATTATTGGTATGTGGGTGTTTTGGGGGTCGGGGATTATGAATTTTTTGTCAAAATTTATGAATTTGAAATGGCGGCTCATGGAATTTTTGTTATAAAAAAAAAACAAAATGGCGCTTTAAGATGGCGGACGAGATTTAGGTTCATGGTCCGATTCGATTCAAAATTGGTATGTGGGGGTTTTTAGGGTCGAAGATTATGAGTTTTTCCTCAAAATTCATAGAATGACGGCTCCAAGATGGCTGATGATCTTTGTGTTTATGGTCCGATTCGATTCAAAGTTGGTATGTCGGGGTTTTTGGGGTAGAAGATTATGAATTTAGTCGAAGATTATTGATTTTTAGTTGAAATGAAAAGTATAAAATGAATACAAATGTAAAATAAATCAAGATGTAATAAATCCAACTTTGTGTGCCCTCGTGCTCATAGAAGAGTACGTAGGCTCCTCCACTAACTAGGGATTTTGAGGATATCGGTGACACCCTTGAATCATTGTATTTGTGCCACGTGCCCGCGTATGGGTGCCTACAATAGGCCGTATAGTGTCCGGTATATGTCATTCTAATATGATTGCACATAGCATAGAGGTTGTATCGATACGGGGCCACGTTGTCTGCTGCATAATTGGACATGTCCAATCCTTCCGAAGGGAAATCGATGACGACTTTTAATTTTCGCTTCAAATGAATTACTAGTATTTTAGGTAATTTTTGTGAAGACAAATACTTGGTGCACTTTCTCTTCTCCTTACAATTTTAAATTTATAAATTGAAGATGGCAACTCCAAGATGGCGGATGAGTTAATCTTTGGATGGTCTCCTCATTGAAGGACTAGATAGCTCAGAACTCACATGAAAAAGGCCTCATGATAACGATGCTTTAACAAAAATTCAAAGTACTAAAAAGCACAAAATAAAATGATTAATAAAAAATCTTTTTAAAGAGAACCTTTTATTCAAATGCACTAAAAAGTAAACAATAATTGCTTTGGATGTGTGACATAGGTTATTCCGTGAGTTATAGATTCAAAAGTTGTCGCTTTTGTATTCGAACTGACAAGCTTTTGAATCTATAGCTCACGGAATTACCTACGTCACACATCCAGAACAATTATTTTTTACTTTTTAGTGCATTTGAATAAAAGCTTGTCTTTAAAAAGATTTTTTATTAATAATTCTATTATTGATCTCTTACATTCTCGTAGAATTGTCTGTTTCAGGAATATGAAACAGAAATAAATAATGGAATTTCGAAAATATCGAAAATTTCTTTATTTTCACTATTGAGTTCTTTGCTTGCTATTTCCAATTGGAAGTAGAAAAATATAATTTAATTACCATACTGCGAGAATGGGAAAATACTTGTGTAATCTCAAGAAACCGCAAATAGTCGTTAGGCCAACTAGGAAGGTGATCTGATTTTCCAATATCCTTTTTTGAGTTGAATTCTCCAAAAATACAAAACACATATTTCCTTCAGATATTAAATATATAAATCCGTAATACAGTTTAAAAGCACTCTCTACTAGATATTAATCAATACACCAGAAGGGAATGCATGTCTCGAGTTTTATTGCAGAAGTCTGAAACATCTTGCACGTTGAATTCTCTTATTATGAGAGATCTGGAATGTATTAGGAAACGTATCAGAAATTCCAATGAATAACACACCATTATTTTTCTCTTTAGTGTATGCAACCATTACTATCTTGTGATGGCTGGAAGATCAAGACCATTGAAGGCATCGGTGGACCGATAACGTCGTACCACAAGATCCAGAAACTCTTGGCCGAAAACGACGGTACCCAATGCGGGTTTTGCTCTCCAGGGATGGTAATGAACATGTACGCTTTGCACGAATCGGGACCAAAAACCATGAAAGAAATCGAAAATTCTTTCGCTGGAAATATGTGTCGGTGTACTGGATACAGATCGATTTTGACCGCCTTCAAGAAACTCGCCTCAGATTATAGTAAGTATACACTAACACAGTGTACAATCGAGAGTGTCGTGTGGAAAGCGATATTTCTTAGCCACATGTCGCCGCGAGATTCAGTGTATCCTTCACATCAAACTACCCTGTGTATATGGATTTCTATAACTCACTAACGGCATATTGGCAAAAGTAATGAGAGTGATTCGATTTTCATTCCTCCGGATTAGCGTGGCAAAACCCTTTTCGACCGACAAAGTGATGCGGCAATTTTTACTCAATTGCAATTAATAACTATTCGAATTTGTGTTGAATGCAAAAATATTCGAAATCTTCTTTTAGGTTTCAAACTGAAATTGATCTGCTTGATGTTATTGGGGTCTAAAATTGCAAGTGTTTACCTCGAGTGCGCTCAATGGGTGGGTCATAAACTCATTATCTATTGTCAATGGCACTTGAGATTTTCGGCTAGAAAAGAGTCATTAACCATTTCAGATAATCCGTGGAAGGCCGTTTAAAAGTTTGGGTTGTCGAAAAACAAGTGAATAAAATATTCTTTACTTTGTTTCGGCATGTGGATTGGGTTCAAGATGTCGAGTTACAAACAGACTTCCTTTTAGAACGATGAAAAAAAAATACAATGAACGAACGACATTTGGCCGGCTATGAGTGGGGAAGTAATGATTTTCGGGGGCTAGGAAGCATTTCTCAAATCGGGAATTGTGACTCTTTGCTCGGCCTCGAGCTCGACAATACGCTCTGCGATCTGCTGGTATCAGTGGGTTAGTTTGTTTATTTTATTCTTCGAAGACGCTCTGCGTGCGTGCGATTTTCTGCGACTATAGCCATTCCAGTGGGTATTATACGAGTGTTTCCTGGATAAAGCAGCTCATTCTTTCACAGTTATTTGGAGTCCTACCTGTGATCTCGAAGCCTGGCGATATTTTTTTTGTTGGAATTCTAACCGTCGCTTTGCATCCTACACCGTCCTGAGGACTAGATACGAGGGTTGAAAGCCGACGGCAGCAGATTGAGGAATTTTTGGATCGTTAGCTTCAAGAGTTCTAGCCTCCAGTCTTTTGATTAATCAACCTTTTCGTTTCAGCTACTGATACAGGTTTTTCCAGCGTCCAGCTGATTTCTACGTTATACGTTGATTTGTATACTAATTAACCCTTCTCTTACAGGATCCTGCACTCGTGTGCTTTGGTGTGTGAGGTTGTCCAAGCCTAATTTGGTTTCTCCTGAGACTGGGAGAAAACCCCCGCATCGTCGGAAGCTCACTGACGTGATATCCCTCACAAACCGCGATTTGTGACAAATACACTGAAGCGAGACGTCAACCAGATTGAACCTAGAGATCACACACGTGTGCGAACCTCAGTGCACGGGTCTTTCTGCGACTAAAAACGCATCAGTTACACTGCGGTGATAGGTGTAAACACGGGTTATTAATAATAAATTCTGTCAATAAAACTAAAGGTTTTAGTTCATGTGTGTCGAATATGTGTAGGGATCGTAGGTGCCTCTGTATGACCGTCGTGTTTGCAGTTGTACGCGTTATATAGTTCTGTTAGGGAAATTTCATTGAGATAGGCTACGCGCTTATTTTTAGGGAGTAAATTTACTTTTGACATCCCTCCATGTCATACAATTTACGCTCGTCGCCCCGAAACACAAATTCAACAAACTTCATGTGTACTTCACTCCGTTGAAAGTATCACGCGAGTTTCATACAACCAAGCTCTTGTTTGTTCTCCATATGAGAATCGTCCGGCTTTTCAGCCCAACCTAACTGCGCCAGTCCGTGGTTTCTGTTGGAAATAATTTTTCTTTTGGCTCTAGCTTGGGGAGCCCTGAAATCATTAGAGATCATTCTGTCTCAGAAAGTATAGGCCCGAAGAGCTCACAGCTGTTTGTTAAATCGCGACGCGTCGAAAATTACGCTACGGAATCTAGCGACCCTCTAGATTCGTAAAAAGCGGTGTATTTAAATTCACTTACATCTCCTAGGTTGAACCTTTCTAAATTTAGAACGTAATACGTTAAGTTCAGGGGCCTCCAGCCCACTCAATTTTTATAAACAATTTTCAAAAATTCAGGAATGAATGAAATGAGAATGTTTGAGTCAAACCGCCCCCGCACTCCAGACAATGATTCTCTTATATCAGAGCTCAATTGCTCGCGAGCTAGTGACGAGCCCCCGATCGAAGGGGTCCCGCCTGCACGCGAGGCCGTTCATCGAACGGCCCGCCCGAATAGTGAAATCCCTGCTATTCGGCAGGTGGTATCGCAGGAAGGAACAGGAAGAATGGAATTTATTCTTAAGGTTTGTTCCGCGAAATGAAACGGGAGACACCGGTAATTAATGCCGGTGAGGAAATCTCACCGCCCCCTTCCCCTGTAGGTAATCGTCCTATTTCGAGACAAGAGATCTAGGCTCGATCCAAAATGGCTCGATCAGTGGCTTTTTCAGTAATATAAACGAATCATTTGCTTGTTGAAACAGGACGTATAATTACTTTCATTTTGGAAACTCTACAAACTTCGGAAAAATAGAGCTAAAGATTTTGCCAAAAAAAACTGAATAATACAAATTGTTTTTCTTTCTGGCAGATGAAGATGAAGTTGAGGATATCGAGGATATCAAACCTTGTCAGAAGGTTGATGCAGGAAAATGCTGTGGTGGAAGCTGTAGCTCCAGAATCGAAAAGACCCTAACAACTGAGATTTGCTATTTAGAAGCCGATGGCAAAAAATGGTACAACGTCAGCAGCCTATCGGCTCTTCTATCAATCCTGAAAAATATTGGAACAACCCCTTATATGCTCGTAGCTGGAAATACAGGCCACGGTAATCTGACACCTTTTGAATTTCGAAAATGAAATAAGCTAGATATTGTTTTACAGACGGTTTCTTTGTATATTCACATTTTATTGCACTAGATTTATCTCTCAAAATAGAAATCGGGAGTTGTTTGAATAAGTTAGCTAGGTCGACTTTATGAGCTCTATTAATTTTCAATATTTTAGGTGTCTACACTCTTCCTACGAGTGACGTGTACATCAATGTGAATAGTGTTAGCGATTTGACGAAACATAGTTTTGAAAACGATGCTCTTACTTTGGGAGGAAATGTTACCTTGAACAAATTCATGGATGTCGCGAAAGACATAGCAAATAAA
Organism: Gonioctena quinquepunctata; assembly: GCA_018342105.1. NCBI lineage: Eukaryota > Metazoa > Arthropoda > Insecta > Coleoptera > Chrysomelidae > Gonioctena > Gonioctena quinquepunctata. The sequence continues at coordinate 330,520 of JAFIRS010000592.1, forward strand.
CATACACATTTCAAGTATCTCTCAGATATTGCAGACCATTTGGATTTGGTGGCAAGCATTCCGGTTCGTAATGTAAGTATGTTTCCCTCAAAAAGCGGTAATTTGAACATTTGAGATGCTGTTCCCAAATAGTTGCGTTACCTCCAATGTTAGACCATTATTTATTTATAAATTTGAGGCCCCCCAACAGGCAGGTATTTCACTGCCCAATAATAGAGCGGCACAATATTACATATTGAGTAACAAACACTGCTGAGTATGTATGTTTTAACAAAAAAATTATTACAATAGCTTATAATTAAATGTGCTTAATAACTAACAGGGTATGGTCTGATGGTATGGTTATGAAAATGTATTCTTCTAATTTGTATTTGAGGAGGTATGATGAGAAAGCCTAATTGTACAAAATTTGTTTGACACCATATTTGAATCTAGCAAATGAGAGACTAAATATGTCTAGATCATTGTTTGAATTATTTAGAGCATTGAGAGTTTTGATACATCTTATTAATGGGGAGTTAAGTAGGAAATTCGTTGAGCAGTGGAGAACTTTTAGGAGTTGCCTATACCTTATATTATGCTGCGAGCTTGTTGATTATGAATTGCTAGTTTACTCTTTTTTTTTGAGCATTGAAACAAATAGATGAGGCGTTGCATGGACTACGTGTTATTTCTGATTTCCAGGTAGGAACTATTGCTGGAAACCTAATGCTGAAATACCTATACAATGAATTTCAGTCTGATGTATTCTTGCTTCTGGAAACTTTCAATGCGAAACTCACAATTGGTAAGTGGCCATTCTGATAGGTTCAAAATCTGTTGGTTTAATTTTTTATCTTATTCTGATAATAATTTTTTTCAGTGGATTGTGATGCAAATGAATCTGAAACAACACCTGAAGCGTTCCTCAAACTTGATATGAGTGGAAAAGTTATCAAACAGGTCACTCTTTCAGCACACACAGATTCAGCTTATAAATACAAATCATACAAGGTAACGCAATTGCTTATTTGACTAATCCACAACTATCGTCCATTCGATTTCCATTTTTTATAACAAAAATATATAAAAACCATGTTATCGATTATTTAATAATAATAATAATAATAGTTTTTATTGCCAGATAAAGTTATTACAAGATATGAAATAACATATTTTTGCCAAAAGGCAGAGTTTGCGCTTCATCAACTAAAAGTCTCGAAGCAGCATTATTTCAAACACGGTAATAAAATCAAACAATTTGAAAATTTAAACAATTGTGTAGAAATCATTATACAAAAGTAGAAATACAGCCTGAAAGACTGGTAGCAAACAATATATACATTACTAACTGAAGTAAACTATCTATAACTCTAATGATAAATGAAAAGCAACAATAAATCGTGTGGAAAATATGGCTAACAGACAAACATTATACCATCACATTAATTCAGTTCCATTCATAAGGTAAATTTTCAATTTTTTACTGAAAGTGCTCATTGACGTCTGTTTCAAATCAACCGGAATGGGATTATACAGAGTTGTAGGAAAACAGGGAAGTTTTATGTCGCGGTATAGAAATATTTTTTTCGTACATTGATATCATGCATATCTTGCCTAAACTTTATCTTGTAAGTAGGAAGGTTTCTTAGTTGGTTTTATTTTATGGTAAAGGCCTTACCATGAATCAGGTATCGAAAAGAAATATAGAAATAATATATGACTTCTGAGCTTCTGAGCTGAGGATAACTTGACTGATATAATAGTGGAATATGTACAAAAGTTCAGTCTGACTTTCAGATATGTGATGATGATCTGGCCAGCTCATCTAATCAATACTCAATATTTGAACTTGTTTTTGAATATATCAATGAGTCCTTCTGATGGAACTAATCTGCGTTTTGGCAGCAATGCTTGAGTGTCTTTTCACTGTGTGTCACTTATTTAGTTGGCTTTTGGAAATTTGATCATACCACACCTGTCTTCAGCTAGTAATAAGCTGGATGGCGATGTCCTTCTGGACGTCAAATACCTGACAAGCCCATAATACTCTGATAATAGTATTTTTAGAAAAGTGTCAATTCTGTAGTTGGTCTTAGGATGTATACTATTTTTCATATACAGGGTGTTTCTTAAGTACGTGTGGAAAATTTAAGAGCATGTTGCTGACGTCAAAATAAGAAGAAAAGTTCCTATAAACATATGTCTGCAAGTAATTCGTTTCTGAGATTCAGAGTGTCAAAAATGAATTCTTATTTTTATTTTTTGTGAATACATTTCAAAATAATTGGGATATACGAGTGAAGTTTGGTATCTGGGAGTATTTTTCAATGACAAAATCAATTTTGATATTAGTTTGTTTCTAATAAACGATGCATTTGAATTATTTCCCTGGGGATCGTAAGTCGCCTCTAAGTAGTAAATATCTTCTTCCATTCAATGGTATTCTACATTCAACACTTGAATGTAATCGAAAAATATTTCTTGTTTTTTGTTACATAGTTTTTTTGGATTCTTTTCCGATATAAATGAATAACATTCAGGTGAGTACTTGTCATGTCATTTCAATCCGTTCTTGTGACAGTGAAGTTGTTTTCTGTATTTGTGTTCCAATCTTTTTCAAATGGCAGCATACACGAATAGCGAAATGGCTAATATGATTTACGTGTACGGTCTTGTTGATGGTAATTGCTATTTAAATGAAAGATTCCCTAATCATCGAGCGCCGAATCACCAGACATTCAGAAACATTTTTCAGCGGCTCATGGAGTCTGAATCCTTCAAAAAAGCTCCAGTGGCAGGCATACCGTTGACTACTAGGACACCAGAAGTTGAAGAAGCTGTTCTTTAGGCAATCAAAGAAGATCCACGGACAAGCACGAGAAAAATTGCGCAAAATTACATCACAAATTAGTTTGGTTGGTTTTCAAACAAAATCAGTTGTATCCTTATCACATACAACGTGTCCAAGCATTATTACCCCGAGATTCCCTTCCTCGTGTAACATTTTGCCAATGGATACTGCAGAAAATTGCACAAAACCCTCAATTTACTGCAGAGATATTATTCACTGACGAGGCACATTTTTCAAAGAACGCCATAATGAACTTTCATAATAATCATGTGTGGTGTGACGAAAACTCTCACGCAATAGTTCAGTCCAGGTTTCAACACCAGTTTTCATTGAATGTGTGGATTGGTATTGTTGGGGATTATTTGATTGGTCCCCACTTTTTTCCAGGGACTCTTAATGGAAATTCTTATCATGATTTCCTCGAAAATATTTTGCCTGAATTACTTGAAGACATTCCATTTTTACTGAGACAAAAATATGGTTTATGCACGATGGAGCGCCAGCGATTTTACTTTAATAGTTCGTGAATTTTTAAATCAGCGATTTAGAAACATATGGATTGGTCGAGGCGCTGAAGTTCCAAATCAATTCTGGCCTCCGAGGTCCCTGGATTTAAATCAAATGGATTTTTTTGTGGGGTCACTTGAAGGCCCTAGTTTATACGGTGCCAATAGAAACTACAGAACAACTTCTTCAACGAATCATTGCTGGATGTGACGCTATCCGAAATACACCAGGTATAATGGAACGTGTACGTGGGTCCACGAGACGACGAGCCGACACATGCATAATGGTGCAAGGTGGCCATTTTAAACAATTACTTCAATTATTACCCTTAAATAACTGTTTTAGTATGAAATTGGTTTTAATTATTGTTATTATTATTATTCAAATCCCAATAACTCGAAAACAGTTGCTCGCGGGTCCTCTACCAAGAATATATTTTTTACACAAAAATGTTATATAAAAATCGATTTTTTCACTAGAAAACGTGATACAGGTACGTACAAAAAAGTTATTACATTTCAAATGACTGAAAAGACATGTAGGTGTCATTGAAAAATTCTCCTAGATACCAAACTTTACTCGAATATCACAATTATTTTTAAATGTATTCCCAAAATATAAAAATAAAAATTCAACTTTGATACCCTGCATCTCAGAAACGAATAACTTGCGGACATATGTCTATAGGAACTGTCTTATTTTGACGTCAGCAACATGCTCCCAAATTTTCTACACGTACTTAAGAAACATCCTGTATATAATTCTATATAAATTCAAATGTGTGGTAATACTTTACTCTACTCTAACCAGTCTTCCAACGGATCCACTAACCTAAATTATAGACAAGAACAAAACGAAATTAAAAATATTACAATACTCCATGACAATGGAGACCAAGTCATGGAATGTGTGACGACACTTCAGCTTGTGTGATGAATGTAACAGCCGACGAATTAGTTTGGGATACCAATGCATAAGCAGTGATAATCTGGCAATACTTTAGTAACACCTTTTGTGATAATTGATCAGAATTACTCTTTGGAGGAGGGATAAAGTAGAGAAATCCGTCAAATTTTCAATTAAAAATCAAATCTTTACAGGGCTGGATTAAAAAGTGTGGAGGCCCTGGGGCAACAAAGGAGTGGAGGCCCCTAATTATTTTTCAAATTATTATTTTTTATTAATTGCGGAACAAATCAAATTATTTTGACACGAGCATATGTAGCTATAATGAAATACAAGAAATAAATTAAATTACAGCGTAAACAAAGGGATTCTTGCGAGCTTTTTTCGACGAAAAATCATTGATGAATTCGGTCAAATCCAGCATCCGGAGAAAATCATTCTCAATGCTAAGAAGCGATAACTTTGATAGGTGGCTTTGTCTCATCGTAATTCGCCTATTTTTTTAATTTTGGAAAATGAGTGCTGTCCAGTGCAATTTGACATCATCACATTCTCAGTTGCAATATCACAAGAGAGTGAAAATAATTCGACAGATTTTCGAAAACTTGTTGCCAGGCAATAGACAAGAGAGACCAACTGGCTCGAGTGGCTATTGCCAACAAGTTTGAGAAAGAAATCTAGATCATTATTTTCTACTAGGTATATCGAACTCTCGTGTGGTATTCTTTAGATTATTTTTTGATGTTACAATCATAAACACATTTCCTTGCAAAATTATATAATGTAATTAAACCGGTTTTGATCTCAATATTCACAATTTTCATGCCAATTGATTGCCAGACGTCAAATTAAAATTATAGGTTTCAGATCAATAAAAACAAAAATACTCTCAAATTTTCGCGCAGACAATTTTCTAGGTAGAAATATTCCTTTTTACTATTGATTATTGCCAAACATATGAATTAGATTTGATTGACACGTTCCATTGGTTTCCAAATGAAAAAAATAATCACTGTAATTTCAATGTTTGAAAATGTCAAGCAAATTTGAAATTTTGTGTCTATTAATGAATGACAAGCTATTATAAATAAATTTGATGAATCATATTGCATGAATTGAAATTTATTTCTGTATCTAGATTATTGAATTTTTTTAAATTCAAATGTTCTTCCTTCATTTAATAAAAAAAAAATTAATTTTTTTTAAATTCAATTGTTCTTGTTTTTACAGCTAATTTCGATACGATATAATATTTTGTATAATAGTATGATGTTTTACTTGGTGATTGTTTCTCGCATATACACATGATTCATCAGATCGGAGATTAATATTAACCATGGATTTTGACAAGAATACGAAACTTGTTTTTGAATGTTTAAAACGAAAAATGGGAGGAAAAAGTGGGAGAACTGCTCTTTCGTTGTCAGATTTTTTATATATAATTTTGCATATCCTCCAGTATTTGGTAGGAAATTTTACCTAAAAATTTATATTGTGGAGGCCCCTCTCTTGTGGAGGCCCCGGGGCTGCAGCCCCGTTTGCCCCCCTCTTAATCCGGCTCTGAATCTTTATGTTACAAAAACTGACATTTTAGATGATGAGACGCGCTCAAAACGCTCACGCAATAGTAAACGCAGGATTTTTACTGGGACTCAGTAGCAGCAATATCGTCGAATCGGCAAGAATTGTTTATGGGGCAATTAATCCAAGTTTTGTCCATGCAACAAGAACCGAAGCGTACCTAGTGGGCAAACATATTTTTGATAACACAGTTTTGGCCGAAGCTTTCACCTTATTGGATGGAGAACTTGAACCGAATTATGTTCAACCAGATCCTTCTCCAGAAATTAGGAAGGGAATCGCAATTGCTCTTTTCTACAAAGTGCGTATCAACTATTTTAAATTTGGATTCATGCATGATAACATTTATTCTTTCAGTTCATCCTGAGTATCGCTCCGAAAGATTGTATTACAGCAAAATATATTAGTGGGGGAACAATATTTGATCGGCCAGTTTCTAGCGGTGTTCAAATAATAAGCCCGATATCTGAAAATTTTCCCCTGACACAACCGATCCACAAAATTGAAGGTCTCGCCCAAACTTCAGGTAGGTCACGAAAATTCTAATTCATTGTGTTATTTCCAACTCAGTTTCATTATGATCTAACATCTGCTAATATACACTTTTTCATTAGCTTCTGGATTATCTGCTGCATTTGAGCTGCTTTTTTCACTGGGATATTTTTCTTCTTGTAGGTCAAGCAGAGTATATAGCGGACATACCTGATTTTCCAAATCAACTACATGGAGCATTTGTGATTGCTCAAGCAGCACCCTACTCAGTTATAGCTAGTATCGATACGAAAGATGCTTTAGTAAGTAGAGGAGTGATTTTCATTTTTCTTGTGGCTAATAGTAATACCTGTAAATTCCAAAATATGCATGTGATTCATTTGTTGTCTGGTTATGAATGACAACTGATGAATGATATTCGAAAATCTTCTTTACAGGCATCAGCTGGTGTTGTTGCCTTCTTCAGTGCCAGTGACATACCTGGAACGAACACCTTCATGTCTAGTTTGGAAGCCGAACTCGAAGAACTATTCTGCAGTGGCACGGTACAGTACTATAACCAAGCTATAGGTATGATAGTAGCAGATACCCATGCCAATGCTACAGCTGCAACTGCGAAAGTCAAAGTCACATATACTGTTTCGTCTACAACACCTCTAGTCACGACCAAGGCTGTACTTGATGCCAATGATACGGATAGGATCGCTACTGTTTCCACGGTTACAGCTACTAGTACAGGTAGGTACCAGGCACAATAAGGATGTTGGAAATTCAGAAACAGCGACGGGCAACACAAAAACAATCAGTCTATAGCTGAATCACGAATTGGCCGAAATCATTCACTTTTAACATCAACCTTTTGATTCCGCTATATTTTCTGTGCCTCCAAAAATAATGTAATCAGTTTGTATATTTTTCCAGCGTCCACTTCGTGGGTTAACCCTTACAATCATGAAAGTGATTGAGTGACTTGTTGTCAATTTCAGGTACTGATATAACCCATACGATCAAAGGGACATTTGAACTCGGTCCCCAGTATCACTACCACATGGAAGTGCAGTGTACTAGCGTGGTTCCTACAGAAGACGGTTTGGAGCTCTATCCAGCCACACAAAACATGGATCGAACCCAGCAAGCTGTAGCAGAAGCATTGAATATACCTCGACAAAAGTGAGTCTAGATATAAATGGATGATTTCAATGACCGAATTGTGTTCTCTTTGAATTACGAGAACAATTCCACTTCAGATGTGTATAGTTAGAGAGCTGTAATAACAAAAAACGACCTGTATTGCAGGCCTTGCATTATGATAAAATGTTCCCTGAGCCCCCAAACCCCCTGGTACGTGTCATTTGTCTGAACACGTTCTATTTTTCGAGTTATGGCCATTGGAGATACAGGTCGAAATCACCTGTCGTGACGGACGTCTTGCCATTTGCAAAAATGATAGTTCAAATTCTGGAGGAGAACGTTTTACATATTTTATCTTATTCTTAGACATTCAGGGAACACCTTAAAACATTTGGAAAATTTACAAATTTTCAAAGTAGAAAACAAAATACTTTTTTGACACACAACATACTTTCCGAGAGTTACATTTGACTTAATTTTATGTCTGAGTTCCTGAGTACCAAGTTCCCCCCTTGTTTGAGCTATTTCTCTAATTGAATAACTTTTATCAGTTGAAGACTTTTTCGGAATCTTTATTGACAATTATCCATCAAAACTGACTTTTTACCAATAACTCTCGTTTTTTATAGTACAGGAATAAACTGCTGTAAATGAATATTAATAGTAAAGGAACTAAAAGAACAAAAAATGATAAAGTATCAACATTTTTCCCCGCGCTAGAAAGATCATTTTCTAGCTAATTTTCTAGTTTTAGTCTACAAATTTTGGTAACTGATCGACGATACGTTCCTGTTGCTGTTTTAACATCAACAACTCGGATTCTTACGTCCGGTCCTGGATAAAGTCGGGTTATTCTACCCAATTTCCAGGTGTATCTTGGAGAACGATCGTCAACTAAGATCACAACATCATCGGTTTTGATGGGCTTTTCATCTCTTGTCCACTTACTCCTTTTTGTGAGCGTAGGTAGGTATTCCTCCACCCATCGTTTCCAAAAATTGTCTAGGAGCATTTGCGTTTCCTTCCACTCCCTACGTAAGCAATTGCTATCCGAACTAAGGTGTATCAAGGATTCACTTCCCTTGCCGCTCGATGATCCAAGTAGAAAGCGATTAGGCGTGAGTGCTTCAACGTCTTCTGGATCACTGGATACTCGTGTCAGAGGCCGGGAATGAACGAGATACTCAGCTTCGGCGAAAAACGTCTGTAGAGTTTCTTCTCTCAGAGATTGGTCCTGGAGATTCTTCCCAATTATGCGTTTCACGGATCCAATCAGTCTTTCCCACGAACCACCCATGTGTGGGGCACCTGGAGGAATGAATTTGAAGTCTATTCCCTTGGAGCACATGGAATTTCCAATCTCTGAATGGTCAATGCCCTGGACAGCATTTTTCATTTCTTTTGAAGCTGATACCATATTTGTTCCATTGTCGCAAAATATCGTCCTCGGTTGGCCTCTTCTAGATATCATCCTCATAAATGCCATGATAGCTGATTCGCTGTTCAATGTGTGCGCTATTTCTAGGTGAATGGCTCTTACAGCAAGGCAGGTGAATATTACACCCCAACGTTTTTCTGTTCTCCGTCCGATCTTGACATATATGGGGCCAAAGTAGTCCATTCCCACGTTGGTGCAAGGTTTTATTTCTCGGTTTAATCTCACTTCTGGAATCTGTCCCATCAATGGTGGCATGGGCTTAGCTCTCTCGTTCTTACATTTTTGACAATGTGAAAATGCTGATTTGACGGCGGCTCGCCCATTTATCACCCAGTATTTTTGTCTTACTTCATTCAACACCAGTTCAACTCCCCTATGACGAAATTTTTCATGATAATGTATCATCAATAATTTTGTATAAGCATGTTTCGGATCTAGAATTATTGGATTTTTTGTATCACAGTTCAAGCTCCTCGATAGATTTGATCGTCCTCCAAGTAACATAATCTTATTTTCAAGTTGTGGACGAAGATTTCGAAGTCTACTATGAGAGCTTATGGATTTCCCCTTTTCCATTCTCCCCAACTCGTCTGGGAAGCTTTCGAGCTGCGATTTTCTAATCCATATTGTCTCCACTTCATCAAGTTCATCCACTGTGAGCTCCGTTGGATATTGATTTTCACGGTTCATTTTCTTTATGAACCTCAGTCATCTCCCTGTACATCTGATTAATTTCAACCATGATGAAAATCTATCCACGTCAGGCAGACAGCTCATGTACTCTGAAGTGACAAAGCAAACCTGGTTATATCCTTGCTTGATTTCATTGCTATAAGCGATACGATTTTCTGTGAACTCTGAATCAGCATCTTCCTTGGGCCAATTTCGTACAAGTTGTCTTAAAAATGCTGGACCAATAAACCATTCATTTAAAACAACTTTCTGTCGGAACTGAGGTCTCGTTGCTCCATCAACTGGGTTGAACTCAGTTGGTATCTACCTCCAATCTTCTCTATGTGCGACTAATTGTTTGAATTTTCTTCCATCATTTCTGATCCAGGATAGAACACATTTGGAATCTGACCAAAAATATGATTGGTTGATAGTTATTTCCAATTCAGACTTGATAGTTTGGGCTAGCCTACTTGCCATCACAGCTGCTTGTAGTTCAAGTTTCGGTATCGATAACGGTTTCAGGGGCGTTACTCGTGTTTTTGAGGATACCAGGGAAAGATCAACCTGGCTGTCTTTTCCTAACACCCTGAGATAGGATACTGCTGCAAAGGCTTTTTCACTACTATCGCAAAATGTATGGAGCTCAATTTTGGTTGCTACTGGAATCATGAAACTGTAACATCTGGGAACTTTAATATCTGTAAGTTTAGGCAAGTCTTCCAAAAACTTCTTCCAAGTATGAATTAGATTTTCTGGCAATTCTTCATCCCAATTCACACCTGATCGCCAAATATCCTGCATCAAAATTTTCCCACGAATGGTAAAACTAGCTATCAAGCCTAAAGGATCATAAAAGGACATCATGGACTTTAATACCATCCTTTTGGATGTATTCATGTCGATAAAGTTTTTTTTCTACATTGAGTTTGAACAGAAATACGTCATTTTCTGTATCCCACTATAATCCGAGAACTCTATGAAGAGAGGAGCCATCGTCTATATGCTTAGATGCAAACAAATCTCCTGGAAAATGTTCACGGATAAGGGAAGAATTTGTTATCCAGTTAACAGCATCAAAACCAGCCAATTTTTGTATTCTGCAAACTTCAGTTAATGTCGTAATCGCTTCCTTTTCGGTGTCTCTAGAATCCAAGTAGTCATCCACGTAAAATTTCTTGATAATCGCGTCCCTGATCACTGGATCTGATGCAAACTTCTCAGCGTTGATATTCTTCACGTACTGAGCGCAGACTGGAGAACAAGTCGAACCAAAAGTCATAACTACCATTTTGTAAACGTCTGGAGGTCTCTGATATTCTAAATTTCGCCACAGAAATCGTTGAGAATCTCTATCTTCCTCCCGAATGCGAACTTGGTGAAACATTTCCCTAACGTCTCCACAAAATCCATACTTTCGCTGTCTAAATTTCCCAAAGTATTGCTACCAAGGACTGCAGTAGATCGGGACCAGACAAGAGCATATCGTTGAAATTTATACCGTGTGATTTCGATGCGGCATCAAACACTAAACGGATTTTTTTCTTATGCGGATTCTCAACAGCGAAGTGGGGAAGATACCAAGTACGGGGACCTTCTATGTTGGCTTCTTCTCGACTCAGTTTTCTGATATATCCTTTTTTCTCGTATGCTTCAATTTTTTCACAGTATTCTTCACGAAATGTTTCCTTCTGTAGACATTTTTTCTCGACACATTTCAATCTCTGCATTGCTCTAAATTTACTCTCTGGTAATTTTATGTCATCATTTTTCCATAGCAATCCTGTTTCATATCTGTCACCGATTCTTTTTGTCGTTTTTTCCAAAATATTCAGAGCTCTGGTAATTTCATGGCTATGACGAGTTGATGTCACTAACACTCCAAAATGTTCTGTAGAAAACGATTTTCTGACCATTTCTTGTAGGATTCCATCAGGATCTTCCGTTTCACATATATGCAACGTGTGAGCTTTAACCGTATCATCACCATTCATTTTTCCATGACTAGGACCGTGAAGTGCCCATCCCAATTTGCATTTGGTTGCTACTGGCAAATTTTGGGGCCCGCATCGTATCTGACGAGCAATAATCAGATCAATGTTGTCTTGTCCGATCGAAACCACAGGTTTTTCTTCAATTATATCTCTGATAGGAATATTTTTCAGATGAGGATAATTTTGCCACTCTGTCATTTTGACGCTTCGTAACGGCAGTGATAGATTTTTGATAGTTCTGACGCCTATCATTGTGAAATACTTTAGTCCACCGGGTCTTGATATTTTCACGTCCATTCTGATAGATTTATCTTGCATTGATATTTCGTCATTGGTCCACTGTAAGCATAATGATTCTTCGAATCCAGAGAGCCCTAACTCCTCGGCAACTATTCCGTCGATCAGCCTTACGGTGGATGCTTCATCACATAATGCAAGTACTTCTAGTTGTCTTTTCGGTCCAAATATATTTATTGGAATGACCCTCAGTTGTACTTTCTTCGTTTTATTTTGCATCGCATATACAACATTTCTTTCGGGTTCTTGTTCGTTAATTTCACTGGATTCTCGGGTCTTGTGTAACAGTTGATGATGGAAGAGTCTACATCCATTTATTCCACACGGTTTTTTCTTCCTACATTTCAACTCCTGGTGGTTTTTTCTCAAACAGGAAAAACATAGTTTCTTTTCCGTGACGGTTTGCCATCTTTTTTCAATGTCGTCCTCTGGGATTTTTGGGCAATAACTTCCATGAATGTTTCCATCACAATAGCCGCATTTCTCAGTTGGTTTTTCATTTGTACTGAGTACTCTATCAGGCTTTTTAGTGAAGGTAGATTTGTGCCCAAATCTATCAGTACCATGGGTATAGGGAGTGCTTACATAACATGCAGCCTTTGCAATTTCTCCCACCCATTTGGAGAAATCCTCCAAATCACATTCTTTCTCATTTGTGGCTATTTTCTTCCCCCTTTCAACTTCAAATGATCTGGTAGTTTGTTCAAAAGGTCTCTCATGAGCTGAGAGTTCTTGAGATGGCTCGATGATTTAAGGATTTTCATTATTGACACCATATTGTTGACCTCACTTGAGAATTGAATGAGTTTTTCAAAGTTAGAGTCTTTCAAAAAGGGTACACCTCTGATTTTTTGAATAATTCCATCGATTATATATTCCGGTCTACCAAAGCGTGTTTCTAGGGTTTGTAATACTCAATCAACATTGTCCGCTGTCAACATCATACCAGCAACCGTAGACTTAGCTTCACCTTTCAAACACCGCTGGAGTTTAATCATAATTTCTTCGTTGGAAAATCCACATAAATTGCAAATGTTTTTATACTGTCTGTGAAACAAAGGCCACTCTTGTGGATTCCCATCAAAGTAGGGAAAATATTTTTCCATAGCATGCCGTGCTAAGATTTTGTCATGTTTATATTGGCTTGGAGATGATACACTTTTAATTGCACTTGTGATTGTTTCACACAAAAGTTTAAAGTCATTTTTCGAACAATTTTCTTCTTTGGCTTCGTGAATTCCTCCTTCCTCAAGTTTGCCTTCTTGTATGCTATTTACCCATTCTGCTACTGATTTTATTTTTTCGTGATGACTATCTTGATTCATCTCCTGGGGAAATAGGTCTGCTCTTTCTGAAACACTGTCTAACTCATGCGCTTCCAACTCTGCATTTTGGAGTTCTTGCTCTAGATTTAATAATTTCAAATTGTTTTCCAATTCTTTTTGTTTAAACTGAAACTGAAGCTGTCTTTGTCGTCTCCTTTCCAGCTCTTGTTTCTTTCTCTCGTTTTCTAGAGCTAAACGTTTCTTCTCTATACTTAGTATGGAGCGCTGAGAACTTGTTTTTCTTGCTGTCTGCTTTGAGTGCATTGAAGGAACAGGATTGGTCACCGTCGTGGTGGGATTTCTGTTTCCACCAAAATTGTCTGGCCAAATGAAATCTGCGGAAAGGCTTTCATTAAAGCCTGCACCTGCCCGCTTCGGCCGTTCATTTCCATCCTTCTCCATATCGTGCACTGGTCGGGGTCACCAAATGTTTGAGCTATTTCTCAAATTAAATAACTTTTATCAGTCGAAGACTTTTTCGGAATCTTTATTGACAATTATCCATCAAAACTGACTTTTTACCAATAACTCTCTTTTTTTATAGTACAGGAATAAACTGCTGTAAATGAATATCAATAGTAAAGGAACTAAAAGAAAAAAAATAATAAAGTATCAACACCCCTAATGGGGGAGTCTTGGAGCTTCAGTAACTCTTAAACTGGAAGAAGGGATTATTTGAACTTCAGCAGCATACCTGATGGTTGAGTGAATTCCATGTTTTGGTATCTGGAAAACTAATCTACCAAGGTGGCGCCACCTCCATCCCCCTCTAAAATTCCTCCGAGGGGGAGGCGACTGAAATTGGGAGAAGTAATAAATTCGTTTTCTACAACATATATAGTGTCCACCAAAATCTTGGAACCATATGGGTTTTTTTTTTGAAATAGTTTCTCAGAACATGTCATTCCTCATAAAAGTTGGTGCAGCATTCAATTAGACTGAATGCGCGCATAGCCGTGGCGTGCGACTAAGCGGGAATCGGCCGATATTCTAAATTCACTATGGAGTAAAGTGACATTACTATGGAAAATATTATTAAAAAAAGTTTTTTGCATTTAAAAGAAATTCCCACTTATCCAGTTGGGTAGGTACACCTACCTACCAAATCTTAATTCAAATATTTATTTCATGGTTATTAATTATTCAGAACATATTTTTCTAATAAAGATTGACCTCTTTTTAAGGGATCCTGACATCAACATGGCGGGGTCAAGTGGCAAATTGTTGAAAAGATCATTCAATTATCTTTTCAACCAACCTATTTTTTTTTGAATTTCGTTCAAACGTTTTTTCACAATATGCATTTGAAATGTCAAATATAAGTGCGGATCTGAATGGTTACCGTTACCTCAATAACTTTTGAACGGTTTGATGTGAAACAATGAGACATGAAATTTATTGAATGGTATTACTGGCCCTACTTTTTGAGAGAAGATACATGACAATCACTCGACAGAGGGCGCTTGGGGCACATCAACTTGAAAATTTCGAAAGGTATAGAGGACGATTTTGCACATCGTTGAAAAGGTAATTCAATTTCCACTATGGTTGTCCTACGAAATCAATTGCGAGTGCGGCTTTTTATAGCCTTCCCCCTTCACCCTCACAGTTAACTTTTGAACGCTTAGAAGAACGGGACCAAAACTATTTAGAATGATAACATCATTCTCTTTTCAACCATCTTATTTTTTTGAATTTCGTTCGAACGTTTTTTTACAAAAAACATTTGAAATTTTGTTATACTTGACATTTCAAATGCATATTTTGAAAAAATTTATTAGCGAAATTGAGGAGGAGTTGTGGAGGGGGTGGAGATGGAGGTGGTGCCACTATAGTATTCCAGATACCAAGACATATAATTCACTTAAATGAAACCGTCAGGTAAGCTGCTGTAGTTCAAATAAGTCCTCTTACTATTTAAGAGTTACTGAAGCTCAATCCCGCTCCCCCAAGTGTGGCAAAATCTGGGCTATTTTTCAGGAGGTATAAACGTCTTGCGTTTTCCTTGATAATTTGGAAAAATAGACGACTAAATCTACAAACTGCCCAATTTTGCATTTTTCAATCTAAACTAAAAACATTTCTATGACCAGGTTTTTGTCATGGGAATGGACATTCCTACTCCATGACTCTCAAGGAACAAGATGAAGAAGGTTTCACGTTTACATCGACACAGGTGCATAAAAATAAAAAATAATGGCTTTTTTGCTCTATATTTGGACTACACTCACTTTACTCCGAAAAAATCATACCTTCTGATTCCTTGCGACTTGGACTATCAATTTTGCAAATTGCAAGACTTCATTCACCACAGGTAATTTCGACCTGAATCTCCAATGGCCTTAATTTGATAAATAGAAGGAGTTCAGACAAATGACACATACCAGGGGGTTTAGGGGGCTCAGGGAACATGTTTATCATAATGCAAAGACATGTTTATCACAATACAGGCCGTTTTTTGTTATTACAGCTCTCTAACTAGTAGATTCAGTCTCTATCGATCACATCGAGTACCATAGGTTGATTCTACACAAATATTCTCTCGCTATCAGTTCAAGGCTTTCTCTGATGACTGAAAATTCTATCATACCAAATTTATCATTCGATTTTTAGGATTTCTGTTCACGTGCGGAGACTTGGAGGTGGATTTGGCGCAAAATTGAGTCGAAACAATATCGCAACAACTGCTGCCGCCCTCGCAGCCTACAAACTCAGAAGACCGGTGAGGGTTTGGACGCCGCTGAAGACAAACATGTCCATGATTGGAGGAAGATTTGCTCCTCGTTGTGAATATGAAGTGAGTGTCAACGACAAGGGAGTCATCCAAAAATTGGACGCCAAGTTGTATAGTGATATGGGAGTGGCACAGAACGAGTCCAACGACTTTGCACTAGTGCCTTGTTTCAAGAGTTGCTACGATTACAGTACTTGGAATTTCTCAACTCATACAGTGAAGACTGACACTTCAGCGAAATGCTACGCAAGAGCTCCTGGTAAGCATATTTTGTTTTGGCCTGTTGTACAAAACTTCGGATGTCCTGAAGATGTATATTGTTCATCACGATGATAAGGTATCTTCTATTTATTAGCCGTTAGGAAATAACCGATGAAAGTTCAATTGCTCCTTCTATTGAATCAAGAACGCATTGATTGAATGGATTTAAAATTCCAGGAAAAAGTTACGTTTATTATTCAGTTCTACTGCTGACAATTCCTTTTTTTCCCATAATGTTCAGCTAATATAATTGACAATTGTTTGCAAATACATTTTCAGAGAAATTATGAAATCACTGACGATTTCAACATAACTCAACAGTATTGTTGTGTTATGTGCTGAATGTTCGTGTCATCAGGCAGTAATGAACTAATCAGTGATGGAGAACAAATGGCGAATATATTCTATAACTATTTCTAGACTAGGAGGAATCGGCGCATGAGTACCGAAAACTATTCCACCTCAATATTTTCATACGATCTTCTTTAAATTGCCCTACTGATGATATAAATGCATGTTGCCATGGTGCAACCCCGTGCCATATTGTTTAAGCCGAAATTGTTTAAACAATTGCAAGGAATTGTTATTTTCCAACCGGACTTTTGACCCATGAAAAATATATAAAAAAAAAGAATAAAATATAAAAAATATTTTGTTTTTTATTCTTTATACAATATTTAATAATATCCTCGATTGAGATTTGAAAAAAATTCATTGTTTATACCTGTTTTTTGATTGTTTATTACGCGCGCTCACAAGTATGCGTCCCTTACCTTTAAGTATCGCCGTCTCTCTCTGTGTCCTGTATAATTATTTATCTTAAAAACTATTAACTTTATCAAAATTGTTAAGGAGAGCAATGTTATTAATAATTGATTTGCCTACAATTTGTTTTCGAAAAGTTGTTTCCTGAAATCAATTTTACAAAAGTTATTGAAGCTTGAAGCGGAACATGTAATTAAAACTAATTTTTTATCGGTTTATATTACATACTTATTTGTTATTAGAACAGAAAGTACTCATATTGTATTGAATAACTTCTTCAAACGGAGGTTATAGATGTAGAATTATGAAATAATGACAATATTGTTGATTATATAGAGCATTTAAAATAAAAATACAAGTTCGGGCGTGTCAATTCTCAATTGATCATTCTTTGTTTTCTGCTCAGAATTATTCAGTCTATCTTATTTCGTTCATGATTTCAGATTGTTAAACGTTGTTGCACACATATGATTTCGTGTATCATTAACTGGATATATTTTCAGTTTTTATGATTTTTCGTTACAATGATTGTAAGTGTCATGTCGTTTTCAGTTGTTCCGAAGAAAATAAAATATTCTGATGTTACTCTACAGTGTATTAGTTGCATTATTTTATGTAGTTGTGATTCTGCAGACTGTAAAAAAAAAAAATTAAAAAAAAATGTTTTTAATTTTTTACTTTCTGTTCTAATAACAAATAAGTAAGTAATATACATGTTAATTACATGTTCCGCTTCAAGCTTTAATAACTTTTGTAAAATTGATTTCAGGAAACAACATATTGAAAATTAGACAATTTAATTATCACTAATATTGCTCTCTTTAACAATTTTGATAAAGTTAATAGTTTCTAAGATAAATGATAAATAATGATTCAGGACACAGAGAGGCCGATGCAGTGCATGAATCAGAGAGAGACGGCGATACTTAAAGGTAAGGGACGCATACTTGTGAGCACGCGTAATAAACAATTAAAAAAACAGGTATAAACAATAAAAAGAATTCCAATCTCAATTGAGGATATTATTAACTATTTTACAAGGAATGAAAAACTAAATATTTTTATATTTTATTCTTTTTTTTATATATTTTTCGTGGGTCAAAAGTACCCAAATTTGAGATTTTTCGAACTTTAAAAATTCATATCTCCAAAAATATTAACTTCATCGTGAAAAGTCATGAGACTTTTTTTATTTGTATTTCAATAAAGAATATAAAAAAAAAATTGTCCGGTTGGAAAATGACAATTTCTTGCAATTGTTTAAACAATTTCGGTTTAAACAATATGGCACGGGGTTGTCCTATGGCAACATGCATTTATATCATCAGTAGGGGAAATTAAAGGGGATCGCATAAAATAATTGAGGTGGAATAGTTTTCGGTACTCATGCGCCTATTCCTCCTAGTCTATTCATCAATGTAGGTGAAAATCTAACCGATAAGATAAATACACCGCATAACTATGTAGAACAGCGAACATTAAGTTTTCAATCGATATTTTTGTTTACAGCAACTGAAACAGAAATCAAAAATATTATTAGTCAAGAATTGAAACCTAATAAAGCCCCTGGGTTCGATGATATAACTTCTGAAACACTGAAAAAAATAGTTCAGTATATAGGCTACCCTCTGACATTGATAATAAATAGTATACTGAAAACAGATGATTTTCCAACCGCCTTTAAAAAAAGGATTGTTACCCCCTATTTTTAAAGCTGGAGATAAATATAATGTAACAAATTACAGACCGATATCTTTGGTAACTGCAAGCCAACTGACATCAAAATGGATATTTTGCAATCATAATGATTCTTACTGCACATATAATATAGTTTCATATTTGTGGTGATGTATACACACTTTTTTCTCAATGAGTTTTTTCAGTTCATACACATCATTGCTCTTATTATTAATTTTATGGAATAAGCTGTCTATTTCATGTACATCCACTTCAGGTGATAGAACATTTGCGTAATGTATTGAATTTATCTATTTGTTTATTGTAGAAATGTAATCATGTGTTGTATTACCACGTACAAGTTGTTGAGGCTCTCAACAACTTCTTGGGTCTATTACTTTTCAATGTTTATTGTATTTACTGTATGTTCCTTTTAATGTGTTCAGTTATTAGTACCAATAAACATTCATTCATTCATGTACGAAACTGAAACTGATAAAGGCTCTACGCGCTTTTGAATCTCACTAACAAACAAAAAACTTTCATGTGATTTTACAGGTAGCGTGGAAGCAATAGGTGCCATTGAAAGTATAATGGAAAACATAGCCAGCGAACTTGGATTGAACCCAATCGATGTTAAACTTGGAAATTTGGATTCAAAAAACAACCAGAGAATACTCGAATTCTGGAACACAATGAAAACATGGAGTGAAGTAGAGAAGAAGGAGTCGGATATGGAAACATTCAACGAGGTAAAAATATACTGAAATTTTAAGTGTTTGATAAGACTGCCTAAATTTTGAACAACTAGGCACTATAGTTTTATTAACTATTTTCATAACCATTTCATTGTAAAAGAACGTTAATTGGGTATTGACAACTTCTTTATTTAACTTTTTTCAAGAAAAAAATTAATTCTAAAAAAAACTATTTTGCCGATGTCACCAGTTGTACAAATAGTAGCTATTGTTAGACTATACTCTTTGTTTTTATAAAAAAAAAATATCAGAAAAGATATATAATTCAATTCTTATATCACTCAGAAAAATGTATACTATACTTTTTCAATCCCGCCACGGGTCACCAGTGTAAGAGTAGTCAATAATATACCGTACTTCTAAACAAAAATACTTACTAACACTATCTTTCTCTGATGTCCCGTATGGCCACACTATCGGGTTTTTTTGTTCCTAATAAGACCAAAAGAATACATATAATATTTTGAATATTATACGGGCAGCTGTCACCAGCGGAATGGTCAAAAATTGATTTTTCGACACATTCCACAAATTTTGAAAATAATTTAAGTCACCAGATTTTTGAAAAATTCTTGTAAGGCACTGATTAATTTCAGTCACCTGTCCTTCAGGACAATAAATTCGGCCTCGACTTAACATGCGAGGTCTTCTTTCGAACAATTTTTCTCTTCCAATGAATCAAATAGTGATTTTTTCCTCAAATAAATTTTTTTTAAATATGAAAAAATATATATACTTTTCTTCTTGAATGAAATGACTTTTACATTGAATTCAATTTATGTTTTGCTTTACTCTATTTTCAAATAATACACGAAATAACTTTAATACTTCTATCGAATAAAAGCATGAAAAAAAGATAATAGCGTTGAAAAAAGCATCGAAAAACAATTAAAAAAAAATATATAATGAACAATAAAATCATATCTAGCTTCAACCAAAGATTTAAACCATAAATTTGAAAGCTTCAATCAGCACCAAATG
Source organism: Gonioctena quinquepunctata (assembly GCA_018342105.1). Lineage (NCBI taxonomy): Eukaryota > Metazoa > Arthropoda > Insecta > Coleoptera > Chrysomelidae > Gonioctena > Gonioctena quinquepunctata. The sequence continues at coordinate 350,872 of JAFIRS010000592.1, forward strand.
TATTTCAATAAAAGAGCCCATACTTGTATTTTTAAAACAAATAAAAGCCATATCTCCGGTAAAACCCTCATATTTTATATTTACCGATAATTCCCTAATTTTGATAAAAAAATTTGTGCATTGGCGTCAATTCCAGGACAGGTAATACACCTGCATAAATACGAACGATTTTTGTAGATGTGGTTCACCCCAACAATAGAATTAAAGCAAGCGTTAAACTACTTATTTCCTAAAAGCTTTGCACTTACCCTATAGAACAATTGTTGCCTCCAATAACCAATTTTTTCAAATAGTTCTCCCAGTTTTCTGTCCCATGTTTCATAGACACTCGTATATATTCCCTTTCGATCTACCGATACAATAAAAATCCCATACTTAAACACCACCCATTTTAAATGACGAAAAACTCACTTTATCCCGAAATTTCATATGAATATCGCTTCAAAATTATAGTCAAACAAAATATTATTCCCCACTGTCGTATAAAAAAAAACCCGAATCTCTTACCGAACCACTTTTTTTTTTTAATGTTCTGGTTCCCACGAAAAGGGATATCCTATAATGTTCAGAGAACATCGTGGGAACCAAGGGAAAGAAGGTAGGAGTTGGTGTTCTTCTTAAATTTCTGGAAGGTTGTATGCCTCGGGGAACACCTCCCTAGGCAATGAGTTCCAAAGCCTCGCTGTTCGTTGGATGAACGAGTCTTTGGAAAGTGATGTTCTGCAGGTCTCCAAAGTGACCACGAAGGGGTGTGATGACTGAACTTGACGGGTTAGTCTCGAAGAGACTGCCAAAGCAGGAACGATTGTTGATATTTCAGAAGAGCATCGCCCATGAAAATATCTATAAAATAGAGACAAATCGCCAACTTTTCTACGGTGTCCAGACAAGTGAGCGAGTTTGTAAGCGAGGCATCACCGACGAGACGAATTGCCTTTTTTTTGGACAGAATCCAATAGCCTCAGGATATGTTTAGGTGCCGCGCTCCAAATATGGGAACAGTATTCCAGGACAGGTCGGATCTGTGCCTTATAGATCATAAGCAGCTGAGTGGGGTGAAATAGCTCTTGGCACGAAACAAAAACCAAGTTTTGGGATGCACTTTTGGCAATGGACCTCACGTGATTTTCCCAGGAAAGGTTATTGCTGATAGTAATACCAAGCATCGATATGGATGACTTCAGTGGTATGGTTACTCCTGACAAAGTTATGTTAGGCACAGTGAGATCGGCTTTTCTAGAAAAGACATGCTTGTGTTTTGTTTGCATTGAATTCTACCAAGTTATTAGATCCCCACTCGAGAATTGTTGCTAAGTCCATATTTATATTATTAACATTTCTTCCTCGTTCATTTCTGGTTTCACGGGCTGATATAGGGGCCCTGGAAGAAAGCGGTATGGAGGGTACTATCATCGGCAAAGCTGTGTACTGGACATGAAGTTACTTTCAACAGGTCGTTGATGTGAAGTAGAAATAGTGTTGGTGCGAGAATAGATCCTTGCGGAACACCAGCATTTATGAGTAGAGTGTCAGATGAAACTCCATCGACCACTACATGGAGAGACCTGTTTGAGAGAAAACTAGCAAGCAGAGAACACAGCTGAGGGGGCAAGCCATAAGACGGAAGCTTGGCGAGGAGTCCCTGGTGCCAAACTCGATCGAACGCCTTGGAGATATCTAATGCCACAGCTAAAGTTTCTCCATACTTTTCAATAGATAGCTGCCATATATGTGAGACGATAAGCGAGCAGGTCACCAGTTGATCTCTGATGGCGGAAGCCATATTGCCTATCGTTGACAATTCCTGAGTCTTCCAGATATTTCATGAGCTCGATGTTGATGGCTTTTTCCATGACCTTTGAAATAATAGATAGCAGTGCGATAGGTCTGTAGTTGCTAGGTAGGGCCTCTTTGCCTTTTTTAGGGACTGGCTGTACTCTTGCAATTTTCCAATTGGACGGAAATACCCCCAAATTGTAAGACTGGTTGAACAACTTGCAAAGAACAGGTATTAGTTCGGGGGCACATTTCTTGAGAACAATCGGCGGGATTCCATCAGATCCACAGGCTTTGTTGGTGTTGAGACCCAGCAAAATCTTTCTGATAGTACGTTGGCGAAAGGTGATCTCGGGCATGTGACTGTCAATAGGTGTAATGTTCGGGGGTTGTTTTCCCGATGAATCCAGATAGGAATTTCCAGCAAATAGGTGCGCAAAGATATTGGCTTTTTCCTGGGCAGTCGTTGCTAGTGTTCCATCTTCTTTGGTTAGAGGAGGAAATGAGCTGGAAGTGAAGTTTCTTCCCACAGCTTTGGCGAAAGACCAAAATGAACGGGATCCGTTAGGACATTCAGCAAGTTTTGATCTTATTTTGGCATTGTGGGCATCTTTCGAGCATTCTATTGTCTCTTTGCATATGCCTCTAGCCTCGACATATGCTGCTCTGGTCTCAGGGCCCGGATTTTTTAGCCATCGATGGTATGCTGCCTGTTTGGAAGCCACAGCTCTAGAGCAGTTTCTGTTAAACCAGGTCTTATCGGATGATGTTCTTCTTTCGGTATTCGGTATGTAGGTTTGCATCCCCAACATGATGATTTCAGAAATTGTCTCAGCACATCGTGTTGGATCTACTGAAGAGAAACAAACTCTCTTCCATGGAAACGCTGAGAAAAACATACGAAGACCTTCCCAGTCGGCCGAATTGTAATGCCACATGAGACGGGGTGGTATTGTGCAGCTCGATGGTAAATGGAAAGAGCATGTTGTGGAGATGAGGGTGTGATCAGAGTTTCCAAGTGGGGCACAAACTTCTATTCTATACGGGTCAGGATTGGTGGTGAGGAAAAGATCTAGTGTATTGGCAGACTGGTTGTTGACATCAGGGATGCGGGTTGGTAGCTCGACCAGTTGTTCTAGACCATGAGTGATGGCGAAGGCCTCGGCTTGACGACCCGCATCATCTGTTTTGTTAGAGAATTTGAGCCAGGCAGCGTTATGTACATTAAAGTCTCCCATGATTATGGTTTCAGCTGTTGGATGGTTCTCCTGAATGTAGTCCAGTTTGAGTGATAAAAACTCAAAGAGGTCGTTATATGAAGGTTCATTAGGTGATAGGTAAAGGCAGCAGAGGAACTTAGTCAGTTTGGTATCAGATAGCTTGAACCACATCACATCAAAGTCTTTCGGTTCCAAACTCTCTTCACGCTGGCATGAAAGGTTAGCCTTAGCGTAAAGGCAGACTCCACCTTTGAACCTGAATCGAGAATGGAGTTCGTAACCAGGACAAAGCATATGGACCTTGTTGGTGGACGAGTTTACTTGTGTTTCTGTTAGAGCCAGAATATCCGGTTTTTTCTTCTGTAGGTGATGGTGGACGTCATTGATGTTCTTGTTGAGTCCGCGGATGTTGCAAAAATTAATCTTTAATGTTGAGTCCCTCGAGTACCTCTCGCCCGGAAATCGAATGGAAGGTATTTTGCTTCCGGAGTGTTTTACTCTAGGAGACTTCATCATTATTACTATTAGGATGCACCTGAAAATAAAGGAGGAATTGGGGAAAAGGAAAGAGGGAGACCGGAAAGTATCGACCGAACACTGAAACATGGAATGATCCATTTCACAGCACACAAAGTCGATATGGTGGTATTTCAACGGGCGATGAGACCATCTTCCACCTACGGTTATCCTTTTAGTCGCCTCTTACGACAGGCAGGATTTACCATCGGGCTATTCTAAAGCCGACCCCATACAGCCCGTGCCTGTTCGGGTGAAGCTCGCAGACCGAATTTTTGAATTCATCTCATCTTTTTCCGCTCCAAGTTAGCGTCAAGGCTCGTCCCATTTAAAATACCTTATTGGTCTTTCAGTGAGTGGTACTTGCATATTCGAATCCTATTGGCTACTAATTATTGCGTGATTTTTCTAGATGAAATCTGTCCCCGAATAATTCTTGTTATTTCAGCACAACGGCAATTAGACCATAACACTCAACTTTGTGAAGAAATCAACACAACGTTTGACCTTAAATAAACATTGAACTCTAAATCGATAATATATCATTTTTCAATCTCCAATCGAGGATTGATGGTTGACTTCCAGTAATCACCATCTAGAGAAAATATTTCACTTATAGTTTTCAACAGGACAGTCGACATTTTCATAATAACTAAGATATGAGCTCTTCCATTATTTCTTACAGTGATAAAATTTTAATCTCATAATTCACCAGAAAAATAGATACTTTCATTAAGGTCAAAAAATAAAAAAAACAATAATAACATAACACCTTACAGGGTTGATTTCTTTGAAAATATTAACAGGATGTTCATAAAATAAGATGTGGAATCATCTGCGACTGATGTAGTTCAATGTCCAGCGTGGCTTGAGCCGGGAAAGTAGTTGTTTTCTATAAGACATTCACAAAAAATAACTTCATTTTTATCGTGGATTTTTCAATTCACAAAAAATATTTCTATTCAATATTTAATTGAGAATGTTTTCCTTTTCAAACTTACAGGGTGTTACATCAATGATTCTAATTATTATTTTTTTCAGGAAAACCGTTGGAAGAAAAGAGGCCTATCCGTTGTACCAATGAGATTTGAAATGGCTATGGCAGGACCACATACAGCTATCGTGTCTATTTTCCATGGCGATGGAGGTGTCATGATATCCCACAGTGGGATAGAAATGGGGCAAGGTATTAATACCAAAGCAGCCCAAGTTTGTGCATACAAGCTTGGTATCTCCGTTGATCAGATTCAAATCAGACCAAGTTATAACTTGGTAGTGCCGAACTGTAATGATACAGGTGGAAGTATTACCAGCGAACATATTTGTTATGTGAGTATATTGATCATTTTCATAATCCCTAGAGTAATGAAAGAGCCATCAACATCGATAATGAGGTTCAGATTAGCGATATGCTAGTCACCACCAGATATTAACTGGAGGAAAACTTGCTAAATCTGTGTATCCAAGCTTCATATAAATATTACCCCAAACATTTTCATAAAATATCAGCGAACCCAAATTGCACGAGGATATTCAAAAAAAATCAAAAAGAGATCTTTCAATCTGCTGGTGTTTCCATGGCCTTGAAGGTATTCATCACAAACATTATATATCAACTTTTTTGTGTATTTGCTTCCTATCCTCTCACTCATATTACATTTCTCTTTTGTTTTTCCATTCAACACCTTCATCCTGTCTTGATTGATGTAACGGAATTTATTATTTGCAACATGTTCGTTGTATATTTCAGGCTATTAGTAAGGCATGTGACAATCTTTTGGCAAGGATGAATCCTATCAAGCATACGATGAGTTCGCCAACATGGAAAGAGTGGGTCAACGAGTGTTATACAGCGAATATTCAGTTGACAGACACTGCTACGTAAGTGCAGAATAAATATATATATATATATATATATATATATATATTTATATATTTTTTTTCTTCTTGTGTTTTTGAACCATATATATTATATTTCTGAATTTTCTTGGGTTTAGGTTCATTTGTGGGAATAAACGTGGAAGCAAATTTGGTATTATTTCATATTGAATTATTTTTTTATATAGAGATTATAACGTTTCGCTTAAGTACTTAGCTTCATCAGATATTGTATCTAAAAAGGGTGAGATGTGTTAGATCGTTTTCCTTGTGAAAAAAGTTATGTGTTATTACTTCAGCACAAATTCGGTTGGTTTAGGTTGGATGTTTTTGGACCCACATAGATTTTAGAATAGTGGATTACTTTCTTTGGTTTATTCATTCTTGATTAGTATACTTTTACTGTGGTTGAGTAGTCAAAAGATATAACTATTTTATCTGATACAAACGAAAAAAAGTTATATATTTTAACTAACAAGTAAAAGTAATACTAATAAGAATGAATAAACCAAAGACAATATGAAATAATACCAAATTTGCTTCCACGTTTTATTCCCACAAATGAATCAAAACCCAAGAAAATTACAGAAATATATATATATATATAAACTGTTGTATCCATATAAAATGATGATGTTTTAACTCATTTTTACCGACATCAAACGAAAGGAATAATACTTTTTCTGGCAAAAAACTTCTATCGAATATTCATAACTGACGGTTATCGATATTTTAGTTTCACCATCGACGAACCAGGAATACAAATCTACAATGTTTGGGGATTATGCTTCACGGAAGTTGAAGTCGATATTCTTACTGGACAATACCAGATTCTGAACGTGGATATCTTGGAAGATGTTGGTGAGAGTATGAGCCCACTTATCGATTTGGGACAGATAGAAGGAGCCTATGTTATGGGTGAGTATTCATCAATATCAATATATGACCGCAAATAATATACATCAATTATATATTGAAGATATTTACAATGTGTCACGACAATCAAGGGTAAAAGAGAAGAACGAATATACAACTTGCCAAGAAATCAATGGAAAAGTCAAACATTTAAAGCAACTATATAGAATGAAAGCTAATTACAATAAAATAGTGAATAAAATTGAGTTATACTTAGTCTCCCAGCAAGTGCTTTCTTAGTTTTCTTTTGAAAATTTCTATTGACAATTATTCGAGGTTATTGACCAAGCTATTGAAGATAACATTCCCATATGATGAATAGATGTATTGTTCTTAACTCATATATATATATATATATATATATATACATATATTTATAAATTGAGTCTTTATTGTAATGGGGTAATTTTACATTCAAATTTTTCCCCAAATAGTTCAGTGATAGGTGATGATATATCAGTATCAGTATCATAGTATAATAAAAAACATATTTTTTTTACAGTCATCTATTTTAATTCTATGGGCATATCATTGATTGGTGTTTCTCTCGATATCCCTTATTGCTCTGTTGTGCTGCTTCTTAGGCGATCCATCTCGTTATTATTAGCTGTATACATCATTGATGCACAAAACGTAAGGTGTTGTATTCAATTATTTTGGGAAAATTTACATTTTTTGGCATTGTTTTATAACTCCTTGTTCATGCTCTTTAAATGTTGATCCTTGGTCAATTAACACCCCACGATATTTTAGTACACTAACATTTTCTGCTGTCATTCGTTATACAGTGCTTCTCAAAAGTCCCCTCCCCCCTCTTATTTTTGGAACGATTATACATGAACTAGTGAAATTTGGACACTGAATATTAAAGGTTGTAAACTTCCCTACTAGTGATGATAGATGACGAAATCGTCAAAGATGACGTCACAAGGCCATTGTGACCAATAATTTTAAATGGAATCCTACATCAAGCGACACCTCTTTTGAAAGGTATCGAAAAAACCTATTCAATGATACCAATTTTGTTTGTGTTTATGGCAGTTTTAATGGCTCATTAGTAAACATTAAAATTTAAATTCCATTCAGTATGATATTAATTACGGATTTAAGAATCAATATCTACTTTAAGAAATTGCTCGTAGTGACCTCCATTTACTTCCTGACAGTGAAATATCCTATTTTTGAACTCTTCTCGTACTTTTGCAAATGTGTCTGTGGAAACAGCCTCACATTCTGCAACAATACGTTGTTTTAAAACGTCAATATTGTCAGGTTCAGTGGCGTAAACCTCCGCTTTAAGGTACCCCCACAGAAAAAATCCAAAGGTGTGAGGTCCGGTGATCGAGCTGGCCATTCCGTTGAACCTCGTCGTCCAATCCATCTACCACGATACTCCTCATCCAAATATCGTCTTACTGCACCGTAATAGTGTGGAGGAGCACCATCCTGTTGAAATGTTATTGCCAAATTGCCGAATTCATCTGGATTATCTTCCAAAATTTCAAAGATTAACGGTTCTATTGCGTTTTGCAACAGCTCCAGATAAACCTCACCAGCTAAATTAGTATTTAAAAAAAGAGGCCCAACGATGTGGTTTTCCAGGATACCTGCCCAAACATTCACCTTCTGGGGAAATTGGGTATGTGTTTCACGAAACAGGTGAGGATTTGCGGCACTCCAATACCACACATTCTGTGTATTTACATTTCCAATACGAAAGAAGGTACATTCGGCATAATAACTAACTGTTTTGACATAGCCTGGCTGTTGATTAATTTTAGTTTCCAGATTTTCACAAAAATTCTAGCCGCCGGTCGGGGTCGTCGTCTGAGACTTGATGAATCATTTTTAATTTGTATGGATGAAATTTGTATTTTTTCAACACCCTGTGTACAGTACTTCGACTGACTTCACAGAGTAGATGCAACGTGAGTTGTTGAAGAAGTAGGATTAACTATTACTTCTGCAATATAAATTTTCTCATCAGAATTTGGACTGCCAATCGTTCCATCATTAATACCCGTTGTTTCAAACTTACGAAGAAGCTCCCTTAAATAAGTCCCGAACTGGGCGATCGGAAACCTCCATTAAAATGCGTTCTGCTGCATGAATATTTTGTCCAGTTCCACCAAGAATTAGGATCGCTGCTACTTTATCACCTAAAGCACGTACCATTTCGCTTCTTGAAGCACTTAAACGTTCAGCTCACAACAGTTTAACAAATTATTAACATGTACAAAAATATTAAAAGTACCAAAAGCTGCTAAAACAGTTAAACGTTCGATCAACAATACACAAACTATTAAATGTACAAAAACTTGGACAATTACAAAAACGTCGAATTAGGGAGACTAACAAAAACGTCAGCTTATTTGACAACTATCCAGAGGCGGAGCTTAAATTTGGAATTTTAGTATTAACTGATTTAATTCATCACAGCTTTGCGTTTTTAAAAGCGAGTTGCCAAAACTGCCATAAACACAAACAAAATTAGTATCATTAAATAGGTTTTTTCGATACCTTTTAAAAGAGGTGTCGCTTGCCGTAGGGTTCCATTTGAAATGATTGGTCACAATGGCCTTGTGACGTCATCTTTGACGATTTCGTCATCTATCATCACTAGTAGGGAAGTTTACAACCTTTAATATTCAGTGTCCAAATTTCACATGTTTATGTATAATCGTTCCAAAAATTAGAGGGGGGGAGGGGACTTTTGAGAAGCACTGTATGTAGCCTTCCGTTTCAAATTTCAGCATAATCTGCTTCATCACACAAAACCGGACATTTTGTTCTCTCACTATTGAGTTTTAGAGGGTGTTAGGCTCACACCTGACTTATTGTATGGAGCTCATTGTTGAGAATATCTTTAAGATTAGCAACAACACCAGAGCAATAAAATATATATAAATAAGGGTATCTGCGAATAAATGTATTCCACATTTAATTACCTTAATGAAAATGGCATTTATATATAAGAAAAAGGTTCTACCCTGAGGTACTCCATTATTATTATTTATTTTAATTTCAATTTCATATTGATATTGTTTTCTTTTGTCAAACTGTCCATTTATTCATCCACCCATATTTTCCAGTCAGATAGAATATTTTGATCCTCATTTTCACAACTATTGTAACAACTCTAATAACTTTTCTATCGCAACTTTGGTATTTATTGGTCTCAAATCACTTGCTTTATTGAGTCATTTACTTCTGGGACTGGTTGGAATTTTATGCCTGGACGGAAATTCGCCAGAATGCAAAGAACTATTCACAAGATTGAATAATGGATCTTTTATATTATGGTACACATTTTCCATTACTTCCTATATTCTTCATTGAAAACAAAATACTTTGTAATTCCCCATAATCAATTAATTTGAAATCATTCAAGCAAATTATATTAATTGAAATAATTATATCGTTTTGTGGTTCGCCATCTATTGCGTCAATTATTTTGTTTATATTTTCGACATAATATTTGTTGAGCGATTTTGGGATCATATGAATATCAGTCATATCCTCCTAGCCTTTGATCCGAAGTTTGTTGAGTGTCGTTGTTACCTTTGCTGATGGTAGTGGTTTGAGTGTGTTCCGCATTTTTTTGGATCTCCTTTACATTTGCCGATTTTGTTTTTGTTTTCTAATAACCCAAACTAAATCTTTTTTAGCTTCTTAGATATTTTTTATCCTCGGCTCTCTTGGATTTATTATATAGTTTATGTTCGGCTTCTTTTGTTACAATCGTATTTCTAACGATATCATTTTATCATTATTTAAATTTGGGTTTCATAAAATTTCCTTTTTTTCTCAAAATAATGATAGAAAAATAGCCTTTCTCATGAATATTGGTGGTAGACCCATTTCACCCTAGATAATATGGTATTAATGTCATTTGATAATATGTTATAGATGTCATTTGTTTGTAATCGATAGATCCATAACGGGACCTTGATTATTACTAGGATGAGTAATACTGCCAATAACCTGATTGAAACCCATATTTTTGAGGATTATAAAAACGCTCATTTACTTACTCCCGCCCCACTTTCTTTCAAAGCGTATTACATACGAATATTATTTCTAGAGAAGTATCCAGCAAGGAATAGATAACACATATGTGTATGGAAATGACCACAACTCCAGAGAATGTATGAAGGGGTGACGCGATAGTCGGTTTATTCAAATTTTGATATCATAAGGACTTGAGTGCCTGATAGTTTTGTGCTATATCATATTCCAGAGAAATAAGTAAGGAAATTGCAATTGGCATTGAATCAAATGGAGGTGGAAAACCGTTTGTTATAGTGCAAAGTATCTCCTCAAGGACTACCAGTAACTTCTTTCAAAGGTGTCTTCTATGATGAGTTTATCTGGCATATTACATATCCTGATTTTGATTGAAGTAATTAAAAAATATTTCATTTGATTACGTTTCAGGTTTGGGTTACTATACTACAGAAGAAATAGTTTTCGACGACAAAGGAAACAATTTGACCAACAGAACCTGGACCTACAAGCCACCTGGTGCTAAAGATATTCCTCAAAACTTCAGAGTTTGGATCCCAGGAAATATTCCGAACCCGATGGGAGTTCTCAGAAGTAAAGGTAATACGTTGAACTGGTTGGAAATATTCTGATTGTGAAAAAGAGTAGTTCATAGAAAACCGAGGATCCACAAAGCTGAAAGCTTGACTTTGTTTTTTTAGATGAATTAGATGGCTATTTCAAACTCTATATGAAAAAAAAGCACGACGACAATGTATTGCAACCAATTCACAAGTACACGAAGTAATTCTTTGAGATGTGTTGACAAAACTTCCTGGAGGAATATATACAGTGCGTTCATAAAGTGTGGAAACGCTCCTTTATCTTAATTATTTTCTGAGGTAAAGCTTGGACAGGTCGATTGTGTATTTTAGTTTCCACATTTAAAAAAAACTGATTTTTTCCCCCACCACCTTACAAGATATGACGATATATTTCGATATATATTTTTTTTAATTGAAAGGGTATATTTTTATATAAAAATTGAAAGTTCATATTTTTCTGGGTTCAACCATACCACATACGTCATATGTAAGTTCAAGTAACAGTATACTGAGTATAATGGAAAAAAAAAACCATGGAAGTTAAATCTGTGGACCTAGCAGGCCATTCAATCTGACCGTGTCGTCCAATCCAGCGATTGGGAAAGGTTTCATTGAGAAAATCTCTTACCACTCGAGCATAATGTGGATCTGCTCCATCCTGATGGAACCGAATAGTAGAAACTATTCGACCAGGTTGATTAATGTCTGGAAATGTTACAGTTAATATGGAACTACATAAGTTTGTACATTTCCAAATTTCACACTACCGTAAAAAAAGTATGGTCCTACAATGATATTCCTAAGAATCCCTTCCAACACAGTTACTTTTTGAGGATATTGAGTATAAGCTTCCATCGTCCAATTGGGATTTTCTGTTGTCCAATAACGACAATTTTGCGTATTCATGGAACCGTTTATACAAAAAGCTCATTCGTCGGAAAATATCATATTAAATTCAAATCCATTATTTTGATTACACACTTCTTGCATATTTTCACAAAACTCCATGCGTCTATCGAAGTCGTCTTGATTAGGTTCATTATGAGTTTAACTTTATATGGATGTAATTTGGCTTTTCTTAGAATGTTCTGCACAGCACCATGACAGATCTCATGGTTGCCAGATTAAGTTGTAATTGAACAATGAGGATTTTCTTCAATTTCAAGTAATATATTCAATTGAGTGTCTTCGGCAACGGTAGGCCTGCCACTCTTGGTCTTATCCCTAACATTGCCAATCTCATTAAATTTATGTAATATTTTGCTTATCGTCGATTTGCTTATTGGTTCTCGATTGAGGAGTAAAGAGTGGATAAAAATCGTGTATCACAAAAAAATTATCTCCACTCTTGTATTGTATGAATTGGGTTCTTCAACTCCTAAACTCTTCAACCTTGTTATCATACAGAAATATCTTCGACTTACTGAGACCCCTCAGTTCTCAACTCCTCATCACAGGCCCCTGATATCATTGCACAAATGGGGAGTACCTATAAAACATAGTAATAAGCGCATCCATGCTCTATAACAAGATTGTATTCAACTTCATGTATATATATATATATATATATATATTTTTTTTTTTTGGCTTGGACATTTCGTCATTCGGCCAGACACAAGTTGAATATTATTAAAACATAAATGTATCATTCACACAGTGTTCTAGGTAGGCCTTGTTACTAACTCCATACGCCACCTAGGAGCAGCACTGTTAATTTGAACGCAACAGCGAATCGTCGAGGACCATCCTCGGCCCGGCTACGAAATTTAACATTTAATTCTCTCTAATTAAATAGAAAAATTTCTGCCCTGGCCGAGAATCGAACTCACCACCTTTCGATCATGAGTCGGACGCTAACCCACCGCGCCAATCCCCCCACATATATATATATATATATATATGAATATATATATATATGAATATATATATATATATATATATATATATATATATATATATATATATATATATATATATATATATATATATATGAGCGACCGAGCTTTGCTCGGTGTTTTTTTTTCTGTAAAATCTGTTTTTTCGGAGAAGATGCTATTTAGATACGAATTACATACTTATACATATAATATTTTGCAATCTTACCTATATAGTGCACAGGTTGGCCAGAAATACACATGTTAAAAAAAAACCGTATGACTTCCTTGGACTAACCAAAATATTAGATTGATTAGATGCCCAAATTCGGTAATGTCACTAGGTAAGGTTATTCGTATTCGGATAATGTCATATAGCGCCATCTCACAAGTTTAGAGATACCATTAGGCTAACATCCAATAGCAACAATGCAAGTACCTCAAAAATTTACGAGATGGCGCTATACATTGTTAGCATGAGAGCAGATAGTGATCGCTTTATCGATTCGTAATAAAAAAAAATGTGTAAAATCGCGATTGTTCCAGGAAAGACGCCTATATAAATAAACTTAAAAAGCAAAACCCTATCTAAGTATAAAATTTCATCCAAATCATTGAAGCTGTTTCCCTGTATATATATATATATATATGTATGTATATAAATAAATATATATATATATATATATATATATATATATATATATATTTATATATATACAGGGTGTCAGCGAATCTATTAGACAAGTCATAACTTTTAGAATATTAGGTGTATCAAAATGGTATGTGAAGAGGAGAGTTTTCGCATATTTTTCACTTTCCGGTCACTTCCGGTTTCACCGGAAATGACTCCGGTTTCGAATTTTTGAATGGAGTTTTTACGCCTACTTCATTTTTTCAGAGTCACTTTTAATATTGCATCTAGGTGGCCATGATCGGGCGTAAACTAATCTGAGGATCTCAGGTGATGTCAGAAAATTAGAATGGCAAAGTTTTAGTGACTAGTATGATAGATAGGAATAAGACAGGTTGGCAAAACTAAATTTTTCTTGTCTGCCCATTTTTTTTCAAATGGCGACCATTTTTTGACAATCACTTTCCGAAAAAAGGATTTTTTGACGAATCTAACGATACTAATTTATTTGCGATTGGATTAAAAATAAGAACATGAATTAAATATTACTAAGAAATATACTGGATAATAATTTATTTACTTTCGTCAAGTGTGCCATGGATAAAAATTCATTTACTTTCACCGTAGTAAATTTTCAAAGTGCATTCTCCTTGTTCAAAACACATTTCAGTTCCTTAAATTGTTTCTCTCAACACGTTTCGTAACATTTGAGGCGTTATACTTCAAAATGCCCGTAGAATTCTCTGGCTGGAGCTGTTACATAGTAAACCTTTTCCTTAACATATCCCCAAACAAAGAAATCGAGCACAGTGAGATCCGGTGAGCGGGCAGGCAGTTTTCATTAAAGATGTCGCATACTTCTGCCATACTTCTTTTACGATCGTCGTAACCTAAGATCATCAAAACTTCTATTCGCTGTTTTTCTGACAGCACCATCGCAATTTCAAATGATTTCTATTAGGGTAATATTTTTCAGAAAAGTGCTATTGAAGACTTGTAAATCGATATGCTACACAACAAATCAATTTAATAGTGTCAGATGTTTTCATAGTCTGCTCAAGTTTGGAAATATACTCGTACTAACTACTGAGTAATTCTCAGGTTTTCATTACAAAATAAATAGGTAATGAAAAAAATGTTGAGAAATATGAACACTGGTTTTCTTTTTACTCAGTATACTGTAACTTGAAGTGTTACATATGACGTATGTGATATGGTTATGAAAATGGATATGAAAAATATGCGCTTTCAAAGTTTGATATAAAAAAATACCCTTTCGATTAAAAAAAAATCCATGACGTCATATCTTGTAAGGTAGAGGGAAAAAAATCATTTTTATTTAAAAAAAGGTGGAAAACTTATATACAAAATCGACCTGTCCAAGCTTTACCTCCGAAAATCATTAACTCGTAAGATGTTACTTCGTTTATATTTCTATTTATATAGTTTAATAAAACATTACATTTTCATTGTAAAATTAGATATTTTATCTTATAAATATTCAAAAATAATTATATTTCCTTAGTATCTTCAATACTATGCTCTAGATAAGCTATTTGAATGATAAAATATTGATTATTAAAAAAACTAACCTACGCAGTGTATATGTATGTATATGTATATATATATATATATATATATATATATATATATATATATATATATATATATATATATTATGCCAAATGGGGATGACAAAATGATCTCGTGTACCTGCGAATTGGTTGCAATACATTGTAGTCGTGCTTATTTTACACCCTTTATATTAGCTTCACTTGTATGTTTGTTTGTTTGTAACGACTCCTTTGGGCGCGATTTTGACCCACTTTAAACGGTCAGATTTCATTAAAACTTTGTAGATTTATCGAGGACCGATGACAATTCACTAATTTGATAAGATTATTCCATTTAATGATTTGCAAAAAAATAATAAAAATAATAGTTTAAAAAAAATAAAAAAAACACGCTTTTATAAATAAACCAAACTAAAAAGTAGGAAATAAATAATAGTTTAAAAAAACTAAATAACACGCTTTTATAGAAAACCAAACTAAAAAATAGAAAATAAGAAAAAATGTATTTTATTTAAAAAAAAGCGTGGGGTGCATGGTATCGCCTCGGCCAACAATTATCTGTGATCTGTGACATTTCTTACTTTACTGCCCTAGGTGTGTAATGTACTATATAATTATTGATACCATGCACCCCACGCTTTTTTTTAAATAAAATACATTTTTTTCTTATTTTCTTCTTTTTTAGTTTGGTTTTTTATAAAAGCGGGTTTTTTAGTTTTTTTAAACTATTATTTATTTTATACATAATTATATTATTTTTCACTATTTTATGGTCGATTTTCTTGTATTCTTTGTGTATGCTTTAACGTGATTCAAACAAATTCTGATATCGAGGATGGCGACAGATGATTTATGGAATTGACATCAATAGAATCTCCGTTGGAACATTAAGCTCTTGACAAGTATCTGAGGAGTTTATATTTTTTCTAGCTGTCGCGGAACCTCCGCTTTGCTTATCTGTAGGTGTTCCTCTGGCCATAAGACATGCTTTACTATCAGCAAGGAAAGAAACAGACCCCAGCAGCAGCAGCAAATGGATAATGTTTGGTGAGTATTCGACTCCAGTTTCGAATAGGGAATTCAGAGTGGAACATTTTTTTAAACTTGATTTTTTTGCAGATGGAGCAACAACTCCTGAAAAGACGTTCCTATATGCTCTGAATGATTACAAGCAATACCAGCTGTGAAACTATTTTACTAATTCATTGTAAATAATTTGTTTTTGTTTTTTGAGTGGTTTTGTTCTGAATTATGGTATAATAAATATTCATGCAAATTTATTTGTTTAATTTTCCAACCAGAATCCTAATTTCAAATCATTTATTTCGCAGAGGGAATCATTGAATATATCATAATATATCGGGAATATTCAACCATATAAGTATATGGAAAGTCTACACAAAAAAATCCACCAGAGCATTGGGGCTCATTAGTTTGTAATATATTCAGCTAGTTTTATCATAGAGAAGAGTGAGGCGTTATGTTAACCAAACAAAGATAACTGTTGTCAAATAGCATTATAGTTATAATTATAGTAAATCGTCTTTATCGATATACATAAATCCTGGTATCAACATGATTATGCTTCGAAAACCTGAGTGTACCACATGGGCGTTTCCAAGTTTCAATAATTCTAAGGCTAAGACTGAGAATGTGAAGTGTGTACATTTTATATATTTCTGTATAATCAGGGTACTGAAATATTTTGAAAGATGTTATGTCTTCCTGAAAATATGCAGATAGAGAATAGGAATGGCCCTAATGGAACAACGAAGTTATGTGGTAAGGGTGGCAAATTCTACAGTGTTTTCGCCAAATTCAAAATGAAACAAAATTTTTTGCAAAGTAATTGACACATGTGAAAGAAGTACCACATAAGGCGACTGAAAAATAATCAATATCCGCAATAGTATTGAACACGCTATTTTGTTTTTGTGTACATCTTAGAGAAACACTCTTCGTATAAAAAAACATAGACTCAGATAGATAGATAGATCTTTATTGTTTTTCAAAACTTTACAATTTAATAACAATGATTCAGTTTTTTTTACAGATATAAGGTTGAAAACAGTATATAATAACAGTATATAAAATGATGATGAGTGTATTGTGTTAGTGTTTTTCAACCGACGAAACCAAAAAGGAGGAGGTTCTCTAGTCGACGCGTATATTTTTAACCGACGAAACCAAAAAGGAAGAGGTTCTCTAGTCTAGTCATTTTTATGTATGATCACGCATAACTTTTTACTGAGACGTCCGATTCCGATAATTCGTTCTTCAGTGGATAGGGTGTACTTCGAAGTTGGTCCCATTTAGATTTGAGAGATGAAATCCACCCCTAAGGGTAGCATAATGAAGGATATTGATCACTCACCCTCTGAATTCTGGTCCGTTAACATATTCTATCAGGCATAACTTTGTACTGGGTTCTTCGCTTTGGATGCTTCTTTTCTTAATAGTGAGGGTATACCTTAGGATTTATTATTGATTCATATTTTCTGTAGTAAGCTTGACAGAAATTTGAGATATGATTGCGAACTTGAAAGGGATCAGAAGGATTTGCCGACTCTTAATGGATTTTTCAATTTTTTAAACAAAAGAATTACAGCATGGGAATCATCTGCTCAAATCAATGAAATAAAAAGGGGATCAGAACAGAAATCCAAATATTTCAATATTTGGATTTCGAATGAAATTATCAACCCTTACGGGTAGAAAAATAGGGAATAATTGATTTTTCACTTGTGAACATTGGCACACACATATGAAGTTGACAATGACAGATCGCTACTGTCATTATTTTTGTTCCACATCCGTCACAATCATTATATTCTATGAGAAGATGAAATGATACACAAAGTAATGAAATAAACCAACCAGAACAACAAAAATAATTTATATTACAACAATTACAACAAAAAGAAGATAATCATATTATTTAACTGGTAATAGTTGAAGGTGGGTAAGTAAGTATTTTGGAAGTAATCAAAAAACAAGTAGGTAGTAATTAGTAGATTTCAGCCACAAAAAATTGAAAAATCAAAACTTCTCAACAAAAAATCAAACCGACGAAATACGGAACTGAAAAGTAAAAAATAAAATAAACCTTCTTAGCTTCAATAACTAAGCTCCTAAACTAATGTAAGTAACTAATTTTGAGTCGGCGCCAAACGAACGATCAACGAAGATCATTAAATTACTTCAACAAAATTATCAGAATGTCACCGCGCAACTCGATGCCATCATTTTACGCCTTACCTAATTAATTTGCTTGTTTGTTTGGCGCCGACTCAAAATAAGTTACTTAGTTTAGGAGCTTAGTTATTGAGACATTAGTTTAGGAGCTTAGTTATTGAGACTAAGAAGGCTTATTTTATTTTTTACTTTACAGTTCCGTATTTCGTCGGTTCCATTTTTTGTTAAACAGTTTTTATTTATAGAAAGAAAGAGAGAGATTTATGATATTTATAATGATAGATTATTCATTCAAGAAGAAAGATCTCAATTTCATGATGTTGTACAAATGGTTATATATCGATGAAGCTCTCAATGTTTGAGAGAAATTCTGAATTGTGTGGACTCATTGAACTATATATAGGGCATTCAAAAAGTAGGTGTCCAATTGTCTCATATCTTTGTAGGTTTACACGGTCAGTGGTCCCGTGGAAGGTGAGCTTCAACATGTATTCGTTTGTGCTATGACTAGGGTTATCTCCATTTCCATTCTAATATTGAGATATTCTCTTGAGCTTTCAGATAGAATTGGGTAGAAATGTAGAGGAGAGGACTGTACTGCCAACGATCTGTCTCCAAGTCGGAGTTTCGACTCGAAATTATTCAGAAGATCTTTTTTATTTCTTTTCAGAATTGTCGCATCAATGTCTGCTAAATTTGTGTGAAAATTTGAAAATTCCAGAAATGTTTTTATTTGCTTGGTCTAATTGTATTTGAGGTTGGAGGTTGTTATTTCCAATTGCCTCAGAAAACAGATCTTTGGCAATCTATGGTCTTCCATTTGATAGAGTTTGATGAGCCAATTTAGTATGTGTTTAAAAATTGTCAGAGATATATTTACTCGTCCGGCCTCTAGCCTGACTATGAAATCTGGGGAGTTGATAGAAAAAAGAAGTACTCTCTTCAAAAAATTAATTTGTATTCATTCCAAGAGACCGCTATATCTTGTTATCCATACTGGTATACAGCTAGTTACAATGCTGAGGGCTAGTGAGTAGATGTCCAGCAGTCTATTTTGGTTTTACTCATCAGAGCTATCACTGAGCCAGTGGCATGCTTCGTTTTTTCAACAGTTGTTCGTGACATTTTATTGAAAAGAGGGGAGGAAGAGAAGGTGACACCAATATAGACGAATTCTTTAATAATATCAATTGGTTTGGTTTTGTATAAAAATCTGTTTTTCTCTTATCTCGTTCCTCTTGAGAATGATACTATTTTGGTTTTATTAACGTTCACCTGTAGGAGAAGTTGGTCGCTATATTCTTCGAGAATTCTGAGATTTTTACCAAGTTCAACTTCTGATTCAGAGAGAATAACCAAGTCATGCGCATAAAGTAACATCAGCAGTTCCCGTTTATTATCTAGATTTATTCCTTTCGCATCCCTCGCTGAAAAATTGCTTGATATCTGCAGTAAATAAGGAAAAAAGTAGAGGGCTAAGATGGTTACCTTGGAGCATTCCAGTTGTTATATCACAAGGGTTGGTGTATCCTTCAGAACCAACGATTCTCGCTGAGGCTTTGTCATACATATTTCTAAGAATTGAAATCATTTTTGAGCTAATTCCGGGGCCAAAAAGTTTCTGTCAAGAGTGGTTGACAAGAGTCGAATGCTGTCTTGTAATCCACAGAAGGGTGAGTACTTTCCTTTTTCTGAGTCATAACTGTAGTTGGATAGATAGCATTTGTGAGAACAAACACGTTGTCGATGTAGCTTCTCGTTTTTAGGAAACCTGACTGTATTTCCAGAAGATATCTTCTACCCAAAAACATGGACTCATAGACTATATATAAATATTAATACATTCAATAAAGTTCAAAAACGAAAACTCTATGGAATAATTCTCTAAATAAATCATCAACGTGACTGCGCTACTTTTCTATATCGCCTTCACTGAATCCTCCCACAACCTCAGAGGATTTACCAACCCGATTTGCGTAGGCAGCATCATTTTTGTAGTATTTCCCATCTCCTTTGGCTCCTTTGTAACCTTCCTTTGACGAATGCACCTGCCTGCTTTTGTGACGAAATTTCCGTACCTGTTTTTTAGTGTCTATACCTATCATGGTTGCGCCCAGATATTTAATAATTTCATACACTTAAACTAAAGTGGATGGATAAAAAAATACTACTGATATTTGAATTTCATGTAGGAAAATTATTTGCTATACATACAAATTTTCACCAATAAAAACAAAAAGTAGACTATCTGTAATTGTTGATCAGTGAACTGACGACGATCAGAGCAATCTCACTGGATATTTTCTCTTAACGACTTTAATGAAATAAGTCTTTTTAACTATATATTAACACCTTTGGTGAAAAACAACAACTACAGAATATAAATACGTTCAAACCTTGAGGCTCTAATATTGAATGCTAACAATCGATTTCAATCAAGTTAGTATCATCTTTCTCAAGTGCCAGACGTTATCTCCCCCATCTCTTACTCCTGAACAAATCATGTTTGAATTCAACTTGTTTCATCTCGAAATCATCAATTGGTAAACACTCCATGCCCTGACAGCTACTTCCTCGGTCGCACTAAATATTGAGATGTGTGATGGACTCTTGGTTTTTTAAACTTAGCCCTTCGAGCTATATCGAGTCCGGTCCTGGGCTATCTTTAGGTACTTCAAAGGTTATCGACACTGACCACTAAATAAATGGTACCTTGACACTGTCAGCTTTGATTTCGGATGTGAGAAACCATAAAATAGAAAGAACGCTTATAGAGCCGGGTTTTTATTAGGTCAAATTTTTTCAGATTTGACTTTCTCCTTAGATTAAGGTCATGGTTTTCGTAGTACTTTCTAAACAGAGCTGTTCCTGGGAACGCGCTGGGCCCGGATATAATTCTTCAAATTATGAAAATAATCGAATCGCACCAATCAACCTGAAAATAATTTTTGTTATTTATTATTTCCTTACCGTTTCCAGTGGTGTGGGCAGGTTTCCACAATGTGATTGAAAAGTGGGATAAGTCTTTGGAATCAATTTGCTTAGATAATTTAATAAAATCAGGATTTAAAAAAAAGATCATTACAATATTTATTTAATTCAAAAGAGATATAAATGAATTACTTACAATCCTAATTATTAACAAACAGTGGTGCTCCAAGGCAACTGTTCTTGACGACGACCGGATTTTCGTCGTCGATTTGCAATTGTTTAAGTATAATAATAATTTTATTTATTTCCAGAATTTACATAGAATATATTGGTATAAATATCTTTGGAGCCTTGTTAGAAATAGATAATTCCAATGAAGTCGTTAAAATAGAGCGTGGTTTGCTGAGTATTTTTTTCCAACTAGTTTTACATGACGAGATGTTATGCCGAATTCATTAATGCATCCCTATTATAATGTGTATATTTTAATTTATTATGAAGGTCTGGTGAAATAAACCAAACAGAAAATAAATTGAAGAATTCAATTTTCAATAGTAAGAAAGAATTATCAGTATTGGCACTTTATTTATTTTATTTAAATGAAATGAATACATTTTTTAAATATATCTCTAGAGTTTTTTATCTATTTCTGGAGTTGTATTTTTATAGTCTGTCCGCGTCAAGAAGAGAATTACTTCATTTTTGGTAATTTTGTTGAAATGCGTTAAATATCGATGAAAATAGTTCAATTTTAGAAGTTGCGAACCGAATGCTCAAGAAAACATTCGTTTGACAGCTGTTTGATAATAAAAAGAGTTACTTTCAGAACTAATCATTTCTTTCGATAATAAATAAATAGTTTATTCATCCTTAGGCCCGGTATTTTCACCTCCGGTTATACTAGGAATAAATTAACCAATGGTTAGAATGTGCTTTTGTTTATCAATAAACGTTAAATTAAGCATATTCTAACCGTTGGTTAATTTATTCCTAGTATAACTGAAGGTGAAAATACCGGGCCTTAAGATCGCAGTAGTGATATTAGACAAGTCACAAAAGTACATTTTGTATAAAACAGTAGAACATTCAAATCACATAAAACATATTAAAATTACTAAGCTTATTGTCCTTATAAAGTATGTATATCAATTTTTTGCTAACGATTTTATGAGTATGTTCCATTCCAAGGACTCATCTATTTCTATTCTATGTGGTTTGCCTGTCTAATTATAATATCTAGTTCATGTATATGCAGCTGTTTAAAATATTCAACATTCCGTAAAGGAGATTTCGTCAAATCATTTCTCAATTCTAACAAGTACTTTTTCCGCAAAGTTTTCGACGCATATCGTCAGCACAGGAGAAAATGGTCCCCAAGCTTTCTATATTTTGTAGACCATTGATGTAAATTGTAAACAAAGGGAGCAAGTATACCCTCTTGTGGAACCCAACAGTTTGCTCTTCGTTGTTCACCAATCGTTTTCTCTATATGTACAGGGGTTGAATTCCATAAATTTCTCTGTTTTTCCACTGAAGCCGGAGTCTCCGAGTATGCTAACCAGTATAGTTGACGCTGTCAAAAGCCTTGGCCAGGACAAAAAAAACAGAGGATGGCTTTGTTTTTATCCAGATTCTTATAAATGTTACAAGTCACCTAGGCAATGGCATTTTCAGTTGAAGTGCCTCTCTAGAAACCAATTTGTTTTTCCCAGATTAGTTGGCATTTTTTTATGTATGTCACCACATTTTCTCTAATAATTTTCAGTTGTAACACAAGAGAGCAAGAATAAAGTGAAAATTATTTGACATATTTTCGAAAACTTGTGGCCAGGCAATAGACAAGAGATCCCGATGGGCTCGAGTGGCTATTGCCAAATAACAAGTTTGAGAAAAAATCTGGAGAATTATTTTCTACTTTATCGAACTCTTGTGTGGTATTCTATAGATTATTTTTTGACATTTCTAGAAACCAATTTTAAACTTTCAATTCAAATCATTCATGTACGTTTTGGCCAATTAATTATAGTGGGAATATTTATTCTACCTAGACAATGGCCGCGAATTAACTATCGACGGCACGAAACTTGCTTTCTGAAAATCAATTTTATTACAATAATTAAAATATACAATTATCATAAAATACGCGTTGCTAAGTCTATGTGCGAAATCAGAACGAATTCCCAGATCGTTCCAAGATGGCTCGTCCCATGAGATAATGTCTACTCAGCATCTTGGATGGAGTGGTGGTTCTGCTGGCGTCAGCAAGTATGGCTGGAGATGGTGACATAATTCATCCCCCCGAAGAATCAACTACGGAGAGCAGCGGGGTAGTTGAAAGTTTGACAGGTTCATCCCTTGGTGCCGCTTCTTGAGATGCCTTCTTTGCAATACATCTCGCAAAAAGTTTCTTGTAGATGAAGTAGATGGTCGAAAGAATAATTGCTATGTAGATCGCCAAAGTCCACATACTGGGTGTTTGGGAAAAACCTTGACTATCTATGGTTTCCGGGTTATTTGAGATTAGTTGATTTTTCAGGTTCTGGAGTCCTTCCAACTTGATGTCATCCAGATGGAAAGTTATATTCGATTTCTTCAGACGATTTCGATCCAGATCCAATTCGGGTATCAATACTATTTGATTTTCATTGACGATATTGATCTGATCGGTATTGATTTTGCAGTCTACTGGAATATCGATTGAGTGGGATCCAATGAATATTTGGATTTCTTCTTGTTCTCTGTATTGGAGGTGGATGGTGGTTTCATTCGGGAATATGGCGATCCATTGAGTGGAATCGTCCAGTTGATTTATCATCGGCTTGGTGATTTTGACATCGATTTGTTGGCAGGTGGATGTGTCTTTCACGTTCAGGAGTTGCAGCTCGCAGATATCTCCAGAAATCTCCTTGATGTACATTTTGTTGTAGACATAGAATTGTGGTTTGACTTTGACACAAATGTCGCATTGAAATATGAGGTACACTAAGTTTTTCAACAAATATGAGTTTTTTGGAATCAATGCCTTGAACTGACTTTGACTATACACGGGGATTGGATATACATGGTAATAATTGAAATTGTATGGATATGTGATTGGGACATGAAGTGGATAGGTTATTTTATTGTTCAATATGAAACATTTTATATTTATTATCTTTTCGAATTTCAAGGTGTTTTCCAGAGTGATTCAAAAAGGAAATTAATTGATTGATTGCAATGATTATTTTTTTTTTGACAATACTGTAGAGAGATCAGTGATAATTATTACACTAGGATGCATAATATTGAGTTTAGCAAAGGTTAAAGAGTTTTCGATATCCTGGATGCTAAATTGATAATTTCGTACATATCTTTCGGTTGATTGACAATATCATGAACGTATGCTTTATTTTCATTGTAGGTTTTTTTCTGGAATATAGCAGCAATATGATATATTTTTGATTGAAGAAATTTTTCGTTAGGGGATATTCGCTGAATGGTTTGATTGAATTTATTGATCATATCTATTGAAATTGATTTTTGCTTCAGAACACTAAAAGCTAATTTCTTTTGGTTTCCCTCAAGTACTCTAATTAGTTCCGCGTAACGTTCGCCGTCTTCTGCGTCGAGGTTTCCTGTAATCGATTTAAATATTGATCCTATTCCATTTATCAATCCCCTTTTCATTCTTTCAGGATGTGGAATAATTTCTTTCAGTTTGTTTTCAGTATTTACTTTCGTTATATTCAAAATTTCTAAGTAGTTTTCAGTGTCTGTTGATGAGTCATTCTTGATACTGAGTTCTTCTAAAATTTGTCCATGTTAATGGTGTAATTTATTGATTTCGATAATTATTGGGTTCAAGTCATAGTAATGAATTAGCGTGTGGTGGTATTCTTTAATTTTGGCGGTTCCTAATTTTAAGGGTATCATACCAGGGTTGTTTTTCAGGGTAATTTTTTCTTGAAGTCCAACAACAAGTGGTAGTCTGAAATAGATAGAAAAACTATTTACTGAAGTCGTAGCTTTTCTTTCGGGGTCTTTTCAAATTATCGATTCCGATCAATCCATGAAAAATATTATGAAATTTAAATAAATAAAATTTCAAGTTTCCAGAAACATTGAATATTTTTTATATATGTATTGTAGGGACTACAATTTCCATGAACATAGTTTTCTTAAACCAGACAAAAATGTTTTTAATGCTAAAGAGTTCATTCCAGAAGCTTGGCTCCATCATCAACTTCATGAGAACAATATAACAACATAATTGATTGAGTATTTGCAAAATTCGATCGAAAAACTGTTGCGGTTTTTCACTCGGGTATTGTTTCATCATTACCATATCTCAATTCAAACAAGCTTCATCGCGTTGATCAGCAAAATTCCTATACAAAGTTTCTTTCAAAACATTCCAACAGTAACGTTTTGAATATTTACTTCCAATTTGGCGTTATCTGTCAATTTCCAATCAAAGAATTCAACAAATATATATTTTGAAAGCACCCTGTATTAGTAGTATCATGAAAATGAGTTATCAAACTTCCGCAACTACTCAAATATCTATTCAATTCGTTTGAGTTCCCATCAAATTGGGGAACACAGTGCAAATATTCAGGTTTGAAATTATTTGCCATACTAGCATTTGTATTTGAAATATTCGATTCGGAGTTCGATTAATTATTGGTATTGATTCGATTTGGCATAGATTGGGTATCGATTTGCATTGGAGGAGAATTAGTATTGTCTGAGTCAGCTAAAGACAATGATTCAAATTTTTCAAAAATATTTTCCAGCGACATATAATTCAATTGGACTCTCAATATAACAAGCTTTTGGCCATCACTCTTAACCACTATAAGGAGTCTGCCCTGGATCAGCGAATTCTGTCTTCACCAAGCGATTTTTCCTTGCAGAAGGGGACAATGGGGTTCCTCTTCTCGAGAACAGCTGGGTTGGGGTTTTCTGCAGGTCTATGAATGACTGGGTGTCCTGAACTCCAAGGAGCCACTCTGTTTCCAAAACCAACTTCGACTGTTCACAAAAGTTCGATTGCCGATCAATCGTTAAGCGAAAATCACCCGTTCGATACGTGCGATTTCGACAATCCTACACTGCGCCAATTAACTATAGACGGCACGAAACATGCTTTTCAAAAATCAATGTTATTACAATAATTAAAATATACAATTATAAAAATACGTGTGGCTGAGTGCGAAATCCTGAATGAATTCCCGGATCGTTCCAAGATGGCTCGTCCCATGAGATAATGTCTACTCAGCATTTTGGATGGAGTGGTGGTTCTGCTGGCGCAAGTATGGCTAGAGAGTTCGATAAAGTAGAAAATAATTCTCCAGATTTCTTTCTCAAACCTGTTGCCGTTTGGCAATAGCCACTCGAGCCCATTGGGCTCTCGTGTCTATTGCCTGGCAACAAGTTTTCGAAAATCTGTCGAATTATTTCCACTTTATTCTCACTCTCGTGTCATATTACAACTCATTATTTTTTATGTTACATTCATAAACATATTTCCTCGCAAAATGATACGATGTACTAAACCGTTTTTGATTCATTTTTCACTTTTCATGTGAATTGATGACAGAAGTCAAATTAAAAATATACGTTGACAGATAATAAAAACAAAATATCTCAAAGATTTCCAGCGGCAATTTTATAGGTAGAAAATTCTCACTATAATAATGTTTTGATTGGCCAAAATGTACATGAATGATTTGAATGGAAAGTTTATATTGGTTTCTAGAAAAGTCAAAGAATAATCGGAAGTAATTACACAAGTGCATCAAAATTATCGATAATTTTCCATGAAAGCATGTTGTCTAAAAACTGCATGAGTTTATTTTCATATTTTGGCGAAAGGGCCCGACTTTAACAAAATGTGAAAATAACCGAATGCAGTCTTTTACTGACAACATGCTTGAACAGAAAATTATCAGGTTTATTTTGATGCATGAGTGTAATTCGGTAGAATATTTCCGGAGTTAAAAAAAAGGTATGTGCTAAGTTTTAAATTTTATTTAAATTTACATGCAAGTAGGTACATATAAATTATATAAAAATTAACAAATTAAATACAACCTAAAAATTGCATGAATTGCAGTGGAATACACAGTTGTAAAAACAAGACAAGCTTTTATACAAATGCACTAAAAAGGAAAAAATAAAATAATTTCTTTAATTGTTTGACCTAGATTATTCTATGAGTAGCAGATTCAAAGCTTGCTGCGAATATAAATAAGTATTCTTGCGCGGCAAGATTTTGAATCTGCTACTCATAGAATTACCTAGGTCAAACAATTGTCGAAATTATTTTCTCCTTTTTAGTGCATTTGTATAAAATCTTGTCTTTAAATTTTTTTTTTAGTTTCTCATCGTGAAAATTTGTTTTTGTTTTTGGAGTGTTTGCAAAAGTTTTTATATAACAGGTGGATTTTTGAAATGATAGCCCCTCGAAAGAAGCACCAGTTCTATACCACGGCCCTGAGCTATTCGAGTTCAATATCCGTTCGAACTGCACCTAAATAAGCATATTAGGCTAGGTAAGTGTTACATGGACATCTGTGAAGAAATTTTTGAGAGTTTGATGACTTAGGAAATGGAAGTGAAGAAGGTTGTCTTATTTAATGGTTAAACAATACATCGAGCAGGGGATATCAACAAGTGGAACTCGTTTTTTCTTACTCCACTTCGTTACATGTACAATGACTAGAGATTGGAGGATTGATTTTCTCGACCACGACGCGGATTGCAGGTGAGATTGTATATTCCTAATAGGAAGGCCAATAAACATCAATTTCGTACAAAAATTCCGTGAAAAAGTTTTGTTGGATAAATTTCAAGCTCTCTGTCTCCGTTACCGGGTTCTCGTAACCAATATTCACGGTGTTTTTTCGGTAGGCTCACCCCGCACTCCTAGATTTGGATGGCAATGAGGCACATTTTTTTTTTAGAACTCTACTAGTGAATCAGCCACAAATAAATAAGAGAACCCCAACTGCTAGCAGGGTTTTCCTACAATATCTCGAATGCTAACTTTTTAAACATTGCGAGAAAATTAGATGGCCATTTTGGTCAGCTGATTTGGCCTCTCTCGATTTATGTGTTTGATGCAACATGGAAAATAAAGTGTATTTCCGCTCCCCCACATTTATTGTGGATCTGGAAGATAGGATTGAGCTGATATGAAGGATGTCTCACAAAATGAACTAGAAGAGTGTAGTAGAACGAGCCAAATTGTGTATTAGACAGCACGTGGCGAATTTCGAGGATGTTATCTACCATTATTTAAGACTAAAGTAAAAAGTTATATAATGAGTAGGCCAAGAAGAGAGGTACATGAATTAATTGATAATCCTAGATAAAAAATTTACTGATTACGTGTTTTGATTGTGCTGCCATAGTTATGCAATGATGATTTTTATGATATGTGAAATCACTTCTTTCTTTTTTGTTACATGTTGAATCGTTATATCATCTACTGAATTTTTTCGATGGATATTCGTTAGATAAGATTAGGTTTAAGACTAAATTCCTTTTATATATTTTAATTATTTATTTTTAATTACCTCACCACGTACAAACTGTCGCCCAGATAGTTTCTGTGGTTTATATGTGTTTATTGAAATGTTTTAAATTTTAATTTGTAACTATACCATATTATGTCAATGAACAAACATACATACATTATGATTTGTTTCAATATTTTCCCTTTATTTCATTTGTTTCTTATATGTTTGTAGCTGGAATTGCTATTGAAGGTTATAATGACAGAATGAATTGTAGATGAATTTGAGACTCGTTATTTTTCTGAAATAAATTTCTAAAATTGATTCGAAAAATAGGCAGATGATTCTAAGTCCTCGGTGGCAGGCATTATCAAAGACTACGTCTAAAAATACTATATAGCAGACTTTTATTTCTTCAAGTGTACGTTCAATCAGTGACTCAATGCATTTAATGCAAAAACAAATGGATAGTCTGGAGACAGTTCACTGTTTTCATTTAAATGTTTCAATTTCTTCAGTAGTAGCTTTTCAAATGATTTTGAAACAATTGGTAAGATTGGGAAGCTATAGGATATGTTGGTGGTGTACCTGGTTTTGCTATCATGATGACCTCTGCAAATTTCCCTCAGGCAGGGATATGTTACATTCAGAAGGTATATGAGCATCTAAATACCTTTTCTAATAATAATAATACTTTATTCATCCTTGGGATCATAATAATGATATCAGACAAGTCAATGGGTACAGAAGACATAAGTCAGTGAGACATTCACATTACGTCAATCTCATTAAAATTATTTAGGACGTTATCACATCACATCAAACATATTAAAATTATTTAAAATATTATTCATCCTTAGGATCACGAAAATGATACCAGGCAAGTCAATGGGTACATCACATTAAACATATTGAACATATTGCAATTATTTAGGATGTTATCACATCATATCAAAACACTCTTTATGATGTTATCGAGACATATATTCTTCTAGATCATAAAAACATCCCTCAACAAGAAACAAGCTCAATTTTCTTTCAAACGTATGAACATTGTTGTTATTTTTATACATATCTGTAGATTACTATAGAGCTTGATGCCCATATAAGTAGGATTTTTCTCATACAATTTAGACATGTGCTTTGGTATCTGTAACAAATCCCCGTGCATGTCTAGTAAAATGCTCATGATTATCAGAATTCTTTGAAAATTTACTGAAATTTTTTCTTACATAGAGAACACAGTGGTATATATATATATATATATATATATATATATACATATATATATATATATACATTTTCTTTAGTATCTTGACCACATATATATTTTCTTCAATTTCTCGGAATAAAGGTCTGATTCAGTCAATTCATATAATTTCTCTTAACTACGTTTCGACATGGTATTTGTCATCATCAGGTTGAAACACTAAAATAAAAAATATGAAGTTTGAGACATATTTAACTTAACAATATTGAAATGTATGCACTAAAATAATTCTTTAAAAACATATGGTTCGAAATATAACACGTCATTTAACTCAATATAAAAATATCTGTAATATATATGAGTATTCACTTACAAATTATTTTATTTGGATTATGCGTTCGCATCGTACGAACGTTATTGTAGGTGTGTGACTGCGAAGTCGAAGTTATCGGTGTTTATCTTTCATGCATTTTTACCCTCTACACCGGATTGTTTATATTGAGTTCTAGTATATGAGCCAGGCTGTTTTTTTTTGGCAGCATGTAAAGAACAGTTTTCATTATTATTACTATAAACAAAGCTAAAAAATGGGATATACAATTGCTGCAACAGTAGCAAATCTGGTTATGGAGTAGGTTGAAGAAAAGGTCATCAAATCACAACTTTCAAACCAATATTCTTCAAACGATATGTAGACGATTGTTTAACCTGTATTTCTACTAACAAAGTTAATGAAATTCTAGAAAAATGTAATAAATATCATCCTAGATTGAAATTTACAATAGAAAAAGAAATAGAAAAACAAATAAACTTTCTTGACACAACAATAATACACAACAATACTGGAAAAAATTTCACAAACTGGTTTATTAAACCTAATGCTTCAAATCGTTACACAAACTATTTGTCAAACGCACCCCTTAGTTACAAAAAAAGTGTTATTCAAAATTTAACTGACAGAGCTCTAAAGCTTGCTCACCCAGAATTCAGGAAAAGTAATATAGAAATAATCAAGAATATATTGAGAGAAAATAATTACCCCAACCACTTTGCAGAAAAAACAATAAAAAAACGACTACATGCAATCTACAATAAAAATGATAATGAAGTGAAAAAAATAACAACATACATACCTTTACCATACATAGACAAACTATCGAATAAAATTATTAAAACAATGGAAAAACACAACAACTATTTCACACCGACTGAAAAATACGAACAAAACCATTTATTCAAAATTTAAACCAGAAATACCAAAAAACAAAAACTCATACAGTATATAGAATACCGTGTAAAGACTGTCAAAGTACCTATATAGGTCAAACAAAACAATATTTGCAGAAACGAGCACAAGCCCACAAATACTCAAAAACCGACATTACAGCCTTATCCAAACACAAAAAAGAAAATATACATAAGTTTGACACTAACAACGTTGAAATTTCGACCAAAGAAAGGAATCCAAGAGTAAGAACATTCCTAGAAATGATACATATTAAAAAAGACCCCAATAGCATTAACAAAATAGAAATGATATCAAAAACTTAAGCCAGATTTATAACAACCTTTTTTAACTTTATTCATAGTAATAATAATAAAAACTGTTCTTTACATGCTGCCGAAAAAATACAGTCCGGCTCATACTAGAACTCAATATAAACAATCCGGTGTACTTATGAAGGGGGTAGAAATGCATGAAAGATAAACAAACCATTCCCGATAACTTTGACTTCGCAGTCACACACCTACTCGTACGGCGAATGCAGAATTCAAATAAAATAATTTGTAAGTGAATACTCATATATAATAATCTTTATTAGCATCAGCTCTCAATTATAAATAGTATAAATTAAATAGTATAGTATAAGTAAAGTAGCATAAATAAAGTACAGAACACATATAAAATACAATGCACGAACAAGTTAAATTAGCAGATGATACCTTAATATTCAATTTATATAGGAAATTCATTTTTCTTGCCATTTTCTTCTTAATATACTCACAATGTGATTTGAGATTCAGTTCATTATCTATTATGAAGCCCAGGTACTTGAAATGTTTAGCTTCTTCAATAACATTATTATCAATCAATAAATGGTGTCTGGATCTTACATTTTTCAATTTGTTCAAGTTATGTTTATTTGATATTACCATGTATTTGGTTTTATTTATGTTCAATTTCAAACCATTGTCATTCAGCCATATGGACAAATTTCTCAAGTCTTGATTTATTAATGATATAGTACTCTGAACATCCTCTACATCTCCTTCGCAATAGATCATAGTATCATCAGCAAACAATTTTATTTTGCAATTTTGAACATGGTGTACTATGTCATTGATGAACAAAATGATTAATATTGGTCCTAGAGCACTTCCTTGAGGGACTCCATAATGTATGTCGTTGCTGCCAGAAGATGTATTATTATATTTAACTATTTGAGACCTACCAGAAAGATAGCTTTCAAACCATTTCAGCGCATTTTCCTTAATGCCAAATTTCTCGAGTTTTCTCAGAAGCAGAGACATATTTACAGTTTCGAAGGCTCTCTTTAAGCCTAAAAATATAACAATAACGATCTTTTTATTATTGATTATCTCAGTTTTCCATTTAGACAATAAATAATGCAATACAGTTTCACACGAATGTGCCTGCCTGAATCCTGATTGTTCCTTTACTAGTATATTACTGTCTGCTACAAACTGTAGAAGCTGATCCTTTACTGCTGATTCTAATATTTTCTCATAGATAGGGAGTGTATTAATTGGGCAGAATTCCGAACAAGAGGTTGTATTGGACACTTTTCCAATAGGCACAATTGTGGCTACTTTCCATTTTTCAGGGAATTGTCCTGCCATCAATGAAGTGTTAATCAAATATAATCTATGATTACCAGCAACTTCGAATGTTAATTTTAATATTTCCAAGTTGATGCCGTATTTATCACAACCGTTTCTCTTCATTATATTCATTATCATTTTGAGGTCATTCATTGTGAGTGCTTCAAATGTGGTAAGCGTCATTTGGTGTCGAGGCATAACATTCAAGATATAAAGCTGTGAACAGGTTTAATGTCGCTTACAATTTCCAATATACTTTCTATGAAGTATGAATTGAAAGAATTTGTTATATCTGCGTCATTTCCTTTCCAATGACTACCGAAATTTATTTTAGATGGCCTGTTTTGAGGTTTTCCATTTATTAACTCTTTGAGAGACCTCCACATTGCCTTTGCATCTCCTTTGTTTCGATCAATTTGTTCTTCGTAGTATTTTTTCGTTTCCTGCCTAATCAGTGGAGTAACAACATTTCTAACTTTCTTATAGTTAATCCAGTCCTCCTCTGATGCCGAATCCCTAGCCACTTTATACAAAAGGTCCCTATATTTTATTTGTTCCATGATCTCGTCTGTGAACCGTACTTTCAGTTTGAAGTTATTGAATGTACTATATTCTTTCCAAGGTGCATGTTCATCTAGAATGTTCACAACATTATTAACAAATGAGTCTGCCAGTTTATTCACATCAGTACTATTTGTATCCCACTCCAGATCAAATAACGATTTTTGAAACTCTGAGTTACAGATATTTTTATATTGAGTTAAATAACGTGTTATATTTCGAACCATATGTTTTTAAAGAATTATTTTTTTACATACATTTCAATATTGTGTTAAGTTAAATATGTCTCAAACTCCATATTTTTTATTTTAGTGTTTTAACCTGATGATGACAAATACCATGTCGAAACGTAGTTAAGAGAAATTATTGAATTGACTGAATCAGACCTTTTTCCGAGAAATTGAGGAATATATATATATATATATATATATATATATATATATATATATATATATATATATATATATATATATATATACTACCCCACAAAATTATGTTATATGATAAATGCATAATATACATTCATTAGCTGTTGTGAAATTAGGACATTCTTCAGTTGAAGAAGTGCATAGTAGCCTATTTTTTTTTACAAAATGGTAATATGGTTCCGTTATATAGAGTTATGTGTGCCTAAAAAAATTTTGAGTCAAACTTTTCAATGATATTGCCATTAACATTGATATAGATGGGGATATCATTTTTTTTTTCGAGTGGAATTACATGAATACTGTTTTATTTGGGTTAACAATCATAAAGTTTTTGGTACACCAATTTGTTAATTTCAATGATACAGTATTCAGTTTTTCTTCAATTCCTCTGGATTTTCTGTGTTCACAGTAAAAGAACATTCGTCGGCAAAGATAACAGTACATTCCTGGCTCATGTATCTAGGAATAATAATAATTGATTGATTTAAGGTGTCGAACGCTTTCGATAGATCAAAGAAGAGCGCTCCAACATACCTTTTTTTCTCGAGATATGTATAGACGTACTCAAAAAAAGTCACAGGAAGCACTCTCCGTCGATCTACCTGGATAAAATCCATCCTGGTGTTTAGTGATCAAGCCATATTTCGAAAGAAATAACATTATTTTATTATAGACAATTTTTTCTATAACTTTGCTCAGTACTGGCGGTACAGTAATGGGTCGATAGTTCTGGACGTCAGTGGAATCTTTGCTTTTGAACACGGGAGTAACAGCGCCAATTTTCAAGTCCTTGGGGAAATCACCAAGTTGAATAGATAAGTTTATTATATGACTAAATGGTTCTGCAATGTATATGCCAATTGTTTTTATAATCTCTATTGTCAAGAAATCTATTCCTACCGAGTTCGTATTTTATAGACTAATTATTGCCTCAATGACATCATTTTGTTCAACAGCGGTCAACTTCCAATAATTAAATGAAATCCTGGCTTTTTCAGATTAAGGTTCTAATTTATTTCTATCGCTACTTCTTCTGAAATAAGGGGGTGATATTTTTTATTTCACGATTGTCTATCATAAGTTATTTCCTTCTTGTATCTGATTGAGCATAAAGATGTCAGCCGAATGTTCTACAAACAAGTCTTTTTGTTTCTCTGACACAGCTTCTCTCTTCTGATATGTGGTAGGTCTTTCAATCTTCTAACTGAGAATATTAAGTATATTAAAGATAATCCAATAGATAAGTAATACCTAGAACGGGGATTATATCTTCACTAAAACAAATTCAACAAAGAAGAATTATTTAAGTTGATCTGGTCACTAAGCAAATATTTCAACTTTTTGCATTTATTAATTTCAAAACTTTCTAGAAGGTCGAGTTAAAAACTTTTTTTTTCTATATGTTTCGAAATCGTCCACAAAACAACGTTTTTTTGACTAGCAAAAGATGAATTCGTTTTTTTATTCCACAATACAGTTCCTGTGTTCTGATAATAGTTTATTAAAAGTGCTGCCTGTTTGGACTATGTAACAACTTGCACAAGAGCCACAAGTTAATTTATATTCTCTAGATTTATATTTTTCAGTTTTATCTTCATTATTCTTAATAAACTTATTTAAACTATTATCTGTTTTGTATGCAATAATTGATGTTGTTTTCACGTAAGACAGCTTTTTTTTTTCGGTAGCATGTCCTAAATATGTAATAACTTTTATGTTTTTCGTCTAGAGTAGGAAACACTTTTTTATAGAGTTTTCTTGAAATAATATTATCCATCAGATTTGAACTATAACCGTTATTAATTGCAATTTGTTTGAATATAATCAATCGTGATTAGTGCATCACATGCGGATTAGGCCTACTCTGGAGATACCACAAAAAACGCGCTACTTACATACCTCATGGTGGTGTGGAAATGAGGTTTTTCGCCAATACGCGTGAAACTATTCATTTTACAAAAAAAGGTTGGTACATAAATTATAGGAAATATTCTCTAGTTCAATTTATCATAGAACTATTTTTATCATAAATTGAGTCGGAAAGGAGATATTGCAAAAAAATTTTTTGGGCGCCATTTTTTCAATATGGCGGTACAAGCGGCAAAGTAACTATGTGGCAAAGTGAAAATTCGAAAAGAGCACGTCAAAATCTACAAAAAAAAACGATTCAAAGACGTTGTATTCGATAATTCCCCGAGGAATCCTTAGTAGGCTTCAGAATCGCTTCGAAAGTGGTCAAACTCCGTAGTTTTTCTATAGTTTTCAACTCTTTAACTTTTTTTGAGTAGCAATAATTGGGGTATTCAAATCAGAAATATAATATTCATTCAATTTCAATTTGTAATAAAAGTTGTATAAATGTTCTTTGGCAATAATTGGAATTACCAGTATTATAAATGTTTAAAAGATGAGCCACCTAAAGGGGTCTACAGACGTGCCAATTTTTCGAGCACGATATCGAGGTGCCGACGCACAGAGGAGTATTTACGAATAGAATCTGGCCAAAAGTCGATTTCTTCAAATCCGCCCTACAACTAAATGTATTTTCTTATCACGTAGGTGAGTATGCACCATGAAATATCGCAATTGTTTTGTCTTTCGCGCTGATTTGATAGTTTTTTTGGTACGAGTTACTGTTTTCGGCATTATTCAAAAAACAGAAACGATTCCCAAGGGTTTTTTCATGATATTCTCAACAAATAATTGAATATTGCATTATGAACTCCTCAATTGCAGGTACGTACAATATATTGACTATTATTAAGTGACAATCCATTGAGTTTTTTCAAAAAAATATGCCCACGAAAAATATGGTTATTTCTTTTTTTTTTGTTGAAAAACGTTATGGTCTAGAAGTATTTTAACATACTTCAGGGTTCGTCCCGGCCTTCATTTCCATAAAATGTGGTGGTTTGAAAATTTTTCCAAATTCCATAACAAATATCAGGCCGGGGTCCGGACTGCCAAGTACCATTTTTTTATTTGAAATAACGGAATGATGGTAAAAAAACTAAGATTTCAAATTGCCTTTTATATTTTTCTGGAAACAATACCATGACAAGGAAACATTCCTACGATATTATGCGACGTCATCAGTAACAGGATATCAATGGAGAATTGAACTATGCAGAAATTTATTCATTGAATTTGAATAGATGTTCCGAGAACGAGCTTCGATATTTCAAATATAAACTTTCATATGTTAAATCAGAAACAAAACGGAGATGGAGTGCGTCACATTATAAAAAAGGGGAATTTTTTTAAAACAACAATGAATGACTTCAAGGAATAATTGTAATACCTCCGAGCAAATATATGTCGGGGCGCCCAAAGAAATCATTTAGTGACTCCAGTGAGTATAGTAA
Source organism: Gonioctena quinquepunctata (assembly GCA_018342105.1). Taxonomy (NCBI): domain Eukaryota; kingdom Metazoa; phylum Arthropoda; class Insecta; order Coleoptera; family Chrysomelidae; genus Gonioctena; species Gonioctena quinquepunctata. Next base: position 387,881 of record JAFIRS010000592.1, read on the forward strand.
GAGACGAAAGACTGAAATCTTTCGTAATGAAATGGGTTGGGAAGTATTAACTTTTGCTACACAAATGAAGTTACGAGCTGAAGGTGGAACTGTTACGAGCTGAAGGTGAAAGAGTCCAACGAAAGCTACTAAATACAGATATTTTTTTTTTAAACTTCGAAAGTACAAAAAAAGACGAAACAATTAACACCATTGGAGGCAGTATCCATGTTTGTGGAAGCAAGACTTTCACGTAGGTAATACGAGGTTGTCAGAAGTTGCTTTATCCATGCTTTTCTATTAAAAAAAAAGAAAGAGTGTTATCCGATACCAGGATCTTATTTAGTTACAGTTTCTTGTGCTGTAAGGAATCTGCAAGACGTGTTGTACCACAGGGTTACACATCTTTTAAAATATCTAACAAAACCTCTCCTAACATTAGATGAAACTGACAGAAAATCGTTGGCTTTGATATACAAATGCGGTTGTGATGGTTCAAAACAAGCACAATATTAACAAAAATTCGAAAATGAAGCTCATTCTGATTCATACATTTTTCAAAGTTCATGTGTTCCTTTGCAATTGACTTGCGGTAGAGACCATAAAAAAGTTATCTGGCAGAACTCGATTCCTTCGTCCCACGCTACTGCCGACCAATACGAATTCGATTTGTAAAAGAAACAGCTGATATTATCAACGAAGAAATCCATTACATACGAAACAAAATATTTATTTATTTTATTTAGCATGGCTTAACATCACAGTGCAATAATATAATATGCCATAATAAAGAACAACCAAAAACGAAAACAAAAAGAAGAAAACATATTATATACGATTACATATAAGGACATATCAGGCACTAAGTTGTATATAGTCGAATACAAATCAGATTACAAACGAATGTCAAGATTATATATATATATATATATATATATATATATTCAATTGAATCCTTGGTTGCCATTAGAAAATCCTGTGGGTCACCTGCGTATGCCCTTAGTGGACATTCTTGCACTATGTGTTTGACAGTCTGTTTCTCATCACCACAATCGCAGGCCGCAAACAAAATTTGAGAGCGACTGAAGTGACTCAAAATAATTATTCATATTATGTCGAACATGTGATGATACTAACTATGATTGACGGCAATGTATGTAATGCAGTTACAAACACCACGTCTACTATGAAGTGTTATATTTGCGGGGCAAGTTCAAAAATTTTAATAATTTGTCATCAAGGAAAAATATAAATCAGGACAATTTAACGTTTGGTTTGTCTTTTTTGCAAGCAAGAATTCGTTTTTTCGAATGTTTGCTCCATTTGTCCTATAAACTACCGGTAAAGAAATGGCAACTGAAGAATTAAAATGATAAAAAATGGTCAAGGAAAGAAAGTTGATATTACAAAAGGAATTCAAAAACAAAATGGGTTTGATAGTCGATGTGCCTAGGGCAGGTTTTGGGAACAGCAATGATGGCAATACAAGTAGACGATTTATCATGGACCCCGATTTAGCAGCTCAAATCTCGGCTATCGATCATCGCCTTGTGTATCGGCTAAAAGTGATTTTAGAGGTCATATCAAGTGGCTATCAAATATGTTTTCTTTAACTGTATTGTTTAGATACTGCTGAACTGTATGTGGAATTATATACATGGTATCCTATGCCACCCACATTACATAAAATTTTGGTTCGTGGACCTAGTATTATTGAAAAAACCTTGCTACCAATTGGATTGCTATCGGAGGAGGCGGCTGAGGCAAGAAATGAACATTACAGATTATTCATCTCAGGAAGCTTCGTCTGATGAAGAAATTGCTGCTCTTCATGTTGAAGATTCATCAGATGATGAACTATGGACTTCATCACCGGAATAATATTTTTTTGTAATAACCTGTGAATTGAATACACACTCATATCATATCATTTCATATTATTTTTTTGATGACACTACCGTCATTATTGTCATCTACAATGTTGATGAACCGAATAAAAGAGTTTAATGCGATTTCGTTTCACAAAATAATGTTGGCCAACATTTTGTTGTTGATACCCGTATGTGCGACGTCGGGACTCGAAATCGTCACGTGCGTAGGATTGTCGGCCGACTAAATAATTGGGACACGATTTCCTTTCCCTCTTCATTTTAGTTAATTTCCTTCTCGTTTCCCGTGCAAATGTTTTTGATCTTGTATGGTCTGATAATGCCAAAGGGCTCATTAAATGTTTGTAACTGATAACTGATATGGTAACTGATAACACTAGCTCGGGAAGCTTGAAATCGGAACGTGTGTACAGTCGATACAATCGTGCCCGACGTCGCAAGCGTCTGCAAGGGCCCTTAAGCTATAACAACTTGTGTTGTGGAACTCGAATTCAAAATATTTTGCTGTAGGTACTTAATATTATGTATAGTGTTAAATGTGACATTTATAGATATAAGGTAACTGTCAATTTGAAAATTAATTATTGTAGAACATGAATAAGCTTGGATAAGATTTGTACCAGGCTTATGGGCTAGGAGCCACTTCACTGCGACCTTTGCAGATCTATTGTGTATGCCCTCATGTTATGTTAGAGTTCCCTGTCTAGACCCGTCCTTGTTACTAGACTCCATAGGCCAGACCTTGAGTCCTCCATATATTGGGGGTTGTGGTTTTTCCTCCCCTATCGTTGAAAACCTTAGCCTTGTAAGGCCTTCACAGTAGCACAGTATGTGCGCTGAGGTTTCCTCCTCCTCCTCCTACATGGGTTGTGTCTGCCAGCCCGATGTTATTCATGTGTTTGTTGAGTCTACATGCCCTGTCAGGAGCCCAACCATGATCCTGGTTGATCTCCTATTCTGGTACTCTGTGAATTTTGGCGATGGTTTGTTGATGAACTCTTTGGCCTGTCTCATGCCCGGCGCCTTGTTCCACCATTCTTGAAATTGCCCTTTCAACCAATATACTATATGACATAAACAATGTCTAGAAACAGGTCGATTACCTACAGGGGAAGGGGGCGGTGAGATTTCCTCACCGGCATTAATTACTGGTGTCTTCCGTTTCATTTTACGGAACCTCTCGAACCTCAAGAATAAATCCCATTCTTCCCGTTCCTCTGGCGATACCACCTGCCGAATAGCAGGGATTTCACTATTCGGGCGGGCCGTCTGCAGATGGGACCCCTTCGATCGGGGGCCCGACATTAGCTCGCGAGCACTTGAGCTCTGATATAATTGAGTTATTGTCTGGAGTGCGATGGTGATCTGACTCAAACATTCTCATTTCATTCATTCTTGATTTGTTTGAAAATTGTTCAGAAAAATTGAGTGGGCTGGAGGCCCCTGAACTTAACGTATCACGTTCTAAATTTTGAAAGGCCTCCACAACTTGTTGTGGGGAGCCAGTATTTATTGGGGTATGAGTTACCCGGGCGGGTCTATCGCCAAAATTCAAAATATTACTTGCGGCTCTCAATGGCCTATTGAAACAAAAATCAGGGGAACTTTCCTTCTGACTCAGATCACGCATTGTATTCTGTTCAACAGAAAAATCATTCGGTGTTTCATCATTGTCGTCACCAGGAAGGTTCCCAACGGGAATTTTGTTCGCATTCATACAATCCATACTTCCTCTCACACGGTTTAACCTAGGAGATGTAAGTGAATTTAAATGCACCGCTTTTTGCGAATCTAGTGGGACGCTAGATTCCGTTGCGCAATTTTCGACGCGTCGCGATTCAACAAACAGCTGTGCGCTCTTCGGGCCTAAACTTTCTGAGACAGAATTATCCCTTTATTTCAGGGCTCTCCAAGCTAGAGCCAAAAGAAAAATTATTTTCAACAGAAAATGAACCACGGACTGGCGCTGTTAAGATGGGCTGAAAAGCCGACCGGTTCTCATGTGGAGAACAAACAAGAGCTTGGGTATATGAAACTCGCGTGATACCTTCAACGGGGTGAAGTACACATGAAGTTTGTTGAATTTGTGTTTCTGGGCGAGTCCTCGAGCGTAAATTGTAGGACATGGAGGGTGTCAAAAGTGAATTTACTCCCTAATAACTAGGCGCGTACCGTACCTATCTTAATAAAATTTTCCTAAGACAGAACTATATAACGCGTACAACTGCAAACACAAAATTGAGCTTATGCTACGGTCATATAGAGGCACCTAAGATCCCTACACATATTCGACACACATGAACTAAACCCTTTAGTTTTGATGACAGAATTTATTATTAATAACCCGTGTTTACACCTATCACCGCAGTGTAACTGATACGTTTTTAGTCGCAGAAAGACCCGTGCACTGAGGTTCATACACGTGTATGATCTCTAGGTTCAATTCTGGTTGACGTCTCGCTTCAGTGTATCTGTCACAAATCGCGGTTTGTGAGGGATATCACGTCAGTGAGCTGCCGACGATAAGGGGGTTTTCTCCCAGCCTCAGGAGAAATCAAATTAGGCTTGGACCACCCCGCATACCAAAGCACACGTGTTCAGGATCCTGTAAGAGGAGGGTTGATTTGTATACAAATCAACGTATAACGTAGCTGGACGCTGGAATGACCTGTATCAGGAGCTGAAACGAAAAGGTTGAATAATCAAAATACTGGAGGCTAGAACTCTTGAAGTTGACGATCCGAAAATCCCTCAATCTGCTGCCGTTGGCTATCAACCCTCGTATCTAGTCCTTAGGACGGTGTAGCAGGTGAAGCGTCGATAATAATTCTCAAAAAATGAAAATTATCGCTAGGCTTTGAGATCACAGTTCGGACTCCAAATAACTGTGAAACAATGAGCAGCTTTTCCACAGGAAGCACTCGTATAATATCCACTGGACTGGTTATAGTCGCAGAAAAGCGCATGCACGCAGCGTGCCTTCGAAGAATAAAAAAATATATAACTCACCCCCAGGTCGTAGAGCGTATTCCAGCTCGAAAGGCCGAGCGCAGAGAAGTGAAGTGAAGTCATCATTCTCGATTTGAGAAAAGCTTTCTGGGCCTCGAAACTATTACTTCCCCACCCATAGCCGGCTAAAATACTTCGTCCGTTGTATTTTTTTCTATGGTTCTCAGAGAAAATCTGTTTTAACTCGACATCTTGAAAAAATATACCGGAAGCCGAACAAAAAAAATACACTTGTTTTAGAAATCCCAAACTTTCAAAAGGCCTTCCAAGGATTATCCGCAATAGTAAATTACGCCTTTCTAGCCGAAAATCTCAAGTGCTATTGACAATAGATACTGGGTTTATGGGCCACCCGTCGAGCGCACCCCAATTACATTCTCCAGGTCAATTTCAGTTTGAAACTGGAAAAACGCATACCGTGTTCATTCCTCATATGCATATGCGCTCTGAGATTGAATGTACACAGGATAATTTGATGACAGGGTTTTGGCCGACAACAATACGGAAAAATTGTTGGGAGACAAGATGACACGGCTGAATAGCTGAAACATTCAAATAATACAACACTACTTATATATTATCCTCATTAGGGTATGAAGAGATGAAAGCATTTTTTCCCGTTTTTATTTTTGTTTTTTTATGGCATAATCATTTTCATGAAATCATGGTGATTGTTGTTGATGAGGGTTTTTAGTTGGTGTTTGTTTCTTCTATTGTGTTTATAGTTTTTCAGATCGATGGGTAGGATATTGAAGGATTTTGGTCCGTAATGAAAAGCGAATTTCTGGATGTGCGACTTTTTGCACAATGGTATTTCAACAGAGATATTTTTTGAGTGTCGAGTGGCGAAAGTGTGGTATTTGAGAGGGAGTGGATTTTTCAAAAACTATAATAAACACTTAAGAATAAGGAGTTTCCTTACGCAGAAAAAGACAAACCAAAGTCTTATCGCCCCATCAGTCTCACCTCCTTTCTCCTGAAAACAATGGAGAAAATTTAGACAGTTATATAAGAAGTTAAATCCTTTTGGACAGACCGCTTCACAAAGAACAGTTCGCCTAACAAGCGGGCAAACCAACTATTAATGCTCTACAATGCTTAGTTGAGAGCATTGAAAAGATACACTTGGCCAAAGAAATGGCTCTATGTGCATTCATAGATATAGAGGGCGCTTTCGATAACACCTCACATGACTCCATCATCAGATCGCTAGAGGAAAGGAATATAAACACCCCACTGATCAGATGGATACATGCAATGCTAAAAATCAGAACTGCTCTCGGAGAGGAAACGGTCAGGATGACAGCAGAAAAAGGTTATCTCCAAGGTGGGGTTCTATCACTTTTGCTGTGGTCACTGACCGTGGATAATCTGATAGTGAAGCTACATAAATGTGGAATTACGCCATTGACCTGGTCGTCACAATTAGGGGAAAACACGACGGGATAATATCCAATCGCATGCAGACAGCCCTAAATACAATCAGAAGCTGGTGCGCAAAGGAGGGACTAAATGTAAATCCTAGCAAAACAGTGCTGGTTCCATTCACAAAGTAAGTATGAACTGAAAGCCCCAACCCTGAATGGAACTCAGCTAACTTTTTCCAATGAAGTCAAATACCTGGATGACATAATCGACCAGAGACTAACATGGAACAGTCATATTAAAAATATTCTTTCTAAGGCTACAGCGGCAACTTGGACGTGCCGCAGAGTTTTTGGAAAGACATGGGGTTTGAAGCCAAAAATGATATACTGGTTATATCAAACGATTATCAGACCCATGGTCACCTATGCCTCATTAGTATGGTGGCCAAAAACCCAACAGCACAAATCAAGCTGAGAAAGTGCAGCGTTTGTCTGAGAATCACAGGGGCATAATTCACGTGCTCCACTGCAGCACTAGAGGTAATGCTTGTGTGTAATGGAAAGCTGACCAAATCAAAACCCACTGGAACAAGGTTCCAGGGCATAGACAAGCGAAAAGATTTCTGAGCCCATCTCCAAAGAACGCTGAACAGCTCCTCGAGTTGGACAAGGAAGTCTTGACTGGACTGCTCACTGGACATTGTGCTCTGCGGTATCACCCCAAAAAAATGGATAGATCAGACAGTGAACTATGCCGTTACTGCGAGAACTTCGTTGAAACTGCAGAACACCTGCTTTGCGACTGCCAAGCGCTGTTCTGCAAACGGCTTGAGTTCCTCGAAGGGGTTTCACTAACGGCCTCAGATATCAGGAACTCAGCTCTCAGGAAACTGATACGCTTCGCAAGGAGTCTCGGAATCCCGGGTCTTGAATTGATAAAGGGTAATGTACAAAATAACTTATAGTTTGAAGTACGGGGAGGCTGGAGAGCCATATCGACCCCCAATCAATCTACAACCCACACAGAAAAAAAGTTACTCGTGATATGAGGTATCAGTAGGATATCGATCCGATTTTTTCATGAACATTTTTATCAAAATGTTTTGAGTTGTTTGTAAGTTATGAAGAGACGTTTTGTATACTCCACCCCCAAACAGTATGTTAGCCAAAGCATTATACACTAGGAACAAGTTTTTATACACGCTTTATTAGCTTCACCTGTATGTATGCATGTAGAATGTAGGTAATGGAATCTTTGAAATTCATTTTCACCCATTTCCAGATGTCTGAAGTATTTGAAATTTTGCCCAGGTAAGAAGAACCGATGACAGTACAATCATTTCATAGCTATGACATGGTATTATTTCAAAGATATAGCGGATGCACCGGTTTTTCACAGCATAATTTACATTTCAAAGATATGCGCATTCGCCAAATTTTTTCTCCCGTTTAATCTTTTGTAACAATATGAACTAAAAAGTGGAAAAATAAAATTTTAGTTTAAAAATAAGCGACGTAGGTATTCCTGAGACAATTTCAAGAAAAAAGTCTATATAAACTTGTGTCTGGAAATGCTTCGTTTCGGAGATACAGGGTGTTGAAATTTTTTGTTCGCTTTTTAAAAATAACTTTCGCAAAAAATAAGTTATTTCATTATTTATTTCAAAATGCCCCAACATTTTTGACAGTAAACTTTTGGTACTTTCCATGAAAAAACCTCATTCCCACACCTTTTCCAAGTAAAAAAGGTACACTTCCTCAACAACGCTGGAGGTGATCGTTTTCGAGATATTTACAATTTTCTATATCGATGCATGTTACTTAGCTCCTAGGGCGCTAAGTGAAGTTGCTGAGAACATTACAAAAACTAAGTATGTGGTAGGTCTCGTCAAAATAAACTACTTTTTTCCTATGAAATGTTTATGAAAAATGATTGGTTTTCGAGATACATATTGTTGAAATTTTTCAAAACATGGTTGGTTTTTGTCAAAGTTTTTTGCAATTTTAGTTATTTTCATCAAACTTCATACGCAGTATACCCGGACAGACTTCTTCTAAATCGAGCATTATCAAACTGCTTAATCAGTATAGCCAAATTTGATTTCGATAATTTTTGTTACTCTCCGCTTGCAAATTAAGTTAATTAAATCGAGTAGGCTATGAACGTTCGTTTATAAGAATAGAAGTTCGCTGTCACATTTTCAACTATTTATTGACAAATTCACAGTTCAGAGTGTATAAAGTGATTTTTTGGTACTATGCCCGACTTCACGAATGCTGATATGGCTGATATGGTTTTTGCATACGGCTTGGCTGACGGAAATTCAACCGAGGCCAGATGCATCTATCAGGAAAGGTATCCCCAACGCGTCACTCCTTGTGCAGCGACATTTGCGAATCTTTTCCGGCGACTTTCCGAATCTGGAAGCTTTGGAAGAAATTTTGCAGTAGGACTACAAGAACTGTGGAATTGGAGGAGGCAGTTCTCGAAGAAATTAGTGAACATCCAGAGACAAGTACCTACAAGAAAAATTAGTCAAACTTTAAATGTGAGTCACATGACCGTTTACAGAATTTTAAAGGAACAGCAATAGGCTTTTTCATTTAGATGACAAATGACTAACTTTGTTCACCTGTCAGACCCAACGGCATTGACGGCGATTTTTTTTTTAAAGGAAATAAAATATTTCCGAATTTTTCTATGAATAGTTGACTTGACTTTACATGGAGAAGAAAACTCACCATTAGAAAATATTCGTGTACATTATTTTATCTACGAATGAAAGGTTTTTGGCGGTATGAAATAGGTAATAAGTACTTAACCTACAAAGAAAATTACGAACGCCAATGTTTGCAGGTGCATTTGTCATGAAGTTGACTGTTGACATAATGTGAATATACCGCTAATTTTGAACTAAGCCAATCTCAAATTGTTATTTCAAAACTAACCAATGGCTATTCACTTTCCCAATAGCCAATCAGACATTGGGTCTCAAAACGAGCGCATGCGCCTTAAAAAATCATCTAAATGAAAAGGCCTATTATATCCTTATCATATTCAGCGTGTCCAGGCACTTACGCTACGTGATTTTCAACCACGTATCTAATTTGCTCAATGGCTTCAAAGAAAAGTCGAACAACATCCCCAAATTTTATCGAAAATCTTCTTCACAGATGAGGCTAATTTTTCAAGAAATGGTATCATGAACTTCCATAACAACCACATCTGGGCGGGAGATAACCCACATGCGATAACGAAAACTAATTTCCAAGACAGATTCTCTTTTAATGTATGGGCAGGCATAATTGGGGATTATTTATTGGGCCCTATTTTCTCCCCTTATGTTTGAATGGAGATGCTTACCAAATTTTTTTGGAACACTAGCTTCCCCAGCTTATGGAAGATGTTCCCATTGGTCTCCGAAATCCCTCTTGGTTTATGCACGATGGAACCCCTGCTCATTTTAGTCTGATAGCAAGGAATTTCTCAGGCGTAGCATATCCCCAATGATGGATAGGAAGAGGAGGCACTCAGCATTGGCCCCCGAGGTTACCGGACCTCAATCCTTCGATTTTTTCTTTTGCGGACACCTAAAATCACTAGTTTATGCTAGCCCCTTTGAAAACGAGGAAATGTTAAGGGATCGCACCATAGCTTGCTGCGAAACGATAAGAAACCCTCTCTGCAATTTTCAACGGGTGCAGAATTCTTTGATGAGGAGAGCAGAAGCTTGTATTACTGTTGGGGGTCGTCACTTTGAACAGTTGTTGTTTTATCTTATGAATAATTCAAAAAAGATTATGATTGCAATCTTCTATTGCTCAGCTTCGTACAAAGAAGTTTTCATAATAATGTACAATTCGTAACCACAGTAATTATAAAAATAAATATCGATATCAGGTCAGCATAAATACAGAGTGATTCCTAATATATAACATCTCTTTTTTTTAAATAAATAAAAATTAATTTTTCATTTGAAAGCTCCTGAATCGATCTGAAAGTTTCCTTTCTCTAGTAGACCTTCTCATGCTGGGCAAACTGGAATGAGTTATATCATTATCAGAGTTCTCTCTACTAACAGAACTTCTTGAACCTGATGATGAACCGGTCATATTATGATGAATATCATTATTACCGGTAAAACCATTACTATTGCTACAAGTGAGCATATCAAAATTATCATCTAATGCATTTTGAATGTTTCTATCTTTCCCCGATTCAAAACTCCTAGGTCTTAAATCTCTTCTATTACGTCTATATTCACCTTGTTTTGTTGACACTATATAGGATCTTGGCGAATTATGTATTTTTTTAATTTCACCCTCTTCCCAAGCATTGCCACGTCTCAAATATACCTTTTCTCCTTCTTTCAGTTCACACAGATTCTTGGCATTTTTATTATAATAATATTGTTGTAATGATTGCGATTCTTGTTTTCTCTTTCTAATATCTTTTTCTACTCTAGGTAACAATTTATTCTCTAGAATTGGAATTTTAGTTCTCAAAGTTCTGTTCAACATCATTTGAGCGGGTGATTTATTTATATTCTTAAGAGCCGTGTTTCGATACTCCATCAACATGGAATATATATATATATATATATATATATATATCAGTTCGTTGTTGCAAAGGTTTAGTCAACATTTTTTTTTGCTATCTGTACTGCCCGTTCTGCAAGTCCATTCGACTGTGGGTGAGTTGGACTACTTGTTAGTATTATATCCCACTCTTTCGCAAATATTTTGAAAATGTGACTACTGAAAGGCATATTATCTGACATTATTTCTTCAGGAATGCCATGACTCGAAAATACATCTTTCAAAGCTGTTATAACACAAAGTGCAGTTTTTCCTTTCAATTCTTTGATTTCTAACCAATTCGAATAATAATCTATAACTGCAAGATAAACTCTTCCATTGAAGTCTTAAATATCTGTACCCATTTTTTGCCATGCTCTTTTAGGAATTGAATGAGGAAGAAGTAACTCTTTTTGATTATTATTTTGGAATCTTTGACAAATATCACAATATTCCACAAAACTTTCAATATCTTTACTGATTCTAGGCCAATACAAACACTCTCTTGCTTTCATTTTCATTTTTTCTATTCCTTGATGCCCTTCATGTAAAAGATCGAGCATTCTCCTTTTCAAACACGTTGGTACAATCAATTTATTATCAAGAAATAAAAGATCATCAGAATGCGACAATGATGTTTGTACAGACCAATAAGCTTTGGCTATATCATGAACATCATTTTTACTTTTCGGCCAACCATTCTGGTGATAAAATGATACTTTTTGTAAAACGCAGTCATTTTTTTGTTGCGAGTTGAAACTCTAATTTTCTCTCAGGAGTTATGGACAGATGTTTTGAAACAGAATGAACTATATTTTCTAATTCAGGATCGTCTTCAACTGGATCTTTCAAATAAGACCTAGACAAAGTATCAGCAAGATGCATTCTTGTTCCAGGAATATACACAATTTTCAACTCATATATAAGCAATTTTATCATCATTCTTTGTAATCTACTTGTAGCCTTTGTTATATCTTTGTTCAAATAGCTTCAAGCGGTTTGTGATCTGAATGCACTGTTATTTGTTTACCATATACATATTGATGAAACTTTTCAACAGAAAATACGATTGCAAGCAATTTCTTTTCAACTTGTGCGTATTTTTTCTCTGTTTCGGTCAATGCTCTAGAAGAGTATGCCACGGGTTGGGACCCTTGCAGCAGACACGCTCCAAGACCATTCATACTTGCATCACACTGTATAACCACAGGTTCATTCACATCATAAAAACGAAGAACAGGGGAATTGCATAACATTTTCTTCAATTTAGTAAAAACTTCTTCATGTTTTTCACTCCATTCAAACTCAACATCATTTCTCAATAACTGCCTTAGAGGGGCATTTATATCAGCATAATTTTCAATGAATCGTGATACATAATTGACAGTACCTAAAAATCTTCTCAGTTCCTCTTTATTACTAGGAGTATCCATAGATAAAATAGCTTCGATTTTATCGGGGTCAGGTTTGAAGCCCTCTGAACTTATGATATTCCCCAAAAACTTAACTGAATCAATTCTATATTGAAACTTCTCCTTGTTAAATGTAATATTATTTTCTTTTGCAGTCCTGAAAACTTTCTTTATGATCATATCATGCTAATCACTATTTTCCCCTGCAATTATGAGATCATCAAAAACATTCAATACCCCCTTTATTCCCCCAAATATTTTCATGATTTTTTTCTGAAAAACTTCCGGGGCTGACTTGATTCCGAGCGGTTACCTTGAAAACTTGTACCTTCCAAACGGAGAGTTGAAAACACACAAGTCTGAACTTTCATCATCTAACTGAATTTGCCAGAATCCTGAACTCATATCTATTACTGAAAAATACTTTTTACCATTCATTCGAGAAATAATATCATCTTGGGTGGGTATTGCATGATGCTGTCTTTTTATAGATTTATTTAAATCTTTGGGGTCTAAACATAACCTGAGAGTTCCATTTTTCTTTTCTACAATGACCAAACTATTCACCGAATCAGTTGCGTAATCAACTTTTGAAATTATTCCTGAAGCTTCCATTTCAAGAAGTGTTTGTTTCAACTTTGGTTGTAAGGTAAATGGAACTATCCTACATGCATGAACAACTGGAAGCACATCTTTATCAATTTCAATGTGATACTTTCCTTCCAGTTTACCCAGACCTTTGAATATTTCCGAATATTTTCTGAAAATTTCCTCTTCTACTGACCCGCCTTCAATGATGTTAATCTTATTTTCTTTGAGAATGTTTAATCTTACACAACCATTCAAACCCAAAATGGGTTGAGATTCAACAGGGGTAACTATAAATTCAAGTTGGATAGAATTTTCGCAAATAAGTGAAATTTTTCCTTTTGAAATTCCCCAAACCTACTAAAACTATGTTTGTTTCAGTAAGATGCAGATTTGGATTAATAATTTTTAGAGATTGAAATACACGTTCTGGCAAAATGTTTACTTCGCTTCCAGTATCCAGCTTGAAGTTTATTTTCATTGTCTCAACCTGGACTATGGAATACCAAGCATTTGGAGTTTCATTAATTTTTATTTCAGTTATGAGAAATTCATTTTCATGTTCACTTATATCATCCATATCAGGACAAATAACTTCTCTTACCTTCTTATTCATATTGAAATTATTATTTCCAGTAAATTTTAATTTACAACAGCTTTCAAAATGATTTTTATCTTGACAATAGTTGCAAATTTTTCCGAATGCTGGACATTCTCTGTATTTGTGCCTTCTGTTACATCTAAAACAGTTGAATAAATGTAAATTATTATTATCAAATTCTTCATTTTTATTCGGAATTCTTTTGGTGCGCATATCATTTGTTTTTCTTGGTACTTCCTTTTTTTTAGCTCTTCCACCATTTTGGATTGATCCTGCAATATTAGGGATCGCCTTTCGCTTAATTCTTGGGCCACACATAAACTATATGCTTCCTTTAATGATATGTCATTCACTTTCAATAATGCTTTCTGGACGGTTTTCTCGAACACTCCACTAACTATTCGATCTCTGATTAAACTATCCTCTAAGGATCCAAATTCACAAGTGGCTGCCTTGGTCTTCAAATTCAAAAAGAATGTTTCAAAGGGTTCCCCTTCATGTTGTTTGACAGAAAAAAAATTTAATCGTTCAATTGTCAAATTTTTCTTACTGATACAGTATGCTTCAAACTTGCTCAAAACAGTATCAAAGTTATTTTCATCCCCATTCTTTTCATACTGGAACGTTTCCATCACTTCAATAGCATCCTCACCAATGAGATTCAATAATATACTGATTTTTCTTTTATCCGGAACAGTGTGCATACCAGAAGCAACCATATAAACTTCGAAATTACTTCTCCATTTCTTCCAATCAATCGAAGGATTACCTTTGATTTGTAGCGCCTGAGGTTTATTGAAATCTGTTATTCTGTCCTGTCAATTTAGCGATTCGAATTTTCACTCTGCTAACTTGAATTCTGATTGCACTTTTTTCTATTTCCTTGGGTTCTTAACTCGCTGCCACCATGTTTTATCTTATGAATAATTCAAAAAAGATTATGATTGCAATCTTCTATTGCTCAGCTTCGTACAAAGAAGTTTTCATAATAATGTACGATTCGTAACCACAGTAATTATAAAAATAAATATCGATATCAGGTCAGCATAAATATAGAGTGATTCCTAATATATAACAGTTGTTGTTATAGTTGTTTCATTCAATTTTTATATGTTTAATTGCCTAATAAATAACACAGTACTTCTCCGAATTGTTTTTTTACAAACTCCAAAATGTAGCACTTTCTAATTGAATAATTAAACCTGACACATTGTTTTAATTTGGATTGATTAAGCAGTTTGATAATGCTCAGTTTGAAAGGAGTCTGTGTGTGAAGTTTGATGGAAATAACTGCAGTTGCAAATAACTTATGACAAAAACCAACAATGTTTTGAAAAATTTCAACAATCTGTATCTCGAAAACAAATCATTTTTCGATAAACATTTCATAGGAAAAAAGTAGTTTATTTTGACGAGACCTACCACATACTTAGTTTTTGTAATGTTCTCAGCAACTTCACTTAGCGCCCTAGGAGCTAAGTAACATGCATCGATATAGAAAATTGTAAATATCTCGAAAACGATCACCCCCAGCGTTGTTGAGGAAGTGTACCTTTTTTACTTGGAAAAGGTGTGGGAATAAGGTTATTTCAGGAAAAGTACCAAAAGTTTACTGTCAAAAATGCAATTTGAAATAAATAATGACAGCGTACGCAGCGCCCTCTAGATGTTACATGAAAATTAATACGAATTATGATTTTCCTCGTCAAAAAAATCCCGGGTACCAAATTTCGTGCAAATAACTTATTTTTTGCAAAAGTGATTTTTAAAAAGCGAACAAAAAAATTCAATTTCAACACCCTGTATCTCCGAAACGAAGCATTTCCGGACACAAGTTTATATAGACTTTTTTTCTAAAATGTTTCAGGAATACGTCATTGAATATTTTAACGTACTTATGTTACACCCTGTATATTCACTAATAATGGCACAAGAGGTTTGTATTTTATCGGGTAAATTTGGGTTGTTTAAGAAGAGAAAAACTGTCAACTATTAAAAACGCGACACCGAATATGGAGCGTTTTTAGGTTGACAATTTTTCGAGTCAAATTACTAAAGGAAACAGTTTAGAATTTGAATAACACAAATTTACCCGATATCAATACAAACATCGAGTGTAATTCGGCAGGACAATTTAATGAATAAGAAATTAAGAAACATATCAATGCAAACTTTATTCATTTTGGCAACCAACACCGCGATAATTGATAAACAAATGAATAAGTGAAAAAACCAGTAGTGCATTTGTCGCTGTAAAAGTTGCAGCTAACTGTTGCCGCTGTCAAACTGACAATTGCACTGCGGCATATGCGATTTTTCATACATGAGTTGAATTGTCAGAATATTATTCTTTTTTGTAGAAAAAAATACATTTGGCTACATGGTTGAATTTGTTTGGATGATTTATTCCGTGCATCCCGGTATGTATATAACCCCCCATTAGAGATTCGATTTCTGTGCTCAACAAACTTACTCACCCGGTATATCCTCTCAGTCGGACACGAATCCAATGTCGAAATAAAGTTGGCAGTTCATCCAACTTTCATACAAGGTACTGGAGCAATGATGAGAACAAAAAACAAAAGACAAGTTGCCACCTCGTCCTGACCAGACACAATTTTGTCGAAAATGGTTTTTTGTTTTCTGTGAACCGGGTGGATGACCGGAGGTCTGGTTTCGTGGGTCCTAAACTCTTAAATGTTGTAGAGGTCAGTACAAATATACCTACCTCGTCCTCTTTTAACATACGAAATTTAGATTTTATCGGCTTTTGTACCGGGCGAGGCAAGGCATGCGAACAATATTATTTATTAAAAAACAAGGACTTTGGAGTCGTCTTCGTTTGTTTAATATTATTTATATTCTCCTTATGGCCATCATCATTGAAACACAGCTTCATATCTCTAGCTTTTTTAAGCACCACTGAATATATTTTATTTTTGCGATTTTACAGTCGGAGTTTCTATGTTTGAACTCGGGATTTATTTTTTCGGAATTCCGATTTCAAGTAAGAAATATTGACGTTATTATCCTTTCCAAAACAAAAATACCCATAATACCAGGATTGTTGAAAGGAATTAATGTTCGAAGTACATTCCGCCAACTTCCTGACATTTTCTGGCTCTATCAATTGTGTTTCGCATCACATTTCGCAACACAGCGAAATTTATGGTAGCAAACACTTCACGAATGCGATTTTGTAAAATTTCAAGTGTTTGACGCGGTGTATAAAACACTCGTTCTTTTACATAACCCCACACAAAACAGTCTAAAATATTGATATCAGGTGATCAAGCAGGCCAACGTACAGGACAATTCGTTTCGATTACCTGTTCATTGAACCGGTTCATTAAATAGTTCATGACTTGAATATTATGAGGCGGAACTCCATCTTGTTGAAAATATATCACTTCAGAAACAGCAAGTGGTAAGTCCATCAACAATTCTTCAATATAATTCTGAAGGAATTCTACCGCTGTCAACTATCCTTGAAATAACATTGGTCCAATTATTTTACTTCCAATTATACCAACCCATACGTTTACCCCGAATCTTTCCTAAAAATTATTTTCCTTCATCAAATGCTGATTTCGTTGCGCCTAATATCTGCAGTTTTGTCTGATACACATTGTTCGTGATTCTTGACAACAATATCGAAGGAACAAAGTCGAGATTAGCAGTGTTGTTCTGAAGTAATTAATAACATGACTCATTTGCAACTCATGACTAATTTCCCTAGTAGAAGCACTCTACAAATTATAAAACATTGATTTCCGGTCACCTCATCAATGGTAAAAGTTTCATGGCTGAAAATTTCTTGTATGAGTTGTTTCTCGACAACGGGGAAATATTGAAAACACGGATGATGTCTGATGATACCTTTCAGCATACAAAGAAGATGCGTTCCTCGAATTTTCCTTGCATTCGCCATTAATTAATATCATGTCCACTTTTTCATCTCTTGTGTACATGTTTGTTGGAAAATGTAATGCCCTAAAGCTTACTAAACTTATCAGGTTATTAATGTACACTAATTTCTTACTTGTCAAAGTTATTTTTGTTTTTATAGCACACTTTTGATTTTTATAGTGTGTACCAAACAATGAGAATACTATGATGAAAATGGGAATAAATCTGAAAAATTGAGTGGCACTATGCGTTGCCGAAACTGAGTAGACCTACTTGGAGATGGAGGATGTTGAAATGATATGGGTTGAGGGTTTCAAATAACTGGGATAAACCTCTTATGTAGATCAACAAGATATTTTATTAATTGAAATTATTTTCACACACTGTCTTTTCTTAACAAGTGAAGTTTTTCTAATGTTTCATAAACATGTCACATAGGGTGTATCTCTAAAGAATGTAATAATTATTTTCAACACCTTCTTCTAATTATTACACTTCTAAAATAAATTCAAATTTTATCAACCAAAAATTTCTTGTGCTTGAAGAATTTTAGATTTCCAAGGGGTTTCGTAGAAATATCTCCAATTTGATTTTCAGAACAGCAATACTCGATGTCAATCACACCTTCGCTGACTTTTTCGTTGATGAAGTGGTATCTGACGTCGATGTGCTTACTCCTTTTGCTGAACTGTCCATTCCTAATGAGTGTTTTCGAACTTTGATGTCTACACTTAGTTTTATTTCAATTGTCTGATTTATCAACTCCTCAATTAATGTTTTGAGATAAATCAACTCTTTAGTACAGTCTGCTGCTGCAATGTATTCGGCTTCGGTCGTAGACAAAGCAACAATTGGATGTTTCCTGGAACACCATACTACTGGTCCACCACAGAAAAAGATGGCATAGCCCGTTTTGCTTTTCCTTGTTTCAATATTCCTAGTAAAATCCAAATCACAATACCCAATAAGTTCTATCAATCTTGAATCGTCTGTATATCTTATTCCTTCTTTTTTTTTTCTTTCAAGTACCTGATTACTCTCTTCAGATTGGAAACGTCTAGAATTGACTACAGAAGCTTACTGGATATGATATATCAGGTCGAGTGAGGTAAAGTAAGCTCCCAACTGCTTCTCTTAACGGATTTTTTTTTCAATTCTTCTATTTTCTTGATTTCTATCTATGATAATCATAGGTGTGGGTGCCGGTTTTGCTTCTTGCATGTTGAAGTCCCTCAAAATTGTTGTAACGTAATCTTTTTGTCGGAGTCCAATATACTTAATTTTCCTTTCTTACGATTTCAATTCCCAAAAACGTACTAGGATTCTCGGATTTGACAACTTCAAATACTTTTACCAAATCTTGTAGTAACCTATTCATATCCTCTTCACGTTCTGCCAATAATAATCCATCAAAAATAGTGTTTCTTCTGCATTCTTGAAAATACAATGATCTGCCTTCAAAGAAATGAGTCCTCTCTCTTTTAAAAAACATGTAAATCTCTGATTCCATTTGAGAGGGGCCTGTTTCAGTCCATATAAGGATGTTTTCAATAGGCCAACATTATTGGTTTCTTCATAACCTTCTGGAATGTGCATCAAAATAATTTCTTCAGTTCTCCGTATAAAAATGCAGTTTTTATATCAAATTTATTGATGTGTAGATTTCTATTGGCAGCAAGGGCGAATAAAATTCTTATAGAACAGCTATTCACAACAGGACTGAACGTTTCTGTGAAGTCGATTCCATATTCCTGTTCGCATCCTCTTATAACAAGTCTTGCTCTGTACCGTCTATCATCTTCAATTTTGAAAACCCATCGGCTTGATAATACTTTTTGTCCTACTACATTTGATTTTCCACGTAAGTCCATGTATTATTTTTATTCAATGCTATTTTTTCTTCTTCAATAGCAGAAATCCCTTTATCCCTATTGGTCCTGTCACTGCTTCTTGGTATGTTACATTAGAAATCATTGTATTTCTTAGGTTTCTTCATGATTCTTCGTCGATTTCCTTCTCCCAATCCTTCATCAACCTGTATTTCTGGTTCATAACTATCTATTACTATTTTCTCTCTCAAATTCGTATCACCCTGTGATTCATTTTCTGAAATTTCTTCGTTGTCATGGATTTTATAATCACTGTCATCTGACATGTTCATGACACTTCTCGTTTGAATTTCATTAGAATAAACGTTTGTGTTAGTTTTTGGTGTTTCTTTTAATAAAACATCTCCGCGTACGGTGACTTCTTTTTTCAGCATCCCATAGGCGGTAACCGTTCAGTGCATAACCGACAAACGTATACTTTTTGCTGCGACTATCCAATTTTCACAGGCACCCCAAAACTTTTGCGAATACTTCACATCCAAATATCTGCAATCTTGATAAACTTGGTTTGCGCTCTGTCCATTTTTCCACGGGAGTCACATCCATGGAAGAATAGTGGCTCCTATTTAGCAGATATGCGGAAACAAGCAATGCTTCGCCCCAGAATTCTTTTTCTAGAGTAGAATCGAAAATGAGAGCACGAGCTTTTTCCATAAGGGTTCTGTTTAACCGTTCTGATTTTCCATTTGATTGAGGTGTATATGGTATAGTATAATCCAAAATGATTCCTCTGCTTCTGCACCAACTTTGGAGTTCATTATTTACGTATTCACCGCCATTGTCACATCTTATCTTCGATACTTTGATGTTTTTGAACGCTTCGAATTCACAAACATAATTTTTCATGTGTTCCAGAACTTCAAATTTATGTTTCAGTAGATATATCATGCAGAAATGTGTGTAGTCATCCAAAAAGGTGAGTATGTATCTTCTTCCATCCCATGCAATCGGATCAATTGGTCCAAATAAATCCGCGTGCACAATTTCGAGTGGCCTTTTTGCGCGATATCTTTCACTAGTGAATGGTATTCTCGTCTGTTTAGATTTCATGCAAATTTCGCAGACCCTGTCCAGTTTTTCATAGTCTTCTTTCTGTAAATCTATTCCAGTTGTTATGTTATTCAATCTCTTCATATTCGTCTCACTCAGATGTTCTAACTATCTGTGCCAAGTCATAATATATTCATTTTCAGTCAAAAAAGGTTACTTCTGGGTTTTGGTCTAGGTTAACAAGATGAAGTCCATTTTGATTCTGTCCTTCCAACATTATTTTATTGTCTTTCATTATAAAGATCTTATTTTCACGAAAAGCAACTTCATCATCATTTTCAGTTATGGCATTGACTTTCATAGATTGATGTTTTTTCGCTACCATCATTTCAGACTTTTTATTCTCAGTGTATTCGAATAAGTCTTTATTATTGCACATATGTGATGAACATCCAGAATCGACAATGAAATGTTCAGTTTCTTCAACATTCTCGTTTGACAGAAAAGCAATTTTACACTTTGTTCTTGATCTTGTGTGGATTTTTCACGAAAAGAACAATTTTTCTCGAGGATGATTAGTTTTCTTGCAGAATTTACATTGTGGATAACGACGCGTTCCAGATTTGCTTGGACAATTTCTAGCGAAATGTGCTAGATTTCCACACTGAAAACACTTATTTCCGTATTCATTCTCTTATTGATGCGATCACTGTGTCTACTTTTGTCGAATTTGTTTTCTCTGGATTTGAACGCTACTATTTCTTCATCTCCGTGATTTTTCAATCTTGTTTCTTCTGCAATCAATCGGGCTGTCAACTGGGTAATAGTTTTCTGATCATTCCGTCCCAAGCCGTACAGAAATGTTTATATTCTGGAGGTAAAGTTGATATAATTTTTGACATGAGCATCTCGTTATTAATTTTCTGATCAAGAGCTTTCAATCTGATTGCTAAATTGTCTAGTTTACTGATATGCATTGATAGATCTGAACCTTTTTGATATGCGAAATTGAAAAATTCTTGTAGTAAGCTGCATGTTTGTGGTTGATTGTCTTTCTACAAAATTGAACACGGTTTGTCGAACATTTTTTTGGAGGTTCCACATGTGAGAATATGCATAAGGATTTTTTTATCGAAAGTTGTTGTTATAGCTTTTTGAGCTCTTGCGTCCTTTCGATTCCAGTCTGCTTTTTCTTCATCTTTTGTTAGAGATGAAAACATTTTTCCCCATTAACGATTTCGTATAATCCATACGCCTTGAACAATATCAGATGTTGAAATTTCCAGACATGAAATGTTTCGGTGTCTTTCAACTTTTTTATTTGACTTACATCATCGACTGTAGATGTCATGGTCTGTATGTCACCTCTTGCTTTAACTTTTTAGCGCTGCTCTTAGTTTTTTTTTATGGCAGATGCCTGATCTGTATTTCACCTCTTGTTTTAAACTTTTTAGCGCTAATCTTAGTTTTTTTTTAATGGCAGATGCCTTGTCTGTATTTAACCTTTTGCTTTAACTTTTTAGCGCTAATCTTAGTTTTTTTTAATGGCAGATGCAGATGAAATGATATGGGTTGAGGGTTTTAAATAACTGGGATAAACTCTTATGTAGATAAACAAGATCTTTTTTTAATGAAATTATTTTCACACACGTCTATCTGACTTTTCTTAACAAGTGAACTTTTTCTGATGTTTTATAAACATGTCACATATGGTGTATCTCTACAGAATGTAATAATTATTTTCAACACAGGAATCGAAAAATGTATAATGATACAGAGCGTTTCATCAAGAATTTCAAAGTTTGATTCAGTTCCGAGTGAAGGTGCCTCCGAGATGTTCGACTTATTTAAAAATTGATTTATTTCGTTCTGATCGGTAAATTGATGTTATGAATATGAGATGGAAGAACACATTTTCCAAGTTATAAAACCCGATAACATTCAAAATACAAAAGATTCGAAGACTCACCTCAAAATCCTGCATCGCCGATCGCTATCCCTTCCTCTCCATTATCATTATATTTATCATTATTATTACCACCATTGTTATTATTTTTTCTTTTCTTATAAATTTTGTTTCAATAATTTATATTATTTTTTGTTTTCATTTAAATTTTCCATGCTCATCTTCATTCTCTACCACTGCTGTTATACAGATGTGGAATAAATTTGTTGATGGTGTCTATAGTCGACCAGCACCACATATAACAAATATGCGCAATGGAGAATCAATTATTCAACTGGACCACTGTTCCCCTTCCTTCACTCTTTGTCTCGAGCACATTTACGTGCCAGGCAGTCTCGCAGCGTACCAAAAGTACTCACTCGCATTAGAAGTAAGCCCATAACGATTGAAAATACAAAATTTGTAGTTTTTTGTTTTGAGTTGAATTTTAATTTATTTTTCAGGAGTTAACGTTATGTTTTTTAATTTGTAGAATGTATTTTATTTTCAAAGCCGTTATGGCAAAAAGGAACCACAACACTTATTTTCAGAAGAGAAATTATTAGTCTCTTTCCTGATAAGCCAGATACATCCACACTAAAATTTTCATACTGGCTGGAATGAGCCTACGAATCCTAAAAGCGGAGACACGTGCTCTAGCTCTAGCTAAGAAGTGGGAACAAATCAAGAGAGATCACTAATTGATTCTACTCGCGCATATTTGTTATATTTTGTGCTGGTTGACTATAGACACCATTCAACATCCAAACACATTGGAAATCGTAAATTGGGGCAAATTTTTTACACATCTGTAGCATATAAAATGTTACTACAGAAGTTGAATACCTACTTTATCAAAAGTGGTTAAAAAAAGCAGGTGTATTTTACTCCACTCTGGAAGAAGTTTTAAACAGAGCAAGATTAATGTTGTATAAAGATATATATCGCATTTGCATAGGGTTATTTACTTTGAATATTGTTTCAAATTTTTTTTCTTCTGATTTTTTTTGTATAGCTAACATGATGAATAATTAGATCACCTTGAAATGGCTCTTATCAGCCAATGAAACTGTAACTGTAATAACTGTTGTTGAAATAAAGTTTATTTGAGTTGATTTGATTTGAGTTCAATTTTGTATCCACAGAGTACTTGATTAGCGATATACCCCAATTTCTCATAATTTTTCGACAACTAATTAGTGTATTAGGATTGTTATTCATTCAATTTTCGATTTTAAACCATCAATGGATTCGTTATGGAAATTAGGATAGTTATAGAGAATGTGTGTCTAAAAGATATTGTCGTTTGAAAAAAAATAGCTTTTTTCACAATTAATGGTTTTGGTAATATCGAACCGACATAAATACTCAACTAGGCGGAAAACACTGTTATATAATATTTTCTACTCATCATTCATGTCCATCAGATTGGTTGAAGTGGTCCAACGCACTCTAGATGCAAAAATTAAAATGCTTCTGGAAAATCAAATATACCAATTTTTTGTCTCAAAACTATGTAATCGTAAGTAAAAATATAAAGGGTATTCCATTTGAAACTCCCAAATTGGAGTCGTTTCCGGTGAAACCGGAAGTGATAATAGAGTAAAAAATGAAATTTGTTTTCACGTCCACAAATTGTATTTATTTTTTGTTTTGTTGATGAACAGGTGGACTATTGAAACCCAACACTCTGTATTTACACTTTTGATGCCAACGTTTCGGCGAAAAATTCTCGCCTTCTTCATGGCTACAATATAAAAATAAATTACAATACATTATGGCATGACAGGCACCCCACATTGTACAACAAACAGCATAAAAACATATCTTTACCAGAAAACACTCCAAATGTACAGATTCTCCAATAAGTCTACTCACCTCAAATGTAATTTGAGTATTGATGTCTATGTATATGATCGTGATATTTACATGAAAGTTCACAAAAACTGTCATTGTTTGGGAATGTGTACCAACATTTCAATGGCCTGTGTGGTTTTTTATTTTTTTCTCCTTTTTTCTTTTTAGGCTGATAAGGTCGGGTTTGTACTACCTAAAGGTTGTTTTATGATTGAGTAGGATATTCCTGTAAATGTTGTTTAGATTGTTGCAATCTGTTTCCAATTGACACATTTTTCTTGCTTAATTACGATGTGAGCCATTTCTAGGAATAATCTTTTTTGTAAGGAATCCTCTCTGTCCAAAATGATTGTAGATTTGGAGTCAAACGTGTGACCTAACTCAAAATGATGCGGGCTCAATGCAGTTTCATTATTTTTATTTCTGTTGATCTCAGCACAGTCATAATTGGTGTTGTTTCAACCTTTGTTTTTACAACATACTTCATAACCAACTCTGCCAAAATAGGGCTGATAGGGTTTCCCATTGGTGTACCTTCAACCTGCATACAGAATTCCCCTTCATAACTAAAATAATTTGTTTTTAAACAATGTGAAATCAATTCTTTGAAAGTATCCCTATCAATTATTGTGGATTCGCTGATTCCACTCCATCTATCCTCTAGGACATCAAAAATCAATTCATGTGAAATATTGGTGAATAATGACGTTACATCCAACGATACTAGCATGTAATTTTGGGGAAATTGAATTGATTTAATGTTGTTAACTACTTCTGGGGAATTTTTTACGCTGTATTGGTGGTGGGGACAAGCTTTTTCAATATGTTTTTTGAAAACTTTGAAAGTTTGTACCCTGGTGAATTTATACAAGAAATAATGGGCCATATTTCCGTATATTTTTGGGCAACTAGCATCAGTGCTCTTGAGTGATTTACTTGTTATTTCATCTATATATTCTTTCTGTAATGATAAATTAACCATTTTGTTATGTTTGTTTTGTTGAATGATTATAGGATTTCCTTTTTGTAGACACTAGTGTCCGCGATAAGCTCCCTAATTTTTGTTGAGTACTCATTTCTGTTGATAATGGTTGAGATATTACCTTTATCTGAAGAAACAACTAAAATTTCTTTTTGACATTGAAAAAATTTCTTTTGTCATGTTTTGTTTCAATAGTCCACCTGCTCATGAACCAAATAAAAAATAAAAAAATAAGAAATATTGAAAAATATTCCGATTCTTGAATCCAACACCCCTATCAAGTTTGGCATCTTACCCTCGGAACCCAGAAACCGTGGCTTGTCTAAAGACTACGTTGACACTCAACTCAACGTTAATCTTCAAAATCATAATATCTACTATACTAGTTCGCAACACATTCCAAATATTCCAAAAAGGTTGGTGAATTTTCAAGAATGGCCTGCTTCGGGTATGTTTAAATACGATATTCCCATAACTTTTAGGCAGCATGTAATTACGACAGTGGCGTAGTGTGTTCGCAACAATATATCGGTATATTCTATTGAAGGAAACTTGGAAATTCTGGGTGTTCGACAGTGGCGTAGTGTGTTCGTAACAATATATTGGTATATTCTATTGAAGGAAACTTGGAAATTCTGAGTGCTTAGTCGGAAAATTCTAATGTAAATTCGGAATCATCGAGTGTGAGGTCAGAATTTGATTTTTACGATTCTTATCTCAGATTTTATTTTTCCAACTTGAAAGACGGAATTAGATCTTGAACTCGAAGTTCCAGTCTAAAAAATAAAATTCCTAATTCAAACTTTGACTTAAAGTCGAATAAACGAAATAAAATCGGTCGTATTGAATACGTGATGTCCATTGGCCTACTATAATACTATTTATTTCGAAACATCGATTGAATGAATGAAAAATTAGTAGTGAAAAGGATAACCGAGTGAGGAAGTCAGGTCTGTATTTGAAATAAAAGTACACGATATTGGAGAACCGAAAACTCGCATTTTAAATTAACTTAGATGCGATCGGAAGCATTCGTGTAATTTAATTCAAAACCTTCCTTTCCCGTGTTTAATATTCCTCAGCAGTAGCACATAAAAAAAAATCATTCAGATTTTCCGTAAATTATTCGAAATGGCTAATGACCCTCTCAATCTGGCATTATAAATTCATCGAAACACCAACATAGTTTGTTTGATATAGTCAACATAGTATATGTTGCCCTTTTCAAGTCATCGGTAGTAATGGTCTGATGGAGAATGCGAAAACAAACAACCAAATAAAAACAACAAAAACATATGAATCACTTCATGGTAACGCAAGCTAAGTAGGCGTAAAAAATTCATGATAACTGATGTGGAGAAATAAAATCTAGTAGGCATGAGAATCAGCTGAAAGGTGAGGCAGGAAAAAGTTTCAACTGATAACCAAACTTCTGGAAGCACTCAATGGATATAATTTAGACTTTCAGGTATGTTTTACATACATACACATCTCAATATATAAAAGACAATATGATCCTCACTCTGTACACTCTGCTTCCTACTGAACCTTTTTCAGGTCATGTATCAGTTAAATTCAAAAATAAAACTCACGGAAAGAAAATGATAACTGATGAAAGTGTTTCTCCCGCCTTGAATTGTCTCCACCTCTTGACATATAGGAATCAAATTTGAAAATTCTCTTGATGTTTCCCATTGTTTTGAAATTATCGCGTAAGAGAATCGATGATACTATTTTGCAAATCACATTTTGGGTATAATTTTATATAAAATAAGTAAAAAATTGTTTCTGTTAAACGGTTTCATTGTAAATAAATATAATAATAATGCAGATAATGAACTAAAAGCTAAAAAATAATTAGGTAGGTACCAGGTACCAGTAATCACACCACTCTCCTCATCAATATAGGGTATTGATCAGACTAAAATAGAATCGTGGGGCGTAGCGTAAGCTGAGTAAATATGTAAATGATAGTTCTGTGATGTCGCACGATGATAGTGACGGATTTACTTTTACACACATTTTGCATAAGTTGTCTATTGAGAAGATGCATCCAAAGCATATAATGATATGAGCGGTTGACGTAGATAATAGAAATTAGACGAGCCCCACGATTTTATTTTAGTCTGATCAATGCCTATATTGGGTGGTATGATCATTAGAATGTTTCTTTACAGTAAAACCGTTTAACTTAAAAAATGTGTGCCTATTTTATTTTCAAGTTTTTAGTTTTTTATTTGGTTATTTATTATTTATAATTCTATTCAGTTCATTAAGTGCCTCATTATTACAGGGTTTGTGTCCTGTGAGTTTGTTACAATCTAACTCCTCAATACATAATCCTTCCGAAGACCTAATTCGACTCAGTGCCACGTAAGCTTGTCCTTCCTCAAACAATTTCGATCCTAAATACACAGTGCTGCCTTGCATTTTGTGGACAGTGGAAGCCCATGAAGTTGACAATGTCCTTTGTTTTGATTAGATACCTAGATTTCAGTTTTAATGTATTGACTGTATAAACTCTATGACCCCCATTTTGTTTCGGACGCCATCCAGGATTTAGAATTTTTTCATGAAGTACTGTATTCTACTAGTCAAGCCCTTTCATTTGATATTCATATTGAGGGGTTGTATTGACTGTCTAAACTCTATGATCCGCCATTTTGTTTCGGATGCCATCTTGGATTTGGAATTTGTTCCGTGGTGTTCTGCATACTACTAGTCAAGCCCTTTCATTTGATATTTATATTGAGGGGGTTGTAAAAAATATGTAATCCGCCAGTTTGTGGCGGCGGCCATCTTGGATTACAATGATACTGAATATACGTAATTGTATTGTCATCAGAACATATCCATATTGAGGGGGTTGTATTGACTCTCTAAACTCTATGTGGGCCTAGCCCCACCATGTGACTAGGCCGTCGGGAGGAGAGTGCCTGTGACGATCCCAGACACCTCTGGGTAAAGACCAGGTCCCCTGAGAGCACATTTAGTAGTCACAGATGGCGAACCCTCACTCGAACGGTTCTCGTCAAACGTTCACACGAGTAATATCAGGTCGAAAGTCTGATATGGCGGTGACCCATCAAACGCTGACAGGAGGAGTCTTGTTAACATGGAACCCAGGGGGAGGAGGGTGGCCACTGGTTCGCCGGTACCCCACAGGTTGGACTCTGGGGGGGCGTGGTGCTAGATAGTGGAACAATGGAAAATAATACCGTAATTCGGTGGAGACGGGGGAATATTCCATCTGATGCTTCCAGATGGTTGTATTCCCTGCCTGACTCGGCGGGGAGCGGTGCACTAACCGGCTCGGGCACTGACATCCCATAGCCAGTAGCTTGTCTTATCAAGCGGCCCCACCGTGGCTGAGCTATAACGGTAGCTAAGATTACTTAGCACGCTGATTGGGCGTATCCCAATCTCGGAATCCCCCTTCGGACGGGCACAGGTGGAACCGAAAGGTACTGTTGCTGCTGTCGGGGATGGGGGGGATGGAAGAACGAAGCCCACTTTATAAGGAATGGGTGGAGTTTGCGATAACTACTGTATTTCTGTCTAAACTCTATGATCCGCCATTTTGGATTTGGATTGATTTTTCCATGATGTACCTGTATTCTACTGGTCAAGCCCTTCCATTTGATATCCATTTTGAGAGGGGTGTAAAAAATATGTTTTCCGCCATTTCGTGGCGGCGGCCATCTTGTATTTGAAATGATACTGAATACACATACGTGTATTGTCATCAGATCTGAAAGTGTGTACCAAATTTCAGATCAATCGGTTAACAGGAAGAGGGTAAAATTTCAATTACTTTATTTGACCCACACAAGACCAAAGCTGAATAAACCATTTAATTAATTAATAATAATAAATCATGCGCATAACCCCCTGAACCACGAGCTGGCAATGGTTTAATCAGACCATAGTTGATTGTGGTTATTTTTGGACAGTAGATTCATGGTTTATTATGCCGGAAAAAGTCAGAGCAAAAAACCGGCTACAATGCCAGTTGGTCAGGTTAACGGAAGTCTCATCGATTTCTGTAGCAGCAAGGCTGCGCGCGGTTAGTTCTTGGACGGGTGACCACTTGCCAGGGAAGACTCGCTTTATAGTAGAGGAGACCGTGGGAGATCGACCTTCACCGATCCGATAAATCGATGAGACATATTTTTTATCAAATATAATCTATAAATAAATATGCCTATGATAACTTGCCTATCGAAAAGTGTTCATAGCTATTTTTAATTGAATTAATTTTTATCAATTTTCTTTCATCACCTTCACTCTTTTGATAACCGAATGAGTTTCATCTCAACTGATAGTTTTTAACACACAGAATATGCCTAGGTAGGCTTGCCTACTTATTTCTGTGCATGGCTACCTAGCAAGCAGATGTGAACAGGTAAGTCATCATCATCATCATCATCATCATAGGTAAGATAATTTAATCACAAAACCAATTGTGTAGGCTTGCCAACAAAAATCGTACATAAAATATTATTGCCAAGCTATAAAGTTTTAGAATTCTAGCTATTTGATAGGTGCGAGAGAGAAAGTAGAGC
Source organism: Gonioctena quinquepunctata (assembly GCA_018342105.1). Lineage (NCBI taxonomy): Eukaryota > Metazoa > Arthropoda > Insecta > Coleoptera > Chrysomelidae > Gonioctena > Gonioctena quinquepunctata. The sequence goes on from JAFIRS010000592.1 coordinate 417,441, forward strand.
GTCCGAGGTCCGTGTGATAGAACAGGACACAACATAGCAGCTGCACGCTACCTGACCGTTGAATATATCCGAGTGCGCATGCTCGTGTACATGTGAGTGACAGTGACAGCATTTATTTACACACGACAGTAATTTTGAACTCTAATTTATTATAACTCTAATTTCGATTACAACTTTTGTATTATTTCACACTATATATACTTACAGCTATGAAATAATCAAAAATAAATATTTTAATATATCAATAAATAAATAAAAAATCAATTCAACATTTTTTTTTATTTTGAAGCTAAATTATAAAAAAATCTATATTCTTTATTTAAAATTGAATAAAAAATAATTCATTTATTATTTAAAATCAAATAAATGCCGTGAAGCGGGAAAGAATAAGTGTTATTTTGAAATTTTAGTATAATAATTTTAAAAAAATCATTAATATAAAAAAAAATTTATGTTGTTAAAAGCGTTTATTACAAAGCATATAGAATACATAAAAAAATTAAATTCAAATATTTATTATAATTTTTATTATTCACCATCGGAATCACCGGAAGCTGAATAATGAACATCAGATTCTAATAATTCTTCTTCATCTCCATTATCCATGATTGGTGCGATGTCATAAATTTTTAAGGGTGTTTGGTCCCCAACAAATCCAATTGGTTTAAAATGACCATCGTCTAAAAGCCAACCACAGTTTTCAGGGCGCAATTTTAAGCAATCTTGATCAGTCGCATGAAGCCACATAGAATTGACATAAATCGTTCGTAAAATTTTTTGGGTTAAGGAAGACCAGCATTGTGGCAAATTATTGGAGTCATAACTTTTTACTTTTTTCAAAAAGTGCTCATTATCTTCTTTTGCGGAATAACTTTCCATAAAAATGCAATACCTTGCGTTATTCACACTAGTGCAATTTTTTATACCATTCATATGAGCGTAAACTCCTGAACGGCCTGCATTTTTTCATTTATGAAAATATCAGCTTCATCTAGTAATGACGCAAATATGTTTTGGTATGATTCATTTTTGGAGAACAGTTTAAGTGGCCGAACTTTACCTTTCTGATAAAATGCCGCTGTGTAATCACAACCAGTATACGCATGGAAAGCTGGTAGGCTTCGGCATAGTGTGGTTCCTAATTTTTTGGCCAATTCCGTGCAATTAATGCAATCGAGGTCTTTTGAATTTTTTTTTTGTTGAACTTGCTATCCAAACTTCTGATTGTTCCAATGTATGTATGTTTCCAAGCAAAATAATCATTACGTCGGTATCGGAAGATTTAATTAAAATCTTTGACCCCGGTGTTACTCTGGATGCATGAAAAATTATCCTAGTATCCGCCTCTTCATGATCACAGATATATTCAACTTCTTCATTTTTTTTTATTCGATTCTGATGCGCTTCATAGGAGGAACAACGATTCTGAACAGTTAGATTTTTTTTTATTTTTAATAATTGTTACTAAATTATCATTTTCTCAATAGACAGATAAGAACTGAACCAAGGCTTCTTTGAATCGGTAATTTTTTAAACTGCGTAAAAAATCTGGCGGCCTGTTTTGTTGAGGTCCAGAAATATTAAATGGAACGTCAATCTCTTGACGATTTTGACGTTCTGTATCTTTTATTGATGGTGACATATAACGATCAAAAACTAAATGCACCTGTGCGGTTTTCGTGGAATAAATTTTTATAAGTATCGATTCAGCAATGTTTTCAAAAGTTTGTGGCATTGAGGCTCCAATTAAGTACAAATAGTAAAATCCATCGATTATTTCCACATCAATCTCTGTTGGCTCTGAAATTTCGACGTTTGATTTCAATGCTTTTGCTAATGTCGACTTATCGGTTTTAAACATTTCACCATCATACGAGAAAAGAGTAGGTGGCATCGGTGCGAGCGGAAAGGTTGAGCAAAATTCTATATTTATTTTTTTTGTTATACTGACTGCCAATAATTGCCCAAAAATGTCTCGTTCCATCTTCAATAACACTTTCTTATTATTATCTTTTTCTTTTAGAACTTTTGTGATACACTCTGATGCAAAATTAAAAATTTTATTCCGAATATGGGTTTTCCAAATCTTTCAGGAACTGAGCAGCATTCGGAATAAAATTTAATTTTTGTCCATGACCTTTTAATTAAAATTTTTGCCAGTTGAAATATTGAATAAAACATTTTTATCAATATTATCATCGAATGGATTCATTCTATTATTTATTGCCTGAATTATTTGGTTTCTGATTTTTTTAATTTTTTTTTAGCTTGTTAGAATTTTTGTCCTCAAGCTGTGTTAAACCCTCTTATTGAGCTGATATTCTTCCAGCAAGTTTTTTTAATTCATTACTAGCATCAGCGTTAATTGTTTGTTCTAGTGTTAAATCAACGGGTGATCTCGAAAAATTCACTGCAGTACGCCGGACTCCAAATGCTCCTCGTCGAAATTCTGTTATCAAAGGCGAATTTTCCGTATACAGTCTGATCAAATTGCTCACATATAAAAGACCCCATCTGGCATAGTTTGATTGGTTAAGTCCAAAGAATAAATCACAAATATTGGAAATCGAGTCAATGTACAATTCAATATTACATGTGCGTATACTTCTTGAAAAACGAAGGAATAAATTAACAAATTCGCAGTATAGATAATAGTACTGAGCTGTTTTCCCTTTTTCGCCAGTCAAAGTTTGTCTGCAGAACTCTGTGTACCCATCAATAATTTTATTTAAAGTCTGTGGTAATTCAATATCATCATTAACGTTAGATACTGTTGAATTAAATGATGCGGTTTCTGTTGTTGTCTGTAATTAGTTTTCTAACATTTCCAAAGATACATTAGTTGTTGATAAATATTGTTGAAAGTGTAGCGTTTGTAAAGTAGCAGCAGTTAGCGGATGTAAACGCTTGCACCGATTAAAATGCTTACTATCCGAAAAGCTGTTAGCCGAACCAATGGCTAATACTTCAGCTTGAACAAGAATTCCAACCAATCCGCAGGAATCCATGAATTTCCCTATAGCTTTGAAAAATGCCATCTGCATGTGAAAATTGATGAAAATATTATCAAATTTTGGATGTTCTTTCTTTCGAATTTGCATTGCCATTTTAGCAATTGCTAAATCATGTAGTTCAATGTCCAGCGTGGCTTTAGCCGGGGAAGTAGTTGTTTCCTGTTAGACATTCACAAAAAAAAAACTTCATTCTAATCGTGAATTTTTCAATTCACAGAGAAATCTTTCTATCAATATTCAATTGAGAATGTTTCCCTTTTCAACATGAATACCCCGCAAGAGGTTATCTTGACGATGGAAGATAGTGACTAAAGTTTATCTTTCAGTCGCAGATGATTCCACATCTGATTTCATGAACATCCTGTTTATATTTTCAACAAATCAAGCTAAATCATATGTTACAATACTCAGATCTTGGTTACATTTTTCTGCAATTTCATTGGCCATGATCAGTGTTTCATTCACTACAGCATACGAGGTAGGAGAAGAGTTATTAGGTGAGAGATATTCTATTTTCTGGATTTCACTGAGATCGGTTAATATTCTACAGTTATAACCTAACCACGAGGGAATTGAATCTTGACTAAGTAACGACATAACCCATAAAATATCTTTCCTTTTTGCTATCTCTGTGGCGCTTTTGCAAATTTGTGTTAGTGAATGAATCCACTTCAAGCATCTTCATACTAACTATCGTTTTTTTTTTTTTTTTTTATGTTCTGGTTCCCACGAAAAGGGATATTTTGTAATGTTCAGAGAACATCGTGGGAACCTAGGGAAAGAAGGTAGGAGTTGGTGTTCTTCTTAAATTTCTGAAGGTTGTATGCCTCGGGAACACCTCCTAGGCAATGAGTTCCAAAGCCTCGCTGTTCGTTGGATGAACGAGTCTTTGGAAAGTGATGTTCTGCAGGTTCCAAAGTGACCACGAAGGGGTGTGATGACTGAACTTGACGGGTTAATCTCGAAGAGACTGCCAAAGCAGGAACGATTGTTGATATTTCAGAAGAGCATCGCCCATGAAAATATCTATAAAATAGAGACAAATCGCCAACTTTTCTACGGTGTTCTAGACAAGTGAGCGAGTTTGTAAGCGAGGCATCACCGACAAGACGAATTGCCCTTTTTTGGACAGAATCCAATAGCCTCAGGATATGTTTAGGTGCCGCACTCCAAATATGGGAACAGTATTCCAGGACAGGTCGGATCTGTGCCTTATAGATCATAAGCAGCTGACTGGGGGTGAAATAGCTCTTGGCACAAAACAGAAAACCAAGTTTTTGGGATGCACTTTTGGCAATGGACCTCACGTGATTTTCCCAGGAAAGGTTATTGCTGATAGTAATACCAAGCATCGATATGGATGGCTTCAGTGGTATGGTTACTCCTGACAAAGTTTGAAGTACGAAGCTCGAATATCTCGTGAGATTCCAACAAAACGTCTTCTTTATCGCGAAGGCTCGTGATCTTCTTCATTGTCATGAAGCTCAGGTGTTGAAGCTCTCATCGGTTCAAGCTCAGAATCTTCGTTTTGGGTGTTGCAAAATTGGAATTCGTGTCTACAAAGCGATCAAAATTGTCGAAGGCTACATGAGTGCTACAGTTATTTGTTGTGCTGAGTCCGGGTGGTAGAACTTTGCTGTCTTGAACCTAAGTATATGTCTTTTCTGTTTCAAGTTCTTCTGCCAAATTATAAGAAATTGTATGACCATATCTATTAAGCATCGTAATAACTCGACGAGAATTTGTTATTGACTTTAATGCTAAACCAAGGAATTTTTTGCTGGTTCACATGCGCCCTTGGTGACAGCGTAAATTATATCACTGCAAATTGATATAACCTGTGTTGTAGCCTGGGTTGAGTTTTTCTCGGGAAAGTGAGGACCTTTAATAAGATTACACATAAAATCAAATAATGATGGTGGGATTTCACATTCCCCGCGAATGACGTCTTCTGCTGTGAGGCGCTTAGGCAACGGTTTCGATTCAATTTTTTTGATACAGTTTCTTAAGTGAAAAGAAACATCATCGAGGTTCTCTTCGTTTTTTTTTCTCCAGAAATGTTGTATTATTAGCCATAACTGAAATGTCGATGTCTGCTTTATATATAATTTTTTGATTACGCGGACCGTTCAATGCTTCAATTATTAAAGTATCACCAAATTTGTTAAAAAAAAAAACCAGCATTTCAGATCGGTAATCCTCAATATCAACGAGATCGATTGTATTGTTTGCAAATTCTAATAATAGAGCTCGATATCTTAAAAATAATTGAGAGAAGTACATTACTCGATTATTTTCATTCATATTTTCATCTGAAATAAAATCGGCAATACATTCAAAAGCTTGTTTATGCAGGTTTCGATAAGTATGCCAACTGGAATCTGAATGATGATCATGACTTCGTTTTTCTTTCGTTAGAAAAGAAGCATAACAGGGTTTATGATAAGCATCGGTAGATTCTTCAGCTGTAAAAGAAACTCACGATCACCTAAGCTTTCTGCTACATTTTTTATTCTTTCACACAGCTCATTACTCAAGGAAATGATTAAATTGAGGACTCGCTTTCCTGATTTTTTCTGTTTCTGGTTACAAAATATACAACAGACAACTTGGCCATCAGATGTAGATGATGTTAAAGTTTACGGCATCTGAAATGAATAGAAAACTTTTAAGTTTCTAGTTTACGATTATAAGATGTTCAAGAATGAAAAAGAAATTCAATATCAATTGAAAAAACATAATAAATGCAGCAAAAGTAAAATATATAACATAGATAGAGTAATTTCTATTATAAGAGCTATCTAATACTGTTCTTCAAAAATATTTAAATGATTCAGTAGCAAATAATAAATCATTACCTCATTCAAAACCTCAGAAATTGCAATATTTTCTGTATTATTTTCGTCATCTTCAAGAGCTGTTGTCTCTGCAGGTTCATTATCACTAGAATTGAGACTTCTTGAGGTCGTTGGAAGCTACAAAAATTAAATAAAAATAGTTATATAATGACAATGAAAATTTCAATGTTATTAAATCAATTCACATAATGTGAGGAAATTTACTCATTGTTAAAATGTTTATTTATATTAAATTTGTCAATTGCTAGACATAACTTTCACAAAAGTCAAATTTATAGCTACAACAAATTCTTTAAATTTTGAAATATTCAGCAGAATTTCAATGAAAAAAAAGTTTACATTTACAAGAGTGACATATTTGGAATTGAATGTACGGCTTTTTTTTAAAGCAAAAATCGATATGAAAAAAATAGCCAATTCTAAATTTTCAATAAGTATAGACAAAAACTTTTACTTACTTTTTTAGGAAATTTTCAAATTCTTCTTTGTACTTCCTTTTTTTAAACTGTAACCTTGTTGTAACACGTGGAGTGATAACCAACAAAATCCAACGATTCTTTGCTTAATTGAATATCTCCATACTTAAAGTTTTGTTTTTTACGGAAAGCCAATTTTAAATGGCATATTTTAAATGAATTTTCATCAAAGTCAATAATTTCTTTTTTCGTATCACACAAAAAACACTTTTTACTCATTTTTAAAATCACAATTAATATTATTTAGCACGTGTTCGAAATAAGAGTCATAATACATTTGAGTTCAAAATTACTGTCGAGTGTAAATAAATGCTATCACTGTCACTCACATGTACACGAGCATGCGCACTCGGATACATTCAACGGTCAGGTAGCGTGCAGCTGCTATGTTGTGTCCTGTTCTATCACACGGACCTCGGACTCTCTACTTTCACTCTCGCATCTATCAAATAGCTAAAATTCTAAAACTTTAGAGCTTGGCAAAAATATTTTATGTACGATTTTTTCGATTGGTTAACAGATCGGTGTAGTTACCTATATTGACTTACCTGTTCACATCTGCTTGCCAGGTAGCCATGCACAGAAATAAGTAGGCAAGCCTACCTAGGCATATTCTGTGTGTTAAAAACTATCAGTTGAGGTGAAACTCATTCGGTTATCAAAAGAGTGAAGGTGATGAAAAAAAATTGATAAAAATTAATTCAATTAAAAATAGCTATGAACACTTTTCGATAGGCAAGTTATCATAGGCATATTTGTTTATAAATGATATTTGATGAAAAATATGTCTCATCGAGTTATCAGATCGGTGAAGGCCGATCTCCCACCGGCTCTTAGACTATTAGAAAAGCTCTGAATAACTGCTTCGTAATAGCATATTTACAGCTGCATGCGTTAAATAAATGAGCACGAGATATGGCGATAGATATGGCTTCTTTCAGAGAGGACGTTAAGATGTCGTTCCCGAGTTAATGGATTTTGAGTTCGTTAGGATCCCTACCGCTGGTTGGAAACACCAGAGGATTGGACAAAATATCCGGTTCGGGAGGAGTATGTTCACCGGCGTCGATCTTTAATTAAAAAAATATCATAGAGCTCCAGTGATATCAGTTTATAGGGATACATTTCTTTTTTTTTAATATACGAATAATCGAGGAATTCACAGATCAACATTTTGGGTCTGGGTTTTCGATGTCAAATTTTGATTTTTTAACGTAACGGACAAAAAAAAATAGTTTAAATAGATAAAGTTCTTTTTAGACACCAGAACAATATGTCAGAGTTTGAGAAAAATTACTTGTTTTTTCTAATATTTACTATCAATAATAGTTAAATAAACTTTAGTTTTATTAAAAAATCAAAATTAGTAATAAACTACGAATGTAAAAAAGTTGATGAAAAACGTCTAAAAATTAATATTTTTCGTATTTCTTCTATGTTTGATTGGACTTGAAACGTAATATCTCATCATGTTCTCATCATATTGCCCCTGATAACTTCGTTCAAAGTTCATCACATCTTGGTGAAAACGTTCTCCTTGCTCCTCTGAATAGGCACCCATATTATCCTTGAATTGGTCCAAGAGAGCATGTAAATGTAAATTTGTGGTCCAACGAAAATACCTGCTGCCACTTTTGCTTCAGATAATTTCAGGAAAAACTTCATAAAATATTGTAAAGCATCAGAATTTTTACCAAGACCTTTCACAAATTGTTTCATAACACCCAATTTTATGCAATGGAGGCATCAATACATTCTACCTGCTGCTTATCAACCAAAAACTTCAAGACTACTGAATAAACGCAAAAAAAACAAAAACGAACTTTATAAGAAATAAATGAAAATTTTAGTTTTTTTTCGATGTAATGAATACACATTTATCGATTTGAATAGAAACCCAAACTAAAGCATTATATCCAATTTAGTATCATTACTCAGTGTATTGGAAGGTTTTTTTAACTGTCATATATGTCCAGGTTCGCGAACTGCTTTTTAATTCACTAATTATCCCTTAATTAGCGTAAATAGTTTTTTTTAAATAGACGACCAACTTCGCCCTATGATTGTGTTCTATATAATAATAATAATTTATTTGCCATCATTAACTTATACAAAATAGATCAAAACAAATACTTTGGGGTGCAGCAAATAAAGTATAAAAAACCCATAAAAAGTAAAACCTTGTGCATGGGGTAATGTGTTCCTAAAATTAATAACTATAATGTATCTAAAATATAATGTAACTTAAAGATAATGTACCTAGATAGAATTAAACCTAATAAAACAAACATAATAGGGCTGTTAGTTACTATTACAGGAATAAATGAGTGAACCCTAATGAATAAATGGTGGGTTAGTTCATTAAATAGGGTTATTAATGCAAAATGTATAGTGTTATTAGAAATTGCCATTATTCATATTAATAAATATATACATGCATATATTTGTTCATTTCGTTTTAGACTTTTCTTCGGAGTATTTGGAGAATTCTTGTCCCCGATATTTGATGGAGCCATTTTTTAGTTTTTTTTTAATATGTTTGTATTCGGTAGCGCTCTTATTTCATTTTTTGATTTTTTTTAGACCGAGGTAAGTTAGGAATCTTTGATTTTTGGTTGTTCAACTTTTGGTATTCTAGTCGTTTGGTTTTTTAGTATCGTATTATATTGGTGGTCAATTGGTTGGAATTCATTTTTATGTTTGTGGTGGTAAAAAGCGGGGTTCAAGAAATATAGATGATGACACGTGAGTAGCTTAGATTCTGCAAAGAGTTTTTCCGTGGGATATCTGAAGTTTTTCTTGTGGATTATTTTTATCAGCTATTTTTGTATAACTTTCAGGTTCGTCAGGTGATTGTTAGTAATGCCTCCCCATACTATGATTGCGTAGTTTATATGGGTTTGGACCAAGCTGATATAAAGGGTTGTCATTTGAGTTAAGCTGAAAAGTTTTGGAAAATTTGAATTTTGTTATGAGAGATCTCAATTTTTAGTAACATATTCCGCATGTTTATTCCACCTAAGATTCCGATCGATTTTATATTTAATATTCTTTCATTTCTATTTCTATATTGTTTTTATTTATACTAACTCTGAGTCTTTCATATGGGGGCATGTTATTATTGTAGATCGTGAAGGGGTTGAAGTAGGCTTCCAGGTCGTTCCAGTTTTCATCGCGGTAAATATGATGTGACGTCGACAAAGCTGATGATGTTAGCTTTCACATTTTTATGAATAAATCGTTGATATATATATATATATATATATATATATATATATTTATTTATTTATCTGATGGCATGTCATAATGACAACGTTATGTCACTCAATTTTGATGACATAAGGAAGCTCATTATGGTACTTAGTCCCATAATGAATTCATTATGGTACTAAGTACCATAATGAAATTACGCTATTTCATATACACTCCGTGATTTTTCCGGAAAAAGGGAGTCCACGATATTTTGCGTCATTTCTTCCAAATCAGAAGGTAAACTACCAGTTTCAGAATCACTCATTATTATTTAAATCATATTCAATTCTACGTGACAATTGTACCCCACAGCAGATGAATAAATATTGTCGTTACAACCTGACGTTGTCAAGGAAATGGCAAAGCACAGCTCACTAACCTACTAATATTTGAAACTACACATATACTTACTCCTTTAAAAATAGCTGTCATTGTGACATGTCAAAAATGCAGTTTTTAATTTTTCAAAAATGTATTAATATAAATGCCATCAGATAAAAAAATGTATGTAATACGAATCATAAACAATCATTATGGCTCACGTCGTGTTATCGGACTCGGCTACGCCTCGCCCAATAACATTCACGACTTGTACCATAATGATCGTCTTTATGATCCTTATTACATAAAAAACTATTATATATTGAATAAGATAAGTCCAGGGACCGTTCCTTGGGGCACTCCATATTCAACTACTTGATCTCTACTATATGGCCTACTGGTACTTGGGTAAATCGTTTTTTTTTACAAAAGATCGACTACAAGACAAACGGATTAGTAAAAAATTTTATTAAGTCTGAAATAAAAGCTGAAAAACTCAAGGTAGGGCTGAACGTCTTCCACATCAATATTCAGTGCTTATCAGATAAAGTGGAAGAGCTCGCATTGTTTCTTGACAAGCATCATTATGATGTAGTTTGTATTTCTGTGCATTGGATGAGTGAGTCCAACCTCAAATTGATTAATTTACCTGGTTACTATCTAGCTAGTAATTCCTGCAGAACTTTACATGTACATGGAGGAGTGGCTATTTTTACAAAACAGCACGTTCCTTCGAAACCACTGTTGACAAAAGAATACTGTGAAGAAGCGGAAATATGTGGCGTTGAAATGTCTAACTAAATCATTCTGGAACTTTATCGTTCGTGTCTGGGCGATTTTAAAAACTTCAGTGAAAAGATCGCAGCCTCTTGACTAAATTTTTATCTAATAATAAAGAATTATATTATTAGGTGATTTCAATGTAAACTTTGTGAGTCAGCAAACTTGATGGCCCTGAACAACATTTTGAGTTCTTTCGGAATGAAAACTACAATTTCAGATTTTACAAAAATAAAAGGGAGCCAGTTGTATAGATAATATACTAACAAACTGTAACATCGAAAAATTTCACAGCGGTATATTGGATCCCTGCTTATCAGACCATAATGGTCAGTTCATAAACATTTTCAAGCAATCTAATATCTCTAAGGATTGCGTCTGGAAACAAAAATTCAACGGCTCTGGTTTCTGTAAACTGAGGTCTATTCTTCTTGACTTTGATTGGTCCATTTTTGGTAAAAATCACGACCTAAATTCTTTGACTGAATTTTTGTCGAACATTCTCAGCTATCACGTGGGTAAGCTTTTTCCTCTCCAAAAAGTCAAAAATGCTAATTCTAAACCACCTATAAAATGGTTCAATGAAGATCTGAAAAACATGAGCGACACATTATCGACCATTGAGCTAATATATGATGTGGATAGGGATTTGAATAGATAGATAGAAATATTTTTATTTTATCATGTTATGTATGCAATACATTTATGACAAGTCCTACCTTCTTTCCCTTGGTTCCCACGATGTTCTCTGAACATTACAGGATATCCCTTTTCGTGGGAACCAGAACATAAAAAAAAAAAATACAATTTTTAGTAAATATAATAAATGAGTAACAGCTAAATGAGGTGTAGATATGACGGTAATGTACGGTTAAAAATGTAAAGATAAAAGAATAATGTCTAGATAAACAATTATAAAGACAATGAATAGAACGTAAAGACATATTCATTCGTATAGTGTAAAAACGGGAACACAAGCGTAAAATAGCAGGTCATAAACCAGTTTACTTGAGTAATATCATATTTTTTTAAACATGTGATTTTATATAAACCAGATAATTTTTTGTTAGTATACACAAACAAGCTGTCAGGAGTGGGAACAAATTGTGAGATGAATCATGTAGTCAAAATAAGGTATCATGAACTGAAGTCAGTAGTTAGGTATTCCTCGATTGTGTAAAAACCATATCTCAGTAACAGGTTTTTTATAGCTGTTTTGGATTGCTCAAACATGTTTTCTTTAATATGGCCTGGTAATTTATTGTAGAGTCGTAGGTTGGGAGAGTTCTTTGCAGTTACTGCTAGGCGACATCTAGGATTCAATAGATGATTATTATTTCTGGTATTGTATTGATGTATGTTATTATGAACCGTATAAGTTACTAAGTTTTTATGTATATCAAGGAGGTGTTGATATATAAATACTGTCGGTAGGGTCATTATTCTTAGATTAATGAATATTGTTCTGCAAGAGTCCCTGAGTCCTGCACCAGCAGTTATCCTAACTGCTTTTTTTTTGCATTATGAAAACATGTGAAGCGTGGGTTGAGTTACCCCATAATAAAGCTCCATAACTCATATGGGAGTGAAATAGTGCAAAATATGACACTTTCAATACATCGTGGCTTACTGATTTTTTCAATCTTCGTAGAAGGAAAATTTGGCTTGATAGTTTTTTGCACAAAGAGTTGACATGGGGAGACCAGTTTAATCTATCATCGAGTGTTATCCCAAGTAATTTAGCAGTATCACCTTGTGTTATATTATTATTTGAGGAAAACAGTAGTTTCTGTGACTTGCTTTCATTTTGTTTGAGCATATTACTAACTAGCCACTCATCAATTTTGATGAGTGCTGTGTTGTCTTTTGTACTAAGGTTTTGGATATCTTTACATGAGTGATAGATTGTTGCATCGTCAGCGAATAATATGCACCTCGAGGGGTTCATATTCACAAATATATCATTTATATAGATAATGAATAAAAGGGGCCCAAGCACCAAACCCTGCGGGACTCCGTAATTGATTAGTTTTGGTGAGGATGTACTTTCTTTAAAAAACACAGTTTGATTCCGTTGGCCTCAATAAGATTTTAAGAGATTTTGTGCTATTCCTCTAACCCCGTAATATTCAAGTTTGCATAGTAAGATATTATGCGAGACACAGTCAAAAGCCTTGCTGAGATCACACATGATGAATTCGCTTAACACATTCAAGTATGATCGTACAGTATATAAAAAATCTATTATCGAACATACAAAACATTAAAAAAAAATCTCATCGGCTCCTCGAATAAACGACAGCTGGAGACTCGTGAATTTTGAGCACAATAAAAACAAAACATCCAATTTTGACATTTAGATATCCCAGAATGATGTTAATGAATATTTTTGTGATATTGCAAATAATTTAATATCTTCACTGCCACATAGATCACGACTCCTCTGATTTCCTGAAAAATTTAAATTTACCAATATGTTCTTTCTTTTTATCGCCAGTCACCCCTTAGGGAGTGAAGAACCATTCGATCCTTGAAAAATTCCTACTGTCATGACATTTCTGGTTTGAACTCTCATATTCTTGAAGAATTGGTAGATATAATAGCCTATCCGTTTTCATGACTAATAAATGAATGTTTTTCAAAAGGAATTTTTCCCGAAGCTTTCAAAATTGTCATTCTTCTACCGTTACTAAAAAAAGTGGAACCACTGAACATTGAGAATTACAGACCGATTTCCATCTTACCTGTTCCCGAACTATTAGTGAAACATACACTGACCCGATATTTGGAAACAAACTCACTGTTGTGTGAAGGTCAATTTGGTTTCAGAAAACACAAATCTACGATCAAAGCTATTTTACGTGTCATTGGTGAGATTGTGGAAGGCCTTGAGGAGGGCAAACATTCGCTCATTACTTTGTACGATTTGACTAAGGCTTTTGACTGTGTCTCTCATGATATTTCACTGAAAAAACTGGAACATTATGGTGTAAAAGGCATACCCCTTACCTTTTTTTAATCCTATCTGAGTGGAAGATCCCAGTGTGTTGTGGTAAATGGTAGTCAATCACATATTGCAGAACTCACTCATGGTGTCCCCCAAGGGTCAATTTTAGGGCCACTGCTGTTCATTTTTTATATCAATGATTTGTACCATCATATGCTACCAATTAATACAGTGCTATTTGCAGATGACACTACCCTAATAAATTCTGATAAGAATCTGCAAACTCTATCTAAATCTGCTAAATTGTCCTTGGAACGAACTGATAACTGGTTCAATACAAATGAACTTAAATTGAACATTGATAAAAATCAGGGGCTGTTGATATCCTCTCACCCAAACATCTCGTCTGGTAACACTGTTACATCACTAGGTATAGTGATTGATGACAAGCTGAATGGGGCAGCTCACATCGACCAGCTAGGTAGTTAATCAGGCAGCACTACTTTCTTGATCCGCAGAATAAAATACTTTGTAAATTCAGATGTTCTTAAATACATATATTTTAGTTTATTCCATAGTCACATATTATATGGCATACTTCTATGGGGCAGATCCTGTCATTTTCAAAAAATATTTGTTGAACAAAAAAAGGTTATCAGGATCATGAGCGGGGCGAATTATAAAGTTCATTGCAGACCACTTTTTCGCAATCTCAAAATCATGCTAGTTCCTACAATTTTTCTTTATCACACTTTTTCAGAAATTCACAAAAACAGAAGAGATTATGAAACTGAAACCGTGGGTCACCAATATCCCACCAGATCACGAGATTTGCTGAGAATACCCATGCATAGACTAGCGAGGTCAGATAGAAATTCTTTGAATATTGGGGTATTCAACAAACTACCCAAGGAAGTTAGACATTTGAATGCACACGATTTCAAAACCATTATTAAACACTTTCTTTTGAAGTATTGCTTTTATTCAGTGGAGGAATATCTTAATTTCAATATGCTGCTTGACGATATAGACAAGCTGCTTGACGATATAGACGCTCTTCCTTTTTAATTTTAAATTTTGTGTTGGTACTTTTATATTTTATTCTATTTTAATACTTATTTTATTTATACATATATGACTGTTCAATTTTTAAAATATTTGTCAAGTTTTTGTTTTTACATTTATATCTATAGATACTTTGTATTTTCTCTAAGTTTGGATATAATCCAAATGCAACATGACATGCTACAAATGTACACCAGTATGTAAAGTAGTGAATAAACTATCTATCTATGTATTATTTATTTTAACTCGTTGTTTTCTGCCTGATAAGTAGCTAGTCATCAGATCCAGCGTTTTTCCTCTGAACCCTATATTTTCTAATGCTTCAAGTAATTTATGGTGACATACAGTGTCAAATGCCTTTGCTAGGTCAACAAATATACATAGAGATTTTCCTTCTATATCCATTGCTTTGTAAATAGGTGAATCATCGCATCTTGTGTTGATCTGGCTTGGCGGAATCCATATTGGTTTCTTGAAAGAATTTCATATTTCTCCAGATACTTCTGTATTCTCAACTATTTTATCAATTATTTTTGCTACATGGCTAATGAGTGAAATGGGTCTGTAGTTGGCTTGGTTGGTTTTGTCTCCTGATTTATACAAGGGCTTTATTATTGTTTTTTTGAACGAGCCTGGAAATATGCCGCTCTTGATTGACATATTGATGATGTAGGTAAGTGGTTTCACTATATAATCTACAAACTTGATTAGAGTTTCTGATTTTATATCATCAATTCCTGGTGCTTTCTTGGTTTTGAGGTTAAGAATTATTTCCTTGATTTCTGTTTCATTACACTCTTCTAAATAGAATGACTTGCAAAGTTTCTTCTCGTGAAATTCAGTTTTCTGATTTTTATCGATTGCGTTTGCAAGATTGCACCCTAGTTCGGTAAAATATTGAACAAATTGTTCAGCTATGTAGAGGTCGTCCGAAATAAGGTTGTTATCCGTTGTTTTTAACTGCTTGATTTCGTTTGATTTGTTTTTTTGTTGAATGTTCTTCAATGATTTCCAGAGTTTGTTAGGATCTTTTTTTGTTTTTTTTTTAAAATTTTATTTTCGTTTTTCAATTATTTATTGGTTTTCCGATATTTTTAAATTGTTCTTACGTTTTCAGGGTGATCACGTTTTTTTTTTTTGGTTTCAATTGACTTTATTAATCCGTCCGCGATCCAGTCTTTCCGCTTTATTTGATTTCTTCTGACTGGTATTTTTTCAGTACATTCATTTGTTAGATCAGAAAATCTACTTGTAAATTTTTGGGTGATGCTATGTACGTCTTTATCGATATAAATATTTTGCCACGTTTCGTTTTGTAGTTCCTTAATCATTTTTTTCTCATTGAGGTATAGCTTGAAGCTGTTTTCTTGGTGTCCGGTTCCACAGTTTTCATGAAATCCAACTGAAAAGCAATAGGAAAATGGTCTGATATGCAAGTATGTATAATTATTGGATGTATCATTTCGTCTTGAATTCTTGTTTTCAAAAAAGGTGATCGATAAATGTTTTAGAATTATTTTGAATTCTGGTATAATCATTTATTGCTGACATATAACCATTCTCACTCATGATGTTTAGGTATTCAATATTGTATTGTCCAGAATATCAATGTTGATGTCGCTTACGAGTATTTCAATATTTCGTTTTTGTTGTCTACTTCTCTGGTATAAAAATGTATTCAGCGATTCGTTGAATTCGTAGGGGTAAGTAAGTTGATGGGCATCGATATAAGGTTGTGTTCTCAACTTCTTCTTTTTTATTTCCGTTGTTAGGTTGATAGCTTTGAAATTACCTATTCTGACTATTTCATGCACAAAATTCAGAGAACTTTTTATATAAATTATACAGCCATCGTTTTGGTTTAGATCCTCATTATTATAGACAATGTCATAATCGGATAGGTTAAGTTGAAATAAATTGTCAATTCTCCACGTTTCTATTAGAATTATGTCAAAATCGTTTCTGAAATATTTCAAGGCAATTTTAACTCCTACGAAATTTTCAACTATTCTATATATTGATGTGGAACATTTTGAAGTCTACATTTATGTTCCTTCTAGTGGTTTCATCAGAAAAATGTCACATTCTTTATATTTTTTATAGTGAATAAAACCAACCATCTGTAAAATTATTATTTTATGCATTTCTGTTTAATGAACCATGATTCGAATTGCAGTTAGTGAAACTGAAACAACCCGCCCAACACTGACAACTACTGTCATATTTCGTACTGTCACAACCATGCAAGTTGCCACGGCGTTTTCAGCAAAACTGACACTGCCATATATGAAGAATATTGATAAGTTTGTAAATCTTCTTTCTGGTTGATACTGTCGAAAAAAAAAACACTGAAATTGTATCTGCTTGCCATCTGATTATTAAGAATGAAACGTTATTATTTAATCGGTTTGAAATTTGTTGTAGATAATTTCTTCATTGGGACAATTTTTGTTCCTAATTTTTTCCATAAATCTCAAAACCATTGCATTATTGAGTGGAGAATGAAACAACTTTTCAAGTGAATTATCACAAGCCCCTAAGTTTGTGGTTGAATTTAGTTATGAAATTTCAAGTTGCAGGATGCCATTTCAGAATATCAAATTGATAAGTGTCGATATTTTTCATAAATATGCATAATAATTGAGATACCGAATTCCTTCCATTCGGCTGTTCTATACTGTAGTGAGAAAAATAAAAGGGAGTGATTCTTAGATGACATTTCTAAACACAGGACATTACATGAACAAAGCTCTTTTTTTCATCGCTCACAAATTTTCTTCAGATTTCTTAATACAACCAGTTATTGTGAGAGATTCACACAATATCCGTTTTTTGGTTTCATCTATATTATTACTGAAAAAATATTCGCATTATTATATTGACCACTAACGAGAAGAGCATATTTTTTAGTAGATGTGTTGGGTATTTTTGTTATTGTTAGGAAGTTCAGAATATTCACAGTGCTATATTGACCTATGCTAGATGTGTGTTTACAGGGTAAAGTCAATATTTAGATCTTAATCTGAGAAAAGTGTTTAAAAAAAGACATTCAATGGCAACGAGGTTATAGGTGAACATTTTTAAATAACAATTAGCTATTATCAGTACGAAAAGTACACCAGTGACATCCAAACAAATGACATCTACTCTGCAATACTCGTTATTTGAAGCTTCTGGTTTGAAATCGAATAAAATCATTTTGACATGAAGTATACTACATTATCCGGACATCTTCGATCTTGGCAAACTGCATTATCAATTCAATTATTGATCGTTTTGGAATGCACTGTGGTACTACTATAATGAACGGTATGGTCGCACCAGAAATCTAAGAAGGTCGTAAATCAATATTAGCCGACGACCCTCATTATTACCTATTGTTTGAAATATGTATAAGCAATAAAAGTGTGTGTCCCTTAAAAGATTTCCAGGTCCGGATTAAAATATCTCATGAAATAGTTTGGCATTTTAATAATAGTGGGCTCTACATTATTTTTGGCTTTTGTTGACAGTTTGGTATTTAAATTTATTTGATAATAAAAAATCACGTAAGGTTGATTTAGAACCCTTGGTGAAGATATGTTTAAATGTGCAAATAATGAAATTCACTTACCTGGCCACCAGACTTTCAGTACCAATGGGCTATTAACGAGATTATAGCAATAATGGTCTATTTACGGTTACAAAATAAATTACCTACCAGATTTGGAAAACAAGACTGTTTTGAGAACTGACCGCTTTTCAATTTCAGAAATAAAAGGGGGAAAGTTGAACAACATTTAGTCATTACCTACCTAATATTCGGTTGTGTCAGTTCTGTCTATTTTAAAGTGTCTATTCGATTTTTGTGTCGTGAAAAATGTGGCGTCCATGGGCTCATCCTGATGCTAGTACTTCAACTTGTGGTCGTAGTACCACTAGTCGACAAATGTTACACCCTCATTGGAAACAAATTATATTAAATGTTTATACTTCCCTTCTGATACGAGGAATGTCCAAGGATCAAGCTGTGCAAGAAAGTGCTTCTTTAACAAAAACACCGTATTCCATAGTGTTCAAAATAGTAAGTAACCCTATTTTAAAAAGAAAGAAACGAAAAGACTCTGGCGGTTCAAGGAAACTAGATGGCTGTGATGTAGATATAATTCAAAGAACAATATATGCCTTGTATAAAGAGAAAATTGTGCCTACATTAGATATTTTAATGCAACGACTCAAAAAGAATGAAACTGGTATCCAGTGTTGCAAAGAGACTTCAAAGAAGTCTCTTTCACAAAACGGATTTAAATTTAAAAAACTCACTAGTAGCAGGAAAATCTTAATGGAATCTGTGCGCCTTAAGAAATGGAGATTTGAATATTTATTGGCAATAAACGAATTTAGAGAATATGGTAGAACAGTAGTGTATTTGAATGAAACTTGGTTCGAACACACGATATTCCAAAAAAAAAAGGTGGGTACACTCTCTAATAAAGGAAAACGCATTACGATAATTCACGCAGGAACCGAAAATGGTTCTATACCAAATGCGTTGTCTTTATCTGCAAACAATATTAAGGACTCTTTAGTCGATCATCATGATGATACTACAGCCGAATTATTTGAAGACTGGTTCCAAAATAAACTCATACCAAATATTCAACCCAACAGTATTATAGTCGAAGACAAGATGAAGCACCATGTTCAAATGACACCAAAGCCACTATACAAGAATATATGTTAAATAATGATATGTACTATGAGGAAAAGTACACAAAAAAACAGTTACTAGAAGTTTTACGCAGTTATTCGATAAAAAATAAATATTTTTGTGATTCACTGACTGAAAGCTTGGACAAAACGGTGCTAGACTTCTCCTTATCACTGTATGTTTAACATTTACATCAGCTTAAGTCAGCAGTTGAAGAAATAATACTTCCAACCTTAAGTTCAATTGTGGTAGCTCTTATTCAAACAGAAACTGCAAACATTCTGATAGCAGCTGGGCCAAGTGTATTCATATCAAAAAGGTGGAAAAGTCATATATGGATATAGAAAAAATTCCCAAAGAAAAGTTTATTATCAATTTGGATGACGACAGTGAAAGTGAAACTGATCTTCGTGAGTAATTTTGTTTATCGAGAAACTGAATTTTTTATAACGTATAAAGTTTGACATTTTACATTAATTAGGTATATCAGATATTATTATATAATATAATATAATATAATTATATATATATATATATATATATATATATATATATATATATATATATATATATATTATTATCATATTTTATATATAAATAAACAATTCTCAATTATATTCAAGCGATTTTTTTTAAATTATCTTAACCCAATATCATTATACCTACCTATAAAACAAAATTTAATGGCTAGGGCAGGTACAACTCTGCGTAGAATCCACCGCCTGTTGATAACTCAAGTGGTTGGTGATTTATGACCTTCTTAGATATCTGGTGTGACTTTACACATATTTTATTTCGTTTCATTAACCGCAACATTCAAAGAAACCGACCTTTATACCTGGGCATTGTTTATCAAAACCTGATAATATATTCTCAGTTGTAATATCAGTAAAGTGAAAATAATTCACCAGATTTTCGAAAACTTGTTGCCAGGCAATAGACACGAGAGCCCAACGGGCTCCTGTGACTATTGCGAAATAGCAACAAGTTTGAGAAAGAAATCTGGAGAATTATTTTCTACTTTATTGAACTCTCGTCTGGTATTCTGTAGATTATTTTTCGATGTTACGATCATAAACACATTTCGTCGCGAAATGATATAATTATAAACCGGTTTGATTCATTTCTCACTTTTCATTCGAATTGATGACAGACGTAAATTAAAAATATAAGTTGTCAGACAATAAAAACAAAATCCTCAAATTATTCCCGCGGCAATTTCTAGGTAGAATATTCCCACTATAATAATGTTTTGATTGGCCAAAACGTACATGAATGATTTGAATTGAAAGTTTCCATTGGTTTCTAGGAATGTCAAAAAATAATCACGAAATAATAGTTAATTTGCTGAGATAAAAGATGTTCAGGTGGATAAACATCAGAAAGAGGAAAACTGAAACAGTTAACAAAATGGAAAGTGCATCAATAGGAAATATTCCATGAAACTAATTTTGGGTGGATAATAATGAAAAATATTCAAAGAAATAAGGATATCGCTCAAAAACTACAGCAATTTTGTTTTCGGTTTGTGTTTTCTCAGGTATGGGAAATGAGAACACATATTTGTATAGAGACATGTCATTAATTCAATTTTTTTTTGATAACAAAACTTAAAATGCCCTCGATAACAGACCATTGAATATTTATCTTCTCATTAAAAATAATTTGGTATACGAATATTTTACTATATCTATCTGATATCTCCTGATTATAAAGGGCCCCTTCAACCGAAAAAACCACAGTATATACAGTGTCCGCTGTAAATTTGGCTACATAGAGAAAAAATATTATTGAAATTTTTTTAATTCTTCATTTTGAGAGTTAGTTTCTGCATGTTCGACAAACGAAAAATCAGTTTTGACGAAAGTTATGTGATAACCGGTTTAGCGGGGCAGGTAAAATGTTCATCCGGGCGTGAGGGTAATTTGGCGTCCCTACTCAAAACCACATGAGAATAGATTAGAAAAAATAACAATTAAATCATAACGTACATACATTATCCCAAAAACAACAAACAAAAAAACAAATATCACAAAATTGTTATCTACAAAAAATATTTGCGGGTTTTTTATCGGAAAATCATTTAATAAATGTGTGCAAGGTCTATTTCGTGTAATTTCGAGCACCGTAACAGTACTTAATACTACGTAATATAATATTCGTTGTAATGAGAAAAATTATTTATTTATAATGGACATTTTGGCGTCCTCTAGACGAGGTGCCCTGGGAAGTCGCACGGGCCTTAAGCCACTCCTGCAACCGGGGACCCTGTACACCAAATATAGTTCATATCTGGGATAAATATTACCATTAATATAAAAAATAATAAATTAATTTTGTATGTTTTATTCAACTAAATATATAGTTTATGTAAAAACTAATCAAATATTATGGGTAGTATGAGAATCAATATAGGAGCAGAAACAAATTATACGCACAAAAAAAATAAAAATACTTTTTCATAAATCATAGATATAGGTAATAACAGAAAGATCAAGGAAAGTATGTAATCTTGAGAGAAAAAAAGCAGAAAAAAAATAAAAAGGGTAAATGAACTAATAGGACAAAAAAATATATCTAATTCTGTTAGAAAAATTTTCCTCAAACTCAAGATTACCCATTCAAAGGCATTTGGTGATAATCTTTTGAAAATTCTACTCACTCGATACTCTCCTGCAATACATTCCTCTGGACCGCTGAACACAACGGCGTCATCGAGGAATTAAATAGTCTTAAAAATACGAACTCAGTAAATATGGATTGCTCAACAATAGAAATCATCAAAATTATTGTCACATAATAAATTTATCTATTCTAGTCACCAAAGTAGATTTCATCCAGAGAGTGCTTCTTGTATCTATTCGAGCATGTTTATACATATCTCGAGAAAATGTTGTATGTTGATGCACTTTTTTTTAATAAAAGCTGTTGATACTCTATATCACTCTATTATCGAGAAAAAAAACATATAATGTGGGATATAGGAATACATTTTTTTCCTGGCTTTTGTCATATCCTAAAAAAAGAAAATTCATCTGAAACTTGACAATGATCAGATTTCTATGATATTCACGTAGGGGTTTCCCAGGGTTCCATCTGGGACCTTTATATTTCTGTCATTTATCAACGTTATAAGATGTTATAATGTTATATTTGCCGATGGTTGTTCTTTTGCTGTGAATACAAAAAGCCCTGAAAAATTAGAAGATATATTTAACTTCATATCGCTAGAAAATGGCGTTCAAAAAATTATTTAACTCAGTTCTACTCAAGGCTGAATATTAATCTCCCAATGTATATACATGTTAATGAAAATGTTTTGAAATATTTGATTCCTCAAAGTTTTTGGGCACTTAAATCAAGTCAAAAATGCAAATGCACCTTCTTCCAGTGGCATGAAGATGCTCTCTTCTGCCCATATAGGTTCAATGAAAAGAAGAAATGTTCTCTAAATGCACAATTTTCAGACTAACAAAATTGTGTTGAAAAAATTTATATCAAAACTATAATTGGTAGAGAATAAATGTCTTTCGATTCTCTCTTTTAAGCACAAGTGCGAAAAATGTTACTTCTCAAAATAATTCCATTCAAACTTAAAAATGACAATTAAAATGTCACCATTATATGAAGTATTTTCTCTAAAGGCTGATCCCATTTGTGGCAGAATTGATTTTTTGTTTGTTTTTAAGCATGCAGAAACGAACCCACAATAGAACTTTTTTCAAATATAATAATAATTTTTCCCAACTTTATGGCAGACACTGTATATTTATTTTTGTAACAATTGGTTTTCAGGTTTTTTTTTGTAAAGAAATAAAATAATAAAAAGAAAATTTTTGTTCAACTGAACCAATCATCGAAGCTTAATTTGCCCCAATGTCGAATTAGAGCTTGTTTGAGAATCGCTGCTACCGAAAATTCTTGTTCGCCCCCTCTCATATAAAAGCTCTACTGAGTAAAAACTGCCGCGAGTTCAGTTGTCTTGGAGTCCATCTAGGGCACAACACTCAAATTTCGGTCCTCCAACTTATTCATATGGGTGAAATGAATAAACCCGAATTATACTCCAAGTACAGTGATTCGCAAAGAACGGATAACCTCTTCGTCTTGGAGAATTACTTAGGTCTTTCGCGATGGAAAGAGGAAGATGCAATATTGGACATTGGGAGCGGAGATGGCAGATTCGCAGTGGAGAATTTGATTCCCAGATTACCGAAAAAATTTGGGAAATACGTTGGTTGCGATTGCTCTGAAGTGATGGTGAATTTTGCCAAGGAAAATCACACGATCGCGAAAGCTGAGTTTGTGCATTACGATATCACCAGTAAGGAACTCCCGGAACATTTCGAAAACGGCTTTAACCATGTTTACTCTTTCTACACTTTGCACTGGGTAAGGAAGCAGAGGTGAGTGGATGGAAATTTTATTGAAAAAGTGTTGTTTCTGTAAACCAGGAAAAGAGCGAGCCGTTTTTTTTCACAGATGAAGTGAATCAACAAGGCAGGATATGACACCAACTTCATACCTTTTATTAAAAGGACCCTGCACTTCTTTTATGTAAAGTAGCGACCGATCAAATTTTCTGAATCTTTGGTATGTTGTACTCGACCTAGTAACCAAAAGTGACAATGGGCCCAACTCAATCCTATGACTAGTTTTCTAGATACGGGGTGTTAAAGTTGAACATTGACAGGTTTTTATTTTTTTTTTACTTACACGCTACATTGAATTTCTGTTGCATACACACGTTTACTACATGTTCTAATAATACATTAGTGAATACGTACAAATTAAAAAAACAGAGTGAGTCACAAATGTATGACGGTAGTTTTTTGCAAAATCTCACTTTTTCTACTGTGACGTCAGTGAAGCATATTTTCAAAAGGTACTCCTTAATATAGTATTTTGACGAGAAAATATTGCACAATACACATTTCTTATACAGGGTGTTTCATAGAGAGAACCACAATAAGTTTTTTAAGGATTAATTCAAAACCCGGCACTTATGGATTTATTTTTGGAATAGATAACACCACTACCATATTTGTGTCTCCAAGCTTCAAAATATACAAGGTGGTTTATTTGTCGGAACGTATTCTATTTTAAGAAAAGTACAAAAACCGTAAACTCATCGTTCTAAAATTTTCCGTCGTTAAACGTAACCATTTTCTCAGTATATAATGATTTTAATAACGCCTTGAAAAGGAAGAATTTTACATCAGATCCTATGACCCGTTTTCGAGATACAGGACGTTAAAGTGGAGAATTGCAGATTTTATCAGTTTTTTTTTCAAATTGAAAAGCTGGATTGACTTCATGTCAAAAGTTTAATATATGTTTTGGTTAGATTACATAAAAAGGTACAACTAGAAATATTTACTGTTACGAATAAATCACAATAGGTTTTTGCAAACACTCAATAATTATACAGTTGCGCCACAGATAAATTATTTCATTGAGTTGATACCTACCCATTCACAATTTTGAGGCTAAAAGATCTCGCTATGATTACTTTTCATACAGGGTGAGCCATACAGCCAAGCACCAAAAATAATTATGCTTTGAAATTATTAGGTTTGTATGCTGTTAAACAAACGTTGTGGGATGTACACAACAACAATAACTTGGAAAACCTCTGTGGTGGTGTGGAAATGGGTTTAACGGTTCAATTATTTTTTCTGATAGTTGTTGCAATATACGTTTCGTTCTTGCCTGTATGGATCATCCTAAATTAACACATTTTTCTGCTAAAAATAGTACATTTATTTAGTAATAAGCGAGGTGATAACTATCATAAGTTTTATTATTTTTAATATAATATATAACTCGTTTTACACGTTTATTGTGAAGTACCTGCCTGTATGAAATAGGTACCCAGTATTTGAATTATACATAAGGAAGTGAATAATTATCATCTTTGTTGCCCCGTGTATAAGAACTTGTCCGATTTATTTTTTAGGTAATTATAAAACAATTAAATCGCCCTGTAAATTTTTAAATCTTACGGATATGCACACCTAATGTAATGTTACTCAAAAGTCACTAAAGAAATGCAGGCTGCCGTTTTGATAATTTCAAAGCATAATTATTTTTGGCGGTTGGCTGTATGGTTCACCCTGTATGAAAAGTTATCATAGCGAAATCTTTTAATCTCAAAATTGTGAACGGGTAAGTATTAACTTGATGAAATAATTTCTCTGTGGCGCAACTGTATTTTCAAAATGCCCATTTCCAACAATTTTATTTTAATTTTCTCTACTATCAGTTCGATACATGAGTACCTTTTTGTGTGAAAAGATAAATATTGTCATACCCTCCAGTCAAAAAGTTGAAAAACATAAAAAAATAGGTTAGTTTTTTACTGCAACCTATTTTGTTTTTCGAATTTTTGACTGAAAATGATGAAAATATTCAGTTTTTTTACAAAAAACAACCTCTGTGTCAAATCAATAGTAGCAATCGTTTTAGTGAAAATCAAAATGGAATTTGTTGGAATCAAACATTTTGAAATAGCATTGAAATTTTAACTTTAACAGCTGTTCTTATCGACTCGATATTTTCATAATATCCATTCTTAGTTGGATGAGGATGGGGTTCATCATCCATCCCTGATAAAATATAATAGGATTTGCGCTTTGATCGAAAATGCCGACCATAGGCGGAGATTTATTCTTTTACTCCAAATGTAACTTTGCCAATTTTTGTTTAAAAGCAAATTTCAGT
The DNA here is from genome assembly GCA_018342105.1 of Gonioctena quinquepunctata. Classification (NCBI taxonomy): domain Eukaryota; kingdom Metazoa; phylum Arthropoda; class Insecta; order Coleoptera; family Chrysomelidae; genus Gonioctena; species Gonioctena quinquepunctata. Next base: position 443,567 of record JAFIRS010000592.1, read on the forward strand.
AAACTATCTAGAAAAAGAGATTATTAAAGGATTTAGAAGGGATTTTCATTAAAAACATTTTTTGGTAGGTCTATTGGGTGATAAGAAACGATCTCTACTGGCCTCATCAACTTTTTTAAATTTTCGATCTTTTCGTTTTCTTTCCAGAGAATTATCTACGACATATCCTTGTTTTCTCAAGATTCCTTTTGTGTTGTGAACAATTAGATTTCGTCTGCCTAAATCTGTTCGAACATTTGTATAATTGTTTTTATGGGGACTGTGTTGGATTTGAGGGAAAATTTAGGATTTCCGCTTCTCCATTTTGAATGAAAAATAAAATTTGGAATCCGAGGAAACTCTTCCAGATGTGGAAATAATTTTTTTTTTTTTCGTATTGAAGTTTTCTACCGAAGCAAATTACTTACATTGGAAATTTTCCACAATTCCAACGTAAATATCTTTTAAATCCAAAGCCATTCCGCAGTTTCACATTCAAGAATGAATCATGAAACAGTTGCTGATTGCTACTGAAGTCCGCTGAAATGGTTTCTTAGCCGTTAAACCGAGGTATGGCTTTATATTTAGAAGATCTTTCCGTTCAGTGGAAACCCCTTTTCTATGAATTGCGTAAACTTCCCAATGTAAGTGAAACATTTGCTTAAGCTGAGAAACCTTTTTCTGAATCAAAATTTCATTTGTCACAGAAAATCGAATTATAGAAATAATTTTTCTCAAATCAATGGAAATGATTGGACTACTTTTTCTTAGTTTCAAATATGACAATATTATATTTTTCTTTTTGCACTAATTGTTACTCATGTTTATGTGAATTACTGATTTGGAATAAGTTCGGATTTATAAAAAAATTGCTTCGATAAACACTTCGTCAATGTACCATTTTTTCTACTTCGTCACATTGTCATTTTTTAACATTAAAAAAGCGTTTTCCGAACTTTCGTTTGAGATGTCATTCGAAAATCACATCAAAATAGCAAGCAAAAGACATTCACTTCTACTGTTTAATCTTTGGTGAAATAAATTCAACAAATAATCAACTATTTAAAATAATCCAAGCAAATATTCTGACTTTTTGTTAAATATTGATCTCCAAACTTTCTAGAAGGTCGAGATAACCAACTTTTTTTTTATACATAATATTTCAAACTCGTTAATAAAATCTACCTGCTATTTTGAACCTATGTGGCCCATTAAATAATTAATGATTAGTATTGAACACTTTCATTGGTTGTTGTACAAATTTAAAGCAGATTTGCTTGAGACAGAAATTTTATGTGGATGGTACTTTCGACTACTGCACAGAATTTTTCTTGCAGTGGTTCACCCAGACACACACCACACCACTGTTCTACTGATAGATTCTATTATCTATACCCCAAACCCAATAAAGTATAATCTGTAATGGTTTACGGTAATTTATGCTATAAGCTGTCAGCGAAGTTATCGACTGGTTTTGACGCGGGAACAGTTTTCACTCAATTTGGTCTACTATATACTTTATACGGGAAGTGATTATTATTTATTTTTCCGGTTTCCTTCATAATTCAATATTATAATATATACGATTTTGAACGAACCCTATATTTTGAATCGAAGATGAATTATTCAACTGAGAACTGACAATGGATATACTATACTAAAAGGTTCGAGTAGTTTTTACCTCCTACCACCCTCCAAAATCACATTTAGCTTTGCACAGAATCGAGTTCGAATTGTAAACAGCGCACCAAAATCAGCGAAAATTGTAAATTCGTTTATGATATATTGAAAAGAGGATACATTTCACAAAATATTAGCATCTTTGAGTCACAAAAGCTAATCGTTTCTGGATCCATATTCATAGGAACCTGTTTCTTCTGACCAGTACACCCGTGAATTCTAGTTGCTAAAAATTGGGGAAAAATTGAGAAATTAAAACTATTCTTTTTGTTCAATTCGTCCAAATTATCTGAACCGCGAGAGAGCGAAGTTTTGTTAGATGGAACTATTTTCTTTATATTTTTTTCTGGTTTATTAAGGACTTATCGTAAAAATTTCTAAGGAAAATATTTTTATTGTTTGATGGACTATCAACCAACTGTTGGCGGTTGTGCAAAAAATTAGATACCACCATGTATATACCGGGTGGCCAATAAAATCAAAAATTTTTGAGCAATTTAGATTTTTTTCCAAATTTTGGGATTTCAACTGATGATTTTTTGAAATTTACTAAGATTACAGTTTTGGGCAGAAGTTTTCAAATGTTTATCATAGTGAGTGCATGCAAAGGTCTATTGAGTGCATGCAAAGGTCTATGCAAAAAAATATGAAATTTCATACAGTTTTTTTTTGCTTTATTCAACGTCGGCCTATTTCTCCGACCAGGGCTAAACACCGACGCCGGAGGGCACACTCCCCCCAACCGGAAATTTTGACGAATCCCCTATTGTTTCAGAGGTAGGGTTTTTAACGAGCTCAACATCTATGAACTCAGGACCGCCATCTGAACGTCCCCTCCGTATTATGATCTGCATATAGAGTTTGGAAAAGAAAAATGTCTTGAAAGGATATATTCATTCAGAAAGATCACATTTAAACTAAGGAATAATCCAGTATTAATATATAAATTCATATTACGTGAAAGTTATTCTATTCAAACGAGTATTGAACTCAATGCACCGAAAAAATCTAAAAATAACACCTTATATATGGGCTGGAGACGGAAATATAAATATACTGAATTAAAAAAGGGGTTCCTATAAATAAAAGAACAAAGAAAATCATACCTAATTATGAACTCCAGTAAACTATGAGTTCATAAGAAAATAGATTACCTATTTATAATCGAGCCTAAACAAAGAAGCGACACAGCTGCATCATCGTAGGAGAGGCAGTGTAATTATATCTAAAAATAAAATTACACCAACTTGAGATTTTATAGTGGATTATAGATTTTCTCTGTATGTGGGAATACGAGGATATATAAACAGTTTTATAACAATGAGAGTCATTCCATTCGGGTATTCATTGCAATCCAGTATGTAACTTATGATGCGAATTGGCATCTTAAATTGATTATTTTGATCAGATCATGTTTTAGTCAGATAGATAAAAACTTTCAATTGTACTTCAAGTTATATTCAGTTACAAACAAGTTAAAATGTACCAGTTATTAGAACTCATACTGATGAGTTTATTTACCAGTTTATAAGAAGCTAATCAACTTCAACATCGTAGCTACAAAGAAACCGAGTCGAACTGCATACACTGATATTCAGTTAGAAGAATTCATCCGAAATTCATCATTGCTCCAGAAGTAAATAAATAGTTAAATACTCGACGGGATTTCTAAAGATTAAACTAAAAATCACTTAAATAAAAATATCTGCAAGATAAAACACCGGAAATGATTTTAGTGAAGTGATCTTCGTACCAAGTGTATATATACAGGGTGAGACTACATATTTTTTCTCTTTGGTTGTATTGTGTACAAGGCTTTATATAATTAACATTTTTCCACATTCATGCTCTACATTCCTTACAGTTTAATTCAACTACTCTGATAAATATTCATTCATTTCATTAGATTTTGATAGTTGCTTGTTCTAGAAAGATTGTATGCTATGATTAATACTATTCAATGATTATAACTGGAAACTTTTGCTATTATGTTTCAAAGTCCAGCAACATAAGCAAATTAGTTGTTGTTTAAAGAAGAAAAACAAATACAATGAAAATTGTTTTAACCCAGATAGTTGACCTTTGTGTTTTAGATTTGTGTACATTGATAAATACAAATTTTCAGAATATATTGACAAAGCACTAAAGAAGTTATTAAAATGTATTGATACATTTGATCATGCTACAATTGATCGAAAATACATTGTTCATTGCCTTAAAATTATGAACCACTGTAACTGATATGGTATTGATTATTGCAATGATTTTATTGACATTTTTATATCCATATTTACTGGTTATATTATATTGTAGTGGTTTTATAATAATTATTGATTTATGGATTCGTGTAATGTTTTTGAAGATTGATCTCAATTATATCTTTTAAATTTGCAACTATATTATTATTTATTTTTTTTCTGCTAGCTTGAGATATGACCGACTACATAGATTAAAACGAACCTCGATCATATACTGATTGAATTACTTGGATAGGCCGTTCTCTGGGTACATTCCTGTTGTCAATTTTTTTTAGTTGCCCAACCCTCAGTATAGAACCTTTAACGACTTTTTATAAGACACGCTTTTGTACTGTCAATTGTGTGATAAAGATTTAGTATTGAGTAGAGTGAATCCAAATATTGGATTTTCTAAGAGTGTTTCTTTGGTAAAAGTTACTGTGAGGTTCGACAAACCCTTGGTTTTACAGGAGCGTGGCCTGAATTCATAACACTCTGTATATAGCCAGGGTTTAACATCCGTAGGACGGCATATCTATCGTCTTATCTCGTGCTCATTGATAAGACGCATGCAGCTGCGAATATGCTACTGCGCTACAGTTGTTAGGACATTTCACTTGCACCTTCCTTGTCAGGTGGACCCCCATCCAAGTACCAAACGCGCCCGACGTTGCTTGGCTCAGATATCGATAAGACTCTCGTCAACCTGACCAGCTACCGGTGCCCTTTATTCACAACCATAACGAAACAAAACACCGTCATAGATAACAAACTCACAGATTTAGAAAGAATAATCAAAAATTTCATCACCACAATAACGCAATTTTTCGTACATGCCCCTGCGAGGATGCGTGGGGACGGGTGGTTGGGAAATGCTTAGCATCATCGCCGCCCTCCCTGCGCCCCCCGCATGTACCGACATCACATCACATAGCATAACACAAAAATGATACAACTGAAATACATCATTAATAATCAACGCAGAAATCTACTACAAACACATCTTCTATGAATCCATAGAAGAAACATCATAAAGTTCACACAACACAAAAACGCCAAAGTCCCGGGGCCCGGGCCACAAAGGGGGCCCGGAGCTCGGACCAGATTTGAAGCCGCAAAAAATATTACAATTTATTCGATATACTTTGGACTTTTCAAAACGCAACTGATGACGAAATTGAAGAAAAAGTCTGCAATCTACACAGAATATATTTCGAAGATCTTCTTAACCCCCAATTAATAGATGAAATCAGACAACTTAAAAATATTTATACTGCAAATTTTGAAAATATGGAACTTACACCATTAAATTTGCTAAATAAAATATGCAAATTAAATCTAGACACTTTGTTTCCAAACATTGTAATTGCTCTGAAACTGTTCTGCACGTTGCCTGTTACTGTTGCAGAAGGAGAAAGATCTTCCAGTCATTTATCTAGAATTAAAAATGTTTTGAGGTCTACAATGACTCAACAACGGCTATGTGACCTAGCTTTTTTATCAATATAGTCGGAATTAGCCAAAAATTGTGATTTTTCCGAAACTTTACACACCGAAAAGCCCGTAAAGCTCCATTAAGCTGAGAATTACTTGTATGTCTTGAACCTTTGAACCGTAAGGTTTATTATTTATTTTGTTGATTTATATGTATGATTGTTATTAGTTATAGGATAAGAGTTCTGTTTTCTATTCTTTGTTTACTTGTTTTTATTTTTAATATAATACATGTTTATTTTGATTTTCAAGCATTTTCATTTAATGATCAGATCATCAAGCCTTTAATTTTTTTAAATCAGGAGTAATATCGGTAAGTAAAAGGTTTACCATGATTATTTTAAACGGTCATTATTTAAGCGGGCCCGAAACATATAGCTATCCCGGGGCCCGCACTAGCTCTCGGCGGCCCTGGTCACACAAACCGCATTCTCGAAAGAGCACCACCATGCAAAAACAAAACACAGAAATTACTCCAACTACACTCTCTGAAACCACAATTACTCATAACAAACATCAAACACCACCACAAAAAACAAAAATACTCCAAAACTCAACTCAAAATACCTCAAATCATACACTCCAAGTACACTCAAAATCACCACAAATACTCTCCACACACCACATGAAATTTTTAAAAACTGTTTTTTTTTCTAATTTGATTTTTCTACTATAGATAATAGACGTAATTAAAATCCCATAATGGAAATCAAAATCTAGAATTCTCTTAAATAACTAATTAGACTATAGATGCATAAGCGCAAGCAGGAGGCATCTGACAAATTACCAAAAAAGCCAAATCCTTGTATGTTCTAAAAAAATTGCTTACACCAGCAAGGCCACCCCTTCGCTCCCGCCCAGGAACCTAGGAAGAAACACTGTATATATATTTTTAAATTGTAAATAGTAGGATTAAATTATGACATGTTTTGATAGTTTAAAAATAAATGTTTTTGATTTTGGTTGGTGCCCTTCATACAGGTTAAGTATTCAATTAGACATTTTAAACGATTGAAAGTACATTATTTCAAATGAACCACATTGTACATCTTGACAACGTTGTAGTCCATTTTCAAAAATCAAATCTACATGTCCCAAGATCTTGTCGTCAGTAATATATAATAAGAATTCGATTTCGCATATCTACCCTTGTCGTGGGTAACATAACTTAAATAAAAAAAATCTACTAACGTCAAATCTGGTGATCTGGGTGGCCAGGAAACTGGTCCTCCACTTGTTGTTTAGATGATCTCAACTAGATGGTGTACTGGGGAAAAATCACATTCTATGTTTGATACTTGCAGGGATATGTTCTAAGAAATGATCCAAATTATAATGTATAATTCGGAAATAGGCCATCCTGCATTTGATTGATTGAAAAATCTCTCATTGTATTAAACTTTTTGAATTATATCAGTTGAATAATCGTTCAATAACCAGAGGGATTTTTGGTCGAAACCAAGCAAATGTAGAAGATGGTCCGCAAGGATCCACATGAAGACCATTATTATTTTGTATCCACACCTATCTGCTCAAAGAATCTAGAATACATCAAGAACCATTTTTATGCCGATGACACCTATATTTGATATTCTTTTCCGGTTGATAAATTCGATGAGAGGATCGTGCAAATAACTTTTGACTTGAAAAGTATGCATGAACGATCCGACGTGTATTTTAAAGGTAATTAACCAACACTGCTTGCAAAATTATCCCATTATATTGATTACTCACTTGCTGTTTCAAAAACAAATTGTGATCTCTCGTTTTGGATGAAAAATTCAATATTTCATTCATTATTTGAACTATCTATATTGGGAAAGTAATTTGCTTCCATGCCTCTATAAGTTTTTTTTGCACATCGCTATTTTTTTTAATTCAAGTATTATTCGATTGTTGTTACCATTTCCATTGCATTCGTTAATCCGTACTTGATTTATTTTCTGTATTTTTGTAGAGGTACATGTTCGCAGCTACTAATTTTAGATTCTTCCTTGGCGTTTTAAGAGCCATCTTTACTCATGAATAGATTCCATTTCAGTAGGTAGAAGGTTGGAGTTGAATATGAATGGTGAATAAATTATTTTTCTGGACTATGCTTACTGAATGAACATTGTCATTATTGAATATTTAGGTCAACCTGGGCTAGGCAACCCAGTAGCAATAAGTTAGTCTATATTCATGCCAACTCTTCCAAATTTTTCATTAAATACCTACATAATAGCCAGATTTGGCCATTTCTTGTTTTATTTTCTTGCGAATAGCAGTTTTGGTTTGATTTTATGTGATATTGAATATTAGAAATGAATATTTTACAAATACGTATAAAATTATAGTTTTCTTTTAAATCTTTGTTTTTTAAACATTTTTATACTATTCATTCCAAACAGACCAATCGGCCTAATTACAAGATATATGTAATATAATATTCTAAATTAACTTTTATGGTACTCAAACTATATCCAATATTGAATATTCTAAAATGGATTGTACGTGAAAAGGAAAGAAGTGTTTAGGAATGGCTGATCTGATTTGTTTAATTAATGTAAGAAAAGAATGGTCGGAGATTAAGCAGGGACTCAATAGGAATTGGGTTATCGGATTATTCCTAAATTTTGTTATATTGAATTAAAGAAGTTAAGGATACCCTGAAATCAACGAAAAAATCGATGTTTCCTAAGGTGGCCGCGTCATTCGTAGTTGATAAAATGTTTGTGATTGGTGATCGTTTGCTGGTTAAGGAAACAGGCAAATGAAAAATATTATTTGGTCTGAGTGACCTTCCCTGTATTCTGAACGCAATTAATGATAATAGATCTGAATCATCGATGAAGTTATTCAGTAACTTATAGCAAAATATGCAAGCATTTTTCTGCCTTCTGCAGACAACTTGAATTCTTGGTGTACTGTTCTGACAATGTGATAATCAGGAAATGTATTATACTTTTTATAATATAGGAACCTCAAAAAGTCTTTTTGAACTGTTTCTAACAGTGATATATTTTTGAGAGTGTGGGGTTTCCAAACTACACTTGCAAACACCAACTTAGACCTTACGAGAGCAGAGTACAACACAATAAGTGTGCTTGGATTGAAAAAGTGGCAAGATAGCCTTTTAATAAAACCGAGCATTTTCTGAGCCTGACCTCTCACAGTCTTGATGTAATGGGAGAAATTCATTTCATTGTTATAATGGACTCCAAGGTCTTTCGTATGGGATACTTTTTGAAGAGCTAATCCAGCTATTTTGTAGGTGAAGGATATTTTCTTGTTTAACGACATTGTTGTACATTTTGATATATTCAAGAACAGTTTATTTCTTAATGTCCATTCATGTACCCTATCTATATCTTCCTGTACCGACACACAATCATCAATACTAGATATATTTCTAAACATTTTTATATCATCTGCAAAAAGCAGTACTTTGCAATGTTTTATGTTATCGGGCAAATCGTTGATGAATAGCAGGAAGAGTAGCGGCCCCAAATTGGAGCCTTGTGGTACCCTTGAGAAAGCCGAATATAAAGAAAAAAAAATGATTTTAATCTTACATAGAAATTGCGATTTTTCAGATAGGAAACAAAAAATCTGACCAGAGAAAGAGAAAAACCGAACTGACGCAATTTCATAAAGAGTGGGTCGTGATTGACCGAGTCGAACGCTTTTTGAAAATCTGTATAAATTATGTCAGTTTGGCTGTTCACAATCATATTAGATGTCACTTCATGACAAAAAGTTAGGAGGTTGGTGTTTATTGACTTTTTTTCGACAAATCCATGTTGGTTGGCATTCATTGTTTTTTACCCGACTACGGCGAAGCAAAAAGTAGGGTTATGATTTTGACCGGTATGTATGTGGGTATGTATGTATGTTCATCTGTTCCTGCATAACTTCTAAACTACTTATCATAATTTGACAAATGAGGTATCGTTGGAAGCGCCTTGATCGTCTGCTGTTTATATGCTATGACGTTACGTTAAATCGAATATGGCGCCCTCTAAAGGACATAAAATCATGAAATAAAAAAAGTTTTTTTTTAATGATGCCGTGGTGGGTATCAAATGAAAGGGCTTAATTAACATATTTCATTTCATTTGTTGCTCGCGGTTTTGGTTGCATGCTCCCGTTAATTGGGAATACATTCTAAAATCACGCCTCAGATGTGAGCCAAACATATTTTCTCTCCAAACCTACCCAAAATACAAATATAAAAAATAGTTTTTCATTATGGGCTATGGTACACATGTTAGAATTATATAAAAAAAACGTTTGTAATAATAATGATATAAGCGGAAGGTACCTCCACGCGGTATATCACCTAGGTAAATGTAAAACAATAAAACCTAAAAAAAAATTTAAAGCAGTTCTGCAAATACTTTACCACGAAATTATACTCCCAAAGTAATTTAAATAAAAAGTAAGTTCAAACCCGACTCTAAAAAGTATAAAATAAAAATAAGTTCAAAAACTAAAACCCGACTACTGAAAAATCACGCTCTAAAAAGTATGAAACAAGAAAATATTCTGATCTGAAATTGTTATGTACAAACTATTCAATATTTATCATTTATAAAATAAACAACTTACGCGTAATATATTTTAATGTATTTAATACATATTCATAGTGATGTTCAGAGGATAGCCGTGGTCATATGCCACTTTATCCAAAGCTTATGATATCTTACTACTGTTAGAATGTATTGTTTTGTTAGGGTAGGTGGCATATGACCACAGCTATCCTCTGAACATCACTATGAATATGTATTGAATATATTAGAATATATTGCGTGTAAGTTGTTTATTTAATAGATGATAAATATTGAAAAGTTTTTACATAACAATTTCAGATCAGAATCTTTTCTTGTTTCATACTTTTCAAAGCGTGATTTTTCAGTAGTCGGATTTTAGTTTTTGAACTTATTTTTATTTAACGTGGGTCCACACTTTGTTATAAATAATTTGTTCAAGGATTTCAGAATACTTATCGGTCTGTAATTCGTGATTTTTGATTTATCATCTTTTTTGAGGATGGTAATGACAATAACTTTTTTCCAGATTTCAGGTAGTGTTCACGTTTTTATCGCAAGGTTATAAATGTGAATAAGGGGTTTTTTAAGCCAGTCAGCTGTTGCTTTAGTTATATACGCCTATTGGGATATGAATAAAATGTGACTATATTTTCACACTCTTCAAACTTCAAGACGTATTCATTATAAAAACTTAGAGCTAGCCTCAGATCAATGAGTGTTTATTGATCTGAGGAGCTAGCGAAATCCGAAGCAAAAATTCTAGAAAACTCACTTTAGCAGGGAATTTTGTTCTAGCATATCGTATTAAGTATAATTTGTTTGTTGAGGATTATGATTTGAGTGTAGATAAATCTTATGAATTAATTATCTCGTATTATTCTGTTATTTCTTTCAATGAAAACACCTAAAAGGAAAAAATATATTGTAAATATTTTTTTTTCAGGCAGGCTTTCGAAAATATCTACAGAATTTTGAAACCTGGTGGAGACATATTGTTAACGTTTTTGGCAAGCAACAGCATATTCGATATCTACCTGAATATGTCGAAAAATAAGAAATGGAAACCATATTCGAAGAAAGAATACATTGCACCCTATCACGGGCATAAGCATCCAGAGAAGAGTCTGAAAAAAATTATAGAAAGAGCTGGATTCAATTGTCGCTTGTGCAAGGTGGAAGAGAGGGAATTTGTGTATCCCAATTTCGAGAGCCTTCGAAGTAAGTATATTTTGTGTCGATGATTTTGGTAGTGCGAAATATTAGTTCAAGACAATTTTTTTTTATTGAGGAACGCTAATTCGCGATGATTCTTTGGTTTTATTGAGTTTCCATTATTTCATTCCATTACATGGAAGCCCTTGGATTTCAAATTCTGTTCCGATAATCTTGATCATGGGATTTCCGGCATTCCTAATATAATCATGATGTTCATTTTGACGCACATCTAGTGATATTATTGTATCCCCAATATAGCTTTTGTCGAACAAAAATGTGTGTTATACAATTTTTCTATACCTATATCGAGTGATCCAATATATTATCAAATAAAGCTTGAAAATGCTATTGAAAAATTTTTTTTAAGTATGTACGAAAAGAATTCTGATGAAATATCATCTTGAGACCAAAGTTTGATTTTATCAAAATAGTACATACATTTCCACAGTAACGAGTATTATAGTCATGGATATAGTCAATTTGTGTGAATGTGAGGTTAGATTGATTAGCAGAATTTTATATTTTGAAATTATGGTTTATAGAAATTTATTGAGAGATTATAAGGTACTGGTATCTGAATATGCATTTTATTTTGAGAAGGGAAATATGAATACTTCCCAAGAGGTTATCTTGAACAATGGAAGATACTGACTAAAGTTTATCTTTCAGTCGCAGATGATTCCGCATCTGATTTTGTGAACATCCTGTGCAAATTATCAAACAAATCAATGTATTTTATTATTCTGTTTTGTATTAATTGCAATTATTTTATAATAATATGATTTGCAGTTTCCCAGACTGATATAAGGTATTGTAATTTTGAAAAAAAAAGGCAAAAATATATGTTCAAAGGAAGGAAGTCTCGATTCCTGGATGGTATTCCTACCATAGGTGAAAGATGAGGCCTTAAATGTTCTATATGTTTACTGAAAAAAATGGTTTTGTATAAAAATGGTCTAAGGAATAAAAAAATAAAACAATTGCACAAGTAACACCTTTACTACACTTACTCACTCCACACCTATATGCGCATTTCGATAACTAAGTTATCATCAGTAGGTTAACTAAGTAGTGAAATATATGAGATTATTAGAGCCTATGAGTTTGAAAATTTTATTTTAGTTAAAATCCTAAATGAAAATTTGTCAATATGCAATGTAAGCTTGTGCACATCTAGCCAATATATAAATTATTTTCAAATTGTTTCTTGTATGAATTTTGATTATATCTAAATCATAACTAGTGTACATCAATTGCGAAGCGAAATTTATATGAAGAAGAAAAAGTAAAGATCCCACTATTAATCCTTGAGGTACTCCACAAGATATATCTCTCGAAGAAGTATTATGATCTCCAAACTTAACACATAATTTTCTACCATATAAATATTTTCAGTGTCGAAAGCTTTAGGGTAGATCCAGTGAAAGAAGCTATTTTTTTTATTTGTATCTATTTATATCTGTTATAACATATAGTACTGCAGATCTTTATATCACTATGTTTTGCAAAGCCATACTGTCCCTTATATAGACATTTTTGAATTAAAATATTCTTTTAATCTTCTGTAAATGGCTTTTTCAAAAATTATAGAAGAAACATTAAGAATTGATATTGGCTCATAATTGTTGGGATCATATTTTTTATCATTTTGGAAAATAGGTATTACTTTTCATATTTTCTTGTAGTTTTCCATTCTCAGAAGATTTATTTATTCATACTCATACTCAATCATCAGGTCTCTTAGACGGTGATGGATCGAGGAACCTTGCGTGGACTGACTATACTAAGAAAAAGGATGATACACACAACCCTAATGGAGGAGACTGTAGTGGCCCGGGCAGCCAGATGATGCCCGCAGTGGGGGGGCATGAACGGACTAATGGGGTCTCTGAAAGAAAAAAGTCATAAAACACTTGGGTACGCTGACGACATATATAGTCATCCTAGAACAGGGGGAATTCTACACCACAGTTAGGGATCGTATGCAAGAGGCCCCAAACTTGGTAACCAAATGGACGCTTTTGGAGGGATTGAACATCAACCCTCAAAAAGCCACCATAGTAACATTCACTCGAAGACGTAAACTAGGGCCCATAAAACTTCGAGGAGAAACTATACAGAGCAAGGGAGAGGTTAAATATCTCAGGGAGATATTGGACTCGAAATTGACCTGGAACCAGCATCTGATGAAAGTGACCAGAAAAGCGGAGACCACATTAATTGTGGCGAGACGCTCTTTTGGGAAGAAATGTGGGTTGAAATCACACATGGTATAATGGCTGTACAACATGGAACCGGGCATAAAGTTCGCGTCCCTGGTGTGGCGGCCAAAGATACAGCAAAGGAGCGCTAAAACCAAACTAGGCAAGGTGCAAAGACTTGCCTGCGTATGCATTACAGGGGAAATGAAATCAACGCCCAATGCAGCATGGAGACACTGCTGGGATTGCTTCCCCTTCACTTGATGATACACAGAGAGGCAAGGCTAGGTGCCTACAGACTAAGAAACACACTGAACAACATAAATGTTGGGACAGGACACATGATAATCGTAAGCATTGTAACCAGGGACGATTTTCCTTTGGACAAGTCATACAAGGTAGCAATACGAGATAGAACTGTATGGAACAACACAGAATTCAACGCCATTCTACAGGGCAAGATCTGGTACATCGACGGATCAAAGATGGAGACTGGTGCGGGGGCAGGAGTATATTCTAGACACACAAGTACCGAGTTAAGCTACTCACTGGGTACTCACACATCTGTATTTCAAGCAATCATTCAATGCGTGAAGGGAAACAATAGGAGAGTAATAGAGGAACAGATCCACATTCTCTCAGACAGCTAGGCGGCACTGAAGTGACGTTCCAACTGGTATGGACCTGCAAAGAGAAACTGACAATTCTAGCGGAACGAAACCTCGTCAAGTTGACTTGAGTGTCAAGACATCAGGGATTTGCAGCGAATGAAAAAGCCGACGAACTCGCTAGAAGAGGATCGGAAAATGAACCGGTCCAGGACAGACCCTCGGGGTACCGAAGCGCACGGTATGAGCGTCTGTAGAAGACTGGATCCAGGAAAAACACAAACAATACTGGAATGACATTCCAGGAAACAGAGACGGGAAAGAATACATCAAAGGCCCGTGCCGGAAAAAAACAGCAGACCTGTTAACTTTAAACAGGGAACAACTGAAAATCATTACGGGGCTCATGACTGAACACGCGCCAGTGAAAGAGCACCTTAAATAATTCATAAAAAAACCTTTTTAAAAACAAGCTTTCATTCAAATGCGCTAAAAAGTAAAAAATAATAGCTTTGGATGTGCTACGTAGGTTATTCCGTGAGTTATAGATTCAGAAGCTTGTCGCTTCTGTATTCGAACTGAAAACTTTGCGCGACAAGCTTTTGAATCTATAACTCATGGAATCACCTACGTCGCACATCCAAAGCTATTATTTTTTACTTTTCAGCGCATTTCAATAAAAGCTTGTCTTTAAAAAGGTTTTTTTATTAATTATTTTGTTTTGTGCTTTTTAGTGAGTACACCTTAATCTATGCATTTTTGTTAATGCATAGTCATTATGAGGCCTTTTTCCTGTAGATTCTGAGCTATCTAGTTCTTCAATGAGGAGACCATCTGAAGATTAACTCCTACGCCATCTTCAATTTATGAATTCTGACAAAAAAACAATAATCTTCGACTCAATTCATAATCTCTGACCCCAAAAACCCCGACATACCAATTTTGAATAGAAACATTCCATTATCACAACCATGTGGAGCCGCCGTCTTAAATTTATGAATTTTGAGAATGAACTCATAGTCTTTGATCCCGAAAACCTCCACTTACCAATTTTTAATAGAATCGGACCATAATTACAAAACTCGTTCGCCATCTTAGAGCCGCCATCTTAAATTTGGAAATTTTGAAAAAAAAATCATAATCTCCGACCCCGAAACCCCATACAATTTTGATGAATCGGACCATAAACACAAACTGTCCGCCATGTTTTTTTTTTCTCAAAAATTCCATAATGCATTATCACGGGAACTATGGACATCTGCCAAATTTCACGTTAATCGGGCAACTGGAAGTGGATCAAATTTAATTTGCAAAATTTGATGACAAACATCGGGACAAGTGAAACTAAATAAAAGCTTGTAATAAAATGGGACTTTTCAACGGCGACCTAACATGCAGATTATGAGACAAGGAACCAGAAACAGTATCAAACATACTTTGCAATTGCGGGGCTTTGGATCGCAGAAGACAGTCAATATTCGTGCAACCAATTGGTGAACCGAGACTACAGCACATACATTATTGGAATGGGTGCTGTATAAGAGAACAATAGGCAAGACACCAGTAGGCCCACGTGTCGTCGGAAGACCAGATGAGCCAACTGGTTGGAGGATTTAGTGGGTAGCGCGGAGGTAAAGGGGGCATAGAGACCCCAAAACTCAACAAGTGAGTCCCACACTACTGTAAGGTGTCCATAAAGGTTTTCCTCCAACCCCGAAAAAAATACTAAGAATAGATGATAATTCTGATTTAACCTTTTTTTTTAAATATGTGTATTGAAATTATGAAAACCAAGTGATTTTCGAGAATGACTTCTTCTGGGTTAATTGTTGATTCCAGGATACAGAATTATGTATGAGGAGTCACCTTCAATATCATTAATATTACTGAAACTATATGTTCTGACGTTCACATGTTTCTTTTTCTATTCAATTTTCTAGTTGTTGTGGATATCTGATGTTTGCTGATTTTTGCTGTAATAACTTTATTTATTTTTTTGGGTTTTTCATGTTTTTTTTTTAGTATTTGTTTGTCATAATAATCATAGGATTATGGGAAGTATACATTAGAGGGATTTTCTTTTAGTGAATTTTATATCTGATTTCAATCAAAGTGGAAATATCTGCATTAATCCATGGTTTTTCATTATTAAAAAACATTAAAAAATTGGCAAATTTTGTCATAGATTATTTCTATAATATTATTGAGAAAAATTGTGTGAAAATATATATGGGGTTGGTGCCGTGAATACTCTGAAGTCCTGAAGGAGACGCCACATAAACGTTGGATCGTTAGAAACAACTTTTTAGTGTCCTTGTTTCCGTTATCCCAATTTCCAGTTGTATCGTAGGACGTGAATGCTTGATAAATAAATTGCCGAACTTGAAAATTTGAATTATTATAGTTTTTTTTTACAGAATGTGTTATTGCCATCAACCCCATCATATCGAACCTAAGCCCCGATGATATCCCATCATATATGGAAGATTTCATTGCGGAAGTGAGAAAGTTGAAGGAGGTAACGTTCGAAAACATAAACAACAATGACGAAGAATCCATAAGAGTGGGGTACAAAATATTTGTCGTTTTTGCCACAAAACCCTTGAATGAAACATAGTACAGATTCCATGATAAATACATATAACATTTTCCAAGACTACCGCTCATTAGTAATTTGTTTGTGTGTAGAGTATTTAGAATGAGTAACCTACACACCAAAGAATAGAAAAACTGACAGAAAACTGGAAATAAATTATAAAAAATATTAAGAAGTGGAATGGATGAACATAAAATCCTGGATTGTTTGAATTCAGTATTTTGAGCAAATTTGATTATAATTACTTGGTTTGAGTTGAATTTAAGGAACCCAAAAATTATTATATTGATTGATATGAATTGATTTAATCCACTCAGAAAATGAGTTTATTCCAATTTGGGATAAGAAAAATACCCCAACTGATACATTCATTTGATGATCTTAAAACTGAATATATTGATGTAAAGAAAGGAATAAAAACGGATATATGAGTTCGAGGAAACTTAAAGGCTAATTTGGTCAAAGTTTAATTTTATTTGAACTGTATTTTATTCTTCGTAAAAGCAGTTGATACATTTCTCAGTTCCATTTTTTTTTATTAACAGTGCACAATTCGATAAGTTGGTGTATTTGTGCTGAATGTTTCATATTGACATCTGATTCAAAATATCCATCCAAGAATGGTATTGGCTATTGGCGGAGCAAAGAAAGAAATCGATCGCTGCTGTAAAAATGAAAAAGTATGGGACAACCTCGTATTATGATTTCACTCAATCAATTTTATTTGCGCGATATTATCAGTTCACACGTTTGTACAAATGTTTTATGGCAAGGAGGAACACAGTAGTCTCACCAAATCAACCAATAACTGGAAAAGTATATAACTGAAATTAATCCAGCTCAACTAAACAACAACAACAACGCAAGATGTTTTGTAGGATGTTGATTTCACTGGGGTTTGCCTAATATTATGGGCTTGCTTGTATTAAATAACTTTGGCCGTTAATTCTCAGTTCTTCAACATTTCTCAAATGTGCTGAAGCTAATTCATTACCATTCATTACAGTTTGAGGTTGGAAAGATGTTTTATGCTTTCAAATCCTGTTCTCATTAAAAAATCCATTTGTTTAACTTACAAATATTATAAATTGCTCTCAGATACCGACAATGTTTCATATTTTTTCAAGTTATAGTGAGTTTATACAGCAAGTAAAATAAAATAAGAAATAAATTAAAGTAATTTAAAAAGTTAAAACTACACAACACCCATAACAGGTTTATACAAAAAAAAAAATAAGAAGTAAAATAAAAGATGGTTAACTTTTATCTTTTATTTTATTTTACTTGACAAGTTGTTAGGCATATGTACATATGAATAATTTAGACAAATTGACGAGATAGGATGATACATGACATGATATAATTGGCAGTCGTCATCATATTTTTGTTTTCATAACCGGAAAACGGTGTGTTCACTGGCATTTTTTTTAATTTCTTTTTGTCTTTGAACGTCTAGATTTTAGAATATTGTTAGTGTTGTCAACAATGGCTTATATTTTACTCGATAAACAATAACGGGGATCAAATTTTCGAGTATTCATCATTGAAGTTTGAGGTAACAACATAAAATCCCAAATTTCGATTGACAGCTTTCTTACTTCTCACATTAATTTACTCAGCTCTATAAACACTCTGAAAATTATTACTTCTTATTTTACTTTATTTTATTTCTTATTTTATTTTACTTTCTGTATAAACTCACTTTTATTTACTTGATTTTGATAGAAATTATCAAAACATGGGGTTGTCATCTAACTGTCAAATAATTCCCGAGTTCCGAAATGTGGCGTTTGGCACTGTCGTGCACTTAGCCAAAACCTTCCAACTGAGAATTTTGGTAATATTTGTTCCACACAAACATTGTTGTATAGAATGAAATATGTAATTGCGTGGAATGTGTAAATCAAATATAGGAACCGGCAAATTTTTGTAACTTTTTCATAAAATCTACTTTCTGTTACTGACCATCGAGTTGCTAGTTCGTTAAAAAATAGCAATATTCTGAAAGCAATTCATCTATAGGTACTTTGAAATCGAATAAATATTTATTTCTTTTTTATGAACTATTTTGCGCATAAATTCTAACAAATATTTATTTCAATCAAAAAATATATAGCAGAATCCAGTATTTTATTGTATTCTAGTAATCGCTCTAATATTCATTTAGTTTCAGCTTTATTTGATGTCATATGAATTTCAAATCAAATAAATGGAAAGAATTGGATGAAATAAATAGTCGATTTGAAGCCAAATATATTGCTGTTTTATTGGAAATAATAAGTTCATTTCGCCATATTGTATAAATTTATTTCATTGACATAAAAAATATTTGATTTCATGTTTTTTATAGCCCGATGTTACAGTTTTTAATTCAACTGAAATAATTGTATATAGATTATGCGGTAGCTCTCTAATTATTTTGTCTGAAGAATTGTTTCCACTGTTCAAAACAATTCCAGCAGATTTTTTCCTACCCACCTATCACATCTGTATTTGTATTGATTTTCGTTGGGTCTATTCCCAATAGGGAAATATAATCGAAAAAAATATATTTATGATTTCATGTTTATGTAATAGATGGAAAAAGCAATATTTATTATTAAAGTACAAAAGGGATAAGGAACATTTTATTCATGATTTGGGTTTACTAACACTTTGGAGCGGAAAATTCTAACCCTCCCTGATTGAAATTTACGTGGTGTGATGGGAGATCATTATTATTTATACCAATAAAATATTTATTGTTTTTCGGAGCTTTATTTATTATTTTTAAATGTTTCCTCTGATGAACCAGATCAACATACAATTTTTTTTAAATTTTCACGAATCATATTTTACATTTTTCCTGACTGCCTTTTTCTAAAAAGAAACGTTTTTTGAGTTCAACACCAAAATTTGACAGATGGATAACAGCTGACGAACGACAGAATGAGCTCTTCTTGGGGGATTATCCTTGAAAGAAGCAGTTATGTCAAAAAAGATCACGTTCACAAAATATTGTGAAATACGCAACTAGAAATGAATTGTATTCACGTTTGAAAACTGGCGATACAGTTCACGTGGAGTGTATATTGAACTCAAATTAGATCGGCCAGTAAATTCAAATCAGAATACCCAGTACATTGTTTGTCTGTTTTCTAGAGTTAGCACTTGTGTTTGGAGTTCTTAGAATATTTCATTTGCTTGCAAAAAAATATCTTTCGAAGTTTCTCAACAGCTTCAACAGCTTAGTGAAGTCATCGGAAATTATTGTTATGAATTATTTTGAAGAAATGTTACACATATTTGGGAATGTTCAAATTGAGAATAAAACTAACAAAAACAAGTTTTTTTAATCTAAAACAAACAAGATGGTGTGAAACTGTGTTCTTATCACCTAGATATACACTCTTTTTCCATAATGTATGAATAACCTTCGGTATGTTGAATAATATCTCTTTTTTTCTCTTCTTAACCCTTTTTTTTCTTCTCAAGTCTCTTTAAAGGTTCTCTTTTTCACTTTTTTCTTGGCCACAGACGATACAGGAAGATTTTGGGAGGGAACTGTATCCTTCTTCAAGAGCCCGTCGCATCGTTTGCCGCGGGCCTCACTCAATCCTAGATTAGTCGGCACCAGTACGTTACATTCATTGTCTCACGGAATAAGATACAAACTTATTCCAGTACAACGGGATCGTTTTGCCCTCCACCAGGTAAACCAGAATTTCATTAAATGTCGACAATCACAAGAGATTCCACAAGTTTTCAGTATACGATGGCTAAAACAGGCGCGGTCGCAGCCCAACATTTGGGGGGGGGGGGGTTGACTTGGCTCAAGTAAATGGATGACTTGGCTCAAGTAAATGGAATCTTCTATTCGTTTAAAAAAATCGGGTGATTATTTTCGAGACATCAGGGGTTATCTCGGGATGTACATTTTGAAAGGGCTAAGCCCCGTCAGCCACTCTTCTGACATATTTGCTCTTAGCCAAGTTTTCAGGCGCCTCGAAGTGAGAAATTACCTTTCTGAAGTATACGGATGTAGCATAGCAAATGTTGACGTCTATGAATAAACTTCAACAAATCAATTCAGTAATCCATTCCATTCAGACCTCTCACGGTTATATTTAGAACAACTTGCATGAAAACACCCAGACCAAACGAAAACAAAACAAAAACTGTGTTTTATTCACGTAAGTGTCAAAAAAAATTGCAGCTTGCGGTAGGTGTTGACTGCTAAACATCGTCACGTAATACTAAGCAATGCTATACCTATAAATCCTTTTTTCCATTTTCTTGACTAAAATGTGACATATTTCTACTCAAATCAGTGAGAGAAGTTGTACTTTTAATCACTTGATTAAAAATCTTTCAATCACAAGTGATTAAAAGTGTTACCTAGGTTATTAATAAACAAACATCATACACATTGCTCATAGCGCAGCAACGGTGTCGAATTATTCAATCGAGTAGGCTGGTTTCCAAATTAAATGCAACACAAGCAACGGTAGCGCACATTTTTATTCTTAGTAGGCTGGTGGCTGGTTGCAATTTTGTTTCGACGAGTCAATAACACAATAGTTATTTATGCAACAATTGCAAAATAATTTCTTTTAATTTCTGCGAAAATGAAAAAAATCAGATTTAAAACACGTGAGTAAAGCGCATTTAATCACTCGCCAGGTTCGTGATTAAATGCTACGCTTTACCCACTTGTCCTAAAAATAGCTATTTCCAAACTCCTCCGCTACAGTAAAATATATTTCTCTATCTACTCCTATTAAATTATATATTGATTATTCAACTGCTTTTGAGCAATTAATAGTATCTATAAACAAACAACGTGAAAATCATGGTGGCTCTGTTCTTCTGTACCTACAAGCCGTTTGGCCGAAAGGGAACAGTCCATTATTGTTATTGAGGGGAGTAATGTCACTTGAATAATTTTGGCGTTTTCAAATTAAGTTAATATCTAATTATTCTGAATTTTGGGCTGAAAAAGATGAATTCAGATAGTGAAGATGAATTATTATGTACACCTCCCGAAAAATCCCAAAACAAATATAAAGGTGTATACAAAAAGTTTCAAGATTGGTGTAGCAGCAAGAACATTAAGTCATTGTTCACAGAAAATGTACTATTGGCATATTTTAGTGAACTTAGTACTAAACATGAAGCATCGTCCCTATGGACTTTCTACCCCATGCTGAGAAGCACACTCAACATAAATAATGGAATCAATATAGAGAATTATTTGAAATTACGCGCGTTTCTTAAACGTCAACCAGAGAATGAAACATGTAGTAGCTAAAAAGGCAAAAACTTTTAGGCCAGAACAACTTAATAGTTTCATAAATGAAGCTCCTGAGGACAAATATCTGGCGACAAAAGTAGTAGATCTCACAATATTCAATCGTTTTTATCTTGTGGCTCAGTGGCAAGAGCGTTGGTCTTGTGTCGACTGTTTCCACCCGGCGCGGGTTCGAATCCCGCAGCTGGTGAAAATTTTTTTCAAGGTCCCAAGAGTGGTTTCGGATCCCACTATAAAAGGTAAGGTCCCGTGATTTTAACTCGTACAAGTTTTCATTAACTTCTGAGAGTTGTTCAAGCAACTAAGAAAGCGGTTAAAAACAATCTAGTCAATTACATAATTTATTTTAGGTTGCTTTAATAATGGTGCTTGTCGTGCAGCAGAATTGCACTCTATGCAAATTACAGATTTAGAAGATCATGGATCTATTTTTATAGACAGTGTACCAAATACAAAAACAAAAATTGCCAGAAAATTCACTGTTACGGGAAATTTTTATAGCATAGTTATAAAATATGCCATAGTTAAGAAGTATTTATTGTTATATTCGTAGATAAAGTATAGTATTTAACTTGCGGTAATGATCATAACTCACTTGATGAGTTACAACACTCGCCTGCGGCTTGTGCTGCAAACTTCATCTGCGTGAGTTATGACATACATTACCGCTCGTTAAATAATATACTATCATTCCTGATAATACTATTAGTCTCTTTGAAAGTGTGGAGAACATAGATTTTCTGTCGAAAATGGATTTTCTGCTGTCCTTTTATCATCCTCCATATCACTCCCTATATTTTGATGTGTTGGACTCACCATTTTTTCTGCATTATTTTCACACTATCAAAATGTTTTTTCTTCACTTTCGTGTTTTAGCGGCTTTTCCCCACCCCCCTTTCCATTTCCCACATTTTGATGGGTTATACTCACCACTTTCTTTTCATTTTCCGTTTCACTTAGTGTTTATGAACTTTTTTCAGTTTTTTCATACTCTAGGATAACCTCGGCTGGGGCGTCTTTTCGGCCTCGGACCCGGTGCCTGGCTCTCCAGTGTTATTATCTTTAATATTACTCTTCTTTATACTTTCACTATGTTTAGAAATGTAATCATTGAGTTTTTTGAGTTCTTCGGCTTCACTTGGCTTTTTGTATCGAACAGCTGGCGATTTCGCTGTTTTCCGATGTGAGTTTTGCCAACACACTGTTTTTATCAGTTTCGGTGGTTTAGTTTGGTAAAATAATTTCTTTTTCACGGTTTTTGTCACTGGGTGATCCATTGGGGCTTTTTGTTTTCAATTTATCCACGCTTTTGTTGCGATCTGCACCTCCATCGCTGGATTCTTCCATTGGGGGGGTCATTTATTGAACTTTTCCAGCAATTCAGCTGTGGTTGTTTGTGTCCTTTCACTTTTTATAAGTGAAATTGTTTTCACTTTCGTGGGTTTTGAAATCCTAACCCCTCTTTTACTCTGGCGAACCAATACGGTCGAAATTCCCGTACTCGATGGTTATTATGGGTCACAAAAGCCTGCAGTTTTCCAATGGCCAGATATCGTGATAGAAACACTATGTTTACCCTTTTTAGGCATTCTGATCACTTTCAGCACACTGTTTTATTGTTTTTGAATTAAGGAGTTTATAATTCACTTTTTCAACACTTTGGGGTTTATACGGCACTTTAAACTACAAAATGACAATCAAATTATTCATTGCCTTTCTTGAAAAACTGAGGCTTTCTAACATGCTGAAAAAGGTATATTTGAATTCAAATATCAAATCACTGTATGTAGTGAATTCAAAATCCTTTATTGCATCAATTTTGCATATTATCTTTACCTACATAGGAATTAAATGCGTTGACATTTAATTCTGACAGGACCAAGTGTAGTTGTCACACATACTCGTATATAAGAGAAAGAGCAGAGAGAGAAGAGAGAGAGAAGAAGTCGCATGGAGGGGGCATAACGCTTTTTTCTTACGTTGAAGTTCTACCGCAAGCCGCGTAAAGGAACTTCGTTCCAATAATCTCCGGCTCCTGATGCGATAACGTAGGAGTAGGAGTGGAAGAGAGGCAAGAAGATCCAGCGCATGACGCTGTGGCCGTGACGTGTCGGTCGTCGCCGGATTTTTGAATTTGTTTCGCGCCATACCATGCGCTTTCCAACATTTTTCAATTACGGAGAGTCGACTATTACGAATGTTCTTGATTTCATTGCTTGGACGTTTGCAGTAATTTTTTATTTAAAATGTTCGTATACCGTCAAATTTTGGTAGATTTTTAGAAACTGTGTGGATTATTTTGGGGGGAGGGTCATGACCCCTGTGACCCCCTCCTCTCGGACCACGCCTGGGCTAAAATCATATAAACATTACTGTTTCGAAAAGTAAACAATGAACTTATGTATAGTTTCAAAAATCGACACCAGAGGAGTATCTGTTATTTTGAATTCCCAATAGTCTTTTGATTCAATATTTTTTATCTGATAGGCAAAACTCAGAATACGCCAAGTTGCTGACTAATTGAGTATTTTTCCATTCGTGAAAAATAATTTGGTGTACATATGTAGTAACTTATCGGGGCATAGTAATTTCTTGCCCTTCAACACTACTATAGATTCCCTGATTCATTTAATTTTGTTTTCAGATTATCATCCCCAAAAAAATGTAAAGAAGAGATGTTTCCTTTTATCCTTTTGTGGAAAAACTTTTAAGCGAAATTACACTTCTATTTATAGATGAAAATGCCACCTATCAGTTGATACATGAGATACTCAATTACAGCTATCTACTTTTGAGAGCCTGAGAATTTTGTTAAATTATTTGCTGCTAGGTAGTGGATATTAAACTGTGAGACAAAAATGTGAAAAAAAATCGCAATGTTCTTTTTCAATGTATGCAAATGTTCAGTTTCATATGTCAGTAGTATACTATCAGTATCATTGGAATGGAATTATGTTTTCAAATGACTACCACATGTTGGTAAATTGATGAAGTCACGCAGTATGGAATCTCATCTCCTCAGTTTCCATACGATATAATTTCTTAGAAGGTATGTTATTTTTGTAATACCACTGAAACATTTTAGACAATGACTTAAACATTGCGATGGAAATGTTCAAAATCGCTCCAATGGAGTCGCCACCTATTATCTGTATTCTCAAACAGTAAGATGGTGACCATTGTGTTTTTTTATAAGGTTGTAAGAAATAGTATTCCTGAAACAACCACAATTCAAGTGGAGGTGAAATCGAGATTGAATTAAGGAGCACCTTAAAACTTGAAAATTTCGACAACATTTTCGGATTTGGGAAATTATTTTCACAATATGTAATTTTTGAGGACCGAACTGAGCCAAAGAAAAATAAAATCATGCGTGTACCCTATTATCAGACCAAAGTTTCCATTTTTGAGTGGCCTTTGGCGATTGCATGCAAATAAAAAAATATTCGATAAACCTACTTCTATTCAAGACATTTTTCCGCCAATCAAATCATAACTAGCACAACTTAAATATTGGGTTTCACCATAGAATTGTAATTATAATATACTGACAATACTGACTATTATAATTACAATTCTATGGGTTTCACAGATTGATGAGGTTTATACGGTAGCGACATCTATTAATTGTACCCTAAAAATGTAGGATGGTGACGATAGGCAGCGCCTCTGGTGGTAATGGCGGTTTCAAATTTCAAAAAATATAGTGACATCATTGTATATAGACTGAACCTAATACAATGGTGACATCGTTGTTTGAAGTTATACAATGGTGACATGTAGAGTAGACTAAAATTTCAAAACACAGGAATCTACTAATCCAATTGAACATACTTGGCTCAAACATCACTAGATCGCAGAAGTAGCGACTTCAATGACACGTGTGCAGAAACGTAAACAGTAAACACTGACGTGACGTATGCCTATGCCAGCTGTGGGGTTGGCTTGAAGGCTAATTATTTTTATTACTTTATCAGTATTATTTAAATAGGAAAGTCACAATTATTGTGATACTATGAAATAATGAATCATAGATAAACATAAGGACGTACTGCTGAAACTAATCAGTTGTTGGGTGTAATATGTCACATTCTGTTAACACAGTTCCCTTGTTACAAGATGACCAGGATTCTGACTACTCTGAAGATGGAAATCGACTCCAAAATGACGTTGAAGATAATAAACCGTTGTTCAAACCCCCAGAACCAAGAGACAAATTTAATATGGCATATTTTATATTCTACCTGCTTGGAGTTATAACCTTACTACCTTGGAATTTTTATGTTACTGCTGATGATGTAAGTTGAAAGTGTTCAATCAGGGTATGATTCAACATCATATTATTTTGGACTTAAAAACACAAGAACAAATAAGTTATTGGTATTCACGCAGGGAGAGTCCAAACATTGTTTTTTTTATTTTTAGTATTGGATGTACAAGTTTAGGAATATGAGTAACAACAGCACCTCAGTACATTCTTCCCAAATTAGTGTACGCACTCCGCTACAGGCAGAGTTTACATCTTATTTGAATTTAGCTTCTTCAGTTCCCAACTTATTGTTTCTAATTCTGATAACCTTCATCAGTCATAGGTGAGATTTTTTTCTGCTAGCATGAATCTCGAAACATATCACAAAATAACTTTCTCATTTCGATTTTAGGATCTCTTTGAACATACGTATTGTAGGATCTCTAGTTTTTATGCAGTTATTGATGCTGATAACATTAGTGTTTGTAGGAATCAATACTGATGATTGTGAGTATAAATTCAATTGATTATTTTGCCCAAAAACACCATTGTATTATTGAAAATTCAGGCCTTTGTTCACTTGAGTTGTGGAATATGAAATTTGGAAAAAATGCAGTTTAGGGAAAATCCACAGATTTGAAAAATCCTTTTTTTTTTAAATAAACAAGCCTTTCTAACCCCCTTAAAAAAATCCAGCAATCAGTCATATTTTTTTTAAATTCATTATTTTCACAATGGTAAATATCCACTAATTAGATTTGCACGATTTGAGACAACTATTGTATTTTCGCTTTCTGAATACAAATACGAAATCAATCCATGGCATTCTCAAATACTTTCCGAGATACTAGTTTCCAGAAGTGCAAAATACCTTATTTTTCTGCGCTGTTTGGCCACTGAAAACACTCACCAATCAATCAATTCATTTATTTTTCTTTGGACATACAAGTATGTATAGAAATCGTCACAATTTATCACCTACAAATAAGTAAAAAAAAACAGGCTAAATTGTACAAAGATTAAAAAGATATATGTCTATGAATTGAGGAATTCACCATTCATTTTAATATTAACAAAAAACACCACACATACCCTTATTCACGTGTTTTTAGTACATTTTTGTACGAAAAACTGCAATTTTCTAAAATACTCACTTTTTTGCGAAATGTAAATACATACCATGATTCTTACTTTTACCAGTAATTTCTATATTTTTTATGTTGATTGTGTTAACTCGATGGTCAAAGTCAAAATATGCAATAGCTGCATTTTGATGACCTCCAATCTCTAATCTACAGCCCAAGACAACCCTTCGGCATGGATGTTTTTGAAGACCATCTGGTCTGCAGAAAAACGAACCTGGTCAATATCTTACGTTAAAGAAGGGTACACAACCTAATTTAACTTGGCTAACCTTGCTATTGAAGTTGAATGCAAACCAACCAACCTTAGCAAATTACTTTAATTGTTTTTTCCGATTTATTATTGAGGCACAATAGTGACAATCAGTCGCTAGATGCAAGTACATGCTACATCATAGACGTCAACCAATAGACAACACGTACGCCAAGCAACTCAAACCTCATGATTGGCTGTTTCTTCTTCCACAGGCAAATACATTCAATCAAAAGGGAACATTTTAAAATTGGATAATTTCTTCAAAATATCCCAAACAGCATTATAGTGACAGAAACTGATACTGCAACTTCGACTCGGTGGTTATCACCTAATCTCCACTAAATCTACCACTATACAGTAAGAATAACTAAAATTTTATTTGTGTATGGTTGTAGTCACGTGATTTCCATCTATGGTAGCCACTCCTCAGTTCTATAACTTATTAGTGTCATTTGAGGTGTCTGAAACATTATAGCCACTGAGCAAATCACAGTCACTTTCAAGAGAGTATGATAGTTTCGGTGACGTTTTGGTAACTTCCATAAAGCCTTCAATGTGGCAGGCACTTGATTGTGATATGTGGTGATGGTTGCCACGTTCGTGCTATCTCCATGAGTGATAACCTTCGGTGAAATACCACCATATCGACTTTGTGTGCTGTGAAATGGATCATTCCATGTTTCAGTGTTCGGTCGATACTTTCCGGTCTCCCTCTTTCCTTTTCCCCAATTCCTCCTTTATTTTCAGGTGCATCCTAATAGTAATATGAGTGATAACCTTCGGTGAAATACCACCATATCGACTTTGTGTGCTGTGAAATGGATCATTCCATGTTTCAGTGTTCGGTAGATACTTTCCGGTCTCCCTCTTTCCTTTTCCCCAATTCCTCCTTTATTTACAGGTGCATCCTAATAGTAATAATGATGAAGTCTCCTAGAGTAAAACACTCCGGAAGCAAAATACCTCTCCATTCGGATTTCCGGGCGAGAGGTACTCGAGGGACTCAACATTAAAGATTAATTTTGCAACATCCGCGACTCAACAAGAACATCAATGACGTCCACCATCACCTACAGACGAAAAAACCGGATATTCTGGCTCTAACAGAAACACAAGTAAACTCGTCCACCAACAAGGTCCATATGCTTTGTCCTGGTTACGAATTCCATTCTCGATTCAGGTTCAAAGGTGGAGTCTGCCTTTACGCTAAGGCTAACCTTTCATGCCAGCGTGAAGAGAGTTTGGAACCGAAAGACTTTGATGTGATGTGGTTCAAGCTATCTGATACCAAACTGACTAAGTTCCTCTGCTGCCTTTACCTTTCACCTAATGAACCTTCATATAACGACCTCTTTGAGTTTTATCACTCAAACTGGACTACATTCAGGAGAACCATCCAACAGCTGAAACCATAATCATGGGAGACTTTAATGTACATAACGCTGCCTGGCTCAAATTCTCTAACAAAACAGATGATGCTGTGCGTCAAGCCGAGGCCTTCGCCATCACTCATGGTCTAGAACAACTGGTCGAGCTACCAACCGCATCCCTGATGTCAACAACCAGTCTGCCAATACACTAGATCTTTTCCTCACCACCAATCCTGACCAGTATAGAATAGAAGTTTGTGCCCCACTTGGAAACTCTGATCACACCCTCATCTCCACAACATGCTCTTTCCATTTACCATCGAGCTTCACAATACCACCCCGTCTCATGTGGCATTACAATTCGGCCGACTGGGAAGGTCTTCATATGTTTTTCTCAGCGTTTCCATGGAAGAGAGTTTGTTTCTCTTCAGTAGATCCAACACGATGTGCTGAGACAATTTCTGAAATCATCATGGTGGGGATGCAAACTTACATACCGAATACCGAAGAAGAACATCATCCGATAAGACCTGGTTTAACAGAAACTGCTCTAGAGCTGTGGCTTCCAAACAGGCAGCATACCATCGATGGCTAAAAAATCCGGGCCCTGAGACCAGAGCAGCATATGTCGAGGCTAGAGGCATATGCAAAGAGACAATAGAATGCTCAAAAGATGCCCACAATGCCAAAATAAGATCAAAACTTGCTGAATGTCCTAACGGATCCCGTTCATTTTGCTCTTTCGCCAAAGCTGTGGGAAGAAACTTCACTTCCAGCTCATTTCCTCCTCTAACACAAAGAAGATGGAACACTAGCAACGACCGCCCACGAAAAGCCAATATCTTTGCGCACCTATTTGCTGGAAATTCCACTCTGGATTCATCGGAAAACAACCCGAACATTACACCTATTGACAGTCACATGCCGGATCACCTTGCACGTACTATCAGAAAGATTTTGCTGGGTCTCAACACCAACAAAGCCTGTGGATCTGACGGTATCCGCCGATTGTTCTCAAGAAATGTGCCCGAACTAACACCTGTTCTTTGCAAGTTGTTCAACCACTCTTACAATTTGGGGTATTTCCGTCCAATTGGAAAATTGCAAAGTACAGCCAGTCCTAAAAGGCAAAAGGCCCTACCTAGCAACTACAGACCTATCGCTGCTATCTATTATTTCAAAGGTCATGGAAAAGCCATCAACATTGAGCTCATGAAATATCTGGAAGACTCAGGAATTGTCACGATAGGCAATATGGCTTCCGCCATCAGAGATCAACTGGTGACCTGCTCGCTTACGCTCACATATATGGCAGCTATCTATTGAAAAGTATGGAGAAACTTTAGCTGTGGCATTAGATATCTCCAAGGTTGATCGAGTTTGGCACCAGGGACTCCTCGCCAAGCTTCCGCTTATGGCTTGCCCCTCAGCTGTGTTCTCTGCTTGCTAGTTTTCTCTCAAACAGGTCTCTCCATGTAGTGGTCGATGGAGTTTCATCTGACACTCTACTCATAAATGCTGGTGTTCGCAAAGGGTCTATTCTCGCACCAACACTATTTCTACTTCACATCAACGACCTGTTGAAAGCAACTTCATGTCCAGTACACAGCTTTGCCGATGATAGTACCCTCCATACCGCTTTCTCTTCCAGGGCCCCTATATCAGCCCGTGAAACCAGAAATGAACGAGGAAGAAATGTTAATAATATAAATATGGATTTAGCAACAATTCTCGAGTGGGGATCTAATAACTTGGTAGAATTCAATGCTAACAAAACACAAGCATGTCTTTTCTCTAGAAAAGTCGATCTCACTGTGCCTAACATAACTTTGTCAGGAGTAACCATACCACTGAAGTCATCCATATCGATGCTTGGTATTACTATCAGCAATAACCTTTCCTGCGAAAATCACGTGAGGTCCATTGCCAAAAGTGCATCCCAAAAACTTGGTTTTTTGTTTCGTGCCAAGAGCTATTTCACCCCCACCCAGCTGCTTATGATCTATAAGGTACAGATCCGACCTGTCCTGGAATACTGTTCCCATATTTGGAGCCGCACCTAAACATATCCTGAGGCTATTGGATTCTGTCCAAAAGGGCAATTCGTCTCGTCGGTGATGCCTCGCTACAAACTCGCTCACTTGTCTGGAACACCGTAGAAAAAGTGGCGATTTGTCTCTATTTTATAGATATTTTCATGGGCGATGCTCTTCTGAAATATCAACAATCTTTCCTGCTTTGGCAGTCTCTTCGAGACTAACCCGTCAAGTTCAGTCATCACAACCCTTCGTGGTCACTTTGGAGACCTGCAGAACATCACTTTCCAAAGACCCGTTCATCCAACGAACAGCGAGGCTTTGGAACTCATTGCCTAGGGAGGTGTTCCCCAAGGCATACAACCTCCAGAAATTTAAGAAGAACACCAACTCCTACCTTCTTTCCCTTGGTTCCCACGATGTTCTCTGAACATTACATAAGAACATAAAAAAAAAAAAATTCACCATTCCGCGCGATGACAAAAGCTAACCTAAGTTTGCTCAAATTATTTTATTGTGGCTTACAAAAAGATTGTTTACCTGTTACGTGAAACATTAATGATTTTATTCAATATGAAATGGGTTATGCGTTTTCAATAGACAATTTTCCTTGATTCTGAAGTGACCGTAGATTGGTCCGTGGATGACTAACATAACTTTTCTCAAATTATTTTTTGGTTAAAAAGTTCGTTTTATCTGTTACGTGAAATGTGAATTATATACATTCAATATGAAATGAGAATTTTCCTTGATTATGTATAAAAAGGTTAATTTAAATAGATCGGATCTCTGACTTGTGCTCCTGCTTAATATTTATATTTTTAATTCTGTTTGCATAAATGCCATCATTTTCATTACTTGTTAATTGATAACTCTTACTTGATAATAATTGTTGATTGGAGCTGCATAAATCCACTATTGTCCTTTTTTAACAATTAATGAATATGTACCCGCAATTTCGAGGTTAAAACTTTGAAGTGGCAGGTTATAATAGCCCGACGTGTTCGCCCCTGTCAAGGGTGTGAGACCTATTATAATTTCATGGGCCTGTGACGTGGGTGCCACTTTGCAGTGGTGGAAAAGTTAATAATTTAGTTCCACTGGGCACTTTATGATGGAAGAAGCTTTAGAGTGGTATATTTACACTTTCTGCCACTTTAAAGTTATATTCTGCAAAAGCCGCCATATTTACAGGAATATGCTTGAGGGATTTAAGTACATAATTTCAGAGGCGAGTTATTTTCAAAATTATAATGATTTCCTTAAATAAAGTGTATTCAGATGGCGCGTGCTCACAATCGAGCTACAACACCCACATTTCACATAAAACTTTCAATCGTTTTAATTTTATCCTGATTAGTAGTATACAAATTCGATATAATTACTTACGTTTGTATGTTTATATGTTAAAGTTGATCGAGTGTTACAAATGAATCAGGCAAAATGGAAGAATGAGGAACATTTATCACAAAAATATGTTGCTGAACAGACATCGAGCTACATATCAGTCAGTTGTTTAACGTGTCTAGTGTCGGCCACTACATATCCACGTTTTTGCCAGGTGACCACAACGTGGTTGGAATGTGGCTATCTGAGATCCAGAAACGTAGATCGGAACGTAGCAGCCACAAAAAAGTGTTCCCCATTTTGGTAGCCGCAGCGTGATAGAACCGTGAATATTACGTGGCAGTGGTTGTGGCCAAACACTTCAAAGTTTTCCAGAATCGTGGCCGCTACGTTCCGTCCACTTAAAATGCTACTTGGAATGTGACTGCCAATATTTTTTTTTATTTTATTTGTTAGAGAAATGAACTATCACACAAACCAAAAATTTTGGTGATGCGCAAATTCTCCCTAAACTGCATTTTACCCCGAATTTACTTGAAACTTTCCTTGAAAGTTAGAATATTTTCTAGAATTTTACAGAAATTGAACAACATTCAATTCATTCGTTGAAATCACTACGAATAACATCAATATTATTACACTTTGACCACACATTTTTATCATATATTTGTAAACATCTCATTGTTTTCAATTGTGATATGAATGTGAAGATTCTGCAATGAGTTCCTATATTACACAATATTATGTTTATTAATAAGCGACTATTATATTTCCCACTGAATTCTGAAAATATCAAGGTTGAATTATGATCATCCACTGAAATAAAGAATTAACTTTTTAAATTCGTTGATCATGTCTATAAATCTCACATACTAAGAAATAGAGAATCATCTTCAATTGATTTTTCGTGTGATAAATGTTCTTATTCCTTCTAATCTACCCCGACTATGTTTTTTTTGTGTGTATATCCTCAAAGAAGTACTTTCAAATATGATTGATTAATACATTTATTTTTAGGGCAACAGACATTCTTTGGAATCACACTAGCATCTATAGTATTACTTAATGGTAAGCCCTTCATCATGAATAAATATCAAATTATGTTTGATAATGTTAATTAGGATTAGCAAAGAGGAGTGAATTGGATTTAATTCTGAAAAAGCCACCCACATCATCATCCACAATCATATTTAGGAATTTTGGGACAAACTTTCAGAACCCATAAAAAATAAACATACTAAAATACCACTTGTGCTAATTCAATATAGCTCTAGTATAACTGCAAAAGTTTCAATTACCTATCAGCCCCCAAAATGATATAAGGCAATGTTTGTTCTTCATTTTAGTTTTTCACATTATTTGCTGTTACATTATTCTTACTGTTGAAAGATGAAGAAATATTGATTTTAATCTGATTCCAAATTGAATAAAAGACAGGTTTTTATGATCTCTTTCATTTCTTTGTTTGAATATACATTCTGACAACATATTTTTTTCCCCATTCAACTGTAATACTGGGGAAAGTGTCTAGTATTTTTATTCTTCCTTGTATTTGAGACCTTTTTCTATCTGCTTTTGATTGAGGCTGGAGAAGCCATCAATTCATAATAATTGTAAGTAGTGAACATAGTCTTTGTATGTATACATATTGTAACGTGTTTTACTAGGGTTTTAATGACCCTCAAACTACTAGAAAGTCACGTTATTTATGACGCCAGAATTTTAGGCAGGAAATATTTTCCTTTCTTTATTTCAAATCTCGGGCGTCAGATTTTATAGTGGTTTTCTCCACGCACTAGGGTAGCTACAGATGGAGATACGGAACGTCCAGGGGTCTGGTATATTGACACTTTTTGAATCTTTACAAAATATTGTAGGCTTTAAGTACAATTTTTGGATACTGAACGCCGATTGCTTTTATGTCTCCCAAAGAGACAGACAGATAGAAATGTCTTTGTTGGTTTTTTTTCTTCACAAATGTCTTTTTTACAAATAGGTCTGTTGCGTAACTTCAATACTTTATATGAAATAGAAAAGGTTTCTGTTTTTTTCAATGTAAACACAGTGTGTAATATGTATTAAATAAATTAAGGTTAACGTAATACAATTATTTTTGCTTAAAAGAAAACGGTGTGGCACATTTAAATAGGGGTAATATATACACAGATATATATAAATATATATATATATATATATATATATATATATAATCCTATTAATATAATAGTATCGAAATGATATTTAGCTTCACGATATATATAACTGGCCAAATGAACAGTAATTTCACGACAATTAAGGGAATAAAACGAACTAATAGCAAAAAAAAACTATTCCTTCCTGAACACGGTTAACTGACTGACTCAGAAAGTGATTTTTCAAGTTTGTCAGCAAGTGGTTTATAACATCCCGACTTCCCCTGGTTAACCCTAGTACAAAAATTGAATACTACGTGTCACTTGTATATTACCTAAGCTTCACGTTTGCAATAATCCCGGCTGTGATATTTTTTCTCTGTTCCTTAAAATAGCCCTTTTGTTCTACGACTTTTCTCGTTAACAAGATTTATATTTTTGGCTTTGTTTTCCTATTGTTTATGCTCGGCGATTTCCCTGAGCTTAAACAATATTAACAACTGGGCATGGGTACAGACGATAAAGCATTACCGTGTTTTCGTGTTATAAAATAACTTATTTCCCCTTAATGTAATCAACAACGTTTATTTACCCAAATCACCTTCTCAAGTCGCTAAATGAATTATTCCTCCTGAATATGACTATAACTTGTAAAATTCGTGAATTTCGTTTTGCTCGGCACGTATTTTCCGGGACAAATAAACTTTTAATTTAGCGCATTTATCGCGGCCGATGTTCCGATTTGGTTAGGGCTTGAATCGGAACATAGGGGAACAAGAATTATTGTTATGTAATTGATTTATATGTCAATGGCTTAAATTCGGTGTTTTCACCGAACTTAAGACAATAGAAAATTTAAATTCACTGATTGATGTGATGTAAACATTCGCGTCAGTTGTTTGCATTCGGCGTTTTCCCTGAACTCAAACAACTGAAAACATAACTCAATAATTATAATAACGGGCAAATAAAAGAACTATTTATGAAAGATTTCCCTTGACAAGAAAAAGAAAACACCTGCCAGAGCTTATGTAAGAATTGTTTTCCGCGGGGACACAAAATAAAATTGTCTACTTTATATTGTTCAACTTGGCAAATAAATCATATATTTTACCCGTAATCCAACCAACAATTGACTAAAAGGTCAATACTACCCTAATTAAACACTCAATCGATTTCACGAAAAGTTCGATTGTACCACCCAAAAATAACATAAATCAATATTCACTCTGTAGTCTTCTGACCAACTTAAACGTTTCGGCAAATGCTCGAATAAAGGAAATTATAATAATGCAGAAAATATATTTAACTTCTCAGGTAACGAATTAAATCAAAGAAAGAATACTTTTGCAGAACTAAGCTGTAAATGCCACGTCAGATAATTAAATAAATGAAATAATAATAATACAAGCAATAATATTCAAACTCCCGGCCAAATAATTGAATCAAATGAAATAATAATAAATGTAGAAATAATAAACTTTGGGTGCTTCAGCACACGGAGAAACCAAGCTCGAACACAAGTTATTCACAATTTCCACTTACGGATACCTTAACGCTTCTGGACCTCCAAATCTTTTTGACACACTTTGCACTTTTCTCGTACTTAACTTTAACCGGACTTTGTAGCACAACAGGAAACAAGTAACAAGTGTCGATGCTAGTTTTCATCGTATCTTTTACAGATCCCGAATGTATGACCAAACTAGACAAAAAGCCCATTAAGAAAGGCGCGTTTTTTGTCCGATAAACTGAATTTGGACCGAAAATCTGAAGGATGATTTCGTGCCTGATACAAAAAATGATTTGATTTTTCCCATCGCGATCTTTGTTTCTTTCTCGTCTTTTACAAACCTATCACCGGGGCTTTTCACCCTTTTTATAAGTTCTAGAGAAAAACTCTGTTATATTTTATGCATGATGTTGACTTGAATTCCAGTAGCTTTGGGTATGTACCTTCATTTCTAACAGGGAATGAAATATCTTGCCAGACCGGAACCAATAGAAACCCCCAAATAGGCTGGGACGTACCAAAGTTAGGTTAAATATGCTTTAGCCGTTCTTAGTAACGGAGCTCTAAAAAAATGCTTCGTTACATATATCCATAAAATTCGGGTTTTGTTTGTTTTATAGCAGATATTTTTGTAATGAAACTAACAGTTTTTCAACAAACCATATTTTAATCTGTATATATGTATGTAAATAAAAAATCTGTGACTTGGTTTATACCATAATTTGGTCTTGAAATCAACAAACCATTATTTCTTTTTTCACTTTCAGTGTGCAGTGCCATATTCTCGGGCAGTATATTTGGTGCAGTTGGCAAATTTTCCCCCACATACATTACCGCCGTGACAGGTGGCCAAGCCCTAGGCGGAATATTCGCAGCTTTGGCGCAGATAGTAGCCCTATCAATAGGAGCATCATCAACGCACACAGCTCTGGTGTATTTCATTGTAGGAAACGTGACCATTGGTATAGGCATTGTTTTTTACCTTGCGCTAGAAAAGTCGTTATTTTTCAGATATTACATAAATGATCGTAATATGATGAATGAGTTTCTGGTCAATTCGTTGCCGTTGGAGATATGCTATTGGACGATTTTGAGGAAGATGTGGGGGTTCGGCTTAGCAGTGTTCGTTACGTTTGCCGTTACCCTCTCTATTTATCCGGGAGTCACAGTTTTGATTGAATCTGAGGGAAAAGGGCACGGCAATAAGTGGAATGGTATGTACTATTAGTGAACATATTTTTGGGGACGAGCATTATTTTCTGTGTTTTTATTTCTCCCAACGGAAGTAGAAATTGCTTATTTGTTTTGATGAGGCAAAGCAATACAGGGAAATTTACTAATTTGCTGAATGACAACAACAAAAATTACTGATTTCAGCTTCTAACTAATAAAAATAGTTTGTTTGATTTGGAAAACACTCCATACTTTTTTCTTCATGAAATTTGAAATAACATCTTGGATTTTTCATACCGGATTTTAGAGAAATGAATGAATATGTTTCAAAGGTCTGTACTTTAAATAGTTTAAGAGATGAAGAAACTGCAAAAAACTGTTTGGTTTTTCAAAATATATTCAATCTGTTTTTTCTTGGATATTCATACAAGAGTCAAGTGAGATTATTTTCAGATGTAATGGATGAAAGAGATAAATGATATTTATACCGGGTGTCCACGGAAGGTGGCTCGCCCCTATAACTTTTTTGTTTTCGGAGATAATGGAATTAAATTTGGAGGATCTGTTTTATGCATAAAACTGCATTTTTTGACAAGTAACTCAACTTCATGCAAATTCCGGATTCACCGGAAGTGATATAAACTTTCGATTTATAAATGGGACACCTGGTATATTTTCAGTTTTTTTTGTCTCCATATGACATTTAGAATACAACCATGAATCATTTGTTACCGTTTGTAAACGGTTTTTTTATTTTTTTCCAAATAAATTTCTATTCTAGAGGGCTATGGATACGTTCAAATAACTAATTTCAGTGCTAAAATGTTTATAAAAATACAACTTTACTGTTTTCGATCAAAATGTTTCAGCTTTGTGACTTTGATTTTAAAATTTGTATTACTATTTTTTTTTCAAATGGCAACATGGTGGCTTGTCGGGTTAGAAAAAAGAGCTTTTTATTACAATTAATTTTAAACCGCACTCTATTAGGTTGTAAGAAAACTTTCGATAAAAAACTTAAAATACCATAACATTAGAACTTTTCTAAAATGAAGCATCTGTTGAAAATGAAATAATTATATTGAAACTACCTATTTACATATCTATAGGGTTCCAGATGTTCAAAGTGACCTCCATCATGTTGCTGAAAAAGGCGAACTTTTCTTATTGTTGCTCTTACAACGTTTCTCAACTGTCTTGTTGTAATTCTATGAATAGCTGCCCTCACTTTGTCCTCTAATTCATGTCGTGTGGCAGGAGGTACATCATAAACCTCTTTTTAATAGATCCCCATAAAAAAAATAGAGGCGTAAGGTCGGGCTCTGTGAGAGGGGCTTGAGAATTCTTTCACCATGGCATTTACCAGATGTTGAGTAAAAGTCTCAAAACTGGCCACTTCCAGAATACATTTCCATCTTAGATTTCTATTCTTAGGGCTCTGTGAGAGGGGCTTAAGAATTCTCTCAACATGGCATTTACCAGATGTTGAGTAAAAGTCTCAAAACTGGCCACTGACAAGACACACATTCCAACTTGTGATTTCTATTCTTCTCTGTAAGAGGGGCCTAAGAATTCTCTCGCCATGGCATTTACCAGATGTTGAGTAAAAGTCTCAAAACTGGTCACTTTCAGAATATATTTCCATCTTGGACTTCTATTCTTAGGGCTCTGTGAGAGGGGCTTAAGAATTTTTCTGTATCTTTTCGGTTTAGTACTCTTCTCCTATTTAGTTGAGTATTCCTTGATTTATTGAGAGATATATCGATATACCTTATTTCCTTGTCTTTTTCCTTATATTTGCAGTAACTTATCGTTCAGTTGTCAAAGTCAACTTTGAGGAAAAAGTGTATATGTTGATGTAGAACGTAGCAAAAAGGGTCGCCTAAGGTTGTACTTTGAGGAAGTGTTTATCTTTTGGTAATTCCTGGTGGAAACTCTGTCGACACCTTATGTGAGAGATTGATTTTGAATCATTTTTGCGTTTTTTTTTTAAGTTTTTTAAAAAGGAATAAATAAAGTATAAATTGAAAACCCTATTTTACCTCGCTGGCCACCTAACTGGACCCATATTTCCAATCCAGTTTTCGTTGTATGTTTCATGCAGATATTCCGTAACAGCCCTCAGGTTATGTGGTGGAGCACCATCTTGTTGATAAAATACTCCAACTCGATTTATTAATGGAACTACGTCCAAGAAATGCTCAATTTCCTGAGTGAGGAAACTTAGATATCTAGCCCCTGTCAGAACACCGTCAAAAATTATAGGGCCTAAAATTCTGTCCCCTAAAATCCCAACCCAACAATTGAAACCAAACCGTTCTTGGAAATTTCCTTCCTCCTTCAAGTGTAAATTTGCATCGGACCAATATCGCTTATTATTTCTGTTGAAATGCCCCAAATTAGTGAAACGGCTTTCGTCAGTATACAGAATTTTATATGGAAATGTGTCATCCTCCAAATATTTTCCAAAGAACCAATTGCAATACTAAAGTCTCCTTGCATATCGTTTTGGTACAGGTGTAGTTGATATTTAAATGAATGATATTTATGTTTCTTCAAAATGTTAGCTGCAGAAGACTTCGAAATGTCATATTCTCACATATGCCAGAACATCTATTTCTTTTTCTTCACTCACAACAAACGAATCGTTCCCATCATTATCAGGCTTATTTCGCATTTTTTTAACCAGTTTTGGAAAATAGTGTTGGGTTGGGTGATTCCGATCAGGATATCTCTGTGCGTAGAGACGTGCAGCATCGGTTGAATTTTGCCTACACTCTCCAAAAACTAATAACATATCAACTTTTTCAGTTCTTGTATAAATATTGTTATTTTTTATGATTTTCAAACAATGAGGTACACAATAACTACCTTATTGACTTTGTAGAAGAGATGTAAAATAATATGTCGACACGTCAATTTTTACCGCAACAAGTTAATGATTTTGTTTCAGTTGTGTTGGTCACAGCTACTCGATGATTTCAAATCTTATTTTAATCTCAATAAGATTCTTCATTTAACGAAAGGTCTAACATTATATTTTCAGTTTTTTATAGAAAGTTTTCTTACAACCTAATAGAGTGCGTTATCAAATTAATTGTAATAAAATGCTCTTTTTTTCTAACCCGACGAGCCACTATGTTGCCATTTGAAAAAAAATAGTAATAAAAATTTTAAAATCAAACGTTACATAGCTGAAACATTTTGATCAAAACAGTAAAGTTGTATTTTTACATAAATTTTAGGACTGAAATTAGTTATTTGAACGTATCCATAGCCCTCTAGAATAAAAATTAATTTCTAAAATAATAAAACGGTCACAAACAGTAACAAATGAAACTTGGTTGTATTTTAAATGTCATATGGAGACAAACAAACTGAAAATATACCAGGTGTCCCATTTAAAAATCGAAAGTTTATGTCACTTCCGGTGAAACCGGAATTTGCATGAAGTTGAGTTACTTGTCAAAAAATGCAGTTTTATGCATTAAACAGATCCTTCCAATTTCATTCCATTATCTCCGAAAACAAAAAAGTTATAGGGGCGAGCCACCTTCCGTGGATTCCCGGTATACACACAAGTACTCTTGATATTTTTGTCAATTTTTGGAATCTACCTAATGAATTAAAAAATAAACATTTATTTTTATTTTATTTTATTATTGGGAGACATTTGATTTCTACATTATATTTGGGATTGATACGAAATACAATCCTTTGCGAAAAAGATCTAGATTTACAATTTGGTGTTCTTAAATGCAGACGCAGAATTGTAAACAGGGTGTTCTTAAAATCAGATGTGGAATCATCTGCGACTGAAAGATAAACTCAAGTCACCATCTTCCAGCATTCAAATTAAGCTCTTGGGAGGTATTCATCGAAAAGGGAAACATTCTCAATTGAATATTGAAAATACATATTTTTCTGAAAATTGAAAAATCTACTACTTCCTCGGGTCAAGCCAGGGCATTGAACTACATCTGATAGATATTGTAAAAGGACCATAACTCAAAAAAAAAATGACAACAATTTGCATTTTCATTCAGTTATTGTTTTTCAATGTCTAGTTTGGATTTGTACTTTTCATTATAAAATGAAAAGATAAATCAATACCAACCATTCTTCTAGTGTAGAATTAAATATTGATTTTATCTTCCAGATATGTATTTTGTGCCAACTATAGCATACCTTCTCTTCAGCATCGGTGATTATACAGGGAGAATTCTAGCAGGAAAAATATTAAAGGTGGTATGAAAAATATGTATTGCAAACATTATTTTTTTTATTTTTCAGCCGAAGAATGTCACTATACTGGTGATTTTGAGTTTTGCCAGATTTACTTTCATCCCCTTATTGCTATTATGTAATGCCAATCCTCGACATAATTTGGCAGTCGTTTTTGACAAAGATTATCAATATATTCTCATACTGTTTTTGTTTGCCGTTAGCAACGGATATCTAGCTAATATAGTGGCAATTCTTGTTCCCAGGTAAGGATACTAGAAGCTATAAACACCCAATTTTTCATGATAATTTTGTTCCATGTTGGGATGGTACATAGCCAGGAAAGTAGTGGTTGTTATATCTGGTTCTAATTTTTTTTTATTGGTGCCCCTTTTTACCCATTAAAAGCACGCCTCAGCGTGTTTAAATCGAACTTTAAAAAACGCGCGTTTTTTAAAGTTACCATGGCAACATCAACAAATCGAGAAACGTGAAGTCTAAATGACAAATTTTTGATAATTGATCTGACAGGAGTACCTTGTAACGTCAAATAAAATATTACTAACAACTCGTTCATTTATATGTGATACCTCTTGCTCCTCCATCCATTTGATGAACTTTTTATATTATTTTTTATATATATCACTGGATTTTCGCGGTATTAACCGCGATTCTGCCTCACTATTAAAAAAATCGATATTAGAATAATTCATTTTTGAGCTCTGGTAACAAATATTGATCTTTGATAACAAATTGCAAATGAATATCTGTTTTTCTCATTTCCATGACAACGAAAGGTATACTGAAGTCACATCACGAATTCAACCATTTTGCATTATTAGTTATTATTTCTATTTTTTGTAGTAATTATACCAGTATATATGATTTCAAAGGGCACCAATAAAAAAAAAATGCGTAAAGTATTCGTGGATAACTGGTCTAAAAAACACTTGCTCTATTTCGAGCACTCCCTCTGCGCCATCGTGCTCGAAAAATCGCGCGTGTTTTAAAGCCCTTTTTATCCACTTATACTTTAATATACTAATTTTTAGGGTTGTGAATCAGCACGAAAAGGAAGTAGCATCGTTGATCATGTCTATTTTCTTGGGAATTGGACTGACTCTGGGATCAATGATAAGTTTATTTATGGTCAGGATTTTGTGAATCACGAATCTCATCCCATCGATTTCCAAAGTCCTGAAAGTGGGAGAAAAAAATCCAAATCTAGCCCAGATAATATTTGATGTATTTCTTTCATGAAGGTTGTGCTAGATAACTGCATTTTATCGTGTTCCAAGAAAAATGATGGAGCGCTTCTGGCATGGCATTGAAACTGACTTTATGAGTTTACATGGAGCGTATATACATGGAAAGTGTTCTGATATTCATATGGAATGTCATTTTCAAATTATTTTTTAACTATTGAAAGTACAAGGCTGTGATTTTTTATTGTTTTTTTTTTAATTTTGCTGATGAGGGAAGATTAACACTTTTAGTTCCTCTTCTTTTTTGTGAATGTTGATAATTTGTAATATCCTCGATTTTTGTGTTTCCAACAAACACATTACTCAATCATTTGAATACACGCATTTTATTGTAATTTTAAATGAATAGATTGTTGACGATTTGAAATATAATTTATTATTGTTTTATAATTTAAACTCGGTGAAAAACATTTCTTCACAAACGTCAAGTATATGATGTGGTTGTAGTTGAGATAACTCATTGTTGCTTGAATATGAAATTCCTCTGATGTACTGCAACCATGAATTATTTCAACTGGACTTTGGGTATATTAAAAATTGCACCACTAGATTATTTTTGTTTCATTCAAATGACCCTTTCTAGTAATAGACCAGGGTCGATAATTTTTTAAACAAAAAAAAAATATAGTAGGATGGAACCTATTGGAAAAGGAAGAGAATATGAAAGGAAAAATAATTTTTTGTAAAAGATTAAAAATAAAAAACAAAAAACTTGGTTATTTGAATTTTTCACATACATTTTGAGGTTATGTGAAAAAAGTGTCGATACAAAAGTTGTAGAACTTTTTATTACCTACAACTTTTTTCCATAGGACTTGTAGTTTTGCCGGAAATCGAGATAAACTGTTTTTTACCCTTAAAAACTCACCCCCTTCCACTTCCCGACCTCAGATCGCCCGTAAATTATTTTTCCTTTCATTTTTGTTATATTCTCTTCCTTTTCCAATGGGTTTCATCCTACTATTATTTTTTTCACTTTTTATCATTTTCAAAGGCTTCAGCCCTGGTCTATAATGACTGGAAATAAATTAAAATACTGAAAAATAATACGAAAATAGTCCTCAAAATGTCCGGACGTAGGACCTTTTGAGGACCAAAGCGAAAATCTTGGTATATATCTGGTAAATATAACTTGGAAAAATATATGAAAATTCTGCATCATTTCTTGGACTTTCAAAATTAGAGTTGTCAGAACTTTTCTTTGGAATTCTGAGTCAGTTCTCTGAATTTGAACATTCTGAGTTATTGTATCTCGAGAATGTACTTGGACATTCTGTTTCATTTCTTTCTATTTACATTTCCTTTCAGAACTCTTTAGAATGAAGATAAAACTTATTTCCACAAATAACCCAAAATTTAGAAGAAAATACCCATCCATTTTG
The DNA here is from genome assembly GCA_018342105.1 of Gonioctena quinquepunctata. Lineage (NCBI taxonomy): Eukaryota > Metazoa > Arthropoda > Insecta > Coleoptera > Chrysomelidae > Gonioctena > Gonioctena quinquepunctata. The sequence goes on from JAFIRS010000592.1 coordinate 487,488, forward strand.
TCACCCAGAATACCAAGAAATAACTCGTTTTTCAATAGATTCCTTTTTATTAGAACATTTTTGAAAATACAGCGATGGCAAGTTAGTGATCAAACAAATCTAATGGTACAATTTTGGGTACTATTTTTATTCTTGCAGATTACTTAATACATGTGTGTGCTTATCAACTAAAAAGAAAGGAAATAGCTACACTCTCGAAAATGAACATTTCATCTTAAACTATTGAATACCTATATAATACAAATGTTTTAAAAATGAGGAATGAAAGTTTAAATACTCTGTAAATATAACGAATTCTAATCACATTTAAAATAGGTGTCAAATATATCGATATAATTGAGAACACTAGTTTTGACAGATCAGTAAAAAAATAAGAGCCTCTCTTGGTGACTTGCTGAAAGCATATGCCAGCCCCTTTTAATACTCAGATATTGAAGAATAGCTCGGATGCATATTATGAGCCCTGAAAAAAAGACTATCAGGTTTCTCTGCAGGGCACTGCATTGGCGAACTTACCGAAGGTCATTATCAGCCACCACAACCAACTGTTATCTTTCGATGCCAGTTCTGTCGAGTGTTGTACAATAAAAGTCCATTTGGCCAAAGATAGACCAAAACCAGAGAGAGCACCATATCTGGATGCAATAGTGTGACAAAAGCACATCAGTAGCAAAAATCCTATCCAGTTGAAAATGAAAGCAACTGAAAAAAAAAAAACAATTTGGATCATAATTAGTAGTGAATGATTGTGTAAGGAGACAAAAAACTTACCAAAAAAAGCAATATAAAACATAAAATCTGTTCCTAGTAAAGATGTGTCTACATCTTCTGGATTTTCAGCTTCAATTGTTACAATTCTCTGCCCAGGTGTACGAAACGGTAGAACCTGAAACAATACCAATGTGCAACTCAAGTTTTCCAGATGACACATTATTTTGAAATAGCTCAAATGATAAATGATGAAAAGAGCAAAATGCGGTTTTGATGTTTTGAGCCATTTTCATAAAAACAAAATTATAGTTTAAAAAAACTAAAAAACACGCTTATGTGGCAATATGGACTAAAAAGTTTGAAAATAATAAGAATAAAGTCATTGAAGGAAAAATTTGCTGTTTAAAAAAAAAAAGCGCGAGGTGCTTGATATTAGTTATCTTTAATGAAAAGTAAGTAAACATCACCCAAAGCTTTTTTCACATGTGTGCGTATTCTTTAATAATAAAAGGAACTTTATCGAACCGAACAAAAATTCAATTCAATAGGCTATCGACCGAAGTCCTTCTGCCTATTGGTACAATTTTATAAAAAAAATATATATTAATTTTTTAATTTTAATTTAATTTATTAATTAATTAATTAATTAATAAAAAAAAAGTTATGCATATTTAGTCATGTTCCTGTTGGATTCTTTCCCAGGTAGTCGCCTGAGGGTGTCCATATATTGCTTGAATTTGTAGGTCTCTTATGAGGGTATATCTGTTGAGGAGCTCTATGTTTATGGGCTTCAGACAAAATCGGTGGAGTAGATGTTTCAGACGATCCTCAATCGGCATAACGTTGGTGAGCTCATATAAGAGTTTGTTTGGCGGGTTGTGTAGTGGGTTGTTTGGGTGACGAATTTTTGTGATAGTCCTTAGTGCAGTTGTTTCTGCAACTTGCAATTTTCTTCTAGTTGTTGGCTTGCAATTGAGAAAAACAGTGTGTCCATACTCAATCATTGGTCTGCAGATGAGTTGGTAGATTCTGCTGGCTGTTGGAATATTAATGCCTTTATTTTGGTATGTGAGACAACTGAAATGCTTGGCTCTGGATATCATTTGTTTCTTTTTTCCTCTAGATGTGTGTTGAAGGTAAGTTTGCTGTCCAATTTGATCCCTAAATATTTGGTAGTCCTCACTGGATTGAGTTGTTGTTGTTGAATATTGATAGTCGGTGATGTTGGTCGTAGTTTGTGATTGAATATCATTAGATGGGATTTGCTGGGATTAGGTTTCAATCGCCATTTATTAAACCACCGGCAGGTAGAGTCGGCGAGTTGTTGGAGGGATTCCATCATTCCTTCTAGGGATTTGTCATGTGTGATCAATGCTGTGTCGTCCGCAAACTGGAGAATATAGTTAGAGTGCGAGAAGTGATTTTGTTCGGGAAAATTGTGGTAGTAGATATCTGCACAATATAGGTTATAGAGGAGGGGAGAGAGAGGTGATCCTTGCGGTAATCCTTGATGTGGGGGGAATAAACAAGAGCTTGCGTTCAACACTTTCACTTTGAGTCTTCTGTCCGATAACAGGGAGTTCACTAGGAATAGTAAGTACCTGGGACATCCCATCAAATGCAGTTTGTAAACTAGGCCTTTATGTGTATTCTTTATTTTTTTTTTAAACTATAATTTCATTTTTAACATTATAATCCATATATCTACAAAAGACTAGTAGGTGAAAATTAATTTCAAAGATTCCGTTACATACATTCGTACATACATATGAAGTTAATTTGTTGGTCTTTGACTTATTCTTTTTAACTTCATATTATCGTATCCTATGCTTTATTTTACTTTTAAATTGTTTTAATGTATTTCAATGTATGTAATGGATTTAAGTATTTAACCCTTTCACGACGGTATTCATTTGACGCACATGAGCCACAGTAACGGGCTTCAGGAGTGCGTTCACATATATGGGATTCCCGTTACATGAGGCAATTTTCAGATAATACTCCAACTCTTTCTCGCTCAAACCAGATTGTATCCAGTTCATTATTTCAAAACGAAAAAAGAATGAAACTACACACCGTGCCATTCTGTGTTACTACGAGACAATGATATCAGTGAACACAATGCCTCTGGAGGAGGCGCTTTAACACGCTTCCCGTCGTTGTAATACGTTTTACTATCTGAAAATATGCAACGCCAGCAGTACAGGTGGCATCTCCCAAATACATCAAAAGGCAATGCAAATAGTGGGGATATGACTAAATCGTGCGGTTCCTGTTGTTAGAACACGTCTCCTGTCAATTGAAAATATGGCGGTTCCCGTGTATCAGAGATTAACGCACGGATGCGTTTCCTGTCGCGAAAAGGTTAAATTTATATCAATGTATCATAGCAATGAATCTATTGTAAAATAAGGTTATGCGTACTTAAATAACTAAAACCTTTCAGTTCACATTGCTACAAAAGCGTGTTTTGTTGAACTACAATTTAATTTTTAACTTATTAGTCCATATAGCCAGAAAACCGTGTTTTTATACATTTAAAGTACGGGAGAAAACTTATCGAGTACTCCATCCACATGATAAGTTTTCACTAACTTTTGGTGGAAGTAGATTTTAGGGTGGGGGTCAGCCTCTCCGTACCTCCACCTATGTTAGTAAATTTGCTAGACAGTGTTTTCAATTTAGTAATGCTTGTAGATCAACCCACTCGTGTCTCTAAATTCTCAGCTACGATTACAGACTATGTCTGCACAAACATAAATGATGTAGTGTGCTCTACTACAAATCTCGGACTATTTGACCACGAAGAAAGTATCTGTCTAATCCCAAACAATTCTGATTATAAAATTGCGCTAATGGGTAAGAAACATGGGCTATTTGCAGCAAAAAAAAAACTACACTAAATTCCGACTTTTTTTGTCAGAAGATAGACTGGGAGGCTGAAGATCCAGTCAACAACTTTCAGGAATATGTTGAAATATTCAATGAAGCATTCTCATTACAATTGATAAAGTAAGAGAAATCAAAACCTTGGATCACAAGAGGACTAAATAACTCTTTTTGTAATCTACGTTGTCTCCACACCATTAGAAAATTCCCTAGCGATAACATTTCTTTCATGTCTTACTTCAATAACTACGTATCTACAAGCAGACAATCAAATTATCTAAAGATCTGTACTACCGAAATAGAGTGGATCAAGAGGTTAACAAACAAAAATTAATGAGGGAAATAACAAATGAACTGAGGGGAAAAGCCAAAAATCTGAGTCATCCAGAAGTAAATGTCAACATAAACCAATATTATTGTTCTATAGCTAACAAATTAACCACGAACACTTCTACGACAGTTGATCCTCGTGAGCACCTACAAAATGTAGCCTCTCTGATGCACTCTCTATTTTTATGAAAGACGGACTTAGCTTAACACGATGAGTACGGCATGAGATCATGCAGAGGGCCCGCTTGTTTTTATACAGGGTGGGCCCAGCATGAATGCATAACATATTTTCACTTAGACGGCGTGTATCTCATCAGAACTCACGTTACAATGCGAAATAAATGGTAGGCAATCAAGCGTTGGCCGAGCGACCAACTTATATGAGCCGGATTGAGTTTTATTAATTAGGGTGGTTTTTATGGGTCTTGAAGTAAAAAAATCGGAAAAATTATAATTGTTCATTACAAGAACATAAAGAAATAAGAAACACATTAAGAATACAGTGGGCTGAAGCAATACAAATATAAATAGGCTAAAAAACTTATCAAAGCGAGTTATGAAAATCATATGAAAAATATTGAGGAACAAATTTATTCGGATCCAAAATACTTTTGGGACTTAATGAAAAATAAAAGAAGTAACTCATCTATATCGAGTAGATTTATTTATAATAATGAAATCTTAGAATCAGATAAAGATATCTCCAATGCCTATGCACAATACTTCAAGTCAGTATATAGTGAAAGTACACTCATCTCTAGGGAAACCAAACAAAGATTATGGTCTTACTAACCTACAAATTAAAACATTGAAATATCTGATATTTTAGAGGCCATTCAATCATTGAAACCCAAGGCGGCAATGGGGGTAGATGGAACACCAGCCTACTTTTTCAAAGCATTCGCTGACCTATTATCACCACTACAAATTATTTTCAATAGATCATTGGAGTCTAATGTGTTTCCTGAAAGATTCAAAGTGGGACGTATAATTGCAATTCATAAATCTGGCAAAACCAATGAAATAACAAACTATAGGCCCATCACTATTTTACCATCACCCTCAAAAATATTTGAGAAGACAATGCATAAAAAAATTAATTGTCACATATCTTCAGTACTCTTAGAGGAACAACATGGGTTCATTAAAAAAAATCAACCACAACAAACCTTTGCTTTAGCGAGTATGTCTCCAAAGAAATATCCAACTATCAAATTGATACCATTTACACGGACCTAGCAAAAGCATTTGATAGGGTAAATCACAATGTTTTGCTGAATAAGTTAACATCATTTTCATTCGATGAAAAATTAGTCGCATTTATAGAATCGTATCTGACAAATCATCCTAACTTTGTTAAATATAATAACTGTCAGTCCGAGAGTTTTACAAGTACCTCGGGTGTACCCCAAGGCTCGATACTGGGACGTTGCTTTTTGTCATGTTCATTAATGATATCAATGACTATCTTGAAGGTACAAAATTTCTTCTATATGCAGATGACTTGAAAATGTTTCTCAAAATAACATCAGTAGAAGACACAAAAAAGTTCCAAGACATAATTGATGCAATCTGTAGGTACTGCGATGATAATGACCTATCACTTAATGAGTCAAAATGTAAAATAGTATCATACACTAGAAAAAAAATAGAAATAGTCGGAAACTATACCATCAATGTTGTTGAGCTGGAATCTCTAGATAGAATCAAGGATCTGGGTGTTGTTTTTACTAAAACATTGTCGTTCAATGAACATATTAGCAGAATTAGCTTTGAGTGCTACAGAAAACTCGGCTTCTTCTTGAGATCAAGCCATGATTTTAAATATCAAACATCTATAATACTATTTAATTCCTATGTTAGATCTAAGTTAGAGTACTGCTGTTTTATTTGGAACCCTGAGACCATAACATATCCCAATATGATTGAAAAAATTCAAAAAAAATTTCTAAGATCCATGCACTGAAAAAAATATACCCATTGCGTATATCCTACGAAAATCAAAGAAGAGATTTTGAAATTATAACTTTGAGCGAACGACGTGAAATAATCCAGATTCTTTTCGTCTTTGATATCTTACACAACTTGATCAATGTACCTGATATACTGATGAACATTCACTTCAACGTACCAGACATTAGACTGAGAATCAGAAATAGCCCCTTCAAAATTCACAATTTAAGCGCCCCCATTAACAACTGCTTAGTCAGTGTTAACAACCTCTTGAGAACAGGAGAAATTGATTTCCTTAATATCTCTAAGACCTCACTACTCTCCCATTTGAGATACAACCAGGATAGTATTGGTGCCTTGTGATGTTTGTACATTAATTTTAAATATTTTAATAGTTTTAATATTGTTTATATATATATATATATATATATATATATATATGTTTGTATCTGTATAATTGTTATACTTCGCTTCTATATGTTTGTAATTTTCCAACTGATACATGTTATTAGACATAGTCTGTTTGTAATCAGTATAAATAAATAAATAAAAATATTTAGGCCTTAGTAGCATTAGGATGGTATTTCTCGTAATCGCCCATTTTCAATAAATAATGTGACTTCTTCACTCGAATTACTGCATCAACTGAGCTTGAAATCAGCATCCGCCAGAAACCACGTGTTTGCGTTGTACATAGAATATAATTTTTATTGGTCTAACATACATCGTAGTGTTTTGACAGGTCAGTATGTATACATAACAGAACAATCTGAAATTTAAATTGAATTGAATTTAAGTATATAATTTAAAAACCTAGGATGATTTACATATATAGTTATACAGCGTAATTAATGTCAAACTTGAATTCTGACATGTTGTAGTAAGCATTGGCTAGGAGATGTTTTTTTAAGGTCAGTTTAAATTTGATCAAATTCATATTTTTTAGTTGTGTTGCAATGAGTTGTAAAGATTTATTCCCAATTTTTTTTTCCTAGTTGATTCAAGTCTTTGTTTCGTTATTTGTATATCATTTCTATAGCGAGTGTTATAGGGGTGATTAGCATAGCCACAACAATTAATTGTTTCTAGCCAATCAGATGACCACAACGCCTACTGCATCATGTGACATTCCATTGGTACCATGCCGGCTCAATAATACAATTACTTCTATTCAGACAGCATGAGATCAATGTGATGCCGCAAATTAAGTCATTCAAAAAACCAATTTAAATTCAAAACTTATAATATATATATATATATATATATATATATATATATATATATATATATATATATATATATAAAATAAAAAGTCATATTTGAATAAAAGTGACAAAAAAAATAAAAACAAAAATTGACGGCTGAGTAATTTTTTTTTTCTTTGTACAGCCATACTCAAAGTGTTAAATCAATGAAAGATAAGTGCCATGTGAAGTGGAATGAATAGAAAAATCGAATTAAACGGTTTTCTTCACATAAAGGATTCAATATAAAATTGAACCAGAGAATGGTAGATCTCAGGTGAAAAACAACTACTTTCCTGGCAAATACCACGCAGAACGTTGAATGATATTCACCTGAAAATCCATGCATACTTCCATATAATATCAATGGACATTGAATGCAAATGTTTCTTTCTGGTAGCTCGATTATGTTTAATTTATGTAGTGTTCACCTAACAATCGCATACCGGTTTCAGGCTTCTTGGCCCTCATCAGTACGAGTAGTCAACCAGCCAAGGTCCAAGAACTCTGGCTGAAGTGAGACCTACGTAAACCAACCATCATCGAGCTTGTAACACCTATAGTGCCGGAAAGATAAACTTTAACTGGCAATACCTAGTGACGAAGAAACACTCGAAATCTCCCACCTCGATAGGTTTCTAAATAAAGATTCCTTCTCGGTAGGAGTGGCAAGCCCGTCTAGCATATAGTGAAAGATAAGTGCCATGTGAAGTGGAATGAATAGAAAAATCGAATTAAATGGTTTTCTTCACATAAAGGATTCAATATAAAATTGAACCAGAGAATGGTAGATCTCAGGTGAAAAACAACTACTTTCCTGGCAAATACCACGCAGAACGTTGAATGATATTCACCTGAAAATCCATGCATACTTCCATATAATATCAATGGACATTGAATGCAAATGTTTCTTTCTGATAAGCTCGATTATGTTTAATTTATGTCGTGTTCACCTAACAATCCGCCGGAAAAGATAAACTTTAACTGGCGGTTTCTAAACCAGCCAAAGGTCCAAAGAACTCTGGCTGAAGTGAGACACAACGTAAACCAACCATCATCGAGCTTGTAACACCTATAGGTACGCCGGAAAAGATAAACTTTAACTGGCGGTACCTAGTGACAGAAAGAAACACTCCGAAAATCCAGGAAATATCCAGGAAAGTAGTTGTTTTTCACCTGAGATCTACCATTTTCTGGTTCGATTTTATATTGAATCCTTTATGTGAAGAAAACCGTTTTATTCGATTTTTCTATTCATTCCACTTCACATGGCACTTATCTTTCACTATATGCTAGACGGGCTTGCCACTCCTACTGAGAAGGAATCTTTTATTTAGAAACCTATCGAGGTGGGAGATTTTCGGAGTGTTTCTTTCTGTCACTAGGTACGCCAGTTGAAGTTTATCTTTTCGGACCTATAGGTGTACAAGCTCGATGATGGTTGGTTTACGTTGGTCTCACTTCAGCAGAGTTCTTTGGACCTTTGGCTGGTTGACTCTCCGACTGATGAGGGCCAAGAAGCCTGAAACCGGTATGCGGATTGTTAGGTGAACACGACATAAATTAAACATAATCGAGCTTATCAGAAAGAAACATTTGCATTCAATGTCCATTGATATTATATGGAAGTATGCATGGATTTTCAGGTGAATATCATTCAACGTTCTGCGTGGTATTTGCCAGGAAAGTAGTTGTTTTTCACCTGAGATCTACCATTCTCTGGTTCAATTTTATATTGAATCCTTTATGTGAAAAACCGTTTAATTCGATTTTTCTATTTATTCCACTTCACATGGCACTTATCTTTCACTATATGCTAGACGGGCTTGCCACTCCTACTGAGAAGGAATCTTTTATTTAGAAACCTATCAAGGTGGGAGATTTTCGGAGTGTTTCTTTCTGTCACTAGGTACCGCCAGTTAAAGTTTATCTTTTCCGGCGTACCTATAGGTGTTACAAGCTCGATGATGGTTGGTTTACGTTGTGTCTCACTTCAGCCAGAGTTCTTTGGACCTTTGGCTGGTTGACTACTCCGTACTGATGAGGGCCAAGAAGCCTGAAACCGGTATGCGGATTGTTAGGTGAACACGACATAAATTAAACATAATCGAGCTTATCAGAAAGAAACATTTGCATTCAATGTCCATTGATATTATATGGAAGTATGCATGGATTTTCAGGTGAATATCATTCAACGTTCTGCGTGGTATTTGCCAGGAAAGTAGTTGTTTTTTCACCTGAGATCTACCATTCTCTGGTTCAATTTTATATTGAATCCTTTATGTGAAGAAAACCGTTTAATTCGATTTTTCTTTTAAATCAATAATATAAAAACAACAAAAATAAAGACTTTTGTACATAACTTTTGGTCAAAGTACTAAGACTGTACCAGTAAATTCCCCAAATCTTCGAAATGTAAATCAGGCATTTTACCAGTGCATTCACCAAATCTTGTGAATTAGAATATTTTTTCTGACGATCTTGGGAGAATACCAGGTCATAGCTATCAAATTATTGTATTGTCATCGTTTCTTTATACGTGTGCAAAATATCAAACGATTCAGACATCTGGAAGTGGATGAAAATTAATTTATAAGATTCTTTTACAAACATTCATACATACAGGTGAAGCTAATCAAGTGTGTTTAAAAAGGATTTCTTGAATAATTGCTGCAATGCTTATACCCGACCTTGAAAGATGAAAATTCATGCTATGGCTCAACTTTCTAGTAGTAAAATGAATTTCATTGTTTTTCTTCAATTTCTTTTTTTGACATATCAATGTCCTATGGTAAATGTGAACCGAATAACGTTTTTCCTTACCCTAGTACTTGGGGAGTTGATCGGAATTGAGATATCTTGCTCTTCCAAATTCTTTTCTCTTTGTACTTCTTCATAAGTAGGCAGTTTCGTCCCTTTAGTGGCTACTTCATACGGTGGAGGGGCATTATAATCAACTTTTGGGGGCGGAATGTCTTCATATGACGAGCTAGTAGCAAGAGGCTGCTGAGTAGCTTGAATATTGTCTATGGCTATTTCTTGCAAGTTCTAAAATATGGAAAGTAGTGAATGACGAATTAAGGTTATTACCTGGTGAATTTCTGACCGATTCATCTCGATTGCGTGCATCGGGCGGAGTAGTTGCCATTTTATTACGTTCTGAGATAACTTTTGTGTTGTTCTTACATTAACGCATTCACTAAAAACAGAACCTTGCATCCATCTTGGTGTAAATATTTCTGTTGGATGTAAAGTAGTAAATAAGTACATGAAAATAATGTCAATATTACACATGACATCAAACAAACGTCAATTAAAAAGCGTACCGTGGTCGTTTCGGAAATTTCAACCAATGAGGACGGACTGCAATGACAGCTCAGTCGCTTCGACACGTCGTGGAAACGCGAACGAGTTATCGACCAAAACAGATTTTTAGTTCTGCGTACACTCGCTAGGATCGCACTCGCGGACGAAACATGTTTCGGCGAAAAAACACTGAATCAGAATGCAACAGTTGACAGTTAACTTCTCTATTCGTTGTGTGTGTCTCATGGTGTTTTCCGTTTACTTCGTTTTTTAATTTTCAGTTTTATCTTTTTCAATTAAAATTATTCCAGACTATGATTCTAACACCAATATTATTTTTTAATTGATTATTAAATATAGTTTTTATTGTTTATTCGTGAATCGTGACTCTAGAAAATTGTTTGAAACTTTTGTTTTGTGATTTGTGTGAGGATATCAGAATGAGACATTATTGAGGTATGTATCCAATGCCTCGGATTTTTTCTTTTTCAACATATGCAGCAATCAAAACACAGTGCACCTCTCATTCTCTGCTCTATTTTAAAACTTGTTTGGAACGTAAAACGTGACATTGAAACTCTTGTTTGTAGACAAACTTGAAAGGAAACAACTAAGTAAGCATTTCAACTGAATAAAGTAAACCTGCCCCAAGGGCTTCATTCATATTCCCGGAAATGTCCCCATTGATAATCGATAACGATACTATAGGGCTTTAACATAGCACCCATTCTTCTGTTTATTTTGGACTTTGGAATGAACAGGGACGTATCTAGGTATGTCAATAAACTGGTCACTGACACTATATTCTTGTTGGTCCTTTTGTTTGAAGTTGGGGTTCGGGAGTGTTTACAAAAACACGAAGTCCCAAAAAACAAACCTAACTTCAAACTGAACTCGGACAATAACTTACATTTTTTTAAAATATTCATTCCAAAATGAAAACAAATATTGGGGAAGGAATATATAAAATTCAACCCGGGGGACGAAATTCGAGTAACAACAGGGAAATAAATTTTCTACAAATATCTGGAACAGCTGGACGGTAATTTTTTGCATTTTGTGGAAAACTTTGACAGCTTTAATTTAGTATAGACATTTTTTGTCATTCCCCACCTCAAAGCTCGCTTTCTTGAGGGAAAGGGAAACATTTTCAATTGAATAGAAACTTTTTTCTAAAAATTGAAAAATCCTCGATAAAAATATTATTTTTTGTAAAAATGTTATGTTTTGTTATTTGAGAGAGATTAAGCGGTTTGGGATGTACAGGACATCAAACATCAATATTTTAGTGATTTTTGAAAAAACGTTTCACATAATTTGATTTATTCTTTGGTATTTGGTATTTTGTGGTTCAAAGAATGTGTCCAAAAAGTCTCACCGAAAAACTCTCCGAACTAAATATTTACAGAAATACAGGGGACTAAAATGCGTTTTTATTTTTAATTGATATGCATACAAAATAACGAGCAAAATAATCAATAGTGAATGTATTCGCCAGAAAATCAAGGAATGAATAAAATATCCGAGTTGGACACCGCTAGAGGATTTTGATGTACAGCTACTGAGTATTAGTGGGGAATTAGATGAATTAGGCGAAAATTCGAGAAATTAGTTGGGCACTTGAGGAATTACTTAGTTGGGAGTTTATTAACAACTACGAATTTCCCGAATTAGTTGAGAATAAGGGGAGGACACGAATTTGAGAAATTAGTTGGGAATAAGAGGACATAGTTGAGATTCATTTAAAGAAGTATAAGAATACTAGCGATGAAGCTGCAATATATTAATTGGAAAATATTCATCCGTATTTAGTGAGCTTTGGAGGTGTTTTGATGCTTTGCCCCTGTCTATTCTCAAATTTCGAATTCGATATGAATGTCAATATTTTTACATTCACACTTTTTCCATGTTTGAGAGTGGTCAAAATTATCTATTAGGTATATATTTTTTATATTGCATGATTAGGTATTTTGGGGATTCTTGTGGAAGACAACTCTCATGAATATTTGGGAATAGATCCCCACTTTCACATTTTTAATGGACTTCAATAAAAGGAGATTCTATATTCGACCTGCATGTTTATGTGTTTGTCCGCTATTTTCTCCAATTTGAATGCCACTTTTTGTAGTGAGGGATGTTAGTCCATTTTTAGGTAGATTTTATAGAAATACTACCTTCATGACGATTTTGTTGTATCTTCGTCGATCATGGTCCCCCGAACCCAAAAATACCATCAGTTCCAAAGTTTATAGTGCCAATTTTTTTACCGATTGAAACAAAATAATCTCGATCAAGTTCAAAGATTGGCCAAATCGGTTTCATTTTCATACCATTATTGCAGGGTTGAAATCAATTATTGTAAATACATGATTTAAATCACATAATTTTTTCAATTTAAATCATGATTAAAATAAAAATTTCTGATGAGTTATAATTAAGAGAAAATAAAAACTTTTAATTGTCTGGAGGCCACGGGTTTTTTTTTTACTTAGTATCTTCTTGATTGGGCGCCACCCAATTGTACTGTATTGGGAATGATTGAAAATTTGAAGAATTAAGCAAAATAGTGAGAGTGAAAATAATGAGATATATGAAATTAAATATCAATGTATTCAGGTACTTAATAACACATCTGTTTTGCAAAATGGAAACTTTGTAATGAACAATAATGAGGTACCTCAAATAACGTTATTCTCAGTTCACAAGCTATGATGAAAATATACTGACTAATTTTATTTCCACTTCGGTAATAACGGGCCTATCCCGCCTTGGAACGAAAATATTTGACTGCAAATATCTACTTGAGTTGGTTACGTGGAGGCTACTCGTGTCTCTGCGAAGGCATTAATTATTGATCTGCAATTCTCCAAAGTTATAGGAACATTCAAAATCAAGTTGAAGCGGCTTTCCCTCTCTGGGTATTCTTTATTACAAGCTTTTATTTAGTTTCAATTGTTAGTTCGTTAGGGTCAAATCTTGCAAGTGAATTTTGACAAACTTCTAGTCGTCCGATTGATTTGAAATTTGGCAGATGTTCATAATTCCGGTGACAATGCATTATAGAGTTTTTGTTAGAGAAAAAAGAAAATGGCGGCTCCAAGATGGCGGAGGAGATTTGTAATTATGGTCCGATTTGATTCAAAATTGGTATGTGGGGATTTTCGGGGTCGGAGATTATGAATTTTTTGTCGAAATTTTAAATTTAAAATGGCAGCTCAAGATGGCGTACGAGTTTTGTGATTATGGTCATATTCGATTCGGTATGTGGGGGTTTTCGGGGTCGGAGATTATGAAATTTTTATCAAAATTTATGAATTTAAGATGGCGTACGAGTTTTGTGATTATGGTCCAATTCGATTCAAAATTGGTATGCGGGGGTTTTCAGGGTCGGAGATTAAGATTTTTTTGTCAAAATTTATAAATTCAAAATGGCGGCCCCAAGATGGAGGACGAGATTTCTGATTATGGTCATATTTCATTTTAAATTGGTATGTGGGAGTTTTCAGGTTCGGAGATTATGAATTTTTGTCAAAATCTATCAATTCAAGATGGCTGACTTCAGGATGTCAGACGAGTTTTGTGATTATGGTCAGATTGTATTCAAAATTGGTGTTTAGGAGTTTTTGGGGTCGGAGATCATGATTTAGTTTAGCTCAAAACGTACAGGGAAGAGAACTTGTAATAACGATGCTCTATTAGAAATTGAAGTTGAAGATAAAGGCAAACTAACTAAAAAGCAAAAAATACAAAAACTTTTATTTAAGCCGTTAACTAACTGAAACGTATAAAATAAATTTAAGTCATCGCTGACAATTATTTAATTATTTTTTGTTGAATTATTTGGTTTCAAAAAGCTTGTTGGGCGAATTGTAATAAAATTAATACATCGACAAGTTGTTACTTACCAATCATTCAATGTCCAATGAAATTAATTGTTATCTACTTTTGTAAAAATCAAATACTTCGACAAGTTCTTACTTACCAACTAATCACTGCCCAATCAAATTAATTCGTACCTACTTTTATGAACACTTCGCGCGACAACCTTTTTGAAACCAAATAATTCAACAACAAATAATTAAATCATTGTCAGCGATGACTTGAATTTATTTTATCTGATGGCATGTCATAATGGCAACGTTATGTCACTCAATTTTGATGACATAAGGAAGCTCATTATGGTACTTAGTCCCATAATGAATTCATTATGGTACTAAGTACCATAAAGAAATTCTATATGAAAAACATGTGATGGTGAGATCAAAAAAGTGTATTCAAAATGCATAACTAAGTATGTACAAAAATATTTATTATAAATGGTAAAAGAGCAATTACTACAATTTGCAATATTAACTCCAATGGATTCTAGAGTTTGTACATCAGTAGTTGATGCTTTTTGGTAAACTTGTAATGCTGTTTGGTTGTTGGCACCAAAAATTGCTTCTGATATTTTTTTCTTTTGCTCTTTCGAATTTTCGATGTAACCTTCAGCAACAGTTATTGCTTTTCCATACCTATATGAAGTTAGCGAGACAACTCCGAAAAAGTTGATAACAGATTATTCCCTAATTTGCCGCCTTTTTGTCGCTAATTAGTTGCGAAGAAAAAAAATTTGTCGCTCTTTTTTTTTTTAAATATGTGATGTTTTGCTAACTTCATATGAAGTTAGCGAAACAACTTCCGTAATTTCAATTTTTCACAGTTCGAAGTATCCATAATTTGCCGCCTTTTTGTCGCTAATTAGTTGCAGAGAAAAAAAATTGTCGCTGTATTTATAAAAAAAATATGCGATGTTTCGCTAACTTCATATGAAGTTAGCGAAACAACTTCTGTAATATCTATCTTTTCTCAGTTCTGAAGAATCCAGAATCTGCCGGTTTTTTGTCGCTAATTAGTTGCGGAGAGAAAAAACTATTTTCTCCCCACTTTTTTTTGCACAAATTGCTGCTTTTTTTTCGATAATTAGTTGTGGAAAGAAAATATTCGTCTATCCTTTCTTTCAAAAATTTGCAATGTTTTGATAACCTTATATGAAGTTAGCGGGACAACTTCAGTTTTTTTTTATTATTTTAAACGGTCTTATTCAGCTTACAGTTTTGTTTATTTGTGTGGGTTGAATCTAGTAATTGAAATTGTATTCCTTTCCTGTTGAGCTATTAATCTGAAATTTGGTACACACCTTTAGTTCTGATGATAATACAATTATGTATATTCAGTATCATTGTAAATCCAAGATCGCCGTCCCCACAAAATGGCGGATGACATATTTTGTTCAACTCCCTCAATATGGGTATCAAATGAAAGGACTGAACCAGTACAAAGATAGTACTCCGTGAAAAAATTTCAAATCGAAGATGGTCGCCACCACAAAATGGCAGATTTCTTTGTTTTTCAATCCCCTCAATATGGGTATAAATGAAAAAAAAAAAGTCTCGAAACCATACTTAAACAGGGAGAAGAATTATTGTGTGGGGTATATGAAGTATTCGAAATGGGAAAAGTGGTTCCTAGAAATTGATTATGTAGCAATTTTTTTTGTATATATTCAATAATTTATGTTTTGTCGAGGTTTACCTATTATAGATATGAGCATAACTTTTTCATACTTTTCAGTCACGATAGATATAAATATAAACATAGCATTGATGCCCGTTTTTTATTTCTAACAGTGTCGACAATTGGTCCTCATATATGTCGGCGATTGGTTATTCATATTTTTCAGGTGTCGAAAATTGGGGTATCTGATATGCGTTTTCATTTATTTCATTTGAATTATTTCACCATGTTATGATAAGTTTTTCTTGTCTGTTTATTGACATGGAAGTTACAAAGATTCAGAAACTGAATATCGCAACCACGTAAAAATTCCCCTTGAGTTCGAAAAGTATTCGTCACGAATACCCTATTGTATGGATATTTATGACCAACCTGATAATTATTAGGGAATTTGAAACTTTGATTATGTTGAGTTTTGTTCATATTGTGGGAATTTTGGGGAAAAAGTTTGAGTTTCAAAATGTTATTGTGAATATTGCTCAAATTATCTAGGTCTGTATTTTTGTTTATACTGTTGGTATTATTCTTGATGGAAAACATTTCTTTAAATAACCTTTTATGTAAGTTATTCTCTGTGCAAAGTACTTCAAAATGGTTGTAATCCAACATGTGCTCACTGGAGATGACATTCTCAGCCAGTGCCCAAGTTAATTTCTTCACTTTTATGGGACGTTAGGCGTCCAGACAAAGTTTTTGATGTTTGTCCAATATATGTTTTGTCACAAGTCTGACAGGGAATTTTGTAAACGACATTTGATTTTTCCATCCTTTTCCAAGGTTTCAATTGGTAAGTTTCAGAGGGGAGACTATTAGTAGTAGTGACGATGCGTTGGGCAATTTTGATATTCTCATTTTTGAAGACATTTATAAGCTTTAACGATTGAAAATATGGTAACAAACAGTTCGTAATTGAAACACTTCTGATTGGGAGGAAGAAAAGTAAAATAAAATCACAAAGAGGGCAACTTATGGATACTCCAGAACTGAGAACAGATAGAAATTACGGAAGTTGTTTTGCAAACCTCACAAATTTTTTTTCCGCAACTAATTAGCGATACTTCGGAACTGTGAAAAAACAGAAATTACGGAGTTGTTTCGCTAACTTCATATAAAGTTAGCAAAACATCGCATATTAAAAAAAAAGAGCAACAAATGTTTTTTCTCCGCAACTAATTAGCGACAAAAAACCGGCAGATTCTGGATACTTCAGAACTGAAAAAGGTAGATATTCAAGTTGTTCCTAACTTCATATGAAGTTAGCGAAACAACTATTTAAAAAGAGCAACAATTTTTTTTCTCCGCAACTAATTAGCGACAAAAGGCGGCAATTTGGATACTCGAACGTGAAAAGAAATGAGTTTTTCGCAACTCAGAGTGCGAAACATCATATAAAAAAGCGACAAATTTTTTCCGCAACTAATTAGCGAAAAGGCGGCAATTATAATAACTTATCAACTTCGGGTTGTCTCGCTAACTTCTATAGTCTTTCCATCCGCCATGGCGTTGTTTCGTGGCCAGAATCGGCCAAAAATGAAGCAGACGATCGCCGAAAACAATGTCCGGTATATTCTTCAGGGTGAGGTAAATTAAAAAAAGTGGCAATAACTTTTGGCATTTTACCAAAGGTGTAAATTCCAACGGGTTGTTTCGTGCATTTCTTATTTTTATAAGTGCCAAAAAAAACGTCGATGGTTTGTGTTGCAAGGTCGTATTTTCACAAGTTATACCATATTCAATCCTGGGATATTCCCCGATATTACAAAAAATTCTCGCATTACCTTTGTTTTTGTATTCGATAAAGTAATTCTAAAAACGGATCCTTCATCTATCACATTTTCAACAAGCATATTTGTCAGTTCCTCTCTTCTGCATGCTCCACTTAGTCCAATTATCATAGCAACTTTTTTAAATAAATATGTATCATCTGATGCTTCCGTTAAAAACTTCGTTATATCTTGTTTAGTAAAAATTTTGGATTTTTTTGCTCTGTAACCTTCTGATTTACGTTTTAGTAATGCAACCAGCTGTAGGTACTAATATCTACGTTTTTTCTTGTTGATAAAATACTTCTTATCATCGAATAATACGTCCAGAGAGAAAATGTTTTTTTTTTCTTTCCTTAGATAAGCATTCAAAGTAAGCCAACAATACTTTTTCATGAGTGATATTCTTGATTTTCTTAGTAGAACACCATTCTTCGTACCGATTAAACGCCATTTCATATACACCAGTTTCAGAATCACTCGTTATTATTTAAATTTTATTCAATTCTACGTGACAATTGTGTTTGACATCAGATAAATAAATATTGCCGTTACAACCTGACGTTGTCAAGGAAATGGCAAAGCACAGCCTAACCTACTAATATTTGAAACTACACATGTACTTAATTCTTTAAAAATAGTTGTCATTGTGACATGTCAAAAATGCATATTTTTTTTCGAAAATGTATCAATATAAATGCCATCCGATAAAATTTTGTATGTAATACGAATCATAAATAATCATTATGGCACACGTCGTGTTATCGGACTCGGCTACGCCTCGCCCAATAACATTCACGACTTGTATACCATAATGATCGTCTTTATGATCCTTATTACATAAATAACTATTATACGTTTTAGTACACGGCTTAAATAAAAGCTTGTCCTTAAAAAGTCTTTTTATTCGTTTTTTTTTAATAGTTGTGGGTTGTGTTGGGGTAATCTCGATACATAGAATTTGAGGGGCCTACAATTCTGGAATAGAAAACACTGGTTTTTCTTTGCACGCGATAGGAACGTTAAATAAAAACAACTTTGAAAGTTATGATGTTGAAATCAGACATATAATAGAAAAGTTACATTACCTCTTTTAAGATGGCCCATACAATTCACAAAATTGTAAAACAATTGGTTCTGACGGCCATCGAATTAATACTTTTTATTCCGTTTTCTTTGGATCGGAGAATATACAGGGAGTTTCACAATTGATTTTCGCACCAGAGGAGACGATCGGTAGCTCCATTGTGAAGGCATGGAAAATCGATGATTTTTTATGGAATTTGAAACTATGATACATTTTGCTTGTACAAAAAAACTAATCTTTTTCCGTTCCTTATCGATTTCCGAGTTTGGATTAAACCAAATGTTGAGAAAATTCTCTCGACTGATGCGGAAGAAGCAGCAGCACAAAATAATTGTCCAATTATGAAGAACTATTTGTGAATAATGGATATATTTTGTTGTGACTTCCACTAATCTATGGGTTTTACATTCTGAGGAATATCATCATGGAACATAATATCAGTGAAAGGTTCTCATCTGGCAAGAAACTTGATTATGAGTGGTAGTATACCACTATTTGAATATAATTCTTTAACAGCTTTTAAAGCAACATTTTTTTCACTCTCTGTTAGTGTTTGCCGAGTTTTTGTTGGGTCCAGTAGATATGCCAACAAATTATATGGGGTTATACACTGTTCATAACGCCAAATTTTTGCGATGTTTTAAAGTTATGTCAGTTTTGTCAAAATGGGTTTCTTTCTAATATTTTAAATTCTTCCACAACATCTGAAAGACTGGCACTGTTTCTTTGTAGTCTATCTATTGTTAGGTAATGTTCGAGTAATATTTTTAAGTGAATGTTTGAAATTTTTCCTCTTATAACATTGGCAATTTCGTTTTTGTTCTGCTCAGCAATTTTGAAAAGTATGGGCCATAACTCATGAAACTTGTCTTATTTATAGGAAAAAATCAATAAAAATAGAAAAAAATTGTGATTTTTTTATGTTTTTATAAAAAATTATGATTTTTTTCGACCCTGGTCAGAAGTATGTATTATTTGAACGGTTCGAATGCAATGTTCTGTTCTCTCTAACGTCTCAATCTGCCTACTTCTTCGAGATAATTGTTCTCTCGGTGTGGTATCAGTCAGGACTTAGTGGGATATATTCGAGAATTAGAGATATTGGTTAGGAATTAGAGGTATTAGTTGCGAATTGGTGGAATTAGTTGGGCCTTCGTAGGAATGAGTGAACATTTCTCCTGCTCTTTTATAACTAATTTTGATATACAGGCGAATGAAAAAAAAAAACGATTTGGATTGAAACCTCATGTAGAAGTTTTTTGGAAGAAACCCAACCTATTGTTTTTTCCATGCATAACACACAAAACGTTCGGGGCATGTGTGATTGTCGGTGTTTTATGATTGTCTATAAATATTTATGATGCTGCGTTTCAAAATGTATATTATTGCCGGTCCGTCGATTTCTTTGCTCTGGTTGTATTTTTATCCTCATTATTCATTCCAGTTACTCTATTTGCAATATTGTACGTGATTCGTGACCATTTCGATTTCGTATCTGATCGAAATACGGTGGCGCGTATTGAAACGCTTCTATAAATACAACTTAGAAATATTTGCATGGTTTACTAATGGGATTATTTGGTTTCGTTTGAAATTATTGATGGCAATGATGTGGCCGTTTCACTTTGACTTTGAAATTGCGGTTTTCCAATACCAATACCATTTAACTTCAGATACAGGATTTTCGAAATATAACCCGTAGATGTACAGATTTATTTTTCGTTGGATTTTTAAGGAATTTATCTATAAACTAACTGAAAAAAGACAAATATACATAAAAATAAATAGAGGTTTAAAATTCAACTCACCATTCCATTTGGTGAAATATTTTATGAAATTTCACTCATTTGAAATCACTGTGATATGTCTGGAAACATGTTTTGTTCTTCGCAAGACATAGTGGAACTTTGCAAACTGAATACCTACAACTAGTTTGTTCTAACCTCAAACTATTCGACTCGCTCGTACAAGCTGATGTGCACTCTGTAAAAGCCTCATGGCAAGGCTTTGACAATATTTCTTCTTCTTTATTGGTATCGTTAATTCAGTTCATCTTTTTGATGATGATACTAATTTATCGGCGACTAAATTAACATTAACCAAATTTGAAAAAAAAAACATCGTTTCTCTCTTGTTGAAGAGCCTTTTGATCTTTTTTCGAAATAAGCTTGATAGTTGAACCATAATTCCGAAAAAGGGGTTTTCATTCTTTCAGTCGAGGGCATCCAGTTTGCTGTATCCAGTCAGCATACTAGTGCCTGGCTCAGTATTTTTCTCGTTTCAAGATTTTACTTACGGCTTTTCTTATCTGATCTGGATGCCTTTTTATGAAGCGAAATGCTTCAATTATTCTCTCTTGTTGTGATCTCTACCTCATAGACTATGCTTTTTGAAACGCCCCACAAATAATAATCTACTGGGGTAAGGTCAGGTGGTATCGCCGGCCTGGGAATCGGCCCACCACGTCCCATCCATCTATTTGGAAAATTTTAATTGATAAACTGATCAACTGCCCTGGTGTATAGGGTCCTGCTCCATCGGGTTGAAATCTCATATATCTCACATCGACTTCCTCTTCTTCCAGGGAGAACATTCTCCAGAAAATCAAGGTATTCCTGCCAATTAAATCTATCGTTGAAAAAATAAGGACCCACTAATTTATTACCGATGATACCTGCCCAAACGTTGACAGAGAATCTAACTTGAGATCTAGTTTGCTTTATTACATGATGTGGATTTTCATGTCTCCAGTTGTGATTATTTCTGGAATGTTTATGCCGTCTTTCGTGAACTGGGCTTTATCGCAAAACAATGTCTGATAAATGTATCTTCTAATTGCAGAGATCCACCTGTATAATCGCAAACGTGTAATATTATCTCCCGGATGCAGTCTCTGCACCAGTTGGGGGTGATAGGGATGGATGAGATCTTTCTTCAACGTCCTGAAAACTGTGGACTGAGAAATGTGCAAAATGCTGGATATTCGCCGGCTACTTATCTTATCATTTTGATTAACCATTTTTGAAATATCCTCTTTTTGGTCTTCAGTCAGTCGCTCACCACGTTCTGCAGTACCAGAAGGAAATTTTTCCGTTTCTCGCAGGTTCGTAAAAACGTTGTTAAACGTTTGGTGCTTCGGCAATCTTCTCCGGTACTCCCTGACTACTGCTCTGGCATTTCCATTACAATATACGTATACAAAAATGATATCTGCGTATTCTGCGTAAGTAAACTGACGAGGCATCGTGCTAAAGAACCAACTCAAACTGTCAAAATGAATTCAAAGCTACTTGCATTTGCGCTGTTTTCAAAAGTAATGGTTTTTTTCTATGTATGCCAAACAGCGTTTTTATTACACGCTTTATATTAGCTTCACTTGTACTCCTTTGGACTTGATTTTCACCCACTTCCAGACGTCTGAATGATTTGAAATTTGGCAGGTGTACATAATTCCGGTGATAATGCATTAAGAAATTTTTGTGTGAAAAAAAAACAAAATGGCAGCTCCAATATGGCGGACGAGTTTTGTGTTTATGGTCGGATTCGCTTCAAAATTGGTATCTAAG
This sequence comes from Gonioctena quinquepunctata, assembly GCA_018342105.1. Classification (NCBI taxonomy): domain Eukaryota; kingdom Metazoa; phylum Arthropoda; class Insecta; order Coleoptera; family Chrysomelidae; genus Gonioctena; species Gonioctena quinquepunctata. The sequence goes on from JAFIRS010000592.1 coordinate 509,893, forward strand.
GGTTTTTGTGGTCGGAGATTATTATTCTTTTGTCAAAATTCAAAAATTCAAGATGGCGGCTCCAAAATGGTGGACGAGTTTTGTGATTATGGTCCGATTCTATTCAAAATTGGTACGGGGGTTTTTGGAGTCGCATATTGTGATTCTTTCGTGAAAATTTAAAAATTCAAGATGGCGGCTTCAAAATGGTGGACGAGTTTTGTGATTATGGTCTGATTCTATTCAAAATTGGTATGTGGGGGTTTTTGGAGTCGAATATTGTGATTCTTTCGTGAAAATTGAAAAATTCAAGATGGCGTCTTCATAATGGTGGACGAGTTTTGTGATTATGGTCTGATTCTATTCAAAATTGGTATGTGGGGGTTTTTGGAGTCGAATATTATGATTCATTCGTGAAAATTGAAAAATTCAAGATGGCGGCTCACTGTATATGTTGACAACGTTAAAATCTTTGAATTACTTCTAAAATCGAGATTTGACTATCACATTAATGATTTGGAAAATAATTACAGTTACTAATAGTAATCACGGAATTAATAGTAGATTAGAACAAATAATAGTTTAAAAAGATTAAAAAAACACGCTTTTATAAATAAACCAAACTAAAAAGTAGAAAATGAATAATAGTTTAAAAAAACTAAAAAACACGCTTTTTATAAAAAAGCGAACTAAAAAATAAATAACTAATAGTTTAAAAAAACTAAAAAACACGCTTTTATAGAAAACCAAACTTAAAAAATAGATAATGAATTTTAATAAATGTAAATAAGATTTTTTTTTATTTTATTAAAAAAAAGCGTGGGGTGCTTAATCTGAATCTTAAAAAGCACCCCACGCTTTTTTAAAATAAAATAAAAAAAAATCTTATTTACATTATTATCAATTTATATTTATAATTTTTTTTTTACACTATTGTAAATTCAAATTTATTAAAATTTATTTTTATTTTTTTTATTTGGATTTCTATAAAAGCGTGTTTTTTAGTTTTTTTTAATGTTATTTATTTATTTTTTAGTTCAGTTTTTTATAAAAGCGTGTTTTTTTAGTTTTTTTAAACTATTATTTATTTTATTTCGGTTAGTATCACCCGCTTTGACGTGACAGAAAGAAAATTTGTTCAACTCGCTGTTGTTTTTACAGGATCAATAAAAACGTGAAAAAATAAATAAATACGGCCCTATAAGTTCAACGGTTGATTGAATAATACTTTATATCGAGTATGATCTTTCCTTATGATTTTTGTTGAAAAATGATGATGTGCTATCGATGTAGTGCCGCATCAGTCATAAGCAGAATGTGAATCCATTAAAATACTATTTTTAAAAGTTTTATTTTTTTCTGCAGAAAACAAAAACTTCCGCGTTCAATTTTTTTTAACTGTTGCTGACTATCGTCCTTAAGCTTTAAAGTGAGAAAAATAAAACATTTCTGATCTGGCTTACAGGGTGTTGTTTTTCAAAAACCAATAAAAATAAAAAATTAACCAAGTCCGGACCTGATTTTTTAAAGACCTATTTTATTGAGGTCAGGGAGCAGTGTGCCAAATTTCATATGTCTGAGTTTTTTACTTTTAGAGATATTTAACGTAGAATAATTCACATATTTTCAAATATCCCCTGTATAAACGTCAAAAAAGCTACAAAGCATTTTTTAATACCAGATATGAAATGGCATCGGCCATAGTACTTATGGTTGGACTATGTACAATTCGTCGTGAATCACCCTGTAGAACTACCTACTTCAAAGCTTGTGTTAAGATTCTTTTTTTGATCAAACAACCACTCTGAATAACTACTCAGCAATATTTCTGATATCTGCCAACTAGGTTCATGGATTTGCCAACTCAACAAATGTTGGGGCTCCCCCTATAGATACCCCCCTGGCGACGACTCTGTCGCGATCATAGCCTACTGCTGAAATTTTTAAGAATATCCTTTTCATTTTCTTCCTCATTAACGGAAAGTTCATGGAAAACGAATTAGTAAAGTTCATGCGAAACAAGGAATTCGGAAAATGAGGTATTAAGCTCGACTAAATGTCACGACTCAAAGCAAAAAAAAAATCGTAATGGGCAATAGAGTCCGCTTACTAAAAATCGATGACGTTTAGAGTGCAAAAGTAGGTTAATTCCGAAACTAAGAAACTTTAGTAACCTTTAACCCGCGCGGAGACTGTCGTGAGTCCCGTTTCCTTGTAACTTTCTACCCATAAAAATACACCTACAATTGCCGTTTATGTCTATTTATTCTTCGTATTGGATTGATTATGCACGGCATGTAGGTATTATGCAGCCAGTCACTCGATTGCGGTTTCGCAAATAATTATATTGAAATTGTTTATTCATTATGTGAATCAAAAGAATAACGACGGTCTGAGGATCCCCAAAATTTGAAAAATTCTGACTGCATTTATTTTTTTATAGGAAAGTTTATTGATGTCATATCGCACAAATTATGAATGAAAATAACCAACTCACAGAAAATAAAGAGGAAATTTCTGATATTTTCAATAAATATTAAATAAATGTCAGTGAAAATCTTGCTAGACAGGTAATACTTCCAAAAAATGTTCCTCTGAATAGAATTTCTTCACGTCATTCTATGTTTTTTCAGCCAACAGATGAAAGAGAAGTTATAAAGCTGATTGATTCCCTCAAATCCAACAAAGCACCAGGAATTGATGGAATCAAACCCGAAACATTAAAAGAAATTAAAAATGATACCGCAAATCTGCTGACACATCTAATAAATAAAGTACTAAAGATGGCCATTTTCTTTCAATTTTCAAAAAGGGTATTGTAAAAATTCTATTCGAGAAAGGTTGTTAAAAGATCCCAAGTAACTATCGCCCTATTTATCTTATTAGCAACTTGGCAAAATTACTGGAAAAAGTTATAAAAACTAGAATGATAAAGTATATAGAAAAATATAATTTGATTTTATATAGACAATTAGTGTTTCGGGATAGTGAATCTACGGAAGATGCGATTCACTTACAACTAAAATTTATGAAAATTTGGATAGGGGCTCTCTTCTTGTGTGTTTTTAGATCTTGCAAAAGCCTTCGACCTCGTCTTTGACACCATCAACCAAATACAGCTGTTAGGAATTGCAAGACCTGGGATTTAGATGAAATGCACTTGAATTGCTGAAAACTTTTAAATAGAAAACAATGTGTGAAAATTGATGAAACATTGAGCAAACAATCAAAAATAAGATGTGGAGTTCCACAAGGAACCGTACTGGGTCCAATCCTATTTATAATTTATATAAACTCTATACTTACCTTTAATAGCTCCGGTACGGTGTTCAGTTTCGCAGATAACACCGTCGTTATATACGAGGATGATACTGGGATGGGTTGAAAGAAAAAGCAGGAAGAGATATGGGAAATATAATTAAAAGTTTTGGACAAAAAGTGCTTTTGATAAATTATGAGAAAACCTGTCAGTGGCATGATACGTTACAAATTAATGTAAGTTCTAATGAAACTATTACGATACAAAGAGCCGATTACGTGAAATATCTTGGCATAATAGTTTATTGTCATTTTAGGTGGGATAAACATCTGATACAAGTCTGCAAAACACTTCGTTCGAGCCTATATAAGTTCAAATACTCTCAGCTGATACTGGACTGCGGGCAGCGACAAATGTACACTTGTAAAGTTAGTCAAAAAATGTTTTTGAAAATTATATCATCCAAACCAATCAGATACCCATCCGATCTAATATTTACAGAAACGGAAGTACTTGATTTACGTCAGCATTATTATTATAAAATTGTGATGAAACAATTCAAAAGTAGATTTAATCTAACACTCATCAACCATAAATACCAAACCCGTCTGAAACCTAATAAAGCTCTAAAAATGATATCATCCAGAAGCTTCAAACATATATTCCTTCATGAAACAGATCAAATATTATCTTCTTTCTTCAGAACGTATGGTTATCTATTCATTGTTTAATGATTAAAATATATAATATCTTCTACACTTGTTCATTATTATTTTTATTGTTTGTTTCCTTCATTGTCATATTTATGATTCAACAATTCTATGTAAGTCTCATTTTAGCCCTGTTATAGCATATTAAATATAATTTTCCGGCGCCCTCGTATTAACGAGTCTGTTGAATCTACACGAAATCGATTGTTAATGACCCCTATTAACGTTCAATTTCTCTATTAATGCATAAATGTGATACATGCTGCCAAACATGCATAAAAATCGACCATTAATAGCCTATTAATGATCGATTTATCTATTAATGCTTCATTGTGGATAGGCAACTAAACATACACGAATTCAAATAATATTCAAATGTCAAATCATATTACCTTCGCGCTGTCAAATGTATGTATTTTAAAATCAAAATATTGTAAGGTTCCTCCGAATTGAAGCAAATGGATATCGAACGAAGTCGACGAAAAACATTTGCAACCAACTCGTAATGATCTCGAACATTAAACGCGCTCGCTTCACTCCCGCGTCGAAATATCTCGATCTTTAATCGCCACCTTCAATACACTAGTTGACTAAATAACTATTTCTTACATAAAAATTCAATTGAACTTTATTTCAAAATGTATTGTACTAACAATTGTCAATAATTTAAAATAAATCCTCCTACACGCACAGGCCCTGCCTAAGTGGATACCTGTTTATTCGACAATATCTTTCACCAGGATATACTATTCTGCCACAGTCCAGAAATGTTCACTTGAAATTGTATGAATTTTTTAATAAACATATTATTATAATTATACATTTTTTAAAGTTTTCTCTTCTCCCTTTCTAAGGCAAAAACGTCTCTACAAAAACTTGTAGCTGATAAAATTTCTAACAAACATTCTTTATCCGAAGGACTTCATAAGAAACGTCTTTTTCCGTCGTACATATTAATTTTCCCAGTTTCGATGTTCCAGAATCGAGCTGATTGATTTTTAGTGGTTTAATGACAAAATCTGACAAAATTCTCGCTCGCTGTAATTCCAGTATGTTATTTTAGGAGTCAGCATTAGTACATTTATCCAGCACAAGGTGAACCTGAAGAGAACGCCAATGATTAAAAGATCACATGTGGCTTCAGTCTGCCGTAAAATGTATTTTGAGTTGAAATGATAAAGTCCTAATTTATTGGAGGAATGACTTGAATTCCGAGATAGTTCTAAGTTTGTTTGCCAACAAACAACAGTGTCGAATACATTTTTTTGAAATCTGGCAAATTTCATGTTTATCTTTATTACTTACTAGCTGACCGGACGACAGGCGTTGTCCTGTCCAATTTTTTTTTTCTCATAACTTTCGTCCGCGTAGAATTTGTTTCTTTCTATGTTTTTTTCTTCGTGTCATCTAGGTTATGCCTGTGACTCTACCCGCTTTCCGTTATGCCGTTTCCTATTATCCCGTCATCCCGTTAAAAAGAATCAACCAAATATGTAATGATCGAGAGGGCATACAAAATTATGATTTTTGCAGTTCACTAAATTTTTCGACTTTTTTCTTTTTTTTTGGGGGAGGATGGTGTCAATTTTTTTTATGGACAGAGTGTGGGACTCGCACTTAGAGTTATCGAGTTCCTATGTCCTTTTTCCTCTGTTACCCACTTAAAAAACCACCCAGTAGGCTCGTCTGGTCAATGCATCCGAAACGACACTTGGCCGTCTGACCCATTGTATCTAGTTCCCTTCTACAGCACCCATTCCAGTAATTTTGTACCCTGTTTTGTGCAAGTTTGTACAGGTCCTTTGCTGAATGTGTGCTGTACAGTCTCGGTTCAATTGGTTGCCCGATGACAGACTGTCTTATGCGGTCCAGAGCCCCGCAGTTGCACAGTATGTGTGATACTTGGTTCGTTGCCGCCTAATCTGCATGTTAGGTCGCCATTGAACACTCCCATTTTATTAAGGTGCTCTTTTACTGGCATATGTCCAGTCATTAGCCCCGTAACAATTTTCAGTTGTTCCCTGTTGAGAGTTAACGGTCTCTGTTTTTTTCCGACACGGGCCTTTGATGTACTCTTTCCCGTGCTGTTTCCTGGAATATTTTCCAGTATTGTTTTGTTTTTCCTGGACCCAGTCTTCTACTGACACGTACCGTACGCTTCGGTACCCCGAGGGTCTGTTCTGGCCCTGGTTGGTTTTCCGACCCCTCTTCTGGCGAGTTCGTCGGCCTTTTCATTCCCTGCAAATCCCTGATGTCCTGGCTCCCAACTCAGCCTGACGCGGTTTTGTTCTGCCAAAAGTAAAGTAAGTAATTTATTGAAATAGGCAAGCCTAATATACAAACAGTAGTAACAGATATTTCATTACAATAACACAATATTAAAAGTAAGTTAAAAACTTAAAATTAAAAAAAAAATGAATTTCGGAGTTCAAACTTAAAGTTCTGCATTTATATGTTCCAGTAACAAAGATTTGAAGCTTCTCAGATTCTGTGATCCTTTCACAATTTTTGGTAGCTTATTGAATTCATCCAGGCCTTTCAAAAATTCACACAGTTCTTTGAATTTGTTTTTTCAATATGGAATTCATTTTTCGACCTTGTCTCATAGCCATGAATCTCAATGTCAGCTTCTCTTTGCCGTTCCATACCAGTTGGGACGTCACTTCCTGGCTACTTAGAGCCTTCAGTGCCGTCTGGCTGTCTGAGATAATGTGGATCCGTTCCGCTACCATTGCTCTCCTGATGTTTTCCCTCACACATTGAAGGATTGCGCAGACCTCTGCCTGAAATACAGAGGTGTTAGTGCCCAGGGAGTAGCTAAGCTCGGTCCTTGGGTTTCTGGAGTATACTACTGATCTCGCACCATTCTCCATCTTCGATCCGTCTGTGTACCAGATCTTGCCATGTAGAATGGTGTTAAGTTCTGTGTGATTCCATACAGTTCTGTCTGGTATCGATACCCTGTATGACTTGTCAAATGAGAATCGTTTCGCAATGTGGTCTGATCTCATGTCTAGCACGTCTCTGTTTACGATGCTGACGATACTCATGTGTCCTGTCCCAACATTTATGTTGCTCGGTGTGTTTGTTAGTCTGAAGGCACCTAGCCTTGCGTATTACCAGGTGAAGGGGAAACAATCCCAGTAGTGTCTCCATGGCTGCAGTGGGTGTTGATTTCTTTGCCCCTGTAATGCCTACATAGGCAAGTCTTTGCACCTTGCCCAGTTTAGCTTTGGCACTCCTTTGCAGGGTCTTTGTCCACCACACCAGGGAGGCATACATTATGTCCGGTTTTACCACCATGTTGTACAGCCAGTGCACCATGTGTGGTTTTAGCCCCCATTTCTTGCCAAAAGAGCGTCTTGCCACAATTAAAGTGGTCTCCGCTTTTCTGGTCTCTTTTATCAGATGTTGGTTCCAGGTCAGTTTCGAGTCCAGTACCACCCCGAGATATTTGACCTGTCCCTTACTTTGTATTGTTTCTCTTCGGTGTTTTATAGGTCCTAGCCTCTCTAATTTGCGTCTCCGAGTAAATGTTACTATGGTGGCCTTTTGAGGGTTGATATTTAATCCCTCGAAGTCCGTCCATCTGGTTACCAAGTGGTGTTGAATTTCCCCTGTTCTAAGAAAACGATGTCGTCAGCGTATCCAAGGGTTTTGTGACCTTTTTCTTTCAGGGACCCCAGTAGACAGTCCATGGCCAGATTCCACAGGACTGGGAAATAACTCCCTCCTGTGGGCATCCTCTGGCCGCCCGGACCACTACAGTCTCTTTCCTTTGTAATTGTCCCGATTTTTTTTTCTGAAAACCTTTCCAGGATGACAACTAACAAAACAAAAAAAGGATTACGCATATTCATCGTTCGAATCGTGAGTCCTGGAATTCAAACAAAAATGCCATAGAAAAAAAAACATTTTTCCGAATTTTTCAATTTTCCGGGAAAAATTTTTCCATTTTTTTTTCTTTAAACTTGAAAAAATAGCCAAATTGGTTTAGCCGTTCTCAAGCCAAGCGCTTACCAACACAATTTGACATTCATTTTTATTATTTTTGGCAGGTTCATCAGATTCATTTTGTATGCGAATATTTCTGTAAAAAAATCAAAGGTTGCTGCGAAAATGAACAAAATACTATTTTTGTCCGCTTCTTATCTTTCCGAGGGGGCAGCTCACCTCATGGTACCCCAGTCAATTGGGCGATCCTGCACCAAACGCGGGTCGTCCTAGTCAAAGCGCGGGTGAGCGGCCGTCCCGGATTGTAACGCCCAGGAGAAAAATTAAACATTTGTAGCGCTAGACTGGGAAACGGTGGAAAGCTCCAACTGTAGACGTAATTTGATTTTTTTGTTGTGTTTCTACCTGCCGAGTTGAGTTCTAATCCATCAGATATATTTTGAATAATTAAATGGCAAGTTTTGAACTTTGACATTTTTTAATTTTTAACAAATGTCAGTCGGAGAAATAATTTTGACTGCTCTGGATACAGTTTTTTGAGGGCATATTGCAAGCCAAGTTTCGTGCGATACAGTTTCTGTCATTTTTCAATAGTGACACTTCCGTTTGACAGATTATAGTCAAAAACTAATGGTCGTATTCGGGGCAGAAACTGTATCTTCATACCAAATTTCAGCACGATTGGTCAAACGGTTCGGCACTTATCATGGAAGATTACAGACACCCACACACAGACAGACGTTTGAAACGTTTGCATTTTTACCAATCGAATGGGGAATTCGAAAATGTAGAATTTTGATAGCTTCAGTAACGCAAATACAAGCTAGGGGTTACCTCTTTGTCTTGGTAAGTAAAACATTCTTCTCAAAAATATTTCATCGAATTCCATAAAACAAATATTGAAAACTGAAAAAGTTTTTGAGGGAAACCTACTGTATTACTGTTTAACTCACTGCTTCTCTGTAATAAAATTCGCCTCATTTTCCTTTTCAGACATTTTTCTACTGTAGCCCACGTACATATTTATCTTTTTGTGGGTCATTCTTTCATTTACTCTTTCACTGTTATGCAACGACGTTCTTCGTATTATCTTATATATTTGTGGAAAAATTACTTGGGAAAGAAGTTTTTATTTTTTAGAGAATTCTCGAACTGACATTTTGCACCTAGTATACCTTGTATCACTATTTTAATTCTCTTGGAACAAATGCTTATTCATATATTTCAATGTTTAGAAAATTCCGGGTTGCCTTGAAATGAAAGAAAAAACGAAAGTGTTGGCAAATACGAATTGTAGGTGGAAACATCTGCCAATCGTGTTTCATAACGCCTTTTCATGTTTGCGACATATTTTTTTTTAAATTACTATTATTGTTTGCATGGATCACTCTTTTAAATTGCAACGTTATGCAATTATGTCTGCATCTAATTAACATTATTTAGTTATTAACAATATTTTTAACACTGTTCGAATATAAGCAGAAGCCGTAGAAGGATTGAAATTCTTCAATGCCCCTCCTTCTGCTTACAAAGTGTAAATTACTTTCAAACCAGATTTGCACATATATCAGTAGTTTCCTAGATTTGATTAAAGATATTACCGTTGCATTTAACAGTGGCGGAACAAGCAGAGAAGGAGCCTGGGACACTATTATTTCTTAAAACGTTTTACATACGTGACGTTTAAAGAAACAAAAATGCTGTTTGGTCCAAACAGGAGTACAACATTCACATAGCTCATATACACGAATAAAGTGTGTAGTCTAATCAACAAGTTCAAAAACGTGTTAAATAGATATAAAGCTCCTAAAAATATGAGCGATAGCTCATTCGATTCGAAATGACGTCTAGAAAAATGTTTTTTAAGGGTTTATTAGCACGTTAAAAATTACGATTGTTATTAACAAAATAAGATTAAAAAAAGAAGGTATTTCGTTTTTTGTTAATAATTTCTAAAATAATGATATTTAAGGAATTATGAAAAAAGATCTCTGAACTCCCGAAACTCTATCTCTATTATTTATAATTTTTTTTTAACGCTGAAAATAGGGCTCCGCGAGGTCGTTACGGCATAGGCGCACCGCCTAATTGCCGTTATATCACCTAAAATAATTTTTTTATCGTATTAAATAACAATTAAAAAATTTGAATAAATTATGGTGTAATCTAGACAATTGAACGAAAAAAACCTCGGTAAAAAAATTATTATGTCGATTTTTCCAAAAGTTACACCATTGTTAATTAACTAATTTTTTTCCAATCTCTGTTTTCATAAATTACGACATAAAAGTTTAAATAATTGGTCTATAAAATTTTCGCTTCGTGGAGCTCTTTTCATTTAGGTACTTGATAAAGCAATGCAAAAAAAAATTATTAAAGTTTATTATTTTGTTAATTATAATTTTTTTTTATTAACAAAAAATATTTTTATTATTTTTATTGTTAGAAACTTTTTTCTATACTTTGTTATACATAGTTGTTTTTGTTGTTTCTTGAATTTTAAAAAAAATACTTAAATTTTAAAAAAATTATAAAAAATAAAAAAATAATTTTTAAAAAAAAAAAATTTTTTAATCATAATTTTACCTATGCAATAAGATGGTAAATTTTTTTTTTTTAAATCTCAAAATAGTTTGTTTATAAACAATTTCTTAACAAATGACGTAAAAATTTTTTTTCAATGTTAATTAATACCTATATTAGATGCAAAAACAGCAATAATAAGATATTACTGAAAAAAATTTTTTTTTATAACATTTTTTTGAATTTTCATTTTTTGTTAATTTAAAAAAAATATAATTAACAAAATAATAAACTTTAATATTTTTTTTTGCATTGCTTTATTAAGTACCTAAATGAAAAGAGCTCCACGAAGCGAACATTTTATAGACCAATTATTTAAACTTTTATGTCGTAATTTATTAAAACAGAGATTGGAAAAAAATTAGTTAATTAACAATGGTGTAACTTTTTGAAAAATCGACATGTTAATTTTTTTTACCAAGGTGTTTTTCGTTCAATTGTCTAGATTACACCATAATTTATTAAAATTTTTAAATTGTTATTTAAAAAATATTTTAGGTGATATAACGGCTTTTTAGACGGCGCGCCTATGCCGTAACGACTTCGCGGAGCCCTATTTTCAGCGTTAAAAAAAATTATAAATAATAGAGATAGAGTTCCGGGAAATTTCCTCCTCTTTCAGGATCTTATTTCATAATTCCTTAAATATCATTATTTTAGAAATTATTAACGAAATACCTTCTTTTTTTAATCTTATTTTGTTAATAACAATCGCAATTTTTTACGTGCTAATAAACCCTTCAAAAACATTTTTCTAGACGTCATTCCGAATCGAATGAGCTATCGCTCATATTTTTTAGGAGCTTTATATCTATTTAACACGTTTTTGAACTTGTTGATTAGACTAGTGTTGATGCATACAATATTCATATAATGGAACCGAATTATCTTTTTAACAGATGAAAAAAAGAAGAAGTTTGTCAAGTCGACGTGTATGTTTTTTTATATGTAGGACCACGCATAACTTTTTACAGTGTAGTCCAATTTTGTTGATTCTTTTTTTATTGGGTATACCTCGACGTTGGTCCCATTTATATTTGAAAAAAAATCCATCCCTAAGGGTAGAAAAATAGCGGTTGTTTGATTTTTCACCTGTGAACTGATTCTCTTGGAACTTGACACACATATGTAGTTCTGATGACACTATAACATAATGGAGACCTGGAGTTAATATGAAGATGGATACGGAAGACAGTCGAGGCAACTCCTCAACGGTTTCCAGCAGCTACCTCGTGTTTGGACTTTTATTTGCTTCCAACCTGTAACAAAAATGAACTTTCTACTTTGCACATTCCATAGATGTCGCATCTATAATTTGTGTGTTCCACATAGTTTTCGTTTGCCGGCAGATATTAATTCTCGAAAAAGACCATATAGCCACAGCCATAAACCTAGCAGAACCATTTGCGAATTTTTCCAATTAGGCCATAATTTGTCGCTAATTACCACAATTATAAATTTGTCGCTCATCGTTTTTTTGAAAAATCCATGATTCTGCTATGTTTATATGAACTGGCAGAACCACTTCGTACCTATCTACTTTTGGAAAATACTAATACACCATAATTTGTCGCTAATTTTCGCTAATTAATTACCATTTCGAAAAATTTGTCGCTCATCTTTTTTTTTTTAATCCATGGTTCTGCTAGGTTTATATCTATCTCATTATGAAAAAAACGAATAATCCATAATTGGTCGCCAATGTGTCGCTGATTTATTACCACAATAAGAAATTTGTCGCTCATAAAAACAGTATTTTCAAAATTTGATTGTCTACTAAAGGCTATCGAACGTATAGTTTATACCTATTAGTTCCGTAACAAGCAAATAGGCATGATACAGTAAATTCACCTGATTTGTCGCTGATGTATCGCATATACAGGATATTTCCGAAATTGGAACGGTAAATGAAATATGGAGTGTTTTGTGTGACTTAACGACACAATATTTATATTGGAGCAATCTTAAATTTTCATAAATATTTACTTACCATTGTTTGGCGCACTGGTTTGATTATTCAGTCCGCAGCGCGTGTTCTTTCGAAGGCATTGTGTTAACATGGTACCCCCACACTGTTGCTAGTTTATTTTCATTCCATAAACTTCACTAGTTATCATATTTGGCACATAATTAAAACGGAAGAAAGAAACCGAATTAAAATGGGGCCAGTTCATTTCATGATAACAGCGTTATATAAAGTTATTGATAAGATACGATAATAAATAATGTATGTCAACCAATAGCAAAAATGTCCGAAAAATGTTCTTCAACGTTAATTGATATCTCTATCGGCATATCGTCCATATTGTTGAGTATTCACTTAATACTCTTCACTTTCTTATAGCGGGTTTTACCACGGGTCTTGTTACTGGTTCTAAGATGAAACTATAGCAGATGAATCTACTTCAAATATACAAATATTCACCCCCATAAACCTAGCAGAACCATTTGCAAATATTGAATTTCCAATTATGCCATAACTTGTCACTAATTAATCGTTAATTTATTACCATAATTATAAATTTGTCGCTCATCGATATTGTGAAAAAAAAAAGTGATTGACCATCTAGTTTGACAAGTATAATCAAAACTACTCTCTTTATTCAAAATAGTCCACGGGGAAGCGCACAGCCTAAAGGGGGGGTAGTAGAGAAATGCGGATTGTGCCAGGGAACTTTTTAAAGAAGGACGGGGGACCATTTGAGAGTCTGAACGCAAAAAAACTCCCTCTCCTAGTTGACCCCATCGATTTTAACGATACCCCCTTCCCCCCAAAAATAAAAGTTCAAAAAGAGTACTACAAACAAGTCCATTGAAGTTTTATCGAAAAACGATAATTTTTTCCCATGACTTGATTTAGGAGGGGGGGAGGGGGGGGGGCCCGGGTTTTGGTTTTTTAGCGCCACTTTCTATAACGAAGAAATTTTCTAGAGTCGATTGGGGGGGGGGGGAATGCCCCCCCCTCAAAAAAAAAAAATTTCGCGTTTCAAATCGAAAAGTCCTTTGAAATTCTTCGATTTCTTCGAAAATAATTTCCTAATTCAATTGTCTCGTGGCGGAACTACCTTAACATCTCGATCAGGCCCAAGTCTGTTAACATTAATACATTTGGCATTTGATTGATATTTGTATCGGCGTTTAATTGAAACACAAAGAAGGTGAATGCTGACTATATCTCGAATGCCAAGTTTTATTAATGGTTTTTTCTAAAAAATATATCGAAACAAGTTGAATTATCTATATATAGGTATATTTGAAGTAGATTCATCTAGTATAGTTTCATCTTAGAAACGAAATATCACTTAACGTTGAAGGACATTTTTCTGACATTTTTGCAATTGGTTAAAATACATTATTTATTATGAATATTATCAATAACTTTTTATAACGCTATTATTATGAAATGGCCCCATTTCAATTCAGTGTCTTTCTTCCGTTTTAATTTTGAGCCAAATATGATAACGATTGAAGTTTATGGAATGAAAATGAACTAGCAACAGTGCGGGTGTACCATGTTAACACAATGCCATCGGACAGAGACGCGCTGCGGACTGAATAATCAAATAATAGTTTAAAAAAACTAAAAAACACGCTTTTATAGAAAACCAGACTAAAAAAATAGAAAATAAAATATTTTATTAGCGTGGGGTGCATGGTATCGCCTCGGCCAACAATTACCTGTAATACGAGACATTTCTTACTTTACTTCCCTAGGTGTGTAATGTACTATATAATTATTGATACCATACACCATAGATTTTTTTTTATTTTTCAGTTTTTTAGTCTGGTTTTCTATAAAAGCGTGTTTTTTTAGTTTTTTTAAACTATTGTTTATTTCCTACTTTTTAGTGTGGTTTATTTATGAAAGCGTGTTTTTTTAGTTTTTTAAACATTATTTTTATTATTTTTTTGCAAATTAAAAAATGGAATGATCTTATCAAATTAGGTAATCATAACCTCCGACCCCAAAAACCCCCACATACCAATTTTGAATAGAATCAGACCATAATCACAAAACTCGGCCGCCATTTTAAAGCCACCATCTTGAATTCTCCAATTTCTTCAAAAGAATTATAATATTCGACCCCAAAGACCCCCATATACCAATTTTGAATAGAATCAGACCATAATCACAAAACTCGTCCACCATTTTGGAGCCGCCATCTTGAATTTTTCAATTTTGACAAAAGAATCATAATCTCCGACCACGAAAACCCTCAGATACCAATTTTGAAGCGAATCGGACTATAATCACAGAACACGTACGCCATATTGGAGCCGCCATCTTGAATTATTCAATTTTGACAAAAGAATCATAATCTCCGACCATGAAAACCCTCAGATACCAATTTTGAAGCGAATCGGACCATAATCACAAAACTCGTACGCCATATTGGAGCCGCCATTTTGTTTTTTTTCACACAAAAATTTCATAATGCATTGTCACATGAATTATGTACACCTGCCAAATTTCAAATCATTCGGACGTCTGGAAGTGAGTCAAAATCGCGCCCAAAGGAGTCGGTTACAAACAAACAAACAAACATACAAGTGAAGCTAATATAAAGCGTGTAAAAACCAAACAATGGTAAGTGAATATTTATGAAAATTTCAGATGGCTCCAATAAAAATATTCTTGAATTTTTTTTTGTGTCGTTAAGTCTCACACAACACTCCCATATTTAATTTATCGCTTCGGAAATACCCTGTATATGCGATACATCAGCGACAAATCAGGTAAATTTACTGTATCATGCATATTTGCTTGTTACTAATATGTATAAACTATACGTTTGATAGCCTTTAGTAGACAATCAAATTTTGAAAAGACTGTTTTTTTATAAAAAAAAGATGAGCGACAAATTCCTTATTGTGGTAATACATTAGCAAGAAATGGCACAAATTATGGATTACTCGTTTTTTTTCATAATTAGATAAAGGAAGTGGTTCTGCTAGCTTCATATAAACCTAGCAGAACCATGGATAAAAAAAAGATAGCGACAAATTTTATAATTTGGTAATTAATTAGCGACAAATTAGCGAAAAATTATGGTAATATTAGTATTTTCCAAAAGTAGATAGGTACGAAGTGGTTCTGCCAGCTTCATATAAACCTAACAGAACCATGGATTTTTAAAAACGATGAGCGACAAATTTATAATGTTGGTAATAAATTAGCGACAAATTATGGCATAATTGGAAATTCAAAATTTGCAAATGGCTCTGCAAGGTTCATAGGGGTCAAATATTCGCATTACATACAGGGTAAACCAATAAATTTGAAACAAGTTTTCTTTTTGAATCGCCGATTACTCTGGTATAGTAATACACCTACTTATACCTACTTACCTATATATAGATAATTCAACTATGTTTCGATATATCGTCAGTATTCACCACCTTCTTTGTGTCCATCCTATTTTCACAATTTTGTTAAAATGCACATTAATTTAATGATGAATGCGTCCATCTTTTCAATTAAACGCCCATACAAGTTTCAATCAAATGCCAAAAGTATTAATGTTAACATTGGAAGTGGACTTGGGCCTGATCGAGATGTTATAGCAATGACTTTCGGCGTTTTGAAAATTACATGTGTTCGGCCAGCGAGCGAAAAATCGTTAAAACAAATTGAAGCGGCCATACTAACACAAAACATGAGCGATATATCACTTAGCGAGTAAGCGCGCGCTCTTAATTCAACGTTGTTTGATTTGTGAGCGATATTTAATTAATGTCGCCATCACCACGCCAACATGGCATAATGTGCTAGGAATTCTGATATCAGAAGTTCAAAGTGGTCCTGTTCTATGGTAAGACACACTTAAACACTTCTAGACCAATCAATAGAGCTTTTTTCGTGACAAAAATATTACCAGGAAACCGACATTGCCATCATACGTAATACGATCCGTAGTTATATCCTGTTATGTTTTCTACTCGCAACTATTATTGCTTAATTTGTTATAAACATTTAAGTGCAAAAAATAGTGTTTTTTTGTTTTTGTGCATAAGTAAGATATTTATGATTGCTCCAATAAAAATGTTCTTTAAATTTTTTGTGTCGTCAAGTCTTATATAACACTCCATATTTAATTTATCGCTCCAATTTCGGAGCATTAGCGACAAATTAGGGAAATTTACTGTATCATGCCTATTTGCTTGTTATGGAACTAATAGGTATAAACTATACGTTTGATAGACTTTAGTAGATATTTTTTTTTTATAAAATACGGTTTTTTACAAAAAAAGATGAGCGACAAATTTCTTTTGTAGTAATAAATTAGCGATAAATTATGGACTATTATTTATTTTCATAAGTGATAGGAAGTGGTTCTGCAGCTTCTATAAACCTGCAAACCATGTTAAAAAAAAACGAAGAGCGACAAATTTTGAAGTGGTAATTAATTAGCGACATATTATGGTAGTATTAGTATTTTCCATAAGTGGATAGGTACGACGTGGTACTGCCAGCTTCTTATAAACCTAGCAAAACCATGGATTAAAAAAAAACGATGATCGACAAATGTATAATTGTGGTAATAAATTAGCGATTAATTAGGGATAAATTATGGCATAATTGGAAATTTAAAATTCGCAAATGGTTCTGCTAGGTTAATGGGGGTCAAGAATCGACCCTTGTGGTACTCCAGCAGGAGTTTCAAGATCGAGAACTCGTTATCCAAAATGACGCACTGTGTTCTTTTGTCCAAATAATTTTTCATTAGTTCCCTAGAACGAATTGAAAAACGAAGGAATTTGAACAAATCAATAAGAAGCTGATGGCAGATTCTATCAAATGCTTTGGAGTAATCGATTAATATGGTAGAAGTAGTCCTTATTACTCAAAGTGGAGTGGGCAGACAATAGGATCCATGGGAGGGAACAATCTCCACAAAAACAATATCTGTAGCTTACTTTATTTTCGAAGTGTATGCATTTCGGAGGTTTAGACCTCCATCATCAGCATTAATACAAAGAGCTGGTCCAATGGTCACTATAAATAAAATAACAAACACATTTTGTCTCTACACTTCACATATAAAAAAAAGAAAATCAAAAGCCATCGTATTCGTACGAGGCATCACTATCCTCGTACGAATATTATTTATTTTTCCATATTTCAAATATAAAAACAGAATAACAGCAAAAATAAATATGTGTTACTATTCAACAAACAAAATAATATAATGATAAGATTCTTAATGTTTAAAAAATATATTTCTCGAGCATTCGAATTGGCAAAAGTGTTTAAAACCTGTTGAAAAAGGGAAACATTCTCAAGTAATTTTTTGTAATATCTAACAGAAAACAACTTCTTCCGCGGCTAAAGCCACACTGGATTTTGAACTTCAAGTTCAATTTAGCAGCATTCATATTCGTAAGTTCTATGAAGATTTCTTTATAGACACAAATTCTCAGGGTTTCACAAACACCGAAAAAGTAGCCACCGCCAAATTCATTCATTCATTAGGTATCACGTATTCAAAATCAGTATACCTGTTATGTTAAAGCGTATTCATCTTCAGTAAATGTTAGTAGTTGTAAAAAAACATTGTTGAAAAATCATCATTGAAAAAAAAAAGCTTCAGGTGTGTTGGTAAAGAATTCGTTTTCTTCTGATTTTCATTTGATCATGTAAAGCACATTGAAATATTTCATTAATTCGATAGGCTTTTCTCTCCAGAAGCTCATTCATAGATTCAAAAAACTACTTCTGCTTCATATTTCAAGCTTCCAAACTTGAAAACTTGTTTTTATTTTATGAACATGCTTTTCATATCTTCAAAGAAATTTATTCCAACTACTTACTCAGGAACTTAATAATTGGTGATTCACTCGTATGATAAAACAACTAAATAAGCACTGTCATCAAAAATAACAAAACCAAACTTAAACGATGATTTTCCTCTAACTGCGTCATCTGATTCGTCCCAAATTATTTCTGGAAACACTTGGCAGACATACCGCCCTCATATACAAGACGCTCCTCTTTATTGCAAAGGGAAGATATGGAAAGGCGATACTATTTTTGTTGGCATTGTCTATAAATAAACCCCCGTCATCTTTTAAGACGTTTGAGCTCTGAATGAACGGGGAACTCATGATCTTTAATATAGTTGTATATTTTGACAACCGGATGTTCTGACGGGGAGCTTCCCATGGTTCTATTCTCTATTTAATGAAATTATTTGTAAATGAACCATGTTAAGGTACTGGTGAGTTAATAAATTTTTTTTGGGATTTTTTTGAATATCTACTTTCCATTTATTTAAAAAATAAATCAACTATCGTCAGAGGAACACTAGGAATACTTCACTCGGTACATTCTATTCACATATTCTTTTACATCAACCATGAAAACGATTTCTTATCAAATATCGCTAAGTTCAATTATTTCGTAAGCACATTGAAATATTCTGCATTGGCACTTTTGAAAAAATTATATAAAATTATATTACCGGACAAAATTATATGGTCGCCTATAATAATTTTAAAAACTTTCAATTGTAGATATATCAATTGCTTTCATGACATGCCATTGAGAAAAGGAAAAACAAAACTAACGCAGACGACTCTCAAGATTTGCGAGCTCTTTTAGACACGTTCAATGATAACTTGGACGTGCTTGATTAAAATCGGCTTGGTATTCAATTTTGTTCTAGGCACATTGAACTAGAACATGGCTCTTCATTGGTAGCATACAAAACGTTGTTGGGTTTCTCACAAAAACAATGCGAGTCCATGGACACAGTTACATTTCAATTTCTACTCAGAACAAGAGGGGTGCCTCTGTGCCTCAAAGTATCCATCCAACGCCCTTTGTAGGAAATTTTCCTCCGAACATAATACTCTGCTGCATTTCAATGAAAATATATTTCCCATATGTAATATGAATAGTGAAAGCAACGAAGAAAATATAAATAATATAAATCAAACCTCTGTTGCAAGAAACAGTGTTGGTGGGTATGCTCAATAAGTGTTCCTTTTGCCTTATGTTTTGCTATGTTAGCCAATTGTGATACCCCCAAACTTTGAATCGAAATTTGAAGAATCTGATTGAATTTCTATGAATGTTGAATATTTGTGCTGATAGGCTGCCCAGACTGATACGAGAAGGGTGTGAGTAAGGTTCAACAAATTAAAAAAAAAGATTATTTAGAACACGAACATTTTGCAGTGCAATACAGATATTCTTAAAAGCAAACGTTAATTTGAAACTACACTAAGGTTTTTTGTTACGGTAATAGTTCCTGATAAGCAAAAAAAAAAATTTTGAATTGTTTTTTACAGTTTTATGTGAAAAATAATAAAAACAAAGAGAGGGAACTCTTTTGTATCTGAAATTAATTTTCTATTGGTTTTCCACATATAAAAAGTTCTTTAAATTTTGATAAGGTTTCACTTTTCATGTGAAATGGAAGGCAAAAAAAAATCCTAAAATCCATACCCCATAAAACTGTTTTCTTCAAAATATTGACAATTTTAAGCTCTGTGGGATTTCCCAGGGCCTTTGGTCGAGTTTTATTAATAATAAATAAAAATTTCGTGAAGATGTTGACTGGGTGTGGACTGAGTACCATTACAACAAATCGACATAACTAATTATTCTTTTTTGCTACTATTTTAGTATTAAATTCCAATGCATAAATATGTACATGTGTGTATGATTAAATATCCCCTAAAATATATATTAAATGACGACCCAATGCTAGTTATCGTTTCGTGCTGCGTAAAATTCCCATCAACTGTGCATTTAGGTAACTCTAGATAATTATAGCGCTCTAAGACCTCCGAGGATTTGGCAACGCTGATGGAGGTAACAATGACGCATCAGTCTTCTCGTCATATACATTTGTTGGAAAGTCACTGCGTATTCTTTGTATCCCCTCTGAATATGATAAACAAAAAAACATTCCCCCCTCCACCACCACTTGTCTATACCGGAAGCATGTCGTTGGTTCTACAATATTTTGCATTTTTCAGAATGTGGAGCCCTCGCCTAATAGATATCATAGCTGGAAAACATTCTGTATAAAGTTGTTTTCCTCTCGATCAGATTGGATCAGCCGGAAACTTTGATGAATTGACCTCTCACAATATAATTGAATGGGATGACTCCAAAGTTTGTGCATGCAATCTATTTAAGTTTGGAGTTTATAGCAGAGTTCCATTTATTAGAAAACTGACTAGTATTTAAGATGATAAAAAATGTGATATTTTATATTATTTAGGAATATCTCTTAACAAACAATAAATAAATCGAATGTTTGAAAATATCAGTAAAGTTACTTGGGATTTCAACTGTTAGGTGGTTACTGTTGTGTTCACTTTATCGATATTGAAAAAAATCGATTATGAAATATTTCCCGTCGTCAATGAAACAAAACAATTCACTTATTGCATCAATCGAAAATGAAGAGTATGACGAATTTCCATAAATCCTGCATGTGATTCAACCCAAGCTGAACCGTATTCAATTTCGCTGTAATTTTTTTTGTTCATTATGTACTTTCTAGTTCCGCTTTGTCTGCGCTGGGTTTTACAAGTATCATTCGAACATTTCGCACTATCATCTGAAGCGTTAACGTACACATTTTCTCTTAATAATACCTTTGCAGTGCGGTACGTATAATTTTTTTACGGAAGGGTGTGTTATAGTACCCTAATAAAATCTTATTTCAATCAGCAGTGACATAATATATGTCAGTGTCGCAACGACAAATATAAACAGTGGAGAAAGCGAAATTATCTCTCAAATCCTTTTTATATCAATATACAGGGTGGGGCACCCCATACGACACGGTCCATGTAAACCAAACAATAAATTTTTTCGGGAATTTCTCCATTTCATTATATGTATATTGATTGAGGCTGTAAAAGGAAATTATTTTGGAGTATACAGGGTGGCTCAAAAAAGTGTGACAAATCAAAGTTGTGTTTTTTTAAATGGAACACCCTGTATTTCGTTACACTTTTGAATAGATCAGGAAAAAATAATATGATTTCATATGAGGTACTATGTACCTAACTATAACAGTTCTTGAGTTACTGATTTTTTTATGAAAATGCTAGATACAGTTGGAAACTAAATAACATCGAAATGTATAGAAATCATCCCTTTGAATTCTGTCCAAGCATAAAAGAGGTTTTGGGCTATTGATTTCGATAAAACCCGTTTCTCAATATTATACAGAATGTTCAAAAATCGATTTGTTGAAAATATAAACAGGATGTTCATAAAATCATTCACAAAAAATAACTTCATTTTAATCGTGGATTTTTCAATTCACAGAAAAATCTTTCTATCAATATTCAATTGAGAATGTTTCCCTGTTCAAAAATCATTGTCCTTTTTTTAATTTCGGACAAAGATAACTTTGTTATTTCAAATAGAACACCCTGTATTTTTTTGGTCTGAACAATATAAAATTCAATTATCTTTAATTTCATATTGGAGTTCCCTATACCTAACCTAAATAGTTTTTCAGGTATTGTCTTTTTCAAATAGTAGTTCTTATTTCAATGCATTCTTTGAATCAAGATAGCTTTGCAAAGTCATTTATTAAACTTTTTGAAATAATTCTTATTGACAGTTATTATTTCTTATTTCTTATTATGGGATCAATCATAGAAAACCCTCATACCAGTCAACGTAAGATCGAGAAAGATTCAGGGATAAGCAGAGGGAGCATTTCTAGAGTAATAAAAAAATAAATTTTTTACCCGTTCCGTATTCAGATGCACCAGGAATTATATGAAATAGACTTCCATCGACGAATCGAGTTTTTTCTATGGGTTCTGAACAAGTTTAGTGAGAATGAACAATTTTTGGATTCCATTTTATTTTCTGATGAATCTACTTTTCATTTCATTATAGTGATGTGAATCCTCATTTTTTCCGCACTCTGGATCACCAGAATAGATGGTCTGTTAACGTGTGGGGAGGAATAATAGGTACACAAGTTATAGGACCATACTTTTTTTATGGAAACTTGAATGGTCAAAAATGTTTACAATTTTTACGAGATGATCTGCCTGAGCTTCTGGAGAATGTGCCGCTAAATATCAGACAACGGATGAGGTTACAAATGGATTGGTAGGGGAGGACCACAAAAGTGGCCAGCGAGATCACCAGATTTGACTTGCCTCGATTTTTTCCTATGGGGATACTTGAAGAATGAGGTTTACGACACCCCTCCAATAAGGGCTGCTTTTCGAAGAGTGACGCCTCAAATGTTATTAAATGTTAATAAGTCTTTCATAGAGAGAGTGGCTCTTTGTATTCAACAGGATGGTCGTCATTTCGAGCACCTACTTTGAATTAAATACATTTGTGTTTCATATTTTGTTGTTGTTTCAGTTGAATAATAAAAAAAAATTGTATAGTCTGTTTATGAACTACTGTCAGAATATGAATGTAAATGATAACTTCATTTTAGTGAACAGTAAATATTTTCGATGAAGTGAAGTATAACAACTGTCAATGAGAATTCTGTGAGCAAATCAAATAAATGTCGTTTCAAAGCTATCTTGATTCAAAGAATGCATTGAAATAAGAACTACTATTTGAAAAACCCAATATCTGAGAAACTATTTAGGTTAGGTATAGGGAACCCCAATATGAAATGAAAGGTTATTGAATTTTATATTGTTCAGACCAAAAAAATACAGGGTGTTCTATTTGAAATAACAAAGTTATCTTTCTCCGAAATTATAAAAAAGTGGCAATGATTTTTGAACATTCTGTATAATATTGAGAAACGGGTTTTATCGAAATCAATAAACCAAAACCTCTTTTATGCTTGGCCAGAATTCGAAGGGATGATTTCTATACATTTCGATGTTATTTAGTTTCCAATTGTACCTAGCATTTTCATAAAAAAATCAATAACTCGAGAACGGTTATAGTTAGGTACATAGTACCTTATATGAAATCATATTATTTTTTCCTGACCTATTCAAAAGTGTAACGAAATACAGGGTGTTCTATTTAAAAAAACACAACTTTGATATGTCACACTTTTTTGAGCCACCCTGTATACTCCAAAATAATTTCGTTTTGCAGCCTTAATCAATATACATATAATGAAATGGAGAAATTCCGGAAAAAATTAATGGTTTGGTTTACAGGGACCGTGTCGTATGGGGTGCCCCACCCTGTACCTAGGTACATTGATATAACCCTTTTTTAGAATTTCGGAATTTGATATGGTTGCTATACCTATATGAATACAAGAAATTGTAGTGAAGGGGAAAATTATTTTTTTAAACAACATGAATTTAAGTAAACATAAATATATATATATATATATATACATATATATATATATATATATATATATATATATATATATATATATATATATATATATATATATATATATATATATATATATATATTTAAACCATTGTAATTTCCCTGTTTCTCAACCAATTTCTACAACTGATACGTGAAACCACTTCTAAAGAAAAGCTCTTCCATTTTTACCATAAATATTGGACATAAGAAGTTTTGTTATAGTGTTACAGTATTATTTTCAGAATAATTCCTCAATTTTCATAGAATTCGGAGAGAAAAACATTAATTATCGATACCCCTGTTGTTGCTAGGGGCGGGTAAATTAGCAAGCGAGACTTACTAGTAAGCCTTGAGATATCATACTTATATATCAGCTTGTCGGACCAAGGTGAACCTTAGGATATCTAGCCTATAAAACTTTCTTATTTTGTAAAAACTTCTTTTAAAATAAGGTTTTTAAATATTTTAGTGCAAAGACCAAAATGGCCTCAACATTTTTATTCTGTACTAAGTAAATGCACAGTCCTTATTCTACACGAATGTTTTTCTTTCCTTCCACAAACGGTTAGCCAATCAATTGTTCCTACTTTTTTTTCTTCAGGCATATGGTGCTTACGCTCCAAATTATGCAAATTCAACCCTTTGTAACTTAAAAAAAAATAAAGTTAGGAACTAACTTTCAATGCGGCGTATCCATGTGGTCATTTAAAGATTTAATTAGCATTTGTTGAGCATGCTATGAGCGAGCATGTCGAATTTGACCACTTATGAACGCTTTTTGGCCAAGTCAGAAGTTGGAGAAGCTATTTTTCATGGAGAGAACATGGATCTGGGGAAAAAGTTAAATGCAAACAGACATGTTCTTTGTTTTATACTTATAATTTTTATTCAACTTTGGGATTAACGTCGTTAATTTGTTAAGAAAACTTTCTAGGACTATCACCTATGCATAGGGAAATATTTTGTATTTTATAGTCCTGCTTGTGACTTAATTATTTTGTGGATTTCCATATGTTTACTTGACTTGATTCTTTGATAAGATGGTATATTCTCACTGTGTATAGTCTCATAAGCTACCAACCTTTTAATAATATTAGTAATAAAACGTGGGCAGATAGCTAATATTCCAAGTCCTTATATGGCAGAAGCCAAGTAGGTACATAAACAATGTTGGTACAAGTAATTAACGTGTTTCATGAACCTGTATTGTATTGTACGAACTTGTCTACGTTTAACGCATTTTTTATTATTGGATCGTGACTAGTTATTACTTTCTCGACTGAAATCGCATTAGGGTAATATTAGTACGGTAAAATTAGATTTCGACTATGAAAATGAATATTAACAAAATACAATTTCGTGTGGACCTTCATTCTCTTGTTTCAAACTGAACCTCGGGAGTCACATCCCTGCAAAAAAAGGAATTATTTATATTTTATATGAGAAACAGTATTTTTTTCGAGAATAACGGTTATTACCTAAATGTAGCTCGAAAAATTTGCCACAAAAGAAATACTCTCCATATTATTTTTTCTCTATATACCTACTGTTGCGCATTCTTAATCAATATTCTTCGAATTATCCGAAAAATTTAAGATTATTACCTAAAGTTGATTCATTAATGTCCCCTACTTATTTTGAATGTTCTCTGGTTGGGTATTTAATCTACGATAAAAAAAGCTTTTTTTCTGTAATATACTTTTTTGACTAGAGCAGAGGTCGCTGAACTACATCTGATAGATATGGTGATAGGATCCTAACTCAAAAAAAATATTAATCTGAAAACGAACATTTGCAGAAAATTGTTTGATTTTTCAATCCCCTCCTGATTAAGAAATCCAATGAGGCAAAGAAGAATATTTTCCAAAACGGAGTAGACACTCACCAAAAATAACTTTTTTTTTGCTAGATGGCATCGCATTTATAGGTATCAATACAATTTTGTTGACAAAATATATTTCACGTTTCCACGATCATCAGGCGAAAGAATTGGGAAACACATTTTCTAGAAGCACTTTTACTTTGCATGATGAAAAATGTTTGCAACATTTTTTTCGGAGTGACACTTATAATTCTAAAAAAAACACAAATTTCTTTGCCTCATCCATAAAACAAACAACTATTTGAATAAAAATTCAAATTTACGAATCATATCAGATGTACGAATCAACTAATAAAAACATCTTTCACCGAGAAAAATAACAAATATAGGTTTTGAATGTTTCGATGAGAAACAAAACATGCAATTCCACACAAAAATAGAATTTTTCAATCTATTTCATTTTTCTCTTTCCTGTTTCAATTTGACTGTATGATATATACAATATGTTCAGATTTTTTCCTTTGGCAATGGGACATGACTTTTTTTTTGATATTTGGAATCTACGCGTACGACTTGATTATTAACTTTTTTCCTACGTCTCTAAAACAATTTTTGAGAATGCTACAGCGTTTTGAAAACGCCTCCATGACCTTGGAGAGAGAGAGAGAGAGAGAGAGCGTGACGTCACAATACTGTTGGGGCCGTTGATCCTAAGATGTCTAAAAACCCGGGTGAATAAACTGATTCGATATTAGAAAAATCGAATTAAACGGTTTTCTTCACATAAAGGATTCAATATAAATTGAACAGAAATGGAAATTCAGGTGAAACAACTATTTCTGGAATAGCAGACGTTGATGATATTCACTGAAAATCATGCATACTTCCATATAATATCAATGGAATTGAATGCAAATGTTTCTTTCTGATAAGCTCGATTATGTCAGAAAGAAACATTTGCATTCAATGTCATTGATATTATATGGAAGTATGCATGGATTTTCAGGTGAATATCATTCAACGTTCTGCGTGGTATTTGCCAGGAAAGTAGTTGTTTTTCACCTGAGATCTACCATTTTCTGGTTCAATTTTATATTGAATCCTTTATGTGAAGAAAACCGTTTAATTCATTTTTCTATTCATTCCACTTCACATGGCACTTATCTTTCACTTTGATTCGATATTGTTTAGATTTTTTTCGAGGAGACACCACCTGTTACTTCAACAGAGCTTCTCTCTGTGGTAGTCTGAGGTAGAGGGCGCCGTCCAAAAATGGTTGTTTATATTCTCGCTTAATGTCAGAACTTAATTTCTGACATCTGCAGCATCTTATATGAAATAATATTCAGTGTTTTGTCGGTATCTAGGCGTGCGTTTTCCATCTCTTTGATTTGAAATCTTGCATAGCTTTTTCCTGAGTTTGTTCTTTAAAAAATCACTCGTTCATTAGTTCATTAGTGTGTGAGGAATTGTTTATTTTCAGGTAGTGTAGTGTGTAAGGATACTTTTTGTAGAATGGGCCACATTTGTATTTTGTGTGGACAGTATAAAGCCGCAGATTCGAATATTCACCTGTATTCAGTACCAAAAGCAAGTACAAATCTTGGCGAATTGACTAATAATGATATTTTCATAGTTCATCATTTTGTATGCATTGAATTTTTTATATTTTCTGCAATTTAATGTCAATTTTATTTTCAATTCTCCGTCTGTCAACATGCAGTTAACCTCAAATACAAATGGTACAAAATACGAAAAACAACACGACAGTGCTTTCTTTGTGCAATGTTCGGGGGCTTCTAATTCTAGCTTTGCTATTAGTGAAGTTTGACATATGTCTCTTTTCAACCAATAGCAAATAGAATTAGAACCCGTGAACAGTTCGTCTCCAAAAGAAAGCTAAGGAAATAAATATACCCTGTTACTGAATTGAAACTAAAACGAAATTGGCGCCATCTGACACGCTAGTAATCTCTATTATCAAGTAGGCCAAGTGTCGCCAAGTCGATCCCAAACTTCTACAGGTATAAGTGCAAGCACCAGGGTTTTTAGACATCTTAGTTGATCCTCTCTTCTGCAGTAGGCAGCGAGCACGTGTCGCTGCCGCTAATATTGTGTTTATTGCTCGAGTCGTTATCAATATTCATTCTGTAATTTTCAAAATGCCTACTCCAAAAATGAGTTACCGTTGGTGTTATGTGCCTGGTTGTGAGAATTAAACAAGAAAAACATCACAAAAATTATTTTTTCGCGTGCCTTCGAAGAAAAATGGAAAAAAGTGGTATTGTGTTTTAGATTTACTCGAAAGTTCTGCTAATTCACACAATGTTTGTGTCAAAACAGTGCTCGCGAAAATAATAAATTCATCAGTGGAAGTTTGATTCGATTTTTTCAATTCTATCACGATCTGATGAATAGACAAACGCATGATTTCACGCTCTTTAATGGGTATTATAATAATATCGAGTAAACTGCACGTCAATTTGTTTTCCTGAGCTGTCACAAAAATTTCGCGTAAAAAGTATTTTTTCGCATTGATTGTGTATGGCGCAAAAACAACATCAGAATTATCGATTCAGATAGGACTTTTATGAATCTTTTAGTTGTTCCTGCTGTAGATAAAACGGAGTTTTTCCATAGCATAGTTCTTCGGTAACAGCAGGTTCTTCGTTCCGGCGATATAACCACATTACAAAAACCATCTCATGGCTGCTTAAAAATTGTTGTTACAAAAGTTACTGACGAGTCTTATGCATTTTCAGGTGGTTTCCGACATCGTAAAAAAAGAGTAGTGCAATAAATTTCTAGTTGTAAGTTTCCAAAATTACGTGAATAAATAAATATGAATGTACTACACTCGAATATTGAAAATAACTCAATTTTTGATGTATAGTTCCATCACAAACGAACACGTATTTTTCCAATAAAAATATCTATTAAATATCCTGATTCTCTTGATTTTAATAATATTATTCCCATTACTATCGATTCGTCTTATATTTTTACCTTTTGCAGCTGAACAATCCAAACAGGAAACGTTTTGAATGACACCTTCTTCATCGACTGTCATTTTCACACGATGCTTGAGGCCGGTCCGAGTCTCAAAAGTTTCGTGACGTCACGCTACCGATATGCCACTCCGAGCGGACGGAGAATTTGCCGATTTTTGAAGTAATTTTTAACGAAAAATTGATGTTGAAAATAGTTTTTTTAAACGGTATTATTGTTTTTATTGATCAATCTCTGTAGTAAAAGTGGTTTTATACTGATTTTCTACATCATGTCCCAACCTAATTTCTGAGGAAATTTCAGCTCAACAAAACCCGTTTTCCAGAAAAACATAAATGATTCAGACGTATATAGAAAATTTTCCATTATTTCGAAAATCACCCTATTCATCATCATTATTCTTTACTATTTTCAGAAATGACTAGTTTTTAAGTGAAACCATCTCTAATGAATGACGCGAGGTCAACTGCTTTCTGTGGGTAATGAGAGTGATGAAAAGAGAATTGGGAAATAATTGAAAACCAGTTGTTAAAAGAGTTTATTGTTCGGAAGCTTTTTTATTATCAGGAGAAATTTGGCCTACTACATCCTTCTTGAAAATGATGTTTTTGATGTTTCCCAAACTAACGGGCAGAGTGTAGTCCAAATATTGTCTACTAAATACATAGGTATGTTCAAATATTATACCCCGCTGAAACACGAATCAACCATAATTAAAATCAGACAATAATTTGCGAAACACGAATATTCACATTAAACAAAACCAATACTACAATTGATTGCTTCACAATAATGGCAATTCCTGGGTGAAAGTTGGAGAATTTTAGTTCTGAGACCGAGGCGTAGACACTAGTGTGTCTAGCCAAAACCAAAGAAGGTAACGATGACAAACAGAAGCGGATCTCATAGAAATATATTTTCTGGAGGATACATTTCTTTCCATTCTCATGATTAAAGTTATTTTGCAAAGTTTCATAATTTAATCGAAGCGTGGACATCCGTTGGCTTCGTTTGGCTTATACAAACGAAGTTATAAACATTGATCTATGACCTGCGGCAGAGATATAATATAGCCATCATAAAGCAATACAATAGGCCCCCGCAGGTCTCAGTATTAAAGGAACCCCCAAAGGAAAGACCATTGTCCCGTTCTTCAGCCTTCTACCAACCAACCCTATAGCTATCCACGACACGGTTGAGATATGGTATATGTCCTCCCACAGTAACACAATTTTCACAATCTTTGGAGTTTGTTTCAAAACTCTTGTGGATATTACAATTCATATGAAATCACGGAATAGACAACATAAGTACCCAAACTATTATTTTGATGAATTAATAGGAGAAAGACCACCATTGCCAATTGTTCGAAGTACGTGATCATTGAGGAGACCAGTAGAATAAATTACGCATCCCAAAATGAAGTGTCTCACACCGTCTGATTTTGATATTGATTATGTTAAGCTAGCAGAAACACAACTTTTCGACGTTCCGTAAAACGAACGACTATAAAAATTGTGCTTAGACTTTTACTCGATATTGACCGAAGTCAGAAATGTAAATAAGGCCTTATTAGCTCATTGGGTCACCTCTCTCATTGGAAGTAAAATATCATTTATCAATTCCTAAAGGGCAAAATAGTGAATTTGCCCGGATACGTTCCTGAGTTATGAAATCAAGGAGATGAAACTAATCTGTCATTAATGTGACGCTTGATTAATTGATCAACTGAAATAATTCACCATAAAAAATAGTTCCTTTGGTGAGTTCGGAAATACTGCTATTCTCTTTTTCAAACCTTTGGTTAACTGCGAGTAGTTCTGTAATAATATGTCGATAAATTGTAGAATTTTTGAAAAATACTTTAATCTGGCTGTTACGTGTGGTACCGGCGCTAAAGCATTCTAGATCTATTTTTAAAGAGGTAGATATGCCCCCACTCTCCTGCCAATTGTTTACTCCAGCTCTGCCCAAGTCCGCTTCTACTTCTCGCAACCAACTAGATCTTGGTCTGTCCATTCTTCTGTTTAGGCCAGATTGCCATTCCACCATATTGTAAATTGGAGACCAGTCTACCGTTCAACACATATGTCTTAGCCTGTATTTCCTTGATCACGTATTCTCCTTCCAATTCATCTAGAATTTCTCTGTATTGTTCTCATTATTTTCCTTTCTTGTACTCTCAGCTCTTCCTCTCCTTTCAGTCATTGTTATTGTATCCGCAGCATACATCATTCTTGGTTGTATTATTGTTTTGTATATCCTCATTCATATTTTGTCGGTAATCAATTCTCTATCTGCTTGGTATTACACGTTTATTCGTAATTATTTCCTTCAAATCTACGTCATGGATTCCTTTATTCGTTATAATTACTCCTAGGTATCTTAATCTGATACGACCTGGGGCAGTTGTAGAATTGAAAACCCCACAACTGACTAGCCATTGATACAAAAAGGCCCTGTATACTTTATTTTACTTGGTTAAGATGTTGTTACCAAGTGTATGGGTGTGAATAATTTATTTTTATCGAGCGGCAGATAAATATCTTCCTCCCAATAGATGGATGTTATAAATTTTCAGAGAGCTGGAATCGTTCAAATTATGTACCTCGCCAATCTAGTTAAGGATACTACGCAAATAATTAAAGCACTTATAAAAAAAACAAACTATATTAAAAAATTACTTCATTACAACAAATGCCCACTGTATGGTACGACATTATAATCAATACAAATTAAATACTTCCATAGTACTAATTATATGTTCCAAAAATATAATAAAATCTGAATAATATTTTGTTTTACAACTGACATTGAAAATTTCCAAACCAAAGGAAAATTTAAAACTAACAATTTCGAAATGACTTTAAGATGAACTACAATTTTTCCAGATACAATAATCAATCACACTGTATATAATATCAAATATTTTATTAATTTAAAAATCTAAGACAATTAAGAAAACTATGGTGAATGAACAAGTATCATTCCAAATCAATGGTGAGAAAGTTTTACAATTTATGAAAGTCAAATGCTTTATACATACTATGGAACAAAATATCTGGAACTTAATTAAAAAAAAAAAAAAAATTTTGGTTAAACAAACTGGATGAATGATTCATAAAATTTGGTAAGTCTTCACACATACTAGATATAAAATCAATTTGATTCAAAATAAACTGTGAAATATTTCTAGGTATAGATTCACATTACAATAGATCAAAATTTTGCGGAATGTGTTCCGCCGTGATAGACGCCTAGTTTTTATTTATAATACAGATAACTGGAGATTTCTAAGAATAGTTCAAAAGTCAAGGCTAATTTAATATATGTTTTGAAAAAAATAACGAATTGCCATACTCAAATAAGTAAATTAAATTTCATATACAACATTTTCACTTTGGATAGAAATTTCGTAGAAATTCGTAAAATATTCAGTTTAATATAGTTGGAAAAGATTCAATATGCCGAATTAAAACAAACGAATTATAGCTTACCAATTTGTCACTGTTACAGTTGATGGTTCACACACACAATTTCAATCGGATTCTAAAATTCTGATTATCAATTATCAATTTATTTTCTATCTTCTTGGTTATTATTAAGTTATTATTTTTAGTAATTAAATACTGTTCTCTAACGCGCACTTGATTCTAGATAAAATATTTTTCTCGTTCCGATAATTTTCTGACACTGTTAAGTAAACATTTTAATTATTTCTATGTTAACTGAATTTTAATCTGACTATATACTCAATTGACAGACTGATGTAGGTGACTGAGCTAGGTTGTGGGAATGAGAATGATTTTTATTTCTCAATCTGTTTTATTGGCCGCTAGTGATGACGCTTACTGCGTAATGTTCTAATTCTGTCTCCCACGAAGAAGGGTAGGTTGACAAGTCTTTAATGCGTGGCTATTAGCGAGTAGTGATGAAAGATTTTATATCTTCAACTTATAATGTTAGACAATTTATTACGTTCCATGATATGTTTATTTGCTGTATATATAGCGTTAAAACACATAGATTTTCACTCGGCTAAGCTGAATTTTTAAAATTTTCTTTTTTCGCGGACTAATTAATGACCCTTTAGCGGAAGTCGTCATTATTCGTTTTTTTTAATTTTTTTTTTTTTAACCTTTATTTTGGAGGTTTTTATTACTTCATGATGTGATTTCAACTCCATATGGAAGAGATTAGTTTAGATGCATTTTTTCAACCTTCTCAGAAGGATATTCGTTAAAATAACTGTTCATTTTCGAGTTGGCCATTTCTTTCCATATACATTCGTTATGTTTATATATGAATATTCTCGGGGCATAACAAATCTATCTACTTCTTCGAATGTGTACGAGCTTACTTTGATGATGCTATTTTTACCTTCTACTATTCTGTCCATTCTCATAATTTTTATTGAATTAAAGGAGATTTAGAAGATTTTGAGAACGGGGGCAGATATAGTCCCCGAAACGTCAAGCAAAAAACTATATAGAGAAGTATCTTTTGAATTTTTAAAAAATTTTTTTTTGATAGGCAAATTCAGAAAACGGCAAGTTATTGACAAATTGGATTCATTTTCCATTTGGAAATATAATTAAGCTGAACACACATAACTTATCGGGATTGAACTAATCAGTTTGCCCTCTTCTACACTTAATGCTATGGATGTTTTTTCTTGTTTCGTTTTCGGTCCCATTTTTTCACTTTCTGATTCTGTCCATTCTCATAATTTTTGTTTTTTCTTGTTTCGTTTTCGGTCCCATTTTTTTACTTTCTGTCAGAATTTCTTCCAGCATATTTACACTTGTTTTACGTTTTTTCTTTCAAGAAATACTATGGCCCCCAATCGAAGAACTCGAAATGATTTCAGACTACATGCAACCCCTATACTCATTCGAAAAACCATTCGAAACACGAATTACGGATCTGGATGGGCCTCGAGTATAGAATCACAATCAACTGCGGACATAGTCTGGTATACAGACGGTTCAAAGACAGTTGAAGGAACGGGAGCAGGAATACTTGGGGTAAGGCCAAGAAGGGATTACATAATACCATTTGGCAAATGCTCCACGATATTCCAAGCTGAAACACATGCTATTATGGTATGCATTCAGAAGAATCTAGAAAGTGGTTATAGGAAAAAACACATCTACATTCTATCTGACTGTCAAAGTGCTATCAAAGCACTCAACTCTATACAGATAAAGTCTAAACTGGTCTGGGACTGCCTCCAGAACCTCATCGAGCTGGCAAAACACAACAAGGTCACCTTGATGTGGGTGCCAGGTCATAGAGGCATTGAAGGCAACGTAAAAGCGGACCAGCTAGCAAGACAAGCATCTGAAACGCTATTCACAGGGCCAGAACCTGTACATGGGATTAGCAAAAACCGATGCAGGACCCTGATCGACGAGTGGATAAAAAGAAGACACCCAACAATATTGGGATCAAACTGTCGGGCAAATACACAGCAAAGTCATGGTAGGACATCCAAACCGGACCCTGACGGCTGACCTGAACCTGAACAGAACGAAGGCACGTATAATAATAGGTCTGTTGACTGGACACTGCGGCCTAAGAAAACACCCAAACTCCATGGGAGTACGCAGGGAAACCGTGGAGTGTAGGCTATGTGATGAAGAGGAGGAAACAGCCTCTCATATTATCTTCGACTGTGACGACCTAAGAACCTTTGGAGAGATCAGCCCGGAAACAGGCATGAATACGAAGAACCTTATCAACAGGCTACTAAACCTAATTAAAGGCACATACCTATTTGAATGAGGAACCACTGACGACAGAGTGATACAATAGACCCCAGCTGGTCGCAGTGTCAAGGGAAGCTAAGTGCCAACCCTGTCTCTGGCTCGTCAGCTTTCAACCAACCAACCAACCATGCCCCCTTTCTTGTTCCATAATTAATTCTCCTGCTATATTAAACACTGTTGTCGTTAGTGAGTCCTTGTCTTAGTCCCTTCTTCATTTCGAACTCTTCCTGTCGCCTTTTTAAGTTTTTATATCTGTATTAATCTTCTTAGTTGTTCTGTATTCTTTTCGGCGAGTCGAAAGCTTGTTTGAAATCTACGATTATAAATTCTGTTGGGCCCTTCATGAATTCCCATTGGTATTACCTAATCAGGTTTCTTGTATTATTATATAGTTTTTTATGTTTTATTGTGGATACTATTTTGTTTGCCGTATTTAACAAAGTTAATCATCTGTATTGTTTTTGTTCCTTGGCATTTTCTCTTGTATACAAATCTTCTTCATTAGTTGGTATAATTTTTCGTGTAGTAGTTCTCCCACGTATTTTATGAACTCAATACTAATGCCACCTCTACCTGGGGCCTTGCCATTTCGGATTTTGTCAATGATTTCTTCCACCTCCTCTCTTCCTGGGATCTCTTCCTGCGACTTCTAGTTCTGTTCTCTGTTTATTTCACCTTCGTCTTCGTCATACAGAAGTTCTTTAATAATAATAATAATAAATATCTTTATTTCTGGAGAATAATCACAGTGCAAAATAATACAAAAACAGAAATATCGTCGCCAGCAAGATGGATCAAGTCAGAAAGTATGGCTGAGGTATTCAGCAATGGTATAAGGTTCTATTTTCAGTAGAATCTTATGAATTCCCTTTTTGAATTCACCGAGTTTATTCATTTGTTTGATACTGGTGGGGAGTTTGTTGAACATTTCAATTCTTTGATAGAAAGGGCTCCTCTCTGTAACAGTTAGTATATGTTTTGGGTACACATAATCAAAATTTCTAGTGTTATATACATTTTGTAGTAGACTATTTTCAAAAAGATGTTTGTTTCTAAAAAGGAATAATAAGAGTTCTTGTATATAGACTCCTATAAGTGTAAGTATTTCAAGACTACTGAATTTGCCTCTACATGATTCTCTTGAATTTAGTTTCAGCATGGTTCTTAAGGCTCTTTTTTGTACAATAAAAATTTGCTCGGCATTTCTACTACCTCCACAAAAGATAATTCCCATATCTATACACAGATTCACAATTTGAATGATAGACCATTCGGATTACAACTGTATCAACGTACTGACCAATAACTCTCAACGAATACAACACTGAGTTCAACTTTTGACAAACATTTTGAATATGGCTGTTGAAACTCAGTGTGATGTCTATGTGCAGACCTAAGAATTTGCACTCATTTTCTATTTTGAGTGAACTATTCGTCAGCCGAATTTCTTGAGGTATGTCAAGCCCTGCATGGTTCGTTTTGAACATTACAGTTTTGGTCTTTTTGTCATTCAATATAAGTTTGTTTCTCCTGAACCACTCGTCTGCCTTACAGAGGCTTTCTTCAGTTATGGATATCAGACTGGGATAATCTACTGCATAGACCAGCAAGTTTGTATCATCCGCGTAATTTGTCATTTGGCAATTTTCTCCACAAATTTCCTCTAGATTATGTAGAAAAATGATAAAGATCATTGGGCCAATTATACTACCTTGTGGTACCCCAGTATCAATTGATTTTTGTCTGATTCAGCTTTGATTCCCTCCTTGTTAATTAACACCATTTGTTTTCTACCCGATACATAAGATTTAAACCATTTCAGCATTTGAAGTATTGTTGTCAAACTTCCTTATATTCCTCTTCGTTTTCTGGTATTTTCAGTTTTTGTTCATTATTCCTATTGTTTTTCCTTTATAATGTCCATTTTGTTCAGTAACCTTTTATTAACATTGTTTTGTTTCCATTGCGACTCCTTCTATTTCATTTATTCCATTCTCTAGCCATTTTTCCTTGTCTTTTTTTTTTTCCATCTTCTCACCTTATTTTTGCGATTTCTTGACGTTATTCATTGAACTATTGTTTACTACTCTTTCTCGTTGTTCCTATAATTTTGCTTGCTATAATATTTATATTCATTCCCATGCCTGCTGTATATTCTGTATATCGTCGTCGTGGTGGCATATTGTTTTTATTAGGTTTTTATTTTTTGTTCCTAGATTTTCCTTAGGTCGCACTTGTTGATTGTTTTATTTGTGTTCCTTCACACTTTTTTCTCATCATTGCCAAAACAAATAATTTTTAGAATGCATGATTAAAGAAGATTCATTTAGAATAATGATAATTAAATGAACAATGATTGTAACATGTTTTGTTGAATGACATTCGATTTGGAATTGGTTCTAAAACTGACTTTGCTCGCAGCTCTCTCCATTTCCCAACTTACTGATGATTTCGGTATGATGTTTATTCAAATTAAGGTATGGTTTAATGACCTGTTATTTTAATAATTTTCTTCTCTTCAAGTGCTGCCTTCTATGTAGATTTGCGGTCACTGTGGTATCTGTCTTTCTCTCTTTGCTGTTTTCATTATCTCCGCGATCATGATCATCAAATGTATTCGTTCCGGAAAACCCTGTATACACAGAACACAAATCGTTAGAAATCCATCGCCTACATCGATTTACTTCGAAAGCTTAATCTGCATAAGAACCTGTAATCGTTTTAATTGTTTTCATTGTACTCGAGGTAATTGATAGGTAAAGTGCAACAATAACCGTTTTGCGGCGATATGCAAGCGTTTAGTTCATAAAAAGTCAAATGAATGCTCTGGAATGGAAATGGAAAGGCTGGGGGCTGGGAAGGAGGTGTTTCCACGCCTTTTGGCATAGTTTCGGGAGTGCCTGCAGATGTTTCGGCAAACAACAATGGGAACGGGACGAGATTAAAGGCATTTTTGGAGTGCTGGTTTGTACGCAAATGGATTCCAGAAATGTATGAATATTTGGAGGAAGTGTAGATGCCGTCCGATTCCCATGAAGATATTAGGAATTTTTCATTTCAATGAAGATTTATATTATATTCTTTGACTTTGAGGAAAGTAAAAAAAATGCTAATTTGAATTTGGACCGACTAGCTATAGAAAATTCCATTGATAACTAAAACATGA
Organism: Gonioctena quinquepunctata; assembly: GCA_018342105.1. Taxonomy (NCBI): domain Eukaryota; kingdom Metazoa; phylum Arthropoda; class Insecta; order Coleoptera; family Chrysomelidae; genus Gonioctena; species Gonioctena quinquepunctata. Next base: position 547,449 of record JAFIRS010000592.1, read on the forward strand.
TATAATAACGATTTAAAATGTATTTAAGATTAGATAAGATACCTGAATAAATATTAGCTTGGTAGTTGTTTTGGTTTCAATTTGACTTAAAGCACACCAAGTTTTGATTGATATATTTTTACTCATTTTTAGGGCCCGACGAACTGCCCTGTATATGGTGGAAAACAGTTTGTAGTGTTGAAGCCCCTAGCCTTTTTAGTCGATCTGTCTTTCTCAACTGGGGTCTTTCCAAACTCATTGTAATTCGTTTGTTCATCTCATGATAATTTTGGGTCAACTAGAGTACCTAAACAGTAGCCTAAATACTGATAGTCCCAACACGTGAATTCGGATTAGTGATAGGTAAACAACAGTGGTCCCAGCACACTTTCCTGAGGTGTCCCTAATCAATGGTCCAACACGTGAATTCGGATTAGTGATAGGTAAACAACAGTGGTCCCAGCACACTTTCCTGAGGTGTCCCTAATCAATGGTTGGCTCATTTTAATATTTATTGTTGATATTTACAACTCTTCGACCAATAATTGATATAACCTCTCACACCCATGGCATCTAGCTTTGAGTCAAGACTAGAGGGTCTATGATATAAAATATCCTTGATTTGTGAAAGAAAATAGTTTTTATTAGTAATTTCGTCAATATATCGTATTAGATCAGTAGCTGCTGTTTCGGTTGATAAACCCATTTGAAAACTATGTTGGTGATATAATTTATTTATTACAGAAATTAATAAGCTTTTTCCATAACTTAGAAATTGGACTCGAGAAACTTGTAGATCAATAATGGGTGTTTGTTTTGAGATTACTAGCAGTTGAGGGCATTTTCCTACTTCAACTGAGTAGATCATCATGGAGATGGAAACTATATTTTTAAACTTATTATTATTTTTCAAGTTTCTTTCAATGTTTTCGATTTCATCTATTTAGGTTTCATAAAACAGTGTATTGGCAGTGGGTGTATTTCACCTACAATTTAATTAACACATTTTCCTATCTCAAAAAAACGTTCTTGGTTAACAATTTTTAAATTCTTATGTTTCCTAAATATATTTGGAAAATACATATCCTTTGTATCATCATCGACGATAGTAAATGTTCGTGCGTTTTATGCTTAGAGCAATAATATATTTTTTCGTTCTTTTACTTCAATGACTATTATACCAACCCACTCAATTTTGTATAGATAGAAATTAGAAAGTGAGGTTTAGCGCAACTCTAAACCTCAACCATAATTTCGACATATTTCATACTTTTTTGACCCAACCGTAGATCTAAATATTCTATTGCGGCTTTTTAAATTGATTCTTCTCGCGAAACCTCTAGCTTTCATTTTCATTAACAAAATTGTTATTGAAACTGCCATCGATAGAAGTATTCCCAGATACCTTTGGAAATTTCACAACTACTTCCATTAATCTTGAGATATGACTCATTCGACACCAGACGAAAGTCTGACGCATCTCTCGCATTCCGTAGTAGTTTGGCTCAATGCTGTTGAATCGCTTCATTATTCCGTTGGACAATTGGCCGAATTTTCTGAATCATTCATAGCTTTATTTTCTGTCAATATGTTTTGATAGAAGGTATGGTCATGAAAACTTCCCAAATTGGCTCATAAGTTTGTCAGTTTGATGATTCTAAAAATGGTAAAACAGCAAATATTTACTGCCTTTTCCAAATCGTTTTTTCACAATAGAAATCATATCCACTCAGTAGGTAGGTTATCATATTCTAAATTTGCGCACCGCTGAAAACATATTAAGATAAATAGGGACACTTTGAAATCATTGAAGAGGATGAAAATTATTTTTAGTATTTTTGTATTTTTAGCATATTTTCTCGTTTCTAGACCATTCTTAATACACGTCAATAGTGATTTTTTAGATACCTGATGTATCGGCCGGTTGATCTTCAGGTATAATCCGGGGACATAAGCTATCACGTTGGTTGCGAGATGTGTGGGTGGTTGTTGTATTTGTGTTGGTTGTTTACTAGGGTTTGCTATAATTTCAATAGGCTATATAATTTTCCTAAATCGTACCAGACGTGAAATTGTTATTAATGTTTTGATCTAATATAGAGACACCGTAAGGTCCCTTTCTTTGGAGTTGTAATTGAGGTATCTATTTTCTATCAGTAAACCGTTTTTCGGTGGGGTCATCTGAGAGTTGATCTTGTCCCAACTTTCTATCGTTTTTCTTTAGTGTGTTATAATTCAGAACAAATGAAACTGATAATTCGGATTGTGAACCATTATGACGAAATCTTAACTACCTCCCTACATGATACCTTTTCTGATACAATGCGTAAAGTCGAAGATTAGGTATAGGTCAATTGATTGGGAACACTCTATGAAATCCTCCCCATTCTCCAAGGCTGCAGTGGAATAATAATGTGTTGTTTCTCTTTGAGAAGAAAAAACTAAAGTCTACCCCACTGTACAAGCATTTATTTCTATAACAGATATGTGAAAGGCATTTTGGCATGCTACCTTGCCATCCTCAGAGATTCTGAAATGTACATAAAAATCGATGTTATCTGTCTGCCCTTTCTCTGTCAATTCATCTTAGAAGACATACGTTGTTTGCTTCATGTTGAAGAATGATTGCATTTATGTTCGATTATATGGGAGGTTGTTGAATACAGTTTTTTTGGCATCATGCACAACTCTTTTACTGTTGTAGTAATGAGAATTTTTGCCCAACGGAAACTTTGTACACAAACAACTAAGTATCAATTATATGTCGAACTTTGCATGTTCGGACTTTTAGTGGCAAATTGCATATATCTCCATGCCAATTATTAATTGAACAGCTTTTCAAAAGATTTTGTCATATTTGATAAATATTTTCTTAATTTGCGGCTATTCCAAAAACGATAAATGACAGATTTACAGGTTTGGTAATTGTTTACCACTAATATAACGGTTTCTTCATTCTTCCATATTTTCTGAAAACATTCACACATATCTCGGGAAGGTAATAACATTCTGTGAACGTCAATCGATACAAGATGTCCAATTAGTTTTTTGACATGATTTTTTTTGAACAAATTTGAAATATTTTGAAAAATTAAAATAATTATTTCGACAGTTGAAAAAATATTTGCTTGACTAATAGGACAATCAATAGATATTTTTTCGTGCTTTCATACGGAAGGCGATCCGTAGTTATATGCTGTTATGTTTCCTACTCGCAACGTTCATTGCTTAATTTGTTATAAACATTTGAGAGCAAAAAATCGTGTTTTTTTCGTTTTTCGCTTTTAACAGTAAACTAATGAACAATCTCGATGCCATTAAATGACGAATTGTAGAAAATCAAAATGCAAAAAAATGAGCCTTGGCACGACTCGATCGAATTATTAGTAACGGAGAAAAACCGAAAAAATCAGCGTTTTTAAAAAATTCATAACACCGCCATTTTTCATGTTGTTGCACAGTCTCTCCATGATATAGTAGTATTTGATATGTGCAAAAAACTCTGGGTAATTAGTTTTTGCAAAATTGCAATTTGAATTTTTCAATGCGCTTTATTGGAGCAAGCCTGGATGCGTCATAGGTGGTCCGAATTAAATTTTTCAAGAATATTTTGAAAGAAGAATGCGTTAAAATGCTGCGACACAGGTGAGAAATACTTGCAAACCGGGAGAGCGCGTGAAAGCGGCTGAGTAGTGGGGGTAGAGCAGCAGACGTGGGGAAGAGTATATATAGTAAAACAAGGGCGCTGCGCGTAACTTATAGAGCAAGAGCCCGTGAAAGGCAGACTTACGTCATGATATACAAGCTGAAAATTTGTCTGCACTACAGCGGGTAAGAACGTTTGACTACTATGGTCGTTGAGTCGTGGTCGCTTTGACAGATACCAGGTAGTAAGGGTGCATAAAATTGTTGCACAAGAACGTCATTGTTCAAAGCGTGTGTGTGATACTATTAGAAATTACACCATCCATTGCTAGACATTTTCTATAGTGCAAACCCCATGGAGGCACCTTTAAAGTTTTGAATTAATGCGGCCGATTCTTGATGAAAATCCATATTGAAGCCAACACTTACTTCATTAAATGATTTTCACTAAACCAGGTTTTCAAAACCACGACACGTGTTTCGATATACAATAGCTTCTTCAGGAGGTGGAGATAACACTAACTCAACAATCACGTTGTATCATATTAAATAACAAAGGTAGGTAGTAGTAGGCCGAAAACATTGTATTGTAAATCAAAAACATTGTTTTGTTGTTAACGATTTCGAAATATTACATATAGAAAAGAAAGGTTTTATACTCGACCTTCTAGAAGAATTAGAAATTAATAAATAAAAAAAATCGTAATTTTTGCTTAATGACCGGATCATCTTAAATAATTCTCCCTTGTGAGTTTGTTTTACTAAATATTGAAAGGTAATGAATATAACCCTTCTATTAATTACTTATTAGATAATCCTCAATATCCTTAACATTATTAATTTAACATGATACATCGTGATTGTTGAGTTAGTATTATCTCCCACTGAAGAAGCTCTTGTATAGCGAAACACGTGTCGTGGTTTTGTAAACCCAGTTTAGTGAAAATCATTTTGTGTGTTATCTTTAAAGTTTAATAAATTATAATTGTACTCACATAGTGTAAAAATATTAATTCATCGTCATCGTCTTCGATATGTTCAATATCTTCCTCACTACTACTCCAGTTCCTATCTCCATTATTTTGCATATCGTCTTCTTTATCAGTTTCTGCAAAAATATAAACAAGGTAATGAGAATATGAATAGCTACAAATGTATGTATAATAATCAATACCTGATGGAATTTTTAGTAAATCATTGACAAAGTTTGGCAGTTGAACTCCATCGAACCATTTGAAATAGTAGGTGTTGACTTCCCTTGCCCATCCATTATTTTCTGGTTGATATATGATACGATTTTTCATGTGAGCATTATTCCAAACGGTTTACCACCTGATATCTGTCAAAGCCACCACAACTCAAGGTTCATAGTAGCCAAACGTTCTCGACCACTATCGTGTACTTGCGCAGAAAAAATTTCAGCTTTTATACTGTGACGGAGGTCTGCCATGCACGGGCTCTTGCACCATTATGAATCTTCATGTTCGATTATCTCAGCAACTACTGGAGCTATCTTAAAGTTTTGTTGCTTCATTCTGGTGTAGCTGAACCCGCGAAAACTTATTTTGCACCCGGATTTCAAAAATAATCAGCGGATAAGCTTCTGTTGGATTTCTTTGCTACATATCCTCATATCTATATGCTACAGTAGAACCTCAATTATCGGAACTCATCCGGACCGGGCCTACCCCCACTACTCAGCCGCTTTCACGCGCTCGCCCGATTTCGGTCATGTTTGCAAGTATTTTTCACCTATTTCGCAGCATGGATGTTTAGGTAGTACGATACTTCTACCTTCAAAATCTCTCGAAAAAATTGACGCACCCAGGCTTGCTCCAATAAAGTACAGTGAAAAATTCAAATTGCAATTATGTAAAACCAATGATCCGACAGCAACTAAGTTTTTTGAACATAAAGTAAATGGCACTTTGATTGTCTAAAATTCCTCCATTGAAAGCATCGAAATTGATCCATTAATTTTCATGTTGCAAGCAAAAAACAAAAAAAAAACACGGTTTTTTGCTTTTAAATGTTTATAACAAATCGAGTTGTGAATAGGAATCATAACAGGATATAACTACGGACCGTCTTTTGTATGATGGCATAGTCGGTTTCCTGGTACTATTTTTGTCACAGAATCAGTCATTTTCTGCTCTATTGATTGGCCTACTACATTGCACAGAGTGCATAATAGAGAAATGGGTCTTAGATTGAATATAATAATTTCTGCCTTTGTACAAAGAATTTGTTATTGCAACTTTTATAATAATACATCTTTCTGAGAATTCTTCAGAAATATTATCTGAATCATAATTATGACCAATATCCGGAATCTACGCGGGTACAAAATGCTGTTTATTAATTAATCGTAAAATACCTTTCATGCACATAGTTACGTTCGGGTAATTTCGCCGGAAAATGTGTTTATGAATTATTAATTGGTGTTCCCTTTCAACCGGATTTTTATCGACCAAACAGCAGTAGCACCTGAACCCGCTGAATAAGAATAGGTTAACGACCTTCGCTCGCCTTACATAAAACTTGTTTCTTCACGTCTTTCATACTCTCGAGGCCCGAGACCATTACCGCGAGCGACCGGTAAAAGACAGGAGAGGCGAGTTTGTAAATATCGCAATCAGCTTCTACCTGCTAATTAGTCTATGCTACGAATAACTTAGTTTCCAAGGTTCAAGTCGATCCAGTTATACATATACAGGGCTTTCCGAATTCGATTTTTGTGGATTACCTCACCTCAGTATATCCCCTCAAACGGTGACAAGCGCTTTGCAATACCAATTTTAGCCAATTTCGGTACTAGACGTTAAAACCTGACCTATTCCGCGCAGAGGTATTTAGACTGTGAGCGGCAGACATTACCCAGTCCCCATGTTGACGTCACACCATCCGCAATACTGCACATTACTTAGAATGTGATTTATCTACGAGTCGATATTCGTTTATTTCTCTTTAACGGCCAATTTAGGGTAAGGGGCCCATCAATGGGACACTTTTTTCCGATCCTTTGTAATTTATACATTTTTGAGTTGAAAGAAAAATCATGTGAAAATGTTATTAGCTGTCAAGACTATCGTTGGTTGAAAACATTAACCATTGATTTTATTTCTGAATAACCAAAAGTTGTTTGAAAAAAAAACAAAAAAGTCTCACTGTTGGGAACCGTTGCCCAAAAGTGAGAAATGACGAGTCTAGAGTGAGACTATGGTTCTTTGAATCAGACGAAAGCCAAAATGAACAAAATTAAAACAAATATCAGGTACTTTTATTGGGGATGAACTAACAAAAGTCTTTTGAAAATAATGTAATTCTCGTTGAAAAGAGAAACATTCACAATTGAATATTGAATAGAAAGAGTTTTCTGTGAATTGAAAAATCCACGATAAAAATGAAGTTATTTATTGTGAATGTTTGACAGAAAACAACTACTTCCCCGGCTAAAACCACGCTGGACATTGAACTACATCTGATAGATATTCTGAATGGACCCTAATTCAAAAGAAAAAATCTGAAATTGAAAATTTGCATTTTCATTCAGATAGTTGTTTGATTTTCTATTCCAGTCTCAATTAAGAACTCGTATAGATGAATGAAGTGAAGAAAAATGTTTTCCAAAAGAGAGTACTCACCAGATATCATTTGTAACAATGACGCAGGACAGGCATCTCGTTCACTAGGTCTTCAATATATTTTTGTCGACGAATATCTATTTCACTCTTCCACGATCATCAGGAAGACCGGAAGAAATGGGAAACACATTTTCTAGAAGCAATCTCAATTGAGAATGTTTCTCTTTTCAACATGAATACCCCACGATGGAAGATAGTGACTAAAGTTCATCTTCCAGTCGCAATGGGATTCATAAGTTTTTCTAATGCTTTCCATTCTGCTTCCCTGTTGATATTATTCACAGTTACATAGAATTCTTGTAACATTTCCTGTTTTTTTTCAGCTGGTGTCTTCTTCGTAACAGTTCAAAAGGGGTCCACTAATTTCTCAAAAATCATCTCTGATTCGGCTTTGTCCTTCACATAAATGATCGACAATTGTATTTGCATTGCTGGGTGCAATCGGCAAATTGGCGCGAGCCTATAGGGGCTTGCAGAAGTACCAATTTATCGGCCCCGATATTGGGGGGCCGACGACGTCGGGACTGATTGGATCGACTGTACACACGTTCCGATTTTAATCTTCCCGATCAAGTGCTATCAGTTACTAGTCATACGAATGGGAAAAAGAAAAGAATTGGGATTGCTCTAACAGCGATTGGGTCCCAAAGGCACTTATGTTGGTTCCATTATTCAATTAATGCAATAATTGCACTATTATCACTTATTGAGTTAAACCCGTTTCTTGAATGTCATTAATTTCCATGTCGTAAGTTCAATAACACAAACACTTGCACGAAAAACGAGAAGAAATAAGTTAAGTGCAATGAAGAGGGAAAGAAAATCGTGTCCCGACAGGTCCGATCGTGCTACACACGTGCCAACCAAAAGGGAAAAAAGGTGGGGGATCTGGCAGATCTACTTGGTGAGGAGGTTCGGGCCACCCGACAACCCGATATCGGGAACGCAATTATTTAGTCGGCCGACGAGCCTACACACGTCACGACGCACAGTGGTTCCAAATCCCAAATGGTTGGCCAAATATAGAAGGTATTGTTGAATCGCTACGAAATTTGGTACTTATGGGGTTTTGAAGTCGCAGAACACGAATCTGAAGTCAAATTTTTCAAAAACAAGATGGCGGCCTAAAAATGGCGGATAATTTCTTCCAAATTCGAATCAATCGCTTGAAATTTAGTACTTGGAGATTTTTGAGATCGATGAACACGAATCTGAAGTCAAATTTTACAAAAACAAGATGGCGGCCTAAAAATGGCGGACCATTTCCTCCAAATTTGAATCATTCGCTACGGTACGCGAAGGTCTTTGAAGTCGCTGAACATGAATCTGAAGTCAAATTTTCCAAAAACGAGATCGCGGCCTGAAAATGGCCGACCATTCAAATTCAAACCCCTTAAGCGATTCTTTTCAAATTCAATACCAACCGTCCTTATCCCCTAGCCTATTTGTATAAAAAAAATTAGCCCGATATATAGAAATTTGCGAAAGTTAGAGCGTGCGTACATCCGAATTTAAAAAAAAATGTGATGTCTCGAAGAAAGAAAATTCACCGTAACCAAAGGGGCAAATTGGAGCAGCTGATTTTTGGTGGTGTATTACTCAAGAGTATAAAGAATAACGTGACCCTCGATTGGTCGCTGAATTATGTAGAATTATTAACTTTTACTCAATGTAAACATAACTTTTTTTCGCCGCGGGCACGAGAATTTACAGTAGATGTTTATATTTTTTGTTGCTCGGTGTGTGGTTTATATGAAAAATCCCAATGATATAATAAACGTACTAACTTCCAGGAAGAGATTTCATTTTGAAGAATTCAAATTGCTCAATTCTACTACAAGTTATTTCACTTCAAACACAACGTAATTTTTAGATCGTACTGCACGACTGATGCTACCTGCTCGAGCGTTCCGGCCAGAATGGTATCCCAACGGCTATATATAACACCTGCCACTTCCCGACCCTAGAAGGGATGTGGGAAATACCCATCTACCTAGCCCAACAGTTAGAATTCCTTAAATATAAACTTTATTTTTCGATTTTTGGCCAGCCTTTGGGATTTGGAACCACTGTGCGACGTCGTCCCCCCGATACATTGGTACTTCTGTAGGCCCCTTATACAATGTTTAAATAACACGGAGTGTTTCGAATGTGCTGACGACAGCATGTGGATTTCGTACCTCTACGCGGAATAGGGTCAGGTGTTAACGTCTAGCCTCAGGTTGTGTTTCCTCTCTCTCTTTGTACGTTTCTTGGTCGTTGCTTTTGCTGGGTCTCTCACTCTGTTTTCGGATTTATAGCCTTATCTAATGATGCTGTGGCAGAAATGTGAAACATATCGGGACTGTCAAATTTATTTTGATAATTCCACGTTAAATTCGTTGTGTACAAATAAGGGAAAAAATAGTTTGTGTAAATTTTATACTTTTTCAAAATCGAACTGGAAATTAGAACAAGGAAAGAAATTGATAGTTGCTGTAAAAACGAAAAAGTAAGTGTGACAACCTCATTTAACGATTTCATTGAATAAATTTTATTTGCGCGATATTATGAGTTCACACGTTTGTACAAACGTTTCATGGCAAGAAGGAACATAATAGTCTCACCAAATCAACCAATAACTGATACTTAGCTGCAGTAAAAAGGTAAAAGTAAGTGAAACCCTATATTTTTTAAATTTTTTTTCTTACACGTTTGTACAAACGTTTTATGGCAAGGAGGAACATAGTAGTCTCACCAAATCAACCAATAACTGGAAAAGTAACTGAAATGAATCCAGCTCAACTCAACAACAACGCAGGGTACTTACCTACATTCAAGATGTTAATTTCACTGAGGTTTGCCTAATAATATGGGCTTGTATTAAATAACTTTGGCCGTTAATTCTCAGTTCTTCAACATTTTTCGAATGTGCCGAAGCTAATTCATTACCGTTCATCATCACAGTTTGAGGTTGGAAAGATATGTTTTATGCATTCAAATCCTGTTATCATTATAAAATCCATTTGTTTAGCTTTAACAAATATTTTAAATTGTTCTCAGATATCGACATGGCTTGTCATCTACCTGTCAAATAATTCCAGACTCCCGACATGTTGCGTTCGCTGTCGTACACATAGCCAATAGTCTATAAATTGTATTATTTTTGATAATAGTTTGTGTTCCCTTCTCTTACTCAAGAAAACGAAACCAGTAAATATCTTACGGAAAGAAGTAAACACGACCTAACCTAACTTGGCTAACGTTGCTACCTAAACTGATGACAAGCTAAATGTTAGCTGTACGGCGTTGTGCGAGGTTGACGAATAAGATACCCCTATAAAGTTAGCAGAGCCACTTGCAAAAAAAATCAATTAAACCTATTTATATAATGTCGAGAATATGTCGTGAACTAAAAAAATTTGTCGTGCTCTTAGTTTTTTTTTATTGGGGTGGTTTCTAAGTTAAATTAAGTTGCACCAAAAAAAATATCATCACAATGTTTATGAATAATTGTCGAGTAATTGTCAAAGTCCATTTAACATGAAAAAAACGCAAAAAATCCATTCCTTCCCAACTACCAATATGTCGAATAACGTTGTTTTAAGGACTGTTTGTTTTTATTAAGCCTTTTGTTGCGATAATTTCGTTTTTTAAAGAAAATTGTTGTATTAAATGATTTTATAGTGACTTTTACAATATATGCTATAACGCATTATACGATCATTTCTCTTAAAATGATATACTACTTTATGAGCAAGTTTATACAATATCAAAAATATCATTTTATAAGACTTGTATACCTATTGTATAAGAGTTCTATACTGTAAAGGGGTTTCTCCCCCTATTATCAAACTTTGGCGCTTTCCACTATTCTCGGTTTTCCTCAGGCGCCACCTTTTGGTTTATAGTGGAAAAGGCCACTTTTGCTCCGGGCAGTCTCAGTGAAGAAAGACACTCCAGGGGTCAATATAGTCGTGACACTGTAACAGGGCCAGCAAGGCAGGCTTTAATTGCCTTTAACTGGGTTTCGGACCTGGGTGGCGACTGCGCACTAGATGTTTAAATTCTACTCAAGACAGTAAATGAAAGAATACTAGAAACAGGATGAACAGGTATATTAAAAATAAAGAAATACAGGAAGGGTGGCTGACGGCGGCCTCAAGTTATCACAACAAATAAACACATGGCAAGCGGGGAGGGTGTTTTCAAGCAAGCGGGGTAAACTTAGCAATCAAAAGCTCTTGCGGTGGGGGGGGCGTATCGTACGGACTCGTATGCAGAAATTACCAGCGCAGCATTGAAATGCATATGTGCCTCTTGCAATCATGCGCACATCGCATCTGTGGTACTTACAAACATTTCCTGATGTCTTTTACCTGATACAACATATTTACCCAAACTCCGATCTCACTGCTTCGGCAAGGCCCGGGACGGTCGTGGACTGCTTCGGTCTTTGGCTCACACTCTGGATACTAGTCGGACGCGTGACTGCTTCTGCTGGGCTCGGCAAGCTACTAAAACTTTGAAATATGTCGAAACGGAACTACAGCCGGCTTCCCCCTCTTTTCCGAATACCTCTCGACCGACTTATATATGCGCGCGCCGTTTTGTGGACTCTGTCGATTTCGATACAAATTATACCTTCACAGAATAATTACCCAGCTTGTAAAATCCTTCGTGCTGTGACGTCAGCTCGGTGCGTGCGTCTCTGTCTCGACTCAACTGTACTTGGTGGCTTCTATCGGATGACTGAATGTGTTCCACTCACTCCTTGTGGAATTCTCCTAAGTGGGAATCCTCGTGATGTGACGTCAGCTCGGTAGCGTGTGCTTTTGGCTCGACTGACTGCTGGCTGGGGCTTCTATCGGATCACTGAATTCTCTCGTCGGCGTTTGAACATAGCCCAGCTTGTTTGATAAAAATGTTTTCCCGAGAGTCGATAGCCGGCGCAGGTTATACTCGTGCGTGCTATTTTAGCTACGCCTCGCGTTATTCGCGTGATTTCCGGAAGGCGTTCAGTCTGTTTATTAGGATAGATGTAATCCACGGATTTATCACGAACACGAATGGTATTTCTAGACCTATTATTACTGTCAAGAGGATTTTAATTCCTTACAGGGAGCTTTTGGCTGATAAATATAGCGGGAAAATAGTAACTTCGTTACAATACTATACTATACTAGTAGCTACAACATTATAAAATAGTTACTTAAGCTTGTCTTATTAAAACTGTATAATGTTGTATAAGTAATAAATATTTTATAGCATTCAATTGCGTGGCATTATGAAACACATTTATACGTGAACTTTAAATACTATAAGCCTCTCTCCTTTATAAATGCCTTATAGGATAAAACAGTGTATGACAGAATAAATTCGTTCCAAAATCTGCGTTATAAGACTGAAGTGAATGTAACCTCACTTTTGCATTAAAATATATTATTTTGATGGGTGACAAATTCAATTGAAGTATGAATTCTCAGTGGAGAAAAGTTAACAAACACAGTGGCAATATTAAAAGAGCGTGTAAGAAAAAGTATTAACAAATTCTTGCAAGTAATCCAGAGATTTTATGTCCTAATTTTAATGAAAGTAGGCCTGATACCACCGAGGCTGAGAACATAATTCCTTCCATCACACAAGACAAACCCAATAATAATAATAGAATTAGTATGGTTGTTCAAAATCTGTAATCTGAGGATACTTCTTTTGATAATGTAATTGATGGTACGACTTCTAGTGATGAGTGAAAATACAAAATTGCTTTCTGTGGTGCTCTCATTGGTATCTAGCATCTTAGATAATTCTGCTTCTGCCATTTGAAATGGTGCAAACCTTTGTCTTTTTGTCTTACATGGTATGGACATCCAGTTAGGGTCCGGAGCGGATTATGGATCCTGTTGGTACTTGTATGCAATTTTTTTTGTCCAAAACAATGTTCCACATTGTTCCCAACGCTTGGAAACAACAGTGAGTTCTTTGTTTTCTTTCTCAATAGTCTCGACTATTTTAAACATTACTTATATCTTATAAAAATCAATTTTATACATAAACACAAAATGATATGACCGACGAGGCAATAACAATAACAAATTAAACCACTTTGAGGTTAGGATGCAAAATATTTTATAAAGGTTGTATAGTGCCGCTAGTCGCACACAACCACGTTAAACAACCAAATGATACCATGATGCAGATATCTCTTTAGCCTTTTTAAACTTTTTGGAGCATGGTTGTCACGTTGACCTAAAAATTTTATAGTTGAAAGTAAATTTTAACCTGTGCAGATTAATTTTGTTTATTTAACATAAATCTAAATCAAATCTAAGTATAACTAACCCTCCAATGGTTGCAAGGATTGCTGCCATTTTTTTTATGTAAACCCCCATTCTAACCACAGCTATAGTCGATTTTACTCTAATATAAAGGAGATTTGACATTTGTCACATGGCAAATTGATTTGTATTTGAACCAAACATCACGTAAAATGTGTCAAATCGCCTTTTTAGTAAGTAAGTAAAGTCGACTATAGCACTCTCTCTTGCGTTTTAATAATAACCTTGAAAGTAGAGTTTAATTATTTATAAATGATAAAACCCTTTTCTTAAAATAGGTAGTTAAGATTTATTAACCTCGGCTCAGGCCGAATTTCGAAAACATTGCTAATTAATTATTATCAGCTGGTTTGAAAGTTTAAATTCTTATTACCATATTATAAGATCTGGCAACCTCTACTTTTCGCGAATCTCAATATAATTATTACTTGTCAAAAATAGTTGTATAGTGCCTAAATATTCTTCGTTATAAAACAGTTTTATCGTATACCGTTTCATTTTACAATGAAACATTGTTTAAGGCATTTCTTTGGGATAAAATTGTTGTATTATAAATCGCCATGTTAAATAAAGAATTCTTGTACCGGCTATCGCCGCCATTATGAGCAATTGAGAAACATGAAATTGAATTGAAAAATGTGACTTTATTATTATTTAGAAAATTATATTGTGAAATAATTGTCATATGAAGTAATAAACTATTAAAATCATTAAAAAAAAAAGGTAATTTTAAGATTTTTTATTTTATTATTTTTTCAAGTATCTACTTGAAACTTAACCAAAATCAAAGCGCTTCATTTCTTTGCCAAACATATACCTACAATCTATCAGCAAAATTTGCGGCGCATCAAAATTTGTGTTATACAAACCTTCCAAATGATTTTATAATTTTTACTACCGATGTCCGCCCAAGCGGCCCAAGTCATTTTAATAAGTCTCCATTTTTACAATAAAATGCATGATGCACTTTTGAATTGAAATATAATTTGGTTCTAATATTCTTCACTAAAAAATAAAATTCTTTTTTGAACTGCTAAATGACAAAATCTTTTCATTGTTCTCGCAATAACAGCATTATAAAAAAATATATTGCATTATACAACCATTTTGTAAGACCTTCATAGTGCCGCTTTAATCCCATTTTATAGACACACTATAAAATCATTTTATAGTAGCTGTATAAATGAGTATAAAACAGTCGTACAGGAGTTGTACAAATGTGTATAAAACAGTCATATAAGAGTTGTATAAACTTTTAATAGAACTCTTATACTACCAAACTGTTGTATAAAAATGGGCCCATTTTGGTTGTATAAGGATCATTTAATTGTTTTGTAGACCGTTATAAGAATTTCAGTATCCTATAAGATATATCTTGTAGCTGTTTATACAAACCTTATAGAATTTAATTTGCTACTTGGGTTATAGCATATATAAACTTTTTTCAACAGCGCATTTGTACAATGACCTTTTAAATTTTTTTTTTCGTGTAATTATTGACAAATATAAAGTTGTTTATGAACATTCCTATTTTCCAGAAGCAAAAAAAAATACGTTTTGATGTTGAATGATAGAAATATTATATTTTCACAGTAATACACCCACGTAACTTTGTTGATTTATTATTTTTTCAATCAGAAATTCTCTGAACAATTGTCAAATGACCAAAACGTTTTTGTCGTGGGGTGTTTGAATTTCCTGAAGCAGAAAAACTGCGTGTGATTGGTAAAATTACATTATTTTTATTCTCCTAGCAATATCACCAAATTATTGTCCAAAGACTAAAACAAATTTGTCTTGGAACCTCCAGATCTTCAGGGCCGAATAAAAGGATTATTCCGATTTGTCAGTAATACACCCAGGTAACTTAGTTGATTAATTTTTTTTCAATCCACAAATGAACTGAACAATTGTCGAACGACGGAAATGTATTTATCGTGAACGAAAAAAATTTGTCGTGCTCTTAGTTTTTTCTATAAGGGGTGGCTCTGCTAAGTTAATATTAAGTTAGCAGTGCGACTCACAAATGAACATCAAATATCATCACAATGGTTATGAATGATTGTCGAGTAATTGTCGAAGTCGATCTGACGTGAAAAAAACGCAAAAAATCCATTCCTTATAGCATATATATATATATATATATATATATATATATATATATATATATATATATATAAAAGCAACAGCGCATTTGTATAATGACCTTTTAAATCTCATGAAAAAGTATATATATATATATATATATATATATATATATATATATATATATATATATATATACACACATATGCTATAAGGAATGGATTTTTTGCGTTTTTTTTTCACGTCAGATGGATTTCGACAATTACACGACAATTATTCATAACCATTGTGATGATATTTGATGATACGTTTTGGTCATTTGGACAATTGTTCAGAAAAATTCTGATTGAAAAAAATAATAAATCAGCAAAGTTACGTGGGTGTATTACTGTGAAAATATATTTCTATCATTCAACATTAAGATTTAGTTTTTTTGCCTCTGGAAATTAGAAAGTTTCATAAATAACTTCAGATTTGTCAATAATGACTCGAAAAAAAAAACGTAAAAGGTCATTATACAAATGCGCTGTTGCCAAAAATGCGAATTTTCCATAGAAACCAGGGAATCCCATGAAAAAGGTATATATATATATATATATATATATGCTATAAGGAATGGATTTTATGTGTTTTTTTCACGTCAGATGGACTTCGACAATTATTCATATCCATTGTGATGATATTTGATGTTTATTTGTGAGTCGCACTGCTAACTTTATATTAACTTAGCAGAGCCACCCCATATGAAAAAAAACTATGAGCACGACAAATTTTTTTCGTTCACGACAAATACATTTCGGTCGTACGACAATTATTCAGTTCATTTGTGGATGAAAAAAATAATAATTAACTAATGTAGCTGGGTGTATTACTGAGAAATCGGACTATTCCTTTTATTCGATCCTGAAGATCTGGAGGTTCCACGACAAATTTGTTTTACTCTTTGGACAATAATTTGATGGATATCTGAACCGAAAAATAATAATAAATCATCATACGGTGGGGCGTAGATACTGCTAGGAGAATAAAAATAATGGTATTCTACCAATCACACGCACTTTTTCTGCTTCAGGAAATTCAAACACCCCACGACAAAAAAATTTTGGTCATTTGACAATTGATCACAGAATTTCTGATTGAAAAAATAATAAATCAACAAAGTTACGTCGGTGTATTACTGTGAAAATATATTATTTCTATCATTCAACATTAAAACGTAGTTTTCATGCTTCTGGAAAATAGGAAGTTTCATAAACAACTTTATATTTGTCATTGATGACACGAAAAAAAAAACGTAAAAGGTCACTATACAAATGCGCTGTTGCCAAAAATGCGAATTTTCCACAGAAACCAGGAAATCCCATGAAAAAGGTATATATATATATGTATATATATATATGTATATATATATATATATATATTATATATATATATATATATATATATATATATATATATATATGCTATAAAGAATGGACAATTATTCATAACCATTGTGATGATATTTGATGTTTATTTGTGAGTGGCACTGCTAACTTAATATTTACTTAGCAGAGCCACCCCATATAAAAAAAACTACCTAAGAGCGCGACAAATTTTTTTCGTTCGCGACACATTCTCGACAATTATTGAAATAGGTTTCATTGATGTTTTTGCAAGTGGCTCTGCTAACTTTATAGAGGTGAATAAGATGACGGTTTCAAGTGGATTTAGATTAGTGAGAACTTAGAAATGCTGCCCAAGTAGGACCCTCTCTGGCGCGCGCGAAATTGTAGTAGGGTTTCCTCGGCGTTTGCCACCTAAAAATTTCATTTTAGTTAGTCGCCATCTGGGAAACGTATTGGAATAGCTTTTCTATATACACTGCTGGGAATGGTGAATGGGTGTCAATCGTTAACTTTTGAAAGG
This sequence comes from Gonioctena quinquepunctata, assembly GCA_018342105.1. Classification (NCBI taxonomy): domain Eukaryota; kingdom Metazoa; phylum Arthropoda; class Insecta; order Coleoptera; family Chrysomelidae; genus Gonioctena; species Gonioctena quinquepunctata. The sequence continues at coordinate 565,027 of JAFIRS010000592.1, forward strand.
TTCGAAGTAAAACAACACCCATACTACTTTTTGAAATGAAAGACATTGTGATTGCTCATCAACTTAAAAATTTCAAATAGCATGGGGGTCAAGTGGCACGTCGTTGAAAATATAATTGAATTCTCTTTTAAACTATTCCATTTTTTTTCGAATGTGGTTAATAATAAAGTATGAGTGCTGATCTGAATGGTACCTTCACCTCGATAACTTTTGATCGGTTTGATGTGAAACAATGGGAAAGAAAATATTTTGAATGGTATTACCGATCCTACTTTTTGAGAGAAGATACATAACCAGAGGGCGCTGGGGGCACATCAACTTGAAAATTTCGAAAGGCATAAAGGTCGAGTTGCACATCGTTGAAAACGCAATTCAATTCTACTTCCAACCATGGTTGTTCTACGGCATCACAATTGCGATGAGTAACACGAAATACGGTCAATAGAGGAGGATTCATGACATAAATAATTTTTCATTTCCGAATTCGTTTCAAAGCTCAATTAGGTAGAGATTTTGAATCCATACATTGATACAATTTCCGACTCAAATAATACTAAATTCATTTAATTTTAATGACCATAAAAATCCTACATAATAGTTTTGTTTTTTGTTAATACTTGACATCTGAAATGTATATTGTGAAAAAACGTATCGACAAAAAAAAACTAGATGGTTGGAAAAAGAAATGAATTATATTTTCAACGACCCCCCTTATGCTATTTGAATTTGATGTGCCTACCCGCGCCATCTATTGCGCAATCACAATATATTTTAATTCAAAAAGTAGTATCGGTGATATAATTCAAAACCATTGTTCTACGTCGAACCGTTCAAAAGTTAACAGGGGTGGGGAACTATAAAAAGCCGCACTTGTATATAATGGTATTAAGATGTACAATAAACTCCCGTTAGAAATTAAAGAAACAACATCGCTAAAACTATTTAAAAAAAAACAAAAAGCATATTGAGGGATAAAGCCTATTATAATCTACAAGATTACTTTAATGACACACTGTGATATCCTTGTTTATTAAGTATACCAATCTTTTCATCTTTTTATATTTTAATCTATATTACTTATGTTCTTTTATTGTATTATATTACATTTTATTAATGTTATTGTGAAAACTTAACTATTTACAATAAGCTAATGTTATAATTTTAAATAAGCTGTACAAAATTTGTAAATTGACTGATTATCGATAATTTTACTGTATAACATTGTGTTTGTTAACAAGAGATCACTTAGCAACAATAAACATATTCTCTCTCTCTCTATTCTTGACATTTCAAATGCATATTGTGAAAAAACGTATCGACAAAATAAAAAATAAAAATGATTGGAGAGATAATTAAATTATCTTTTCAACGATGTGCCACTTGACCCCGCATGCTATTCGAAATTTTCAAGTTGATGCCCCCCCCCCGCGTCATCTATCGAGCATCACAATGTCTTTTATTTCAGAAAGTGTATCGATGATATCATTCAAAACTGTTTTCGTCCCATTGTTCTACGTCGAACCGTTGAAACGTTAACAGAGCGGGAACTATAAAAAGCCGCACTGTACTATAACTTAAATAAGCAGTCACAGTAGATATATTTAAATGGAAATGAATTATAGTGTTGTTTGACAATATGAAAAATAATAGATTTTCATTGACTGTATATTTGAAAAATAATTTGGAGGAACGCGACGCATTTCCCAATAAGAGCACCGAGCATTCTGTGCCCTTTGATTTATGTATTACTTTGACATAGGGAAGGAAATCGACCGATGAGGGCGCCACGTTTTCTACAAATGGCGACAAAGAGAAGTAATCAGTAATATTTGTCTGTTTTGTTCAATATTATCTAGGACTCTTTAGTGAAGTGGTGGATGATATATTGTGACTGAAAAACTTTCGATAGAGACTATTTAGTGCGATTGAAGACGTGAGAATGCACTCATTTGTTGAATTTTCAATTTTCCTAATAATTCATTTTGGGTTTTAAATTTGTTCTGAAGTTTTGGTGACTGACTTCGATATTCATTTCATTTCGAGTTTTCCAGTTATTTAACTGATCAATTACAATCTTATTTACTGATTTTATTATTTTTCATATTCATTTCGTTTGGAAAATTTTAACTTGGAACCGCTATTCTTTCCAGCCTAGGCTTTTCTTTCATTAATACAGCATAATTGGGAATGCAATGATTCCTCGAACGGATTTACTTGATGTGTTTGATAGCACCGTTATTTTGGCAATAATGCTACTGTAAAAAATTACATGATAACCTATGACAACATGATGAATAATTTATATAATACCGTGGGAAGAGTTTGGATGATATAAATAATAATCGTTCTTCATTCCATATAAATTTATCAATGGCTGACGGTCCACCTGAATTTTCAAACCATTTGTGAATAAGTTGAAAGAAACCACAACGAAAATTCCCGAACGGTAATTAATGAGATGATAAAAACTGTGTGTTCGTTGTTTTTGACGAAATCAAATGAAGTTTTGTTGCACCAAACAAATGATATAAGATTGAATTATTTAATTTTTGCCACACTTACGTTTTTTACGTGTACAAGTGATGTAAAAAAATAGCAAAACTAGTCATCTAACGTAAGTCAAACGACTTTCTTAACGCGTATTTATTCAAGGCATTAGTTGACGTATTGACAATCGATAGACATTAACATCGTCGAGGCGTTAGCTTACAGCTCAAGGCTGGTACGATGCTGAATCTGATTTAGCCAATTGACGTGTTGCTTGATCAAACACATGTGTGTCAAGACCTGGCTGTAATTTTTAGGAAAATTGTATTAAAAGTTCTCGGTATTAATTTGCACCACATCAAAAAATCTTTGTGTATTTTTTTCTCATTGCCTGTTATGATCGCAACGTAATCATTAAAAGCTTCAAACGGCCTCGAGTCCACAACTGATGCTTTACGTAATCTCCAAGCTATACAGAACACTGTAATCAAAATAACATTAAAAAAACACAGGTTATTCTCAAGTGAACAGCTTCAAAAGAAACAAACCTTTAATGTAAGAAGTCTATACTCGCTACAATGTCTGATTGGATGTTCCAAATAAAAAACAGTTATGACAAACAAATCTCAAACACTAGATTCACAGAAAACCTTGGTCTTAACATACCCTTATATAAAAAATACCACACCCAAAGATGTGTCTTCTTTTTTGGGCCAAAGCTCTTTAATATGATATCACCTCACCCAAAAAGTATTAACAAGAAAAGTAAATATAAAACAAGTTTAAATATTTTATCAGCCAGATACTTATTTTAGTATTTTCTAAGAAAGGAAAAATCTAACCAACAGTATATGATGATCAAAATATTTTCTTCTCTTCATTCTCCTTCCATACAATGTTAATTTATTTATTTATTTTTATTATTCCATCTCCTTCTGGGTATTCTAGATTCTTGATTTACTACAACACTCACTACTGTTTCAACGTTACTGAAACATACATAGTATTAATCTTTTATAGCCTACTGCAAAGAGGGAGATATATCACAAAACAAGCATTTTATATGCTTAGGTGCTATCTCTCTCTTTTCAAATGGTTGAAAAAAATTATGAATATTATAAAAATTAATTGTAAGTATAATTCTTCTGAATAAATCGAAAAAAAAACTTTCGATTGAATTGGAATTTTTGATCCTCTTCCACTCGAATTTTTCCAAACATTTTGTCAACCAAAATTCGTACTATTATTATAGTTGACTGGAGACCTTCCACGCCTTGCTATGAATTTTTTGGGAGCTTGGATAAATAACTCTAATGATGATGATGTTATGACTTCCAATTTAAAACATGTACATAGCACATGGTTCTCAGGTACGATGGACCTAATTAATCGACTCCACAGATTTCGGATACAGTAACATTCTATGCACTTTCTTTTGGAAGTGGTGGTTTGATCAAATTTTGATTAATTTTTTTGAAAATGATTTACTTGATTTAGATTCTAGATTCTAGAACTAACTCTTTCCGTGAACAAAAACTATTATCTTCCAAGGAAAAGAAAAATTACCATAAAACCTTCTCCGATCAGATTACTTTATTTGCTTACTTTCCTCATTTTCTTACTCATATGTACAATAAGCGAATTACATATTTATATTAGCTTTTCTATGCTGTGTTATAACCGATTATCATTAATATTTATCCTTTATCTATACTCACCTGATTTGTTTAAAATTACCCAATTGTAACCCGATTTGCCAATACTCAACCGATACCCTTTGTGTAAATAATGTCTATAGATTTGATAAAATGAAATAATATAAGTATTACACATTTTACATTCTATGCTATATCAAATCATTAACAAGCATTTTCTGCTGCTGATATTTCGTTTATTTCAAAATTTAATGTATGTCATGTTTATGGTATTTCTCCATTCAGATACGTTCAGAAATTACTTATCTGATATTTTTTGACCACCAGATGTCCATACGTTTTCCCCTTATATATTCAATAAACCTTGACTTCCAAAATCACAATGCCTATTGTGTTGGTGATGAAGAATTCTGAAGACAACCGGATGATAACATAGAAGATGTGCCAGAAAACGGACATTTACTAAGTCGCCCCATTCAAATATTTCTATCTCAAAATATCTGGATCGTCTAAATATATATATATATATATATAATTTCTGAAACATTCTTATTACTCACAAAACCTTCTGTTCTGCACATTTTTCTTCTGTATCAATTTCAATTCTTTTGTTTTTTTTGTGTAATGATTTGGAACAAAACCGTTTATAAGTCTTATAATTAATCGAGTATTAATATTATTCATAGAATGCCAAATTGATTTTATTGGAAATTGTACAAAAAACTTTCCGCACGATTGCTCGCATTTAGTTGTTATCTCTTATGAACAAGCAATCAATCAGCTATGGATAGATTTCGCGCAAAAATGGTAGGTTTGCTATAAAGCAAAAGTTGAAAAAAGGAAAAATAAATTGTCTGAACTGTGTAAGGCTCGAAATACGAACAAAAACAGTCTAATGAAAATGATGTGTGTGAAGAAAATCGCATTGTTAATCTCAAAGAACTTGGGAAAATTTTGAAGTGTCTGAACTGCCACCAAGTTTTGAGTTTGGGGAATGTGCTGAAAGGAAAATATTTAGGACTTGCATCAATTTTAAGTATCCGTTGTGATAAGTGCGAAATCCATGAGCGATGTATGATGTACAAATTTTACAAAATTAGTTCGTTTCATTGGTAAAGAGTCAGAATTATCAACATGTATGAAATCATATAAAGAATGTATTTCAGAGCTACTTGAGAACGTAAGAATATCTTGTAATTTACCTAATTTAAATGCCTTGAAAAATGTTATATCACGGGATTTACTGAAAAAAATTGCACAACAAAATATAACATACGATTTTCTGAAACAAATGTATCACGATGAAGGAGAAGAAGAAGCTGTGATTAATCTCCTAACTGAAAAATTGGAGAATGAAAAACCTAGAGTTACTACAAATAGGAAAGCATTAACTAAAGTAATTAATGATTTGAAACTAAATGTTCAGTCAATCATGTGATTATTTATTATAATAGTTTAAAATAAATAATATTACATTCATTGTTGTTTATATTTTTTGTAGATTTATATGTTATATTTTATTAGCATGTGACAAATCTGAATCAGTTTGGTTCACAATTATTATTCATAAATATGTGCATTCCAAAACACAGCTCAATTCAAATATCAAGACCCTCGCGCTTTCGCTTATTTCAATCACGAGCGCTCGCTTGAGGCGTTGCCACGATTCTTAGCCTTCCCCCTCTTGCACTTCTCATAAGCAATAATACAGAAACTTCTTATGGCAATAACTATTAAACTGTATGGCTACGCGAGTTTAATTTTTTCAATAAAATTTGTTACTTACCTTTTAATAATATACTAGTTTTTTAAAAAGATCTGAATGGAGCGTTTTTAGTTATGCCTTAAAATGTGGTGTCCGCGGTAGCTCACTATAGGGATTACTTGTTAAACGTTGCAACTTTGAAGTCTTATATCTCGCTTTTAGTGTGGTGAATCATTCCAAAAATTCAATATGATAGAGGTAATAATGTTAATTGAAAGTGGTATGAATATAAACGCAATCTGATTGGAAGTGGATTTCACGACAACTACCTTAAGTATTTTCGCACGCTGAATTCAGATTCGTGGCTCGTTTCCCGCCATCAGGTCAGATTTCTTTGATTTCTCATGTTGTTAGTATTGCAGTATCATAACGACTAACAGCTCATCGCGTCAATACTGTGTTTGTTTCATCCGTATTTGAGACCTATTTTCATTTTTATTTACAAGCTTTTATTAAACTTGCTTCGTTCCTATGCCATTATTTCCGGTTCAAAATTTGTAATCAATTTTTGGAGCACTTGCCGACATCCGAATGAGCTGAAATTTGACAGGTGACAATGCATTATGAAATTTTTGTTAGAGAAAATAACAAAATGGCGACTCCAAAATGGCGGACAAGTTTTGTGATTATGGTCCGATTCTATTCAAAATTTGTATGTGGGGGTTTTCGGAGTCGGAAATAATGATTTTTTTGTCAAAATTTATGAAATTGAAATGGCGGCTCATGGAATTTTTGTAATAGAAATAAATAAAATGGCGCTCCAAGATGGCGAACGAGATTTAGGTTTATGGTCCGATTCAATTCAAAATTGGTATGTGGGGGTTTTCAGGGTCGAAGATTAAGAGTTTTTCTTCAAAATTCATAAAATAAAAATGGCGGCTCTAAGATGGCCGATAATTTCTGTGTTTATGGTCCGATTCTATTCATAATTGATATGCGGGGGTTTTCGAGTTCGGAGATTATGAGTTTGTTTATCGAAATTCACAAATTCAAGATAGCAGACGAGTTTTGTAATTATGGACTAGATAGCTCAGAACTTACAGGAAAAAAGCGTCATAATAACGATGCCTTAACAAAAATGCATAGATTAAGGAGTCCCCAAGTACTAAAAAGCACAAAATAACATAATTAATAAAAAACCTTCTTAGATACAAGCATTTATTCAAATGCACTAAAAAGTTTAAAATAATTGCTTTGGATGTGTGACGTAGGTTATTGCGTGAGTTACAGATTCAAAGTTGTCGCTTTTGTATTCGAACGAAAACTTTGCGCGACAAGCTTTTGAATCGATAACTCACGGAATAACCTAAGTCACACATCAAAGCAATTATTTTTACTTTTTAGTGCATGAATAGAAGCTTGTCATTAAAAGGTTTTTTATTATGGTTATTATTATGGTCGTGTAAAATGAGTACAGAATATTTTTGATATGTTTATGGCAAGTATATCGTGCCCATAAAAGGGCAAAATCATAACAGATTTGATAAGAAATGCGTATCTGTACTACTTCGGATTTAGTATAAGTAGCACAGAAATGCCATGGGTATACTTCTGCCAGACATCTAAGAGACTCATTATAAATGCTAATCCGATACCGTTATCATGGCCCATTTCAAGGTGTGAAATGTCATAGAAAAAGGGCTGGAGATTCCAGGCACTGATTTGAAAATACGTAAATTATCTCCTATATTACATGTTAATGTGCGAATTAAAATTTGTCCACGTAATTTGATAGTTAGGACTAATTTGGTTGATTTTTTAACCGTTTTATATTAGGTTTGGATTAAGTTATAAACTAATTTGCTTAAAATGATCAGGACAGGCGGTCAATTAAACATATCATATTGGGTGAAAATTTCATTGTATCGAGTACGTCCCTGCTTGTGGTCGGTCGACCGCTTATCCTCATCGGTAATGAATAATAATGAATCTGTTAGATGTATTGCAGTACTATACCGAAATACTTCTGCAACGGGTGTCGGACCAAGCTGTATAAATGGTCGATGGGCGAGATGATCTATTTTCCATTTTCATCGCCAATGCGTTGGAGAGAACCGCAAAACCACACGGATGATTGTTACTTTTGGTGGGTATAATTTCCAAAAATTATAAGAGCTTGAAGTATCCCAAATTTTCATCAGTGTCGGAGACAATTCCACGTGTGTTACTTCCACCTTTACACTTTAAACTTGGTATTATAAAAAAATTCCTGAAGTCGCTTGACCGAGATGGACCTGGTTTTCAAAATCTGATAGAGCTCTTTCCCAAAATGTCCTACGCCAAAATCAAAGAAGGTGTTTTTGTCGGACCAGATATTGAAAGATTGTTGAAGGACAAAAACTTCACCAAATATTTATAGGCCACGGAAGCAGCACCATGGGAATCATCATTCAAGAGCATTGTCCGAAACTTCCTTGGTAATAGAGAAAGAGTAACCGACTACAAGCGAATTGTTGCATGAGAATTACCGCAAAATAGTTGTTTGAATGTCGTTGAAGATCCATTTTCTTCGTTCCCATTTGGATTTCTTTCCTAAAAACTTAGGCGAAACTAGCGACGAGCAAAGACAACGACTACAACAAGATTTACAAAGTACCGAGAATTTCTTTTTTTCTTTATAGCTCTTTCAGTTTTTGCGATATCTAGATCAAATTTGAAACATAGGTCACGTTTTAGGGTTTACATCATCCAGTATGCCGAGTGATTGTAAGAATCTACAAGGATATATTTTTTCAGGGGTCAAGGCCTTTTTCGCCCCATAAACTTTTTTGTAATGCGCCGCTGGTGGATTCTAACATATGCAACGAATTCTTTGTTTTGTTTATAAATTTTGTTGTCCCTTGTAATTTTTACGAATCGAGAAAAAAAGGAAAATATGTTTTTGTAATTCGCTATATTTAATTAAAATTTTTAACAAAAGGGGGGAACCTATTATCACAATGAAAACAAAAAACGCTACTTATTTGGTTTGTGATCTAAATTGCAAGTTTCCTTGAACATTACCTAAAAAATAAGAAACCTAACGAACCTTGACTTTTTATAAAAGGTGCTGGAAATGCCCTCCTCCTTCTGAAGTATCTCCTACTTTTCCTGCCCATATGTTTACCCTGAACTGTTCCTGGTGTCGAGATTGTCTGATTATGTGTGGATTTTCAAGTGCCCAAATATGGACGTTGTGTTAATTCACTACTCCGTCGCGTGTAAATTGAGCTTCGGCGGTAAAAAGGATACGAGATAAAAATGCAGGATCCCTAGTACAGTTGTGCAGTATCCATCGGAAGAACTGCAAGCGCCGTGGAAAATCTCGCGGAAGCAAACCTTGGACGCGCTGGATATGATATGGGTATAGCATGTTTTCGTGTAAAACCCTCCAGACAATTGAATGGGAAACATCCAAATCCCGTGCTATTTGTCGAGTACTCATACCAGGTTTTTCGTCGATAACATTTGAAATCTCTTACTGGGTTGCGTGCTTGTCGCGGTCTGCCAGCATCGTGCCTTGGAGTCTGAAATCTGCCGTATTCCCGAAGGTGCTGATGGAAATTTATAAAAGTTCTATAGTTGGGAAGCCGGCGATTAGGAAATCTTAGCGCGTACAACCTCTGAGCTTCAAGTCCGTTACCATTAGCCAAACCAAAAACAAAATGGATGTCAGCCAGATGTTCAAATGAATATGGTTCATTTTCCATTTCAATGTTAAAGAAATACACGATGACATTCAACTAATGTCACATGCTTCAAAACAAACCTAAACGTCAAAATGAAAATAGCAGTCAAAGCCCACTTATTCTCTTTTTCATTGTTTCGTTGGAAAATTTAATTAACTCTAGCGAATTACATAAAATTATTTTACTTTTTTCTCGATAACGGCCGCAGATGCGTAAAAATTACAAGAGACAAAATTTTTTATAAACCAGGTGTTCCACGCATTGCATGGGTAGATAACATTCGCCCCTAGCATGAAATTGAAGACCTGAATTGAAGAAATCTCGAACTTATTGTTTTTACCCTCTTTATACAAGCCACTTGGGAGTTTGTTTGTATGCGAAAAAATCTTCATTTACTTTCACATTTTCCATGTGAAATTTGTGGTTCAGGGTGGAGAAGATTCGCATCAATCATGAAATTGAAGAAATCTTGATCCTAGTTTCTTGGTGTTTTGAAAGACTTAACATTTTCTATGTACGATTGCCTTGAAATGTGTGCTTCAGGCATAGCTTTTAGCATGGAATTGAGAACCTGAATTGAAGAAATGTCGAATTTAGCTATATGTTTTCACACGCTTCATAAGAGCTTCCCTTGGGAGTTTGTTTGTATGCGAAAAAAAACTTAATTTTGATTGCCTTGAAATTCGAGTTCCATAGTTCTTCGCATCGTTCTATACAGAAAGAAATCTCGAACTTGACTTCTTATTGTTTTTACATGCTCCACACAAGCTTCACTTGTTTGTTTCAGTTTTCCATGTACAATTGCCTTGAAATTCGTGGCTCAGGCATGGTATAGGCGAAAGAAATCAAGATGGTGGACAAATTTTGTCATTATGAATTTCAGATCGAATTTTGATATTCAAAATTCGAACATAATTCACTAAAATAATATCAGCGGTTTTCAGGGAATTTTAAATTCAAAATATTTGTTTTATAATCTGATTCGACTCAAAATCGATAAATGGTGCAAATTATGGATTCTCCTTCCACTCCTACTCCTTCCCCATTCAGTCCTCCTCATTCTTATATATATATATATATATATATATATATATATATATATATATACAAATATATAATACAAGAAGGGCAACGGCATACCACGTTGAATGCTACCGGTTCTCGTCGGGTGCGCAGCGTACTATCGTGCAGGACAGACGTGTACGCACATAACCTCAAATTCGCTCCTGAGCAAATGCAGGAATAAGCGAATTTCAAAATTCACCAACTCAAAAAGTATTTATCAAATCTTGAAAATACATACCCCATCAGAAAGCCGCACTTAAGTGCTGCAATAATAACTAACATCATACCCCCCTAGTGTCAACTAGATAGGGGATGATCGAAGATTAAGAGGAGAGCATAATAGCCACGCTCACCTCAATCATTATTAGAAGACAGTCTTTCAATATTAGAAGACAGCCATTCCAAATTAAAAACGGGCTAAGAAGCCCAATTACAACTTCACCAAGACGGGGATCCAGAACTGGACACCTGCGGGTGCCTAGTTCGAATTCCAGAAGAAATTCCCGTGTTTTGACATATTGAAAAGCAAAACACGAGAATTCTAGAGAAACCCGAAATAAACAATATTCCGGCGATAATTTGATATATTATAATAAATCAGAACTTAGACTGCAACAAATAATCCTCCAATAACTTTAACAACCAGGAAAACTGGAAGAAAACCTGGAAAACAGGACTCCAACCCAGGAATCCCGGTTCCAGCCCCATGAAAACAACCCAAGAACCCTCTAAATGCAGGAAATTGTAAATAAAAACTGTATATAGTGTACAATAACAAGTAAGATACAAGAAAAAGTAGCATACTCTGTGGAAAACAGAAGAAAACGGCAGAAAAAATCCAGGTGAGTGCTCGTTCATGTCACTAAGTGAGTACGATCGAGCACCATACTGAAACTCTGCTCGAAAAATCCACCTATATTTATAGCCTCGGAAGAGCCACGCCCACGCCCCTTTTCGACCGACAGGCCAATAGGAAGCGAGAGTTGGCAGTTAAATATTGAATCGCCTTCAAACAGCGCATCAATTGAAAACTTTCATACGATCTGAATAGATCGTGGAAAATCAACATGGAAATAAATGATGATAAAATCCCAGACATGCAAACATGCAGGGAACTTCAAAAATATGAAAACGCCTTAAGAAAAGAAATTTTTGACAAGACATACGAGGATCAATGTAAACTCAAAAATCTTGACGAAGAATTGGTCAAACGATGGGTACCGATAATAAAGTCGAAACAACAAAATTTTGAAGAAATAATAGGAGAAGACTTTAATAGCGAATACTATTATAGTTTTAAAAACCTAACTAAAATACAGAGCTTGGTTTGGAAAGGAAACACGATGGAGAACCTGATGGAAAAAGAATTCACATACAGGATAAATAAACACCATAGAATGATTGAATGTATTACTAAAATAATACAAAGCAAAAATATAGTTCGGGCCACAATTGAGATCGACAAGGATCCGAAATACCGAAAAGAATACGAAAAAATAAGTGAAATATGGAAAAGTACAAACCATACTCACTGGAAAAAATACAGAGAGAACAGGAAACTACTCGAAGATAGATATTACGGTAAAAGCCCCAAAGAAGAATACGAAGTACTATCTGAGGAAGGTTCTGACCAAGGGGAAGTGGCAGGTTTAGTACCCAGGACTTACAGTATGGGTGCCCAGCCCTCCCCTACAGGACAACCCCTATGGGAAACTGAAAAAATACCGACACCCCCAATCGAGGAATCGGTTGAAGAAAATACAAATCATGAAGAAGGACACGACGTACTCCCTCCTCAAAGCTATTATTCAAGCAATTCGAGCCTAACTAGCTTAGACGAAGATAAAATGAAAAATCATATAGAGTTCGTTCTCTCAGTCAATTGCAGATTCGGAAAACTGATAGGGGAACGATATAACTCAGACATATACGAAAAAATTAAAAAACAAATGAAAATCGAACAACCTGAAGAATTCGAATTACTCGAACAGTTAGAATTCAAATACGTCACAGGCCCGAAATCTTCATCAGAGGAAGAAGATTCAAACCTAGAAGACGAAATTGAATACATGATAGAGACAGGAGAACTTTTACCCCTCAAGACTAGGGGGAGCGAAAGAACTACTGAATCAGAAGGAAATCAGAAAGAAACGAACATAGCAAAAAACGTTCTTGAATCAATCAATGAAAAAGAACCAATAAAGATAAATCCAAAAAAAGGAGACCCCGTACCAATGGAAATTGATACCTCATATCCGCAAGAAGTAAGGGAAAAACCCCCCCCCACGTTATACCCAAAAATAATAACTCAGGCAGACGGACCGTCTGACTGCCTCTCGAGTTCTTCTGAGGACGAAAAGGAAGATATAAAACATCTTTCAATGACAAAGAAAAGAGCAAATAAGAAAAAAAAACAAAGGAAGAGATGGAAGTCGATCAAGATGATAGGAAACTAACCTTAAAGAATGGAAAAAGGAAAAAGTAAACCAGCAAAAGATGGAAAACACATAACTGTTGATGACAAAAATGAAGACTATACAAAACTGAATAAATTTGCCCCCCCCGCAATCATTCTGGAGGGGAAGCCAATTTTCAATAAAGCAGAATACGAAGAAATTGAGAAACAATGCGACAAAAAGTGTTGTTAAATACACTCAAGATCGCACTGTCATTCTCACTGAAAATGTCAAAGATTCCCACAAAATCATAGAGCACTTCCAGACAAAAAATCTGGAATGCTATACTTACACGCATAAAAAGGAAAAACAGCATGCTTTCGTCCTAAAAGGGCTGGACTCAGGACCCCCTGTAGAAGACGTTAGAAAGACGCTGGAAACAGACTATAAAATGAAAATTTTTAATATCTATAAAATGAGGAAAACAGAGAGGCCGTTATACCTGGTTATCACTGACGGAGAAACCACCCTCTCGACTCTTAAAAGAAAAGTCAAAACTATCAGCAACATAATAGTTGACTGGGAGCTACGAAAAACTGACACAAACACAGTCCAATGTAGAAAATGTCAAAAATGGGGTCATGCGGCTATAAATTGTCACATGGCCCCAAGATGCCTGAAATGTGCAGAAGACCATTTCACATATACATGTACAAAAAGCCCGGATGTGCCAGCGAAGTGTGCAAACTGCTCACTGGACCATCCAGCAAACTATAAAAAATGCGAGGCTTATATTAAACACCAAGAAAGAAGAGAAAATCAAACCCAACAACAGGAACAAAAAACGAAATTTTACACAAATTCCAACACGGCATCCCACCCCACGGGAGGCCAGGGTGGGTGCGCAACCCCTTGGATGCAAGACAGAAATAAGAAAAGAGGAACAGAAACACACCCCATGAACGCAGGGAGTGGACCGTCCCAGCGATCTTTGGATGTAACTGAAAAACTAATAGAACTTACCAATACCCTATGTAATCACGAAAAATCCCTAATTAATATTGAAAATACCATTACAACATTACTAAACACAATAACACAACTCACTACAATGCTCATGAGTGTGATCCCAAAGGATGCGTGGGGGAGGTGGCTAAGTCCACCCACCCCCACGCTCTAACCTGAAGGACTGCACCCGTGGACAGGAATAGTGAAATGAATTTTCCACAAAAAATACAAATGAGGAAAACTACCGTTTCCCTCCTATGTCACATAAAACACTTACTACTCAAATTACCATCAAAACACACACCTCAAAATGATAAAAATGAACTTCTGAAACACAATAATATCACACAAAGTCCCAACAAAATAAACTACTTCAAAGAATGCTAACACATTTAAACACAAGGAACACACAAACCATCCCAAATCATACCATTCACCAGGTTTTTGTTATTTTACTTTCCTGGAAAACCCACAAAAAATCTACTCCTCAAAATAACTTCATACAAAATAAAATCAGATACTCCTCAAAATTTTCCCATTAGAGCACAAGCTAGGAGGGGAAATCTACCTTCACTAAAGCAACATACCTAATTACCTATCAAAGAGAACAGCCTAAAGATCGCTGGGACGGGGTCCAGTCCCTCGTACACTACGATTCGGGGGTTGCAGTCCGTCTTGAACCGGGAAGATCGTCTGGGACGTCGGAAACGACGCTCCGGGGGGTTGATTCGGTTCTCTCCGGGCTGAGGATTGCGCGAACAAACCTCAGCTTGTAAATATTGTACATATGTAAATATAGATTAAGCTAGTTAGGAATGAAACTGTAATTACATAAAGATGAATAAACTAATTTTGATTTGATTTGATTTTGATTTGGTTCTCGTCGATCACCGAAGTCAAGCAACGTCGGGCGCGGTTAGTACTCAGATGGGTGACCGCGTGTCGTTGCCTGGAATTTTAATGAAATATACTCCTCTTGCGACTGGCTGAATGACGAAATGTCCAAGCCAAAAAAAAAAAAAAAAAAAAAATATAATACAAGTGTGTACTCACTTAGAGTGTGGGGGGAAAAACATTTGAACTTTTTATTTCTAGTTATAATCAGTAGTATTATAATTGATTTGTATTTTAGGAATGTATAGCAAAACGGCTAAATAAATAAATATATATATATATATATATATATATATATATATATATATATATATATATTTTATGTTATGAAAGACCGGAAATTTATTTTAAAAGTAAAAATAAATAATTTAATAAAAAACCCACAAAAATATTAATTACTTACGAGTTAGTAGTTTAAGAGATATTGTTTTTACATATTTTTGAAATTCTATTTCCTTTATGAAGCCTCTGTATGATATTGATAGATAAAAATTACAACCTTAAATATTCAAAATAAAAATTAACTAAAAAAAAAAAAAGTCTAGATTTACAAAATCATCCTGAATAAAATATGATCAACAAAATTATAAGCTTGAAACATACAGTATATGAAATTGTACTAACTAAAAATAGCCAATGGGAGAACAACAAACTTCTTGATGACAATAGCCAATCAGGAAACAGTATGGTCAGATGTAAGATTTGAAATTGTGAGAAAATAAGAACGGAAAAGTGTCAGAGACAATTATCACTGAATATTGTACATAGTTTATAAGAAAAGAAAAATATTTTTATTTATAAGTTTTGACAAATAACCCCAAACAGTGAAAATGTGACAACTAAAGTGCGCGAATTCAAAAATTCGAATCATAGGGAAAAATGAGAGATGGTATCCAGGAGACGGAAAACAAAGCCAGGAGAGATTGAAAATAATTTTGAAGAGAACGCCACGTTCGGGTTTGAGGTAAAGAAAAATTCAATAATTTCTTCAATATAAGCAGCAAACGACATTACCTTTTTATATACTCCATTTAAAATATTCCAAAGCTGATTTCTGGATTTTAAGGTTCCTTTCTTGGTATTCGAAAGCCTGAGAGCAGTGGATTGAAGGGGGATTCAATTTCTTGGTGTGTATTGAAACAGCGACAGTTCCAGCGTCAGGTATAAACTTTTCTAGTGCACATCACAAACTGAATAACTTCACAAATAACTCGTATCATATCAGAAGAACTCTATTTAATTTTGATATTGAACTATTAAAGAAATTTTCACACTTTAAAACAAAAGTGAGGTTGTGTATAATTTATTCGTCACCGTTTCTCATGATTGTCAATGAAAATTTGTAGAATGACCATAGAATAAGTTATCTATCGTAGGCCAGGTTAATTTAAGTTTTCCTGAATAAAGGAAATAATTGTTTTTTTATACTTTCTTGTTTGTTTTCCACAATTATCAGCAATCTTACTTATAGAAAAATATGATCAACAAAATTATAAGCAGTATATGAAATTGTATCTAACTTAAAATAGCTAATGGGAGAACAACAAACTTCTTGATGACAATAGCCAATCAGGAAACAGTATGGTCAGATGTAAGATTTGAAATTGTGAGAAAATAAGAACGGAAAAGTGTCAGAGACAATTATCACTGAATATTGTACATAGTTTATAAGAAAAAAAAAATTGTATTTATAAGTTTTGACAAATAACCCCAAATAGTGAAAATGTGACAACTAAAGTGCGCGAATTCAAAAATTCGAATCATAGCGAAAAAGGAGAGATGGTGTCCAGGAGACGGAAAACAAAGCCAGGAGAGATTGAAAATAATTTTAAAAAGAATGCCACGTTCTGGTTTTGAGGAAAAGAAAAATTCTATAATTTCATAAATATAAGCAGCAAACAACATTACCTTGTATGTACTCCATATAAAAATATTCCAAAGCTGATTTCTGGATTTGTATGGTTCCTTTTTGGTATTGGAAAGCCTGAGAGCAGTGGATTGAAAGGGGATTCAAATTCTTGGTGTGTATTGAAACAGCGACAGTTCCAGCGTCAGGTATAAACTTTTCTAGTGCACATCACAAACTGAATAACTTCACAAATAACTCGTATCATATCAGAAGAACTCTATTTCATTTTGATATTGAACTATTAAAGAAATTTTCACACTTCAAAGTAAAAGTGAGGTTGTGTATAATTTATTCGTCACCGTTTCTCATGATTGTCCATGAAAATTTGTAGAATGACCATAGAATAAGTTATCTATCGTAGGCCAGGTTAATTTAAGTTTTCCTGAATAAAGGAAATACTTGTTTTTTGATACTTCCTTGTTTGTTTTCCACAATTATGAGCAATCGTATTTATAAACATTGAATAGATTGAGATTTGACATCAAGCAGTGGCTCCATTGCCTGGACCGGCTATCTGAGACAAGAGGCGTACCAACTGAGTGTAGCTGTGGTAAGAAAAGTGATAACAATTGGCAGCAACGTGACGGGAGAACAGTGACGTTAGCTATCAATTATTATTACATTGCAAAATAATAGTATACAGGGTGAAAATAATTTATCTATCAATATTTAATAACAAAAAGCAAAATTCACTACAACTATTGTTTTTACAATCATTATTACATAACAATATACATATATATATAAATATATATATATATATATATATATATATATATATGTATATATATATATATATATCAATATATTAAAAAAATTGACAATGATTCTCAAAAATATAGGTTACAAAAATATATGCAGTTGTCAAAATTGAATAACCAAAATAAAAATTGTTGAAAAAAAGTTGAAGGTTGTTGAATATCCAAAGTATATTGTCGGGAAAGTAGTCGAAACTAATGTATTCTTCAGCTTCATATTGTATAGTTTCCAATTGATATTTTAATCTTCAACGCAGTTACTATGTGTTTTCTTATACAGGTGCGTGAGTCATGGACAACATATGTTCATTGTCTTCACAATTTTTGTTATTGTATTAGTTGCTAATTGTTGGCCTTTTTCCGATTTCGATTACAGGGTCCATTATTAACTGCACAAAAAAGGAAACATAATTTTAGTCGGGCTCGAAAGTGAAACCTTGTAGGTGAATTATATCGAAAACTAGGTCTTTGTTGATCGCCGTTGTTATGTTAATGAGAAATGTGCTTTCCTATGACAAGATGCAATGAATTGTGGACTTTCTCTGAAATCAATCAAATCATTCTAATGATCTCATTACATCGAAGCTAATAAGTGGCTTGATACTCGAATAATTTCTTCCGGGCACTTGTAAACAGATCGAAGTGGCATGATGGTATGATAGCGCTCATTCATATACGGAGTGTGCAGTTCGGATTAGGCATGGACTTTTTGGATCGAACCAATGAGCAGTTGGAATCATGGGCACAAACATGTGCGTCCCTTTTTTCACAGACATTGACTGACTATATATCTTTAGACAATGGTAAGACCCCAAACCGCACTCACTTTCATATCCTGGCAAAACATTTGTAAAATTGATGAGCGACTATTCCCCTCATTATAGTGATTGATACCCCTTTTTTAACCAATCAAAATATTAGTATTTGACACTGACAACCAATGAAATGTCATATAGAGCGGACAAAGGCAACCTACGTTCCCAATGAGTGGAAAGAATCAACCTAGCCCAAAACGATAAAAAACAAACCTATTTTTTTTTCAGGTGTTTCGCAGATGACAATCAATTTCCATTTTTTATTAATTCATAGTGAAAAATGTATACATATTTTGATTTGAGTGAATAATCTGTTGAACGATTTCTTCGATTTTGCAACAAGAAGAATTGTTGTAACTTCCCACGTTGAAAATCGAATATAATTGGAATTTATTCAGTTTAAATGTGATTCGGAAATATGCTCATCGAATATCGTTCGTGCTCGAGGATTTTATCGCAAATGGCCGAAATTTCAAACAGAGAACCAATCAGATCAGTTTTATAGTGATAAAACGTCTCGCTGTTTTATACTGATAAAACCACTAGTAGATTCGATATTGTTTTTCGAACACCACACTATGCCCTGCCCTGTCATTATATGTCAACGCATTCAATTCATATATTATATGATTCAATTTGTAAGGAAACATGAAATGCAAATGGTTAAAAAGGGATTTGAGCTCACTATACAGTGATTTGATATTGGAATTCAAATATATACATTTTTCAGACTGTTAAATGAGCCAATTGAGGCAATCATATAACTCCCATATTCTCATACAATCAATGGGTGTTGTGGAGTAGTGGCTAGGTAACGAGACTATCACGCGAGCTAGAAATATTTCATGAAGAATTGTAAAACACTAACAACTTCATAAAAATTCAAAATAGCACAAATCACACAAAACTCAATTAGTATATGCATAAAGTCAACAGGCATCCAAAATTATACTCATAACAAAGCCGAGATGGCCTAGTTAGCTAAGGAGCAGGTCACGAAAAAAGCAACCGGGGTTCGAATCCGACCACCGTAATTTTTTTTTTAATTTTCGAAATTAAATTTCAATAAAAATCACAGCGCAAATTCTGAAAACGATGCACTTAAAGGTAAATGCATCGAGAAATCTTTAAAACTGGTTTTTTACTTAATCTCTCCAGTAAATATATGATTTTTCTTCCTATGATAGCCTCTACTAACCTCAATTCTCTCCTGAAAAAACACAGACGCTCGTAAGCTATTAGCAGAAAACGAGCCACCCTATCCCATTTTCCTCAAAATTATATCCTGATTAAATACACTAGAAAAATTTATGTATTTTGAATTTTTGAGTGAGTTCAAGAGCAGTGAATAATCATTATGAATGAATCTGTCAGGCGATTCCTTCGATTTTGAAACGAGAAGAATTTGTAACTTTCCACGTTAAAAATTCGAATATAACATGAATTCTGGTATTTTTATTCAGTTTCAAATGTGATTCGGGAAATATTCTCATCAAATATCATTCTGCTAAAGGATTTTATCGCAATTTTTTTTTTAATTTTCCTCTAGGACATTTACCTCGTGCAATTTGCGGCCTTATTATCAAAGATTAAACTATTCAAGCATCGCTTTCGTGGATTAATAAGACCGCAAATCGCACTCAGTAAAATTTCCAGGCCAAATGCTTTCTCGAAAACTTCAAAAATTTTTGAGCGATAAAATCCCTAGCACTTAAGATATTACCCTCGGTAATTGCCTAGTCTTTATCAGTTTGTGTGATTGTACTTATTTTTCTATAAATAACTTTGTGTCTTTATACCATTTTGATTAATAACATTAATCAATGATCGGCCACTTTATTCGAAATTTGATGCCGAAATGAAGCGAGACTACGTCGTACAAAAATGATCATTACCATGCTGTAAAAGAACCTAACATAATGTTGATACGTGATGCGAATTGAGTTTCTTCATCTCGCGCTTCTGTAGGAAGTGAAGTGGCCGATTTTAATTGAAGGCGGGCGTGTCCCGTTATTAAAAAAACGGCATGCAGCGTTTCTAATTTGCATTATCATAACATCCTTGACCTATTTCTTTGAGACTTTGACCTTTATTCCTTGTTGAGCACGGAGGTGTACGCGTGTGGAGAACTCTCGAGTTTAATGATTCGGGAATTCAATGTGGTACTTGAATCCTGTTTTCGACTGAAATGATTCACTTTGAATGAATCTAGTTGGCGTTGAGAGGTTCAAGAACATTGTTGCCAATAGCTCTTGGAAAAATTACTGGCTAAAATTGATTCCATTCCTGGCAATTTTTCTCAAAACCATCTGAAATCCCTAAAAATGGAATAGAGCCAAACCAACAAATGTTTTATTTCAAAATATTTTATGGCAAGTAATAGAGAAAAGAAAAATGCATCGTTTTAAGTAATTTTTTGAAATTTAGGTAACAAAAATAACAAAATCAAATATGACTGCGTAAATTTTAATATACTTCCTTTATGATTAATTGATGGAATCTTTTGTTGCTAATATTGCAACAACAATATCAGTATAAAACAGTTTTTTAAATGAGTTCACTGAACAGTTTTCAACACTAGCGCAATATTAGCGACAAACTTATTACAACCTTCAAATTGTTTAAAAATTCAGAATTGAATTGAAAACTTTTGCCCAATATTTTTTTCTAGTAAATTATAATCTAGAATGATCTAGTACCGCGTGACTTCTCAACTCGTCTAATTCTTGTTTATCTACAGTTTGGTTTAAAAATGAGAATCGTTTAGAAACTTGTTGATTGATCATGTTTTTGCACAGGTTTTGGTCTCAAAACATCTAAATCTTCAAAATTTTTTTTTTCTGATGACAGCCTAATGTCAAATAAAAAAAAATTGCCAACTACCCTGGGGTCAAAATTCACGTCCTTTGTCAGCTCTTGTAAAAATTTGTAAGCAGGTATTCCCAGATATATTTTTTCATTTGGTAAAAAAAATAAATAGAATAATATGTCGATTTTTGTTACTCATTAAACCTTTGAATGTGAGAGAATATCAATTAACATGATTTCTTTGACATCCTCGCAAATTCCTACTATCGTGCCACTACTGGCATAATTACTGGCAAGGCTTTTTATTCCTGGCAAATGCCAGACATTATGGCAAATTGGCAACCCTGTTCAGGAATACGTATACACCTGTAGGAAGATTTGCATTTCTTTTTATCAATTCAAAATTTAGACCAATCATAATCAACTATACCGTGTGTCAAATTTAGAAGTTGCCATTGGAAATATCTTGGAAATGAAAAAATATATCAAGAGCTGGCAGCAGAACACCTAGCCAATCGAGTAATAGAATAAAATTTTCTTAGAATGTTGGTATTCAAAGCAAACATAAGAAAAAGCAAGTGCTGCCTGGACATAAGTTGTGCATACGTTTTGTATGGCCTTTTTTCGGAAAAAGTACCCATACCAATGTAGTAACATATTGGAATTGGGGCCAATTTATGGAACAATATCATCATCATACTCCCAGTTACAGTCTTTGTCTCAGTCATAAAATCCAATTGAATCTGTACATTTCAGTGGTAGACCAGGGTCGATCATTTTTGAAACCAAAAAAAAATAATAGAAGGATGAAACCCAATGGAAAAGGAAGAGAATATAACAAAAATGAAAGGAAAATTAATTTACGGGCGATTTGAGGTCGGGAAGTGGAAGGGGGTGAGTTTTTAAGGGTAAAAAAAACGGTTTATCTCGATTTCCGGCAAAACTATGGAAAAAAGTTAAATGGCAAAGTTGTAAGTAAATAAGAAGATCTACAACTTTGGTATTCACATAGCCTCAAAATGTATGTGAAAAATTCAAATAACCAAGTTTTTGGTTTTTTATTTTTCTTTTACAAAAAAAAAACCAACGAAAATTTTGGTGAAAACTTACCTTTTTATGTCCCAAACACACTGTAATTTTTTTGATTTAAAATATTATTTTCACTTTAATATCGAAAAAGCACCCTAATTTTCAATCGAAAATTCTCCCGTCAAAATATCAGCTTTTTAAAAAAAGTCGGTTGGCTTTTTGTTCGTTGAAATCTCTACTTTCTGATGGTACAAAAAAAATACATTTATATGGTAAATGTTCTCAGAAAATGCAAAGAAATAACAGGTAGTAAGGCCCAGACCCTCCTAGCCTCTTCCCCATTTCTCTCTGATATACCTTTTGATGGGCTAAAATTTCCCGTAGGTCACTCAGGTATATAAGTTATCTTAAAATAGCAATAAATAGGCATCTACGCATATCATTTAAAGAAGATTCTACAACTTTCTCAAAATATTGTAGATGTCTTATTAAATTCGGATTCGAGTATTTTTCGTTTCTTTGCATTTTCTGAGAACATTTACCATAGTAATGTATTTTTTTTATATCATCAGAAAGTAGAGATTTTATCGAACAAAAAGCCCACCGACTTTTTAAAAAAGCTGATATTTTATCGGCAGAATTTTCGATTGAAAATTAGGGTGCTTTTTCGATATTAAGTCAAAATAAGGTGAAAAAATAAATATTTCAAATCAGAAAAATTACAGTGTGTTTGAGACATATAAAGGTGAGTTTTCACCAAATTTGTGAAAAATTTTTTTTTGCAAAAGATAAAAATAAAAAACCAAAAACTTGGTTATTTGAATTTTTCACATTAATTTTGAGGTTATGTGAAAAAAGTGTGGATACAAAAGTTATAGATCTTTTTATTACCTACAACTTTGCTATTAACTTTTTTCCATAGGACTTGTAGTTTTGCCGGAAATCGAGATAAACCGTTTTCTACCCTTAAAAACTTCCCCCTTCCACTTCCCACCTCAGATCGCCCGTAAATTATTTTTCCTTCCATTTTTGTTATATTTTCTTCCTTTTCCAAGGGGTTTCATCCTACTATTCTTTTTTCACTTTTTACCATTTTCAAAGGCCCTGATCTATGGGAGCATTTATGCATCTTGAAAATGTTTCGAGAAGCAATACAAAATATCATAACTTTCGCCCATAACTAGTCTAATAAGCCATTATAGAAAAGATGACGAAATTCGGTGAGGAAGAATGTGTATGAGTATTATTTTTAGATGTTGTATATTTAGAAAAAAATGCACTACCTCTGACTTGAAAAGAATGAATGAAACTGATGGTGCTTGAGTGTGAGATCCTATGATTTTCTGCACCACTTGATGATAATTTTCTCTCCTGAACTAATATTCTTCGCGCTAAAACTGATGAACATTCACTTATCTTTCACCAGTTCCTTTCTACTTCGCCAAGAAAAGAGTCAATTCTGCAATAGTTAATGTAATCAGTTGGCAGTCTACAGCAGCCAATTGGGTAATAACGAAATGGTGATTAGTAATTATATAAAATCATGTTAATGCAAAATTATCGTATTTATAAATAATTAGTTGCGGCACAAGGTGGATTTTTATCCGCCATAACGAGATTTAACAGATTCTATGTTGCAACGGCAGGATACGAATCGCTGTTAGTCAGATTAGTTGTTAATGAAACAACCGTATAATGTTGCAAAATCCAATCTCGGCCTGGACACGATGATTATCGACGGGGCGTTCGATTATTTTATAACAATTTTCTCCGACAGAGTAATATGTAGTATGCCTGCGGCTCCGCCCGCGAAATTACTGTTGATTATTTCATCAGGCTGGATGAAGCTGCTTGCTGTTTTTGAACTGACGTTTTGGAGACGGAATTCCCATCAGAATTCACTTAGGATTACAAACTATATTGGAAAAGGTTTATGTAGCATATTAACTAAATGTTACAGGATACTTGTTTTCAACTACATGTCCGAAAGATCGGCTTTCACAATTCTCCATTGCGTCTTATTCAAAGTTGATGTGATAAGCTTTTTTGTTCTCCTCACCACATGGTCTGTAATCCACGTTTTCCCAGATTCTTCTACGGCTTTGGTATTGGTAGGCCGGCTATTAAGGTAGTTGTCGTGCTACAGTGTCAAAATTAGGCTCGATTATAGCGCGGCGCGATACATATTCAAACGCTGAATTAGTGGGATCTTTTTCAAGGGAACTGTATACACTGATAAACGCAACTAGCATGCGTGACACAGCAAATAAGCCATGACTGACTGTTAACGTCGCAATCCAATGATCGCTCGCATTTAGTTGTTCAAGATACAGTGCAGATTGCTCTAAAAACATTGGCGAGGTATCGTTATTGAATATAAGAAAAAAATTGAATTTGGAACGTAGTCATACATATGCTCAAAGATACGATTCTGATAAGAAAAAAAGAAGACTGTTGATGACATCAAGAAAAAAAAATTTGTGCAGAGTTGATTTGACCAAAAAAGGGAAATGTTAAGAAAATCAAAGGAAAAGTCAGAAGGTGTAACATATCAACAAAACGTTGGAATTAACTAATTTAGAGCATTATCACTATTATTAAAAAACATCTAATCAATATCAATAAATTATTACATAGTTTATTTTGATTTAGAAACATCTAGATTGTGCATGACTGATGACATTTTACAAATCGCCGCCAAATGTGAAAATAGAAAATTTTATATATACGAAGCATCAATCATGTGACGACAAAAATTACGGGATGTACTACAATTTGTGGTCAATTATATTTGAATGATGTACAAGTCTATTCAATAAATTCAGTAGATTGTTTGGTAGCATTCAAAGAATTTTTAAATTTATCTACAACTCCAAATTTACTCGTTGTGCATAAAGCGAGATTCGATGAGATATTACTAAGAGCAATCATCAATAATAATTTAATAGACGATTTTACCATGATAGCAGGATTTGTGGATAACTTAGTTATTTTTAGAAAAACGTTCCCAGCTTGAAAAGGGCCAGGAATGTTCGAGCTATCAAAATTAGCCAAAGATTCAATACCAAACGAAACATCTGATAATTTCCATGAAGCGATGTATGATGTTCA
Source organism: Gonioctena quinquepunctata (assembly GCA_018342105.1). Classification (NCBI taxonomy): domain Eukaryota; kingdom Metazoa; phylum Arthropoda; class Insecta; order Coleoptera; family Chrysomelidae; genus Gonioctena; species Gonioctena quinquepunctata. Next base: position 590,395 of record JAFIRS010000592.1, read on the forward strand.
CATTTTGCAAAAAATATTTCGCTTCATTGGTAAAGAGTCAGAATATCAACATGCATGAAATCTTATAAAGAATGTATTCCAGAGCGACCTGAGAACGAAATAATATTTTGTAATTTACCTAATTTAAGTGCCTTAAAAAATGTTATATCATGGGAATTATTGAAAAAAATTGCGCCACAAAATGTAACATACGATTTTCTGAAACACGATGAAGGAGAAGCTGTGATTAATCACCTAACTGAAAAATTGGAGAATAGAAAACATAGAGTTACTAAAAATAGGAAAGCATTTACTGAAATCATTAATGATGTAAAAATAAATGTTTAGTCAATCAAGTGATTTTTATTAGTTAGAAAAATAAATAATGTTATTTTTTTTTTTTTAGCCTTTTGGAAATGAATCATTTTTGTTTATTTAAAATGCATCAGTATATATTAACGCAATTATTCACAATTATTATTCATAAATATATGCGTTCAATTCAAACCCCCAAGACCCTCGCGCTTTCGCTTATTTGAATCACGAGCGCTCGCTTGAGGCGTTGCCACGATTCTCAGCCTTCCCTCTCTTGCACTTCTCATACGCAATAATTTAGAAACTTCTTATGGCAATAACTAAATAACTATGGCTACGCGTGTTTAATTTTTTCTATAAAATTTGTTACTAACTTTTTAATAATATACTAGTTTTTCAAAAAGATCTGAATGGATGGTTTTCAGTTATGCCTTAAAATGTGGTGTCCGCGGTAGCTCTCACTATAGGGATTACGTGTTAAACGTTCCAACTTTGAAGCCTTACTTCTCGCTTTCGGTGTGGTAAATGATTCCAAAAATTTAATAGGATACAGGTAATAATGTTAACTGAAAGTGGTATGACTATGAATGAAATCTGATGGGAAATGGATTTCACGATAACTACCGCGTACCACCATCATTTTTGGATCAGGTTAACCTATTACTTTCATGGTCGATCATTTTTAGGCCCACACATATCACTCACTAATCTTGATCGACAGCCAAAAAAAAAAGCCTCGGGTAATACAAAAGGCTCTAGACGTGGAAAATCGCTGATATCGATCTATGGAACTTGTCTAGATTTGGTAATATTAACGCGAAAACGCAGGCTGAGGACCTTCTGGATGTCCTATTCCAATTATAAGAACAAACTGGGGTCATTCTAGGTTTCAAGTTGAATAAGAAGGAACATATTGAGGACAAAGTTGATAGTTTGTAGTATGCCTCCAATGAATTCTAGAATCCTACAAAGCGTGATGACCTAAGGACTTGTTTTGTGGAATCAGATGGTCATTCAATTCCCCCTACTTGACACCCTCATTGATTAATTATGACTATGAGGGAAAACAGAGAGCGAAACAGACAGACAGACATACCGCTGGAAAAGAGGATTTTGGCAGTTTATGGGTAATCTCTAGGGATGGATCACTGTTTTGCACTTGAGAACTCGCCTTTGAAATAAAAATCGGTGCGGTCGGGAACGAAGTACCTAACACTTTTTTTTTTCTCTTTCGATACTTTTTATGACGCTGAGCATATGCTTACACTATTGTCTCTCTGTAATGTATACAAATAGTAAATAGTAAACACTCGATCACATGTACATTAAACTATGTAAACAGTAATACTTGTATCAAGTAATAATTTTATTAACTTACTTTTCTAAGTTTGTATTACATATACTTGCTGCACTTTCCATTTCTCGAATCTTCATTGAAAATTGCAATAATGAGACAATATAACTCACGTATGATTTAAAAAATAACAAATATATTTTCTACTTTGCTCCGAAATCTTACATGTGCAATAGAAATATTCAATTCCACAACGCTCATGTGCTACAAATACACGAATAATTTAAGACCAAACCGAACTGCTGTAAAACGAGGATACCAAGCTAGAGGTCCGGGGTGCAATCCTCAACACGACCATATTTTTTTATACTTATTTATATTTTATGTTTGCTGTGAAGTACTAACATTTTGAACACATTTCATTCATAATTCGATATGGAGATTTAGATTGTTTATATTTCTATATTTTCGTGACGTAAGGAAAGAGCGTTATGCTCCCTCCATGGTTCCAAACGATCCAATAAATCAATTAATATGGAGGTAGCAGAATATGTTGCCATTAATCTCATGTATCAACCATTTTGTGTTTTTTTCTCAATATTTTTCCCTTTGAAAGTTGACGTTTGCTATTCCATCACATTTAATTGTCATTATACCATGCAATACTATACCTGTACCAGGTGTCTATTAGACAAGTCGTAACTTCTAGAATATTAGGTTTATCAAAATGAGATTTGGTATAGGTAAATGGTATGTGAAGAGGAGAGTTTTCGCATATTTTCCACTTTCCGGTCACTTCCGGTTTCACCGGAAATGGCTCCGGTTTTAAATTTTTGAATGGATCACCCTATACAGTGCTAGTCAAAAGTCCCCTCCCCCCCTCGTATCTTTTGAACGGGTATACTTATAATAATGAAATTTGGAGGGTGGAAATAAACGGATGTAGGCTTCTCAACTGGGCATAACAGGTGACGCAATAGTCATAAATGACGTCACAAGGCCACTGTGACCAATAATTTTAAATGGGACCCTATGGCAAGTGACAGCTCGTTTGAAAGGTATTGAAAATACCTATTCAGTCATACCAATTTTGTTTGGGTTTCGGCTGATTTTGATTGATAAATTGAAGAAATACGAAAATTATAGTTTCGCATTTAATTAATAAAGATTTTAAAGTACGCCTCTGGTTAATTGTCAAAAAGGTTGACGTTTTTGAATTCTCTACTTGTCAAAAGTGTTTATACCTTGAAAATTTACCTAAGCTATTGTTTAACGAGACGTTTAAGTGTTTACATAGGCAAAATGGTACGTACTGTAGCCGACAAAGTAGCAGCTATCTTACTAATTGGTGAATGTAGAAACAATTTCCATGCAGCGGAACGACTGTTTAATGAGAGGTACCCCGATCGCCCTATATCGAGGGTTTATTTGAGGGAGCTTCTTCGGAAGTTTGAAGCATCAGGTAGTGTTCAAGATGCCAAACGATCTGGTCGACCAACAATTAGTGATGACAAAAAAATTGACATAATTGGAGAAATGGTAGTAAACCCTACTTCTTCCACAGCCCAAGTTGCGTCTATCTGTGAAGTCAGTCAAAGGACAGTACATAGGGTGTTGGCTAAAAACAAATTTCATCGATACAAATTAAAAATGGTGCACCAACTTTCAGATGATGACCCCGACCGAAGACTAGAATTCTGTGAAACTATGTCCAATAAAATGAACTAACAACCAGGCTACATACAGACAATTTGTTTTAGTGACGAAAGTACTTTCTTTCTCAATGGAAATGTTAACACTCAAAATGTGAGGTATTGGGTGACACAAATCCTCACATCTTTCGTGAAAAACATACTCAATTTCCAGAAAAAGTAAATGTTTGGGCAGGTATTTTGGGAAACCACATAGTTGGGCCTCTTTTTCTCAATGCTAACTTAACCGGTGAATTGTATCTGGAGATGTTACAAAATGATATTGAGGCGTTAATTCTTGAAATTCTAGAAGATAATCCAGATGAATTCGACAACTTGGAAATAACGTTTCAACAAGATGGTGCTCCTGCACACTATTACGGTGCAGTAAGACGTTACCTAGATGAAGAATATCGTGGTAGATGGATTGGACGACGAGGTTCGATCGAATGGCCAGCTCGGTCACCGGACCTTACACCATTAGATTTTTTACTATGGGGGGACTTGAAATCAAAGAAATACGCTACAGCACCTGACAGTATTGCCATTCTGAAACAACGAATTGTTGAAGAATATAGGGCAATTTCCGCTGACACACTGGGACGAGTACGACAAGAGTTTAGCAATAGGATGCATTACTGCCAGGAAGTAGATGGAGCACATTTTGAACACTTATTATAAGAACTGGTTCTTAAATCTTTATTAATTAAATGCGAAACTATAATTTTCGTATTTCTTCAATTTATCAATCAAAATCAGCCGAAACCCAAACAAAATTGGTATGACTGAATAGGTATTTTCAATATCTTTCAAACGAGCTGTCACTTGCCATAGGGTCCCATTTAAAATTATTGGTCACAGTGGCCTTGTGACGTCATTTATGACTATTGCGTCACCTGTTATGACCAGTTGAGAAGCCTACATCCGTTTATTTCCACCCTCCAAATTTCATTATTATAAGTATACCCGTTCAAAAGATACGAGGGGGGGAGGGGACTTTTGACTAGCACTGTATATTGTAATATTTTCGGATTTCCGAGACAATTCTGGATCAGAATGAGACATCTCGAAGAGTTTTTACGCCTACTTCATTTTTTTAGAGACACTTTCAATATTGCATCTAGGTGTCCATGATCGGATGTGAACTAATCTGAGGACCTCAGGTGATGCCAGAAAATTACAATCGAAAAGTTTTAGTGACTAGTACGATAGATAGGAATAAGACAAGTTGGCAAAACTACATTTTCGTGTCCTATTATTTTTCAAATGACGACCATTTTTGACAAGCACTTTCCGAAAAAAGGATTTTTTGACGAATCTAACGATACTAATTTATTTGCGATTGGATTAAAAATCAGAACATGAATTAAATATTACTAAGGAAAATACTGGATAATAATTTATTTACTTTTGTCAAGTGTGCCATGGATAATAATTCATTTACTTTCACTGTAGTAAATTTTCAAAGTGCATTCCTCCTTGTTCAATGGCTCCGGTTTTGAATTTTTAAATAGAACACCCGGTATATTGTAAAAAATTTTGATTTCTGAGACAATTCTGGATCAGAATGTGACATTTTAAAAAGTTTTGACGGCTACTTAATTTTTTTAGATTAACTGTTAATATTGTATCTAGGTGGCATGATCGGACGTAAACTAATCTGAGGACCTCAGCTGGTATCAGAAAATTACAGTCACAAAGTTTTAGTGACCAGTATGATAGATAGGAATAAGACAAGTTGGCAAAATTATATTTTCGTGACGAACTATTATTTTTCAAATGGCGACCATTTTTTGACAAGCACTTTCCGAAAAAAGGATTTTTTGACGAATCTAACGATACTAATTTATTTGCGATTGGATTAAAAATAAGAACATAATTTGAATATTACTAAGGAAAAATAATAATTTATTTACTTTTGTCAAGTGTGCCATGGCTAGCCATGATGCATAATATTTTGCAGTTATTTTTATGAAGTCTTCTTTGGAAAACAAAACACTCACTTAAGTAATGACAGTGACATACGCTTTATGAGCAGACAGTAAAAGTTTCTTAATTTTCGTTAAATTTCAGTTTAATTTTTCTTCAAAATAATGTATACTCAAAGTGTAAAAGTGGATATGTTATTAATATCTGGAGAATGTCATAGAAATTCAAGGAATGCTGCTGAGTTGTATGCTCAGAGATATCCCAATCGGCAACATCCAGCCCATCAGTATTTTCCGTATGTTGAGAATCGTTTTAGGCAAGAAGGAAATTTGAGAGGCGGAACAGAGGTTTATCATAAATGAAGAGACTGAGATTAACGTTCTTGCTATGGTTGAGGTTGATAAAACGGTTTCTTTAAGAGAAATGCGTCAAGAAATGCAGATAAGTCACGAATCAGCAAGAAAAATACTGAAAAAGCATATCGAGCATTTAAATATCAGTTACATCAATATTTGTATGCTGACGATGGCAATAGACGGGTGGCGTTTTGTGATTGGCTGCTTCAAAATCATAGAGTTAACCTAAATTGTATCAACTTTATTCTTTTTTCCGACGACTCACGATTTACAAATAATGGTATGTTCAATAAGCAAATAGTATCGTTGGAAACAGAATAATTGGGCTAATATTGTTTCAATGTCAGTTTACAGGGGTTACGTACTTGGGTTTTCTTCAAAATGAAATCGAGGATCATTTTAATAATATACCTTCAGCAGTTTTACGGCGAATTTACTTCCAACAAGATGGAGCACCCCCTCATAATACCAGATAAGTTCTTAATTACTTAATAGAGCATGGTCCAGTACGGTGGCCTGCCCGCTCACCGGATTTCACTGTGCTGTATTTCTTTATTTTGGGATATGTCAAAGAAAATGTTTACCATGCAACAGCCCCAGCCACTCTTGAAATCTTAGAAGAAAGAATTATACGGGCATTTAGAAGTATAACGCCTCAAATGTTACGAAACGTGTTGAGAGAAACAATTGAACGAGCTGAAATGTGTCTTGAACAAGGGGGAATTCCGACTTGTATCTCGGAATTCCGACTTATGCACTTTGAAAATTTACTATAGTGAAAGTAAATAAATTATTATCCAGTATTTTCCTCAGTAATATTTATTTTTTATTTTTAATCCAATCGCAAATAAATTAGTATCGTTAGATTTGTCAAAAAATCACCTTTTCGGAAAGTGCTTGTCAAAAAATGGTCGCCATTTGAAAAATAATAGTTAGACACGAAAATGTAATTTTGCCAACTTGTCTTATTTCTATATATCATACTAGTCACTAAAACATTGCGATTGTAATTTTCTGACATCACCTGAGGCCTTCAGATTAGTTTACGTCCGATCATGGCCACCTAGATGCAATATTTAAAGTGACTCTAAAAAAATTAAGTAGGCGTAATAACTTTTTAAAATGTCACATTGTGATCCAGAATTGTCTCAGAAATCCAAAAATGTTACAATATACAGGGTGTTCCATTTGAAAGTTCAAAACCGGAGCCATTTCCGGTGAAACCGGAAATGATCGAAAAGTGAAAAATACGCGAAAACTTTCCTCTTCATATACCATTTACCTATACCAAATCTCATTTTGATACACCTAATATTCTAGAAGATATGACTTGTCTAATAGATTCGTTGACACCCGGTATATCATTTTTCCAAACTCCTCCGCCACAGTAAAAGGTATTTTATTCCTGATAATACTATTCGTCAAATTGATGTGCCACATATAAACCATTAATCCAACTTCGGCATACAAAAAACATAAGATATTATGACCAAAAAAGGATATAATCATCTAAACACACGTTATATAGAAATGTAAAAGAAACAAAAACATCTTCCACGTATAACCACTCAACGATAATATCCGACTTGTATTCGCATTGATATCCTACCGCTCATTTTAAATTTCCCAGAACAGCAGTTCGGATGGTTTCGTACAACTTCGGAATCGTATGAGCAAGGGTTAGACGCTTGTCATACAGTCTCATATAAAATATAAAGAGACAGAGAGAGAGAGAGAGAGAGAGAAAGTCGCTTGGAGGGAGCATAATGCTTTTTTTTTGCTTATCGATTTCTAGCAGTCAACACCTACCGCAAGCCGCGTAAAGGAACTTCGTTCCAAAAACATTTGTCAGCAAATCACGATGGTCATCGACAGTTAAGTGGCGATTAGAGTGAGTTCCTCACTGGTGTCACCGGAATGCATTGGTGACCTGCGAATGTTATCTATGACTAACAATGGTCGGCTATTATGGCTCCACTGAACACACCGGAATTCCCGGAAATATCTATTCAAAGAAGGTGCTCAATGATATAGTACCAGAACTAATCATGAAGAGATTTCTGAACCTATATGAAGTTAGCGAGACAACTCCGAAAAAGTTGATAACAGATAATTCCATAATGAATGTTTCGCTAACTTCATATGAAGTTAGCGAAACAACTTCTGTAATATCCATCTTTTCTCAATTCTGAAGTATATGAAGTTAGCGAAACATCGCATATTTAAAAAAAAAAAAGCAACAATTTTTTTTTCTCCGCAACTAATTAGCGACAAAAAGGCGGCAAATAATGGATACTTCGAAACTGTGAAAAACTTGAAATTACGGAAGTTGTTTCGCTAACTTCATATGAAGTTAGCGAAACATCACATATTTAAAAAAAAAAAGAGCGACAAATGTTTTTTCTTCGCAACTAATTAGCAACAAAAAGGCGGCAAATTATGGATACATCGGAACTGTGAAAACTTGAAATTACGGAAGTTGTTTCGCTAACTTCATATGAAGTTAGCGAAACATCATATTAAAAAAAAAGAGCGACAAATGTTTTTCTTCGCAACTAATTAGCGACAAAAGGCGGCAAATTATGGATACTTCGGAACTGTGAAAAACTTGAAATTACGGAAGTTGTTTCGCTAACTTCATATGAAGTTAGCAAAACACACATATTTAAAAAAAAAAAACAAAATTTTTTTTTTTGCAACTAATTAAAAAAAAATTTTTCGGAGTTGTCTCGCTAACTTCATATAGGTGATTTCTGATAAATACAGGACAAATACCACTGGTCTGCAACAAAATCCTCCTTCAAAAAATTATGTCATAAATATGAAGATTTATCACGTCTAGAATTTTCGATATGATTTTTTTCCAAAATATCGTAAATTTAGGTTTTTTTTTTAATTCGTTTTATGCGTTAACATCATAAACAATGTATATACATACGAAATAGGCTTTTGCTAGTCGTAAGAGAAAGAAGGAAAGTGCCGGAAGTGATTTCTATGGTAGTACATATGCGCCTGCGCAGTATACACTGTGACTTTATAACAGTTAGTTGAAAACTTAATTGTTTACGTTCTATATCAAATACTTTAGTAAGTTTTGCATAAAATTCATATTATATATATATATTTTAAGTATTTTATGTGTAGGTTCTCCATTTTTTATGAACAGAGATAATAAATATAAGATAGATTTTTTTTAAAATAAATTCCATTTAATTTTAGGTTAGAAAAATTCATTTTTTGAACTCGCATTTAGATTTCTTTCCGGAAAATCTCGGTGCTGTATCAGATGAGCATGGTGAAAGGTTTCATCAGGATATTATGCATATTGAAAGACGCTACAATGGAAAATGGCCAGCAGCAATGCTTGCTGATTTTTGTTGGTCGATTCGCCGGGAAACTTCGATGGAAACGATGAAAAGAAAAAAACTACAAAATAACTTGAGATGAATATACTAATAATTCTATAACTTGTGACTGTAAAATTAGCATTTTTCGTTGTAAAACTTAGACCGTAGTGTTTTTTCACTTTTTTGTAATTGTTGTTACTGTGATAATATCGTTTTTTAATTAAATGGACATTGCATTCAAAATCTATGTGCTGTATTCATTAGCAAGTTAAATTCTGTGTTTAGAGCACCAAATATGATGTTATCATGCATGAAAACAATGAGGAGAAAAAAAAAATTCCTGGAGAACGGGAAGACAGATCCATCGATCTAATATATTTTCAAGTCTGCGGCGTTGCCGCTTATATTGAAAAGTACCAACAACTTTGATTTTTTAAATGAGACACCCTGCATTTTTGCTTTGTTATTGCTTCACGATCATTTTTGTATAATACTTCCCTATACCTATCTCAAGCGGTTTTCAAGAATTTCATTGATTTCCTTACTTGTTTGTGCAAAACATAGCTTCAATTAAATGTTTATTACTGCGGTATTTGGACTCGAACAAAGCTGAAATACTGGGTGTAGTTCACCAATGTTCCCTGCATCAGTTATGTTTGAGAGAATTCGTTCTCTATTATACAGGGTCGTTCAAAATTTGTGATTTTTCCGATAGATACAAAAATGGTGAAAAGTACATTTTTTTAAACGGAACTCCCAGTATATTATCGAATATCCTGTATATATTATTTCAGTTTCTACTCCCTAATCTGACTTTTTTTTTCGAGTGTGACCCATATCTATTTCCAAAATTTTCTCAGATATTTTTTTAATTAATTTAGGCCAAAACTGAATTGCATCTGAGAGTGGGAGAAAAATTCAAGTTCCAGCTGTATCTTCAAAAGTGCGATTAAACCTCAGGTCTCAAGGTTTTTTTTTCTGAAAAAGAAAACTGCGGTTCTACTGCACTTTGGGACTTTATAAAAGGTAGAGATAGGTATACGACATGCTCAGTAAAAGTTATTTGTATTTGTCAGAAGAATCCAAAAACAGAATGAAATACTGGGTGTTCCATTTGAAATTCGAAAGTTGATATTAGTTAAAGTACATAAGGCAACACCACAGTATTTATATCTCAGATCTCCAGAAACGTCCAATAGGCCATCGAGTTTGGAATACCTGTCTATTAATCATTCTTTGTACAATCAGTTCGTCATCTTATCATTCATACACTTCAATACAACACAGAACCTTCTGCATGTTCTCGCTATAATGTGATCACATTGACTATTGCCTTCCATTTTTTTCTTTTCTGATCAAATTTTAGGCGATGATCGCGCAAACGTTTTATTATTAATGCACTAAATGTCGAATTTTCATAATGACATATTCCATGACATTTAATACAAAATATGGAAAATAATCCATTTTTATAGAAACTTGCTTTTATTTCGGAAACCAGACTATTCAGGTATAGGAACATGATACATCATTTGAAGGGAACTTTAATTGTCTTTCGGGATATCTGATAATATACAGGGTGTACTATTTGAAAAAATGCACTTTTCACCATTTTTAACTATCGGAAATATCACAAATTTTGAATGACCCTGTATAAAGAATTCAATGAAACATAACTAATGCAAGAACATTGGTAAACTACACCCAGAATTTCAGCTTTTTTCGAGTCCAAATACCGCAGTAATAAACATTCAATAGAAGCTATGTTTTGCACCAAAAATAAGGAAATCAATGAATTTCTCGAAAACCGCTTGGGATAGGTATAGGGAAATATCATACAAAAATGATCCTAAAGCAATAGCAAAGCAAAAATGCAATTTTATATACAGGGTGTCTCATTTAAAATATCAAAGTTATTGCTACATTTCAATATAAGCGGCAACGCCGCAGCGCTGAAAATATTTTAGATCGATAGAGCAAAACTAATTACCCAAGAAACATCACCATGTGGAACCTCTTTCTTCTGTTTCCAAGCCATCACCAATTATGGAATTGTCTGGGATAACTCCAATTCTACTTCTGTTAACAGTTATTGGTGGAATTATTTGGGTATGTGTGTTGAATTTCACTTCACGACGGAAAAATAAGAGGGCTGGTTCAATTTAGATGAAAGTTTTTCGAATGTGTGAGGATTATTCTTATCAGATTCTCATTTTTCAAATGTTCTATGCCAACAGGAAGCACTCCAGTTGACTTATGAAAGAAATGAACCGATTTACATTTGGATTATTCAAAATGGTTTTCAGACACTCATTCGCTGTTGTGAGTTTTTCTTGGACTAATGAACTAAAATCATATTGGGAATACAAGGAAATATAATTTTGGGGATCTTTAATCGAGTCATTCATTATCCACATCTTGAGCTCAAACATATTAATCATCACAGTGCTCTGAGAATAATGTTAATGTGCTCGGAATTCTCTATCTTAGTGGAAAAAAGTGAAAACAACGCTTATCTTTACTCAAATAAACATTTCTGAAACACTTGAAGTTCAATTAATGGCGGTACAGATAAGGTTGGTTATCTTGGATAAATAACATGCAAGATCGAGATGCACTTCCTAATTTGGATTGTATGTTGTACATGGTACGACATTTGTGGTTTCATTGCTGTGCAATAGATGAAATATGTTTTATGTTGAATTGGCAAAATAATAACTCTGGATATTGATTTAATTTTCCTTGTGAACTTAAACTTAATATATTTTGAACGAATATGTTATACGACCTCCATGTTGTTCGTAATTAGAGTCGATGTCCTTCACTTTGTTTATTCAGTTTTATTTTACAAGTATCGGTCTTACACATTTATTTACTTGATACGTTGCCTGAGCTGATCAAGTAATGGAAATGATATAGGTGTGGCGTATTCATGAAAAAGGTATTGCAATGTTGGTTGTTTTTGATGTGGACGTATTTTTATTTTTGTCCGTTCGTCTGAGCAGGAATATCTCAGTGAACCGGACAAGATTTACTTTTACTTAATGCATATTGAAAGAAACTGAGCGGTAACAATTTCATTAGTAAATTCGTACAAGGCAATGTTTTTCAGATTGAATGGTATTATATATTTGAATTTTATTTTTACAGATCACAATGGATTTTCTGTCATCCAATGAAGAATGATGAATGCGTTCTGAGGTAAGAAAATCCAAATTTTAAAAATATTCGAGTATTTATACTAACCTTCATAAAATACCCATGACAATGTGTTCTGATATCAGATATCCACAAAAAATGGCTCCTATATCAGTCGGATATGTAAAAACAACATTTACTCGTCAAAAATTATCTACATCTCCAATAATAATAATATCTATTTTTCAATGGAACGTAACTACATATGTATAGGATTTTTTTTTCAGTTAAACATTTATATAAAACTTAATTTTTTTTAACTTTTATTAATTTCTTTTATTTCTTGTGGCAATTTGTTATAGATTATCAAACCCAAACATGAAGGTGAGGTTGGTCTTCAACGGGCTATTTTTAAGTTTACTATTTAGTATTGTTCTCCAGTCCCATATCAATACCTACTACAAATAGATACACCCCAGAGTAAAACAAATTTGAATTCTCGCATACATCAAGGTCATCTGTAATCAGAAAACAATATTATCACTTCTATTGTAATTTTCAATGGCGAATAAACAAAATACTATTATTTTCTCTACTGATGTCGATTTATCTGATCTGGAATCGTAACCTACAAATCGCCCCTGCGGCTTTACCGTGTCCACTTTTTTACGCAACACTGCAAAACCCATATTTACACTAATTCAACAATCGCCATTTGTTGTTAACATTACTGACGGGTTGCGTAAATCTGCACCAATGGACGAGGTATTTCTTTAACAGAAGAGTGGTATAGCTTTATGTTTTCAGAATGATTTGAAGAATATAATTGGAATTATAGTGCGATGGAGTTCAAAAAGGGCCAGTATGGAAAAAAATAATAATCATTAGCATCCAATGCCCGCGTTCACAAATTTGTTCTTATTTTTCAGGTGCAAACTATTGTGCTCATGGCTATTTTCATATTTGACGTTTTATACCATTGTCTCAGATGATTTGACCATAAAATCTCCTGGGGTTAATTTGTCTTGCTCCTAATAGACAACTCCATAACTTGTCCTCTACGTCCAATAGGCATATTGGCTGAGACCGAGGTTGTTCATTGTTTGTCCCTCTATTCAACAGCACTATTCGTTCTCTTCCATTCAGTGAAAATTGGCTATGTTTGCAATCGATATATACTGTCAGATATCTATCCGGACGATCTATGCTACTTGTTTATTATCTCCGGGGAAGTTTCAGGTCCTGGCGCCTTATTTTTTTCAGTTTACTGTCGGCTTATTCGTTTAGGTAAAATAAACAGCATTAAATATCACGTCAAAAATCACGGTTTGAGTGAACAGGAAATGAATAGAAAGGTCCTTATCTTGGTTACGTCATTTTTGGTGGGCATATCGATCACCCTTTATCTATTTCACCCAAGTAAGTTGCTATATCCTTTGGCGATGGTTAATTTGTTTGATTGGTCAGATTACCAGAAGTATGGTTTGGTCCTCGGACTGGGAATTTCTCGAAATTCGCAGACTGTAAATATTTGTATATATGTTTATATTGTAAATATAAGTAAATATGTTGAGCCATGAAATGTATAAACTAATTTTGATTTTAGTTTGAAGGTTGTAGACGATGTGGTAACTTGATTACTCTCGTTTTGGACAGCTTTATAATCTGCTGGATCGGGGCCAGTCCCCGCGGGGGGGGCGGTTTCGCTCCCTCCGGACTGGGAATTTCTCGAAATGCCAGCCCAATAAATAAATAAAAATAAATATTAGATCAACAAAAAAATTTCTTTTATCAATTTTCACAATATCAACTTTCCAAAATAAATATCAATACCCAAAGTCCTACTCATTTCAATTATTTTATAGTTATCATATCCTAACATATTCCTTCCTATACTGTCACCACCAGCAGGGATAGCTTCTGCGCCCCTATCAAAGGGAACAAAGAAGATATCTATAAAGCATCGAACACATTATTATGCATTGTATATAGTAGAATTAGTTGTAAATGTTAGGATTAGTTAACTGTAACCGTGAATAAATTTTTTTTTGATCATAGCTTTTTAAACCTTAATTCAATGCCCGTAAAAATAACAATCCTTATGAGCACTCGTATAACTAGAAGGAGACATCCCCCCCTCAACCCAAAAAACCTATACCTAGTACTTATCAGCCACCCTGCCCAACACCAGGCAGAGGCATCCCCTTCGCCCACCGTTCCAGGATAGGCAAGCTGTGTGCCTTCTTCGAATTAGGAAAGACATGCATATAATTTAGGATAAGTTGCCCAACTAACATTAAAGGAAAATTATACCAAGCAGTGGGGTAAAACGGCTTCAAGAAGTCCGAATTTACCCATTTCTGACCAAATATTTCACCTTCAAGTACTAACTAACTCCAAAGTTATAATTGGAGTTATAAAAACCATGATTTGAGACCACCAAATCTCCTTCAAAAACCAAAAACTCAATAGGCGTGGTGCGTAGTATGAAATTACTTGTTATGGACTTCAAATGAACCTTCACAGCCTCATGGGTTAATAGAGTTATTTACTAGGTTGAATTTTACCTAAAGGTAACTAGCAAAGTGTGTTCAAAATACTTGGAACTCTCAGGAAAAACCTTCTGGTGAATATTCACCTAATTATTACCTCATGTGTGTTCATATAGTCAGGGAATTGACAAGTCAGTAAACAGGTCTACTATATACTCTTCATTACCTATTTTGGCACCAATTAAGTTGAAGGAGTTGCCTGGACATTTCTTGACCTAGTTTATACCTACTGCTCTACAATGAGGGCGAGATTACCACAATATTTGTCTAATCAGACTAAATGTCTACAACGAAGTCAAAGTTACCTAAAATAAAATCCTCAAAGTAACTTAGTCTATCATCAGATATTAAAGACCAAGTCGATTCAGATGAGGATGACATGATACAATTTACTTCCTTTAATTTTTTTATTGTCCCCTAAATTTTAGAAATCTATAAAATGCCGAGCAAAAATTCGAATAGAGTTAGTAAACCATACAGGTATACCACCAACTATTATCGATTAGCTGCCAGAATTAGAACAATCCGAAACCATCCTATACTTTCCGATGTCCAGAGATCAGAGCCATCATCTTCCACTCAGTCATCATCAACTGCAGAAATTAATGTAGAGTGTGAATTTGCTTTTACTGATGATGATACCGGGAAAAAATATGGATCAGAAGACGATGAGTTCAATGAGAATAAGGCACAAAGCTTGGAAGATAACCTCTCATTGTTAGAGGAGCACAGACATTGGGCCTTGTCGCATAAAGTCTCCATACAAGCAGTTGGTGACCTACTAAAAATATTAATAATGCATGGAAAATCTGAATTACCAAAAGATGGTAGAACACTCTCCTTTTTGTTCCCACTTATGTGGTACATAGGAATATTCAACTATGGGTGTTGCTCCACGTCTTTTTATGACGGCAACTATTTTAAAACACTCATCCATTATTGAAATAAAAACATGAAAGCGTTAACCTTAAACTTTGGTTAGGTCTCAGGTCATGTCGGTAAGAGATACTGAAAATGAATGGGCTGCGTTCAGAAAGCTTCGTCTGTCGCCAGCGGTAAACTACAGCCGCGACGTTTTCAATGATGCAGCGACAAAATGGAATTCAATGAAGTTCATCCTTTTGAAGTAAATGGATGAAAAAATGGTATTGAATACGCAAAAAAATCAAATAAAATAGAAAGTTTATTTTAACAAAAATAAGAGATTGATGTGTTGAAATGATGAGTTTCCATGGCTTCGAAAATTTCCAAACCAATCATTGTGGCTTCCGGAAAAGTCAAAATCAAGCAAATCATAATTGGTCGATTTTTTAATGGTATTTACAGTTGGCTGATAAATTGTATATTTCCGGGCACCGCATGCGGAACGCAGAGATGTCAAATCAAAATTATTCTGCCAATCACAACACACCATTTTATATTTAAACTGTTATGATTGGCTATTTCTATTCGGAAAGAGATTCCCTCATTAGACCATAACATTAATCATGGTATCTATTCTGGGAAGATGTGCACTGAAATATAAATATCGCGTACTATTATCAACATTACTGATGGATTTGATATTTAATTTCGGAATAAACACTCATTACAGGGTTTTCTAGTCTATATCCATTTCTCTGAGTAACTATAGGTTACTTGGCTTTACCATTAACATTAGCAAAACATATTGATTTTTCACCCCGTATTGACATTTGAGTGTTTCTGCACAGAACATAGAATAAGTAAAATATAAATTTATCATCCACGATTCGCAATCCATCCAGAGAACGAAACGTATAGACATGCATGAAAAAACATCCAATAAAATATATTGTATTTCATCACGTGACCACAATGTGAAAGGGTCTGAAATCCCAAGATAAGGAAAATGGACTTCAAAGTCAGGAAATAAAGGTTACTTTGTGTTCTCATAGTCAAAATTTTAAGGAATTTCGACATATAGGTCCCATATGGAACCTACGCCATATTTTTCGGTTTGAACCGTTTCCGCCATTGTAAAAATAATACATAATTTTCTCGAATCGACCACATTTTAATGATTGGTAGTCAAAAAATAGGTGAATATGATATGTATACACATTTTAAATTGTTTTGCGATAAAATCACACTAAGGTTCTGTCAAAATTATATGTCAAAGCCTTCAATTCCTATATAGAAAAACACGAAATTCAAAATTGATTTTTAACTCACTATTACAGTGATTTGATATTTTAATTGAAATATTTTTTTTTCAGTGTTAAGACTGGCCATATACCGGGTGTTATTTATTTAAAAACACACACACACACCACACACCAAAATGTTACGCCACTGGTCTATTATTGAGGGATCACCCTTCAGCCATACACCAGTAAACGCTAAGGACGTCCTCAACTATAGGGTTAATATATTTGATTACTCGTTTTTTTAAGTTGCTCGCCAAAGTTGTTACTTTCTATAGGAGCATCAATTATTTTAGAATAATTGAACCGAGAGCGGCTTCGAAAGAATATCTCTTCCTCTATACTTGAGAGTGGGGGCTTTTATCTAGAGAGCACTTACCGTCTCAGAAAGTGTGAAAGAATACACCTGAAATGCATTAGAAATATACATTTATATTTTATGAAAGTTACAAAACAATTCCATCCGTTCTAAATGCTGATAAAAGATACAATGGTCATAGAACAGTGGAGCGTTATCTTAAGTTAGTTTTTTGTCAGTGTCAAAGTCAAGTAGACTGAATATAAGTGATAATGTCATCAAATGTTAACAACAACTATTGATAATTATTATTTGAAAACTATGGAACATACAATATGGAGATACATTTAAAAACACATAATCATAAATGGATCAATTTGCCCAAGCATAAGATACAGAAAAATATTGGAACTTACTCCATACCACCAGGTTTCAACACTCATTCACTTGTTATTGGTTTTACACGATAATGGTTTATTTGGATTATTATTTTAATCATTTCCGCGCAAGTTGTTTATTTACTTTTGAATTTTAATGTATATTCGAATATAGTTGTATGCATACTGTTATTCTATTTAAGTCGTGAACTGCCCACTAGAGGTTTTCGTTGACTTATCTCGTTCTTGAAGCGTTGATAAATAATAGGTAATTTTTGGAAAATACTGTTTACTCGTGAATTCACTTTGTGCGGTCATTACTCGGTTTATCTTGATTTGAATATATTCTTTCTTAATAGTTTCGTAAGTTCACTGCAAGACGACTATATTCGTACTCTTCTCATCTTTATTTCACTATATGGTAATCGAATGAAACCTAACCTCATTTTGAGAGGACATGTTACTTGCACGTCTGTACACCGATTCATGGATTGTCCGTGGAGTCGCGCTTTTTTATATCCCCTACCCTTTCACGTGATGGCTTTGATCGTTCGCGGGTCAAAATTCCTAACATCATAGTTATCTTCACCCTGTCATAATAAATCAGCAGCTTAATAATCAATGGCTTGTTACTGTGGCCGAAAAAATATAAAAAAAAACAGATTTATTGTATTTCGTAGTCGAATTGCACTTAGCGAGCTGTCACCACCTATCAATTTATAGCGTATTTGTTTACATAATGAATTCCTTAGATATGACTAACATCGGAAGTGATGAATTATTTATGACTCATTTGTAAAAGGGGTGATTTTTTTCCTTATGCATTCCTATGTCTGGCGGGTGACAAGATATTTATAACGGGCCTTGTATATCAGTTTGGTCGCGTATTTGACTTTAGAATTTATTTTCATTCCTAAGTGAATTTATTTTCTGGCTATAGAGTTCATATTTAGTAATATCGTGTTGTTCCTTATGCTTGAAAGCTTTTCTGTACTTATGGGGCATGACATCAGCATGTTGTAAGCGTCAGGTTTTCAAGTAAGACAATCAATAATAATTTAATTCCGTCATTGTCATAATATAAAAAAAAGTTCTCGCGGAGTAGTGGTTACAGAATATTAAATTCCTCAAATCATTTTCCCCAAATTATTTCAAAATTCAAACTCGAATCGACACTACACAAGCACGACACTCACCTCTCACAACCCTTAAAACAGAAAAGTACCACAAAACATTTTCCTCAAATACATTCAAATTCACACACAAATCATTCACTCTACTCACCTGGTTTTTGTTTATGCTTTTCCTGGAAAATAACCCATAACCAATTTTCTCAAAATAATTTCAGTTCATTAATAAATCTAATAATCCTAGAAAATTTCCGTCGTAATAAGAGACACAAAACTATACAACATGACTTGCCAAATACGAAGAGAACAGCTTTATAATCTGCTGGAACGGGTTGCAGTCCCTTTTTGGAGTGTTTGTTTGGGGTGCAGAAAACGTTGTCTGGAAAGTTCGGCTTTCTCTGACTGGGAATTTCTCAAAATTCGGAGTCTGTAAATATTTGTATATATCTATATATTGTAAATATAAGTAAATAGGTTAAGCCATGACATGTACAATTACTGAAAATTAATACATTAATTCTGATTTGATTTGTGTCAGTCTCTCACTCGGGAGGGGCTTGGCTTCGATTCCAATTCAAGGAGCTTTTTTTTAATCGGTTTCAGATACAAACATATTTGATTTGATAGCGAACAATTTATATATATTTTAGGTTTTTGGGCGAGCTCAAGAGCAGTGAATGATCATTGTAAATTGTAAATGAATGATTCTGTAAAACGAAGCATTTAGAAACGGTCACGATTCCTTTAATTTTGGAACGAAAAGAATTGTTGTAATTTTACCCGTTGAAAATTCAAATATAACATGAATTCTGGTAATTTAATACAGTTTCAACTGCGATTCGGGAAATATTCTCATCAAATATCATTCGTGCTAGAGGATTTTATCGCAATTTTTTAAAATTTTTTCCTCAAGCATATTAACCTTTAGGAAATCGTGCAATTTGCGGCCATATTATCAAAGATTAAACTATTCAAGCTTCGCTTTCGTGGTTTGATCAGATAAATAAATCGCACTCAGTAACATTTCCAGGCAAAATGCTTTCTCGAAAATTTCAAAAATTTTTGAATGATAAAACCCCTAGCTCCTATGACATTACCCTCGATAAAACCCCTTGCACTTATGATATTACCCTCGATAAAATACTCCATGTGAATATGAGATTGGATGGCACTGATGGAGCATTACTGCGTTGAATTGCTACACTTTTTTCAGGAAAGTGGTGCAACGATCATCTTTCGAAAACATTTTAGTCGTTATAGGATCGAAAAGATATATGAAGATTTCGATATTTTCTTAGTTTCCATTTCTCTCTAACTTCTATGTCCCCAACCTATTTCAGCATTTTATTCTAGCCCCTACCTAGTGTGTTTAAGATCACGTTGGGGCATTTTCGAATCGGTTCTATGGTTTTGGAAAAACAATATTCGTATTATGTTTGCTGAGATATATTTTTGACAAATTCCGAGTAAGAGTTCTTCATACAAATATCTTTCCGAACAGTTCATTATGCTTTACGCTCAAATGCATTAGAACAAGTTCCTAAACGGCGCTTAATGGGGATAATCTTCTAGGAAAACTCGAGCGAGATGAAAGCGTACGACATTCAAATGTTTACCTCCCACATGCTAAATTCATACATATAGTCACAAAATCCCCTATAAAAATATCCTCACTTGCTATATCCATTCACTCAATTGAGTTGATCTTTTATGATCCTCCAGGAAGAACAAAAACCTCATTTGGTATGAAACGGAGGGCGAAATAACGAATTTAAAGGGCACTAAGTAGTTTTTTGCGTCGCTTGCCCAGACAATGCGGCTAGACTGAATTTTCGTGAGTTCATTGAGCTACTCTGCCCAGGGTTTATATCAGTGGTGTATTCTATATACAGTGTGTTTACGAAAGTATGTATCATAAGAAAATAGGGTAAACCACCCAGTTAAGGTTTTGTTTGATTTGAAATGAATATCAATCGCTTCGACATATGGTTTAGTTGATAGTGCTAATATGCTTTATGCTTTTAATATGTAATTGCTCACTTTTATTCATCATCGAAAATGTTTTAATAAATACTGTAAAAATATGCATCATGTCGAAAAATTTGTTATAGGACACTTTTTTTTGGCTATTGGACAGTTAAGAAAACGGCCAAATGAGTACTTATTACCTATGTATAAATAAATAAAAAGTGTCAAAGCTAGAAATATTTAATTTTATTACTATGACACATAGGTGAATAACTTAAATGAACATTGATTTGTATTCCCGCTTACAATTGTTGAAGATATCGTCGATTTCACTTTCGTCAACGTCGATTTCACTATCATCAACTGTATCATTTTCGATATTATTTGTATTATTCTCATAGCCCTTAGTCCTACTACACATATCATCAATATATTGTTCCTTCGTCTCTGTATCTGTTCCGGAGCTGTCATTGTCTACATTTTCTGTCTCTTGGTTCACTTCTTCAATTTCTTCTTTAAAGCACATAAGGCACATGAAAAGATCGTTATCGTCTGCATCAGGTATGTGTCATTTATGTTTTTGGGAATGCATCGACGATGACCCGTATATTGATTGGATTATTTTTATCACTGAGGATATTGATGTTATTATAATAAGTTTTCTCAAACTAATCAAGTGGACAGTGGTATTTCACAAGGGACTATCATTGGATCACTATTCCTCATCCTCTACACGTATGAATTTCACAAAAGTCTGCGTTACTGCTCTTCGCAGACAATACTGTAACTTGAGTATTCCTATAAATGATTCTTTGACTACAAATGCATCCAATTATAACGTTTCATTTGGTAGAACTTTAGCAAGGATAAGATGTAGACCAAGTGAACAGACAGTTTTATGAAACTCATCATATCCTATTGATTTGAAGTGAATATAATTATAGTTTTAAAAAACTAGTAAAACACGCATATATGGCAATAAGGACTAAAAAGTTGAAAATAATAAAAATAAAGTCATTGACCAAAAAAATTTATTTTATGTAAAAAAGCGTGAGGTGCTTGATATCAGTTATCTTAATATCATTATTACATAAAAAAAAATCTTGTCAATGACTTTATTCTCATTATTTTCAACTTTTCAGTCCTTGTTGGTGGATATGCGTGTTTTTTTAGTTTTTTCAATGCAATAATTGGCACTTTTACAAAATAAAAACCTTGGTGATGATGCAATTTAAAGTCAATGTGCTGTGCGAAATGATTGAAAAAGCCGTTTAACATTCAAGAACAATTAATTTGTTTGAATATATGAACAGGGTGTCAATAAAATAAGATGTGGAATTTTATATGATTGAAAGATACATTTTGGTCACTGTTTTCCATCGTTCAAGAAAGACCCTTGGGAAGGGTACATATTTTTCTGGAAATCTGAAAAATCTACAATAAAAATGAAGCTCTTCAATTGAGCATGTTTCGCTTTTCAACTGGAGAACAAGTTGATGAAGCCACTAAATACTCTCCACTCTGTAAAAACAAAAGTAGATGAACCATCTACATCGACACCCCCAAAAATCATTGAACGTTGAAAAAAAAGCGAAAAAAAAAACAGGATATAACATTGCAATAATCAGTAATATGGTTTATAGTTTACACAAAACGGAAGGTAGGTATGCGGATTATAGTGAGAATTCCTAATGAAAAGACAAATTGGTTGAAAAGCTCTAATTTAAAGAAAATCAGTTAAAATAATACGAATTTGCCACCATACCACCAGGACTTGAACCCTATTGAAATAATATGGACTGTAGAAAAATTATGTAGTTACAAAAATATTTCAAATTAGAATACGGGAAAACATTGGCATTAATGATAACGGAGACAGTAGTGATAGTGGTGCTTCTGATGATAATTACCAAGAATTATATTGATCTTTTATATTTATTTCGTTAGTATCAGTTTTATTTAAATAAATCCGTGTTAGACAATACGGTCGTGTTTTATTTCAAATAAATTAGTGAAGTACTTTTTTATGATATAAAGTGAAATAATAATAATAATAGCGTTTATTGCCCAACAGTTTCCCATTTACAAAGCAATGTTACAATTGATTGGTAAGACACTTTTTGACAGAAAGTAGTACTGTAACTGAATGAAAATCACGAGTAATTTTTGAATACCTTCAAAAATTCCAAGATACGAACGAGATTTATTTTCAGTTCATATACAGGGTGGCCCACCACATTCGCCTCGGTATTTCTACGAGAAATGAAGAGAGTTAGGGAAAAACTTTCAGCACAGTTATATGTGGGTCCATGAGGAGCATATTCCAAAATTATTTTGAAATATATAGGGTGATCCCCAAAAAAATTACATACCAAAATTATATTTTTTCTTATGGAACACCCTATATTTTTTCATATTTTTAGATACTATAGACAAAATAAAGGTGAGTTACTATTATATTTCCCATACTTAAAACTGACCGTTTCTGAGAAATTTTGAGAAATTAAAAAATACAGACCATAATTTAAAATTTTTTCCCGTAACGTGTAACGAGCTGCTCGTGATTAAATGTACTGCTTAGCTCAAAGGTTAAAGTTAACCACTACATGAAATTTTTAATGCAATATTATACAGAGTGGCGAAAAAAAATGCCTCAAAATTTGGACACACATTTAATTAAATAACTTCTTAAAGTTGAATGGAACACCCCGTATTTAGTGTCGTAATTTGACGCAGAATTAGATTCCCTTCAAAACTATATTAGGGTTCCCTATACCTATCTCTTCTGCTTTTTACACAAAAGGCGTTTTTATATTTTACTTATGAGTAATTTTTTTATCTTAAAAATGAAACACACTGTATTGTAATGAAAAGCTTACAAAGCATTTTTGAAGTTTTATTTTATCGAAAAATTAAAAATCTTAAATAGTTTATTATTTTATTAAATGCTCAAAATGGTGTCCATTATTCTCGATGTATAGGCGAACTCTTTCTTGAAATGAGTGCTGAACTCTGGATAACATATTTTGCGGTATGGAACGAAACGCATTTCTTATTCGTACTTTCATATCCTGAGGTGTCGTTGGCGGTGTATCGTGAACAATACTTTTGATATATCCCCATAAAAATAGTCGGGACTTGTAAGGTCCGGAGACCTGGCTATTATTAAAAAAATAGTATAATAGGTTTTATAGGAAATCGTAAATGTATATTTTTATTGACCCCATATTGTAATTTTGGTATTTATTTCAATATGAAGTCTAATTTGCTAAGAAACAAGAGAATTTAACATATTTCGCCTCAATAATTGAGACACGTGCATCTTCTTATTTTGAAGAATGCTTTAATATTTCAGAAATGGCAATAAATTTGAGTTTTTACATTTGCCTGCATTTTACTTTAGATACACCGTATTTTCAAAAATTTAAACTTCTGCTTCTAGCGAATCTACGTATTCCTTAATAAATAGGCTTTTAAAACGCTTTTTAAGCTTTTCATTACAATACAGTGTGTTTCATTTTTGAGTTAAAAAAATTACTCATAAGTAAAATATAAAAACGCCTTTTGTGTAAAAAGCAGAAGAGATAGGTATAGGGAACCCTAATATAGTTTTGAAGGGAATCTAATTCTGCGTCAAATTACGCCACTAAATATGGGGTGTTCCATTCAACTTTAAGAAGTTATTTAATTAAATGTGTGTCCAAATTTTGAGGCAATTTTTTTCGCCACTCTTTATAATATTGCATTAAAAATTTCATGTAGTAGTTAACTTTAACCTTTGAGCTAATCAGTACATTTAATCACGAGCAGCTCGTTACACGTTACAGGGTGAAAACAATTTTCAAATTATGGTCTGTATTTTTAAATTTCTCAAAATTTCTCAGAAACGGTCAGTTTTAAGTATGGGAAATATAATAGTAACTCACCTTTATTTTGTCTATAGTATCTAAAAATATAAAAAAATATAGGGTGTTCCTTAAGAAAAAATATAACTTTGGTATGTAATTTTTTTGGGGATCACCCTATATATTTAAAAATGATTTTGGAATATGCTCCTCATGGACCCACATATAAATGTACTAAAAGTTTTTCCCCAACTCTCTTCATTTCTCGTAGAAATACCGAGGCGAATGTGGTGGGCCACCCTGTATATGCTGCAACAAAAGATGTCACAAATGCCAGAGTTTGTTAGCAATACTGCACATGAAATCTATTGGTGTTTTCAACATTAAATTTGTTTGAGCTCTTTTGCACAAAAAAGTAGTGTTGTGTCAAGATGTCTAGGAACAAGAAAATCAATTTGCGACGGTAATGCAGGACAGTCAATTTTACTATTGAGTAATTTATATAAGCATAAAACAGATGCCTGATTTCTACGTTTATCTAATGTTTAATGTAAAGTTTCGGGTGTAGAAAATAAATATTACAAAAAATATATTATTTACACATTACCAAAATAAAAACTGACATCTATAGAACTCCTATAAGATTTGAATTTGGAGAGTTCCACAACCTGTTAATCTCTCCAATGAAATACCCTACGAAAACACATTCAAAATTGTCAAAACTGACTGGGTTTATCGTGTTCAATGGCTTCACTCCTGAAAACAGCATCTGCCTGGAGCCGATGCTGGTCCATTGAACTTCTGTCTCTCTCTGCCCTTTGTGGTAATCTCTTCCAAGATCAATCGCTCGATAAGATTTGACCTCGACCGTGAAATCATGACCTTCCCTTGGACGTGCATTCGTGTATGAGCCGATGGCCGAGAATAAAATGATGGTGTCATGTTTTTGTTCGTTAATCAATTATTTTCGTTTTGTTCTGTATACATCTGGTTGCGTTGCCGTGGAGAAATTCGAGGTAGATGTGGGTTTGGGTTTGTTTTCGTTGGCAGTTGTATTACAAAAGTTTGTCATGAGGCGAGATGGAACGAAATGCATATATTTGTAGGTGGTTGCGCCGAAATTTACACAGGGCGTTCCAGAGACATTGTATATATATATATATATATATATATATATAGTTTAAATTTTGACCTTTTTCTGGGATAAATAAAAACAATCTAAAAAAAATTAAAAAAAAAAAACTCTTTTGTAGACAAGCCTTTTATTAAAATGCGCTGAAAAGTAAAAATTATTGCTTAGGTGGTGAGTAGGTTATTCCGGAGTTATATTCAAAGCTTGTGGCGCAAAGTTTTCAATTCGAATAGCAAAAGCGATGAGCTCTGAATCTGTAACTCACGAAATAACCTACGTCCACAAGCAATTATCTTTTACTTTTAGGCATTTGAATAATAGCTTGTCTTGTTTTTTATTAATTATTTTACTTTGTGCCTTTAGTAAGTCCTACGCCTTAATCTATGCATTTTTTAAGGCATCGTTATTATGAGGCCTTTTTCTGTAAATTTTGAGATATCTAGTTCTTCAATGAGGGAGACCAACTGAAGATTAACTCTGTCCGCATCCTGAGCTGCTATTTTCAATTCTATGAATTTTGACAAAAATCAATAATCTTCGACTAAATTCATAATCTCCGATACCAAAACCTCGACATACCAATTTTGAATCGAATCGGGCCATAATTACAAAACTCGTCCGCCATCTTGGAGCCGTCATCTCAATTCGTGAATTTTTATAAACAAATTCGTGCTCAATTTGATTTTATGAATTTTGACAAACATACCAATTTTGAAACGAATCGGACCATAAAACAAATCTCGTCCTCCATCTTAGAGCCACCATTTTGTTTTTTCCTAACAAAATCCATAATGCATTGTCACGGGAACTATGAACACCTGCCAAATTTCACGGTAATCGGACAACTAGAAGGGCAAAATTTAACTTGTTAAATTTTATTACTACATCGGGATGTGTGGAAGTAAATAAAATATTGATAAAAAAACCTTATTAAAAACAAGTTTATTCAAATACCTGAAAGTACAAATATTGTTGGATTTATTATTCCGTGAGTTCTAGATTCAAGAGCTTGTCGCGCAAAGTTTTCATTTCGAATACAGATGCGCAAGCTTTTGAATCTATAACTCACGGAATAACCTAGTCACACATCCAAAGCAATTATTTGTACTTTTAGGATTTGAATAAAAAGCTTGTTTTAAAAGGTTTTTTTCATTATTTTATTTTGTGCTTTAGTAAGTACCCCTAACACCTACATACCAATTTTGAATCGAATCGGACCATAATTACAAAACTCTGTCGCCATCTTGGAGCCGCCATCTTGGATTTGTAGAGTTTTGACAAAAATCATAATCCCTGACCCGAAAAACCCCCACATACCACTCTTTGAATAGAATCGGACCATAATCACAGAAATCGTCGGACATCTTGAAGCGCCATTTTATTTTTTTGAATTTTTGTCAGAAAATCTTCAATCTTCCACCCGAAACCCCTACATACCAATTTTGAATCGAATCGTCCGCCATCTTGGAGCCGCCATTCTTGTTTTTCTCCAACAAAAATCCATAATGCATTGTCACGGGAACTATGAACACCTGCCAAATTTCACGGTTATCGGACAACTAGAAGGGGCAAATTTAACTTGTTAAATTTCATTACACACATCGGGACAGGTGAAAGTAAATAAAACTTGTAAAATGGAGAAAATTCTTAATTTAATTGTGTGTCTCACAGGCAAAATTCGAAATACCTATAACAAGTTACTGATTGATCTAGTTTTCCATATTTCCGTGTACGAAGAAACTTTCAGGGCAAATTGATTTCTTTGACCTTTTACAGTCGTAGTAGCTTATATAGGTTTTCACATTGTAGAATATTATATATAATAGTGAAAAATGTATATTGGGTATTTTGTCTGCAATAGCTAGAATTAAGAAAAGGAGGAATAAGGTCTCTCCCAACTAACATCATAGGAAAATTCATACAGCAAAGAGACAAACATTTTACTATCCTCACAACTCCAAAGTCATTATTCAGGCTGTAAAAATTTGAAAACCAATTCACACAATACTTGTGCTGCGCAGTCATTCTATTTTCATCGGTTTCAACTCGCTGCATCACCGATGATACCTAGCACTTTTACTCCCAAATATTTTCATTCTTCGACAGTCGAAGCCCAATAAACTCCTAACTTCGTACAGATCAAGTCAAACAAGTCTGGGAATGCCTTAAAGCCTCAGTGAATAGTGAAAACACAAAAGGTCATACTTGTCTGGGTGCCTCGGCAGAGGCATAGAAGCCAAACGAAATGCTGACCGACTAGTAGGACAAACGTCTTAATCACCATACTCTGCCCGAGAACCAACACTTCGAATCAGAGAAACCCGACGTGGAAACCTAATAAAGAGTGCATAGAATATGCTGGGACCATATCAAAGGGAAAAAGACACATCACAGCCTTGGTGGGCACTTGAATCAAATGCGACGGTTGATCTCCCACTTCTAAATAGAACGAAGGCACGCATAATAACCGGTTTATTGACTGGACACTCCATCCTGAGAAATCACCTGCACACCATGGGAATACAGAGAGTAACCGTGGAGGGCGGACTATGTGGGGAGAAAGAGGAAACAGCCTCTCCCATCATCTTCGAATGCGATGCTAAAGAAAACAGGCGCAGAATAACGTACGAACAAAGTAACCCAGACCATAAAAACCTAGTGAGCAGGCTACTGAAACTTGTAAAAGATAACTAGGAACCACCAGATAAAGCAATGCAATAGTCCCCCGCAAGTCCAGGGTTAAGGAAATCCCCAAAAAACCCGTTCTCTCTTCGTCCATCCAACCAAGTAATTCTATTAACATCGTGATCGACTGATCAACAAGGTCCTAGATATAATGAATTTCTATTCGGATTGCATTAACTGTGATTAATGTCCTCATTGATTAATAAAATGCGCTGAGTATCAATCATTTGTACTGTAACGAACCTAGGCCGGACCTGTCGCCTTACGCGTTGCCGTCGACAACGATGAGATCATCCCCGGAGATATTCGAGAACCATCCAGCGATGCCGCGGAAAACAACGGTCAATATTGGAAACAATTGGAACACGCCGGTCGCCAACTGAAAGAATTGAAACATCGAGAATGCTGTATCGGAGATAAATAGACAGCCCTCAAGAGGGAGTAGACAGTCTGAACGAGCCCATACCATCGAGCTATACAGTGGCGTAGTAATATAAATTAAGTTGTAGATTAAGTGTTAAATAAATTAGTTAAACCAAGTAAAGTTTATTTACGTTACAATTGGTGTCGGAAGTGAGATTTTGAAAATAAACAAGTGATCGTGGAGTGGATAGTTAGAAAAATAAATTGATAGACCTTTTGTACGCCCAAAATAGACAGATGGCCCGGTTTTTCGCGAAGTGGACAGTTGTGCGTGGAATATAAACTGATACACCGTCTGCGTGAAACAGAAAATACAGACATGGCCCGGTTTTCGCTGAAGTGGACAATTGTGCGTGGAATATAAACTCGATACGCTGTTCGCGTGAAACAGAAAATGACAGTGGCCCGGTTTCCGAAGTGGACAATTGTGCGTGGGAATATAAACTGATACACTCTTCGCGTGAAACAGACAATAGACTGGTGGCTCCGTGGAAAAGAATTCGCGAAGTGAATTTTAACAAACTGATAAACTTTCGTGTAAAACAGACTGATACCTCGTCAAAGACAAAATGTGTCAAGAAAAGTGCGCTTTGCGGATTTGAAGGTAGCGGAATTGAAACAGGAATTGGAGGAAAGGAACTAGAAACAACGGGTAAAAAGCAAGTACTCCAGGAAAGACTTGCAGAAGGACTTATACAAGAAGGTGAGGACCCCGAAACATTTTATTCGAAGTTCCGGAGGTGATTTGAGTTTGGTAATGAATAAACTCGAAGAAACTACTCAAATCCGTAGAAAGAAGAACTGCAACAAAATTCGAGGACTTTGGAAGAAAAATGTTAGAAATCTGGAAGAGAAACTTCAGGAAAATTCTATAAATCTGGAAGAGAAGCTTCTAGAAATCTGAAGAGAAGCTTCTAGAAAATTCAAGAAGCCTGGAAGAGAAGTTCCTGGAAACACAGAAGGCCTAAAAAAGAATTGTGTGGTGTGAGCTAATTTCTAGAAGAAAGAATGGGAACCGTTGAGACGAGATAGATAAAATTAGGAGCAAATGAACACGGAGGTAGATAAAATCAAAGATGGGGTCGAGGCAGAGATGGACAAGATGAAGGAAATAATCAGCGATGGAATCAAAGACGGAATCGAGGCAGAAATGGACAAAATAAAGGAAACGATCAGTAAGCTGGAAAAACAAATTAATAGTGCGCCCTCCACAGAGATGGTTAACGAAAATGCAATGCTGGACTTGAGTTTGAACTTGGATAAAGTTCAAGAGGGAATAAAAGATGTCAAGATCAATTCAGAAATAGGGAAGCTTTCCATGAAGCCGCCCCAGTTCGACGGAAAAACTCAATGGGCAAATTACCGCCGGCAGCTCTGAAGCAGCGGCCAAAGCAAACGGATGGAATGCAGGGGAAAGAGCTGTAGCACTGACACTTGCATTACGTGGAGAAGCGACAAATATTCTACAAACTCTCACCGCCCAAGAACAGGAGGACTATGATCAGCTGATTAAACATCTAGAATTACGATATGGCCACGCCCATTTGGAACACGAATACCACTCCCAACTGAAAAATCGCTGCCAGAAATCGGGCGAATCCTTACAAGAATTCGAAGCTGACATTGCACGCTTGGTTCGTCTCGCATATCCAGCCACACCGGAAAATGTAATGGAGCGATTAGCGGTTCAGGCATTCTGGATGGACTCCGTGACCAAGAAACCAGACAAGCGTGACACTAGCTCGTCCAACACATCTCGTAAACGCACTGGCACGCGCTTTGAATTTGAGGCAGCAAAACAATGCTGCAAAGCCAAAGTGAAGTTCAAACGATTGAGGAAGACTCACAGGAGCCTGCTAACTTGGAAGCTGCCATAAGAAAAGTGATGAAGGAAGTGTTGCCTGAGAAAAACAGAGATAAGATGCCGGAATTGTGGTAAAATTGGACATGTGCGTAGCAAATGTCCAACATTCATCGACTCCGATGCAGGAAACTAAAAGGTCGACGAGAAGGCAATCGTCGGCATGTGTCCGGCAAGCCCCGGTTAACAACGCATATGTCGCTATCCTTCAACGACAGAACAAAGGTGTTTTCGTAGACGGTCCATCAATAACGAGCCTTGCACCATGCTGCTAGATACAGGTGCGACTAGGACAATTCTCGGACCTTCCTTTGCCAGAACACCGGAACGAATTGAACTGACAACTTGAAGCTACGCACAGCAACAGGGAGCCAGCTACCGTATATGGCGAGCTACCGATTGAAATAATTTTGGGCAGCACTAAAGTGAAACATCAGGCACTTGTAGCGGACATCGAAGACGATGCAATCATCGGAATGGACATCATGAATTCCAGAGGGTTTGAATTGATTTCAAAGACGGCGTCCTACGTGTCAACGGAGAAGAGCTGGTACTTCATGGGAGAAGTGAAGAGTTGATCCGTGTGCTGTTGGCTGAAGATGTAAGCGTACCTGAGAGGGCTGAAACCATCCTGGAGGCTCGCCTGGACGGGAGTGCGAGCAGTGGAGACGTGATGATGTTCGAGCCCAAACTTCATGATGAGAAAATTGGGACGAGGGATTGCCCTAGGGAAAACCCTGTTACGTGCTGAAAAATTTGTACCGGTAAGGGTCATGAATGTCAATTACTTTCCAGTGACCTTGAAGAAAGGAACAATTTTAGGGCACTGCTCGTCAGTTTCATCTGTGATCCGGGCGTACGAGGTACGATTAGCCAACCCAACAACTCTGCCCACAGAACTAGAAAATTAGCTGCCATCTCTTCCAAAGATATAAAACCACCCTCAACAGCCCAAACTAAGAGATTTAGTCAAAAGTACCAAGACATCTTCGATACCGGACAAGGAAAAGGAGGTCGAACTAATGTGGTCCAGCACAAGATTGATACTGGGGTGCCGACCGATCCGGCAATCAGCAAGAAGACTTCCTCTGCCAAGAAGGAAGAGGCTGACAAAATAGTCAGCGATATGGGAAAGAAGGAGTTATCGAACCATCTGACAGTCCCTGGTCCCTTTCCCGTCGTACTGGTGAAGAAAAAAGGATGGATCGACACGCTTTGTGTAGACTATCGTCAACTTAATAATGTCACGAAGAAGGACAGTTACCCTCTCCCGAGAATAGATGACACCCTAGACACGCTTGGCTGGTTCCACGATTTCTCGACCCTTGATCTGAAGAGTGGATACTGGCAAGTAGAACTGGCTCAGGAAGATCGAGAAAAGACTGCTTTTACCATCGGCTCAGGATTGTGGCAGTTCACCGTTATGCCATTGGCTCTGTAATGCCCCGCCACATTCGAAAGATTGATGGAAACAGTACTGAAGGACTCTCATGGAACACGTGTCTAGTGTATCTCGACGACATAATTGTGGTCGGCAGATCGTTTGAGGACCACGTGAAAACTTGGAGGAAGTATTCCTGCGACTGAGGAACTCCGGATTGAAGCTGAGCCCTAAGAAATGCCATCTGTTCCAAAAAGAAGTACGATACCTCGGCCACGTTGTCTCTGGGGAAGGAGTAGCAGTGGATGACCAGAAGATCAAAGCTGTTAAGGATTGGCCCATCCCAAAAGACATTCACCAACTTCGAAGTTTCCTTGGTTTATGCACATACTATCGCCGATATGTGCTGATTCGCCAACATCGCAAACCACTGACCAGGCTCACGGAGGGCAAACAAAGTTCCAGTGGTCCGAAGAATGTCAAGACTCATTCAGGAAGCTGAAAGGAGCTTTGATCAACGCACCTGTACTGAGCTATCCCTACCCAAAGGAAATTCATTTTGGATACGGACGCCAGCAACGTGGACTTGGAGCTGTCCATCTCAGATCCAGGAGGGACAGGAGAAGGTCATTGGTTATTTCAGCAAGACGCTTAGCAAACCAGAGAGCAATTACTGTGTCACCAGGCGAGAGCTGTTAGCTGTTGTAAAGGGAGGGAACACTTCTACAAGTACGTGTATGGAAGAAGATTCCTGCTGAGAACTGACCATGCAGCTCTAAATGGCTCTTACAGTTCAAAAATCCTGAGGGTCAAGTAGCACGTTGGATCGAGAGACTCCAAGAATTCGATTTCGAGATCGAACATCGAGCCGGAACTAGCCATAAGAATGCAGATGCCTTGTCGCGAAGACCATGTCCAGATGATTGCTCACATTGCCGACGAGCAGAAGAGAAAGAAGCAACACTTTGTAGAACCGCGGCAATGGATGACAACTGGAATGACAGCAAGATCCAGAAAGACCAAGAGAGAGACCCCGACCTTGGCTTAGTCGTCAGCTGGAAGAAGGGCAATCGAAGACCATCATGGCAGGAAGTCGCAGGTTACTCGCCGGCTGTTAAGTCCTATTGGGCACAATGGAACCTCTTTATTCTGGACAATGGGATCCTGAAACGGGTGTTGAGGCCGATATTGGTGGGGAAGACAGACGCCAAATAATTGTTCCCAGGAACAGAAGAGAGGAAGTGCTGCGGAAATCCATGATGGAGTCGCCGGAGGACATCTGGGAGTGACGAAGACCCTGCAGAAAGTGAGGCAACGGTTTTACTGGGCCAATTGTCAAGCTGACGTCCAGGACTGGTGCAGAAAGTGCGCTGATGCGCTGCTAGCAATGGACCCCGAATACGACCCAAGGCCCCGATGCGTCAGTACAACGAGGCAGCCCGTTCGAGAGAATCGCCATTGACATCGCCGGCCCGTTTCCCGCATCCGACCACGGGAATAAATACATCCTGTGGCAATGGACTACTTCAGTAAGTGGGCGGAAGCCTGGCCCCGCCCAACCAGGAAGCCATCACCGTCGCCGACGTCTTGGTGAAAGAATGGATATGTCGATTCGGTATTCCAATGGAGCTGCACTCGGATCAAGGCAGAAATTTCGAATCCAACCTTTCCAAGAAATATGTCTACTGCTGAACATCCGCAAGACAAGAACCACGGCCCTACATCCGCAGTCCGATGGAATGGTGGAACGGATGAACAGGACGATCAACCGCCACTTGTCCAAGGTTGTCTCTGACCATCAAAGAGACTGGGACCAGTATCTTCATTTGTTCCTGATGGCCTATCGATCCGCAGTACACGAGTCAACCGGTCAAACTCCTGCTAGTATTATAATGGGCCGAGAACTGCGACTGCCTTGTGACCTGAAGTTTGGGATACCGCCAGGACAAGACACTGCGGGAGAGGACTACGTCAGCAAACTTCGGCAGAGAATGGACGACATCCACGAACGAGTCCGGTTGAACATCCAGAGTGCCAGCGATAAAATGAAGAAGACCTATGACATCAAGGCCGACGCTGGAGGATTTAAGGTTGATGACCTGGTTTGGCTGTACAACCCCAAACGTCGTCGTGGACTATCACCAAAGTTGCGGAACTCGGGGGAAGGCC
Source organism: Gonioctena quinquepunctata (assembly GCA_018342105.1). Classification (NCBI taxonomy): domain Eukaryota; kingdom Metazoa; phylum Arthropoda; class Insecta; order Coleoptera; family Chrysomelidae; genus Gonioctena; species Gonioctena quinquepunctata. The sequence continues at coordinate 624,430 of JAFIRS010000592.1, forward strand.
CGTATAAAATCGTGAAAAGGATAAACGACCTTGTGTACCGAATCCATAAGCCACCCCGAGGGAAACCAAGGGTCGTCCATTTCAACAGGTTGGCCCCTTACGCTGGAAACCATGACCAAGTTCGCACCCTCAAGCCACCGGAGGATGATATGACGTTCGAGAAGTTTATGTCCTTGTATTCAAACGGGCAGAAAGTTCTACATGGGGTTACTAGAGAGGAGTCACGAGACCGTTACGAGGAGCCTGCTAGACTACGCACTAGCGCAATGTGTGGCCGAAGATCTTCAAATGTCCAGGGCATCGCCGCAGTGTTCTCCAAGAAATTTGGTCAACTCAAACACTGCGGGAGCAGAATCCAGAAGTTGGTGGGGTGCTACAGTTGAAGAAAGGCCAGAGAAACATCTACTACCTAGTCACCAAGAGGCATTCCCAAGATAAACCGTCCTATGAAGATGTCTGGAAGAGTCTCACCAAACTAAGAGATACTATGGTGGACCAGAATCTGGTGGATCTAGCAATTCCAAAATTGTCCTGTGGGTTGGACTGGAGAGTCATAAGAAGTATGCTGGAGGCGATATTCAGATCCAGTGGCGTCAAGATTTTGGTTTGCTGTAACCCTCTTCCACGACCGATCATGAAGACCGTGGAGTGTTACTTCCATCGAACTTCACGGTGCAGATATGGGGAGTCATGCAGATATCGTCACACTCCAAGGATGAAATTTCGGGACGAAATGTCTTTAAGAAGGGGGCAATGTAACGAACCTAGGCCGGACCTGTCGCCTTACGCGTTGCCGTCGACAACGATGAGATCATCCCCGGAGATATTCGAGAACCATCCAGCCGCTATGCCGCGGAAAACAACGGTCAATATTGGAAACAATTGGAACACGCCGGTCGCCAACTGAAAGAATTCGAAACATCGAGAATGCTGTATCGGAGATAAATAGACAGCCCTCAAGAGGGAGTAGACAGTCTGAACGAGCCCATACCATCGAGCTATACAGTGGCGTAGTAATATAAATTAAGTTGTAGATTAAGTGTTAAATAAATTAGTTAAACCAAGTAAAGTTTATTTACGTTACAGTACATTATATCGATCCTTTCTAGCACTGGTTGAAAATAAGGGTCCGAATACATTGCTGCAATTCTATTTTTCATTATATTCAGGTAGCTTTTTCGTTGTATGTGTAATCCCATCATTACTGTGATGTGAAAATCTTTTTTTTTTTTTTGGCTTGGACATTTCGTCATTCGGCCAGACACAAGTGGAATATTATTATTGTATGATGGGATGCAGGTTGTCTTGCTCTAAGCAATACACTGCATCCCATATTAATTTATTTCAAGACAATCACAACATAGAATGTATCATTCACACAGTATTCTGGGTAGGCCTTGTTACTAACTCCATACGCCACCTAGGAGCAGCACTGTTAATTTGAACGCAACAGCGAATCGTCGATGTGAAAATCATCATTATAAAAACACCCTTCTGTTACACAAGGGACACAATTTTATTTTATTTCAGTTGTATGTTACATTTTTCTAAATTCACACCCAACTCCTGAACAATGTTACGCCAATAAATGTGAGTCGATCAATATTATGTTCCGTTAATTATCACATTCTATTGTTATAATGCATGAGTTTGAGTTTATGGTCTATCAAAGTGAAATTGATCTCCCCAGTACAGTGGACTCATCATCATAATGCTTGTAGATAAACCCAATATACTATATCGTCAATATACAGTTCCTTGAGAGAATGAATAGACATTACTTGATGTTTTTAAAGGTGGTGTCCATTATTCCAAAAAACTACGCAAAAATGCGAATAATCGTCAATTCAACAACTCTTTTAGATTTTGATCAACGGTTCACATAACTTTCTATTGTTTGAAGCCTTAAAGAGGATAACTTTGACCCGGTAGAGGGGTGATTAATGATCAGGCGCAAGGCCCCCAAAGGGAACTTCAGGAATGTATAATACTCTCGTCCAAATTAGCGCAATGGTTTACCTTATAGAAAGATTGAGAGCCGGAAACCAATTTTAGAAAAGCTGAATTTGTGTATGCGTATTTGCTACTTGAAAGCGGGCCCTTTAGAGGTAAAGTAAGGTACAAAGTTACATAAAACCCCTTCCTCGTTAAAGCATGGAAATTTTTGACACCTCAATTCCAGTAAGATAGCCGGTGCCCTAAGGCCAGATAACAACGTGCGGTTAAAGGAACCCCGTCAGAACGAATTTCCCCTTTACCTTTATCATTCTCCATATCATATTATTTGGGATTCCCCCTTTTTTTTCGGGATCTTTTTCTAACTTTGAAAATTTTTGGGTTTTTTCTTCACTCTCGTTGTTGGGAAAAAAGTGGGCGAACTAAATTTTCCCTTCCCGGGGGAGAGGTTTTTCTGTTTTTTCCCAACCCCCTCCTTTCCCCCCACATTTTGATGGGTTACACTCACCACTTCCGGTTTTCCACCCCCACTTGGTGTTTTTGGCCCTTTTCGTTTCCATACCGGGGTTAATTTCGGCTGGGGTCTTTTCACCCCCGGGCCCCGGGTCCTGTCCTCTAGTGCCCTTTATTATTTTTAATTTACCTTTACACTTTCACCATGTTTGGGAAAATGTAATCATTGAGTTTTTTTGAGTTTTCTGACCTTTACTTGGGAAAAATGATGCACCATGTCCTTTTTTTCCCGGAGTCTCGGTTTCCAGTACCGAACACCCGGCGATTTGGTTTTTTTGAGTGAGTTTCACATCACCCCCGTTTCATCAGCCCCCGGTTTTGGTAGTGAAATAAACCCCTTTCTACTTGGTTTGTCACCAGGATCCATTGTGGCTTTTTTTTCAATTTATCCACCCTTTTTTTAGTGATCCGCACCCCCATCGCCAGATTCCCATGGAAGGTCATATTGAACTTTTCCAAGCACCAGCTGTGGTTTTTGGGCCTTTCACCCCCTTTTAAGCCACATTGTTTCCACTCCCTGGAGTTTTCCCAACTCCACCTTCACCTGGCGAACCACATGGTCAGAAATTTCCCCCACCCGGCGGTTATCAAGGTTACAAAAG